>JANCRA010000001.1:28627500-29227500 GCA_024362935.1 Setophaga petechia
TTTCATCTTCCATGAGTAATCCCAGAACAACAAAGTAGAATATCAAATGTCTATGTATATATGTATTTATTTACCTACAAACACCCATGTAAAGATAAAATTGAAAACTTTCTGTACTTATGGACATGAATAACTAGGCCTTTGCATGTAACAGTTATTTTAAAGAAATGAATAAAAGTGACATCAGTGTTTCTTGTGAGCCTCTTCTTAGAAATTAGAATGATTGGGAGGTATTCAGATGGGTTATCATTTAAACAACTAAAAAAAGAAAATTAATCTCTTCTCAAAACATGAATTCAAAACCTGATGGATTCTATTGTCTTTGAAGATATCATCTCCCTTTGTTTAAAAATTATTCAGCAGAATGTTCCATTTCTTAGTTTTCCAGTTTGGAGGCAGAGAAAAATGGGGCATCAGCACTGTCTGGGAACTGTCTCGGCCACTCCACAGCATCTCTTTTTTTACTGAAGAGCATGTCTTTAGGAAAGACAACTGAGTCTGTGTTCAACAAGATTCTTAGAAGTTAGGGTTATTTAAGTACTTGCCAGCAGATTCAAAGAGAATAATGTAAAAGTCATACTAAAGTCATGGAAGCTTGAAATATAAAGAGGAGAAAAAAGATTTTAATTTCAGGACTGGACAAGTTAAGGGCTAGTTAATGTAATGAAAGGAAGTTAAATAAAGAAGGGAAATTTGAGTTTGGAAATTTATTAGAAATATTATTTTTGCTGATTTTTCAAGAGAGACTATTTAAAACCAAAGCGAGCCTTAAAGTTATGAATATTTTGATTTTATATGAATTCTAAGTCTGTGTGATGGAAAGAATCCAAACAAATAGCATGATAAAAATAATAGGTCATGGTAGATAACCTTAAAGACAGTTTACTTTCAAAATGTTCATCTTTAAGTTAAGCTACATTTTTAAACTAAAAATGAGTCTCTTATTTCTGATATATGGCAATGAATTTTGAGCCAGTAAGTAGAAACTAATTACATTTAAAGTGTTCCACTGAGGCTACTCATTAATATAAAGACAGCAGAAATGACAGAGGGGAGCAAAAGAAAAACTAATACTTGCCTTTTTATATTTATTTTACAGGAAATGTGTTTGTTGTAAGCCTGGCAGTTGCAGACTTGATAGTAGCTATCTACCCTTATCCACTGGTCCTCACATCTGTGTTTCACAACGGATGGAAACTGGGATACCTACACTGCCAGATTAGTGGCTTCTTGATGGGCCTAAGTGTCATTGGATCAATCTTCAATATTACAGGCATCGCTATCAATCGGTACTGCTATATCTGCCACAGCCTCAAATATGACAAGCTGTACAGCGACAGGAATTCACTGTGCTATATTGTCCTCATTTGGGTCCTAACAATTGTCGCTATCGTGCCCAACTTGTTTGTGGGATCGCTGCAGTATGACCCCAGGATTTACTCCTGTACATTTGCACAGTCTGTGAGCTCAGCATATACTATAGCAGTTGTGTTTTTCCACTTCCTGCTCCCCATGGCCGTGGTTACTTTCTGTTACTTGCGAATATGGATCCTCGTTATCCAGGTAAGGCGAAGGGTTAAACCGGATAACAACCCGAGGCTGAAACCACATGACTTCAGAAACTTTGTAACCATGTTTGTGGTATTTGTACTTTTTGCAGTCTGCTGGGCTCCTTTGAACTTTATAGGCATTGCAGTGGCTGTCAACCCAAAAACTGTAATCCCTAGGATTCCAGAGTGGTTGTTTGTGTCTAGTTATTACATGGCATATTTCAACAGCTGCCTTAATGCTATTGTATATGGACTCCTGAACCAGAACTTCAGAAGAGAATACAAGAGAATTATTGTCACTTTTTGTACGGCGAAAGTTTTTTTCCAGGATAGTTCTAATGATGCAGGTGACAGAATGAGAAGCAAACCTTCTCCACTGATTACAAACAACAATCAAGTGAAGGTGGACTCTGTGTGAAAATGGGAATCTTACTATTATCACTCAACAGCATCCAAAAAAAAGTGTCCATTTTATTAGACCTCCTGTTAAATGTTATAGTGAAATATACCTTCTACACTGAAAGCACTTTGATCAAATCCTTCGCATGATGTTTGGAAGCTTGTTACAGAGCCTTGACATACAGATCCTATTATACAATGGTATATCCATTGTATAATGACGTAGTGATATCCTTGAGGAAATAAAACGTTATGAATGACTATTTTTTTTCTTAGATGGAGATAAGCACCTAGAAAGTGATTGAATCAGAAGTATCCATATTGCCTGGTTCAGTAAAACAAATCATAAAACTATTCCTGTCACTTTCCACATGCTCTTTCTGTCCATGTTACACTCCTGATTCTAAAATCTCTGAAAACTTCTTTAAAAAAAAAGAAATCAGACCATTATGAAATGTATTACGAGATGTGAAGTCAAAAATCAAGGTAACTGAAAATTCATTAGGATTTTTAAAAAGTATTTCTATCTATATTTCGTTGCTACTAACATGGACACAAATATAATTTTTTGGATATTAAACCTCACCAGCCCTCCTAGGGATTGGCATTCTCAATTGACTTTTCAATTTTAAAATAGCTTTTAGCAGGAGAAACAAGCCTGAATGATTATCTTCAAAGCTCCAAGGGCAGGAGGATAAACAGCAAGGAAGGAAAAGAGCTGTGATTCATCAGTGCAAGCCATTTCAGCATGAAAAAGAGGTGTAGGAGGGTTGGGAAGAGAAATTTAAATTACCATTATTTCTGAAGAGATGGTAACTCATGAAATCAGGAAGTGTCCCAGAGGAATTTCTGGGGAAACACCTTCTAGAGACATAAGTGAGGAAGAACTGTTGTATCTCACTTGTGTACAAGACAGGAGTTCTAAATCTCTGTGAGAAGAAGATTAATGCATTTAATGGGAGTGATAGCTGAGTATGACAGTGTTGTCTGGTTAGTGGAATCTTAAGCCCATGAAACACTGGGAAATAAGACATGTATACAGAATGAGTATTTAACATCTTTCTGAAACTGATCTCCTGAGAATAACTTGAGGCTAGCAGTTATTTTTTAATCTGCCACAGATAAAATTTTCAGATTAATAATTAGGTGTTTACCACAATTAGGAACATAGTGTTATAACCTAGAAGAAATAGACACCTTTAAATAACAGAAAAGAGAAGATACTACTTTTAACAGTGGTACAAAGAGGAGCATGTGATTCTCAGGACTTTCCACAGACAGCAGGGACCTCTTCAATAAGGGTAAGTACAATGTGAAGTGAGGAAAAATAGCAAGACAGGCTGTCTCCTGCAACAATGAATCTCTCTTTATAATGAAGTCCTCTGGCAGAGAAAAGTAATTCACAACAATAGGATTCACCTTCAAATTGACCTTAAAAAGAAAGAGCATTTAGTTCTGGAAAGAAGCTCCAACTGTCATACCTTTTAACACTCAATTGGTTATACCTACAGTGATGTTCAAGTATGCTAGAGCTTTTCCAAGCCAATTCCAAAATGTCAGTGGGACAAAGAGCTTCTGAATAGCCATCAGACTCTTGTTAATCTATGTTAAAATGTGAATTTTACTTAAACAGTTATTTTAAAATATTATTTACTGAAGATTTTCTTGAGCCTATATGTCTCAGAAAACAACTGTCATTCTGTCATAGAGCTCCTTAAACTGAATTTAAATCTAAGAGGATTCCTTCTTTCTTGGATCCTAGATTAGTATACCCTTGGTTTACTAATGAACTAAAGGGAATCAATTCATATTTACTTGAAAGCCCCTCTGACACTTCATCATCTGACCAGAGTCCTACCTTAAAAACAGGTGCCTCATGTCAAGTTATCAATCGAACTAAATGAGCAACCCTTGGATATGAGCTAGCAAGTCAATGCATTGCTGAGGTGCTTGACTCATCTTTGTTTACATTTTCCAGTCAGAACCACTGTGTAAATAACCAGCTCTCTACTATTGTGGTATCATCATATGATATGATACAATATGATTTACAGCATAAAGTATATCACAGCTTTCTTCACTGTGATTTCATCCCTGGAGGATGCTTAGCTCTGTAATTTTATTGCTTTGCGTGTAGTGATTTTAGAATAGCAAGGGAGGCATGACCACCTTACAAGTAAATGAGTTTTTAATGCAAGAAAAATACTATTTAAATTCTTACAAAAATTGCCTTATTAAAGCATATTTTCAATGAAAATAATGTCTTATTATATATCTATGAAAGTAGCATAAAGACAGTTAAAGTAGCTTAATAATTACTAAGTTTAGAATTCTCAAAGACTTTTCACTTTCCATTTCCTACAGAAAATATACATCTGTACCATGTCTACATATTTATGAGCTGGTTCAAGATACTGTATCTAATATGTGGGTTATCTGAGGAATTAAAGTCCCCTGTAATTCGCAAGTGCTAAAATATATTTTTGATGACAATGAAAATGGTTTCCTATATACAACAGAACATATTATACCAAAGGTATATATTTTATTGAGTAGGCCTGTAATAAAAATGGAGAGCATTTTTCAGACCTGTATTTTGAAATATTTGTATTCAATCTAAATCACAGAAATGTGCATGTTGGTGATGTTATGAGCTGCTAAATATAGCAATAATTTTAAGAAATTTATCTCTTGTTCTTCTTTATGGGGAGAGTTGATAATTTTGTTTAAATTACTATGGATGAAAACTTTGGATAATAGCTGCTGCCCTCTGAAGTATGTCTTAGGTAGGGATTGCAAAACTACTCATTGCAAAAGTAGAAGAATAATGAATGATGCTTAACTCTGCAGTAATGGTTACTTTTAATTCCAGTCTATTGCTTAAAAAAAGTCAAAGTGATTCATGCAAGACAATCAGCAGCCTTGCCAGCTGCTCAATGACAATGAGCATGACAATGTAAGTCAGCCCCTCCACAAGATCTGAGTCTTTATGGTCAACATAAAGATGACTGATGAAAATAATAATGATTTCTGTCCATTCTAAGGAGATGCAGTTTGAAACATCTGAGATTGCTTTTTGAAACATTGCTGAGATTGTGAAAGTGGGTGAGCTATGGTATGCTTTTTTATATTCCAAGTCATTAAA
This sequence comes from Setophaga petechia, assembly GCA_024362935.1. Lineage (NCBI taxonomy): Eukaryota > Metazoa > Chordata > Aves > Passeriformes > Parulidae > Setophaga > Setophaga petechia. Next base: position 28,632,595 of record JANCRA010000001.1, read on the forward strand.
TTTTCTCCTGTATGAAAGGTTAGCATAGCACAACTGCATTGTTAAGAGTTCAGTCTGGGTGGTTTAGGTAGTGTACTCATCCTGTAGCAGTCATCAGCCTTGGATAGATTTAGTCCTAAAATGTGAGTCTTACTCTGTCGCATCTGAAAATGTCCATCCCTTTCCAACTTCCCATCCATTTCTGATCTCATCCCCAGTGAAGCCAAAGGACCTCTGTGAAGGAGCAGTGAAACACCTCTGTCCCCCTCCCTGTATGCAACACACTTACAGCCTTATTGAATGCTCCTTAATCCTGCAAGAATTCCTTTCCTATATCACAATCTTGATTATGTTGACAATCTGAATATGATCTTATCAACACACCTTGAACCCTTACAGATAGATAGTTTTATTGGTGGTCATCTACATTGCAAACTTCACGTTTACAAAGAAGCTTGGCATTATTAAATATTTACCAGCAAAGAAAATCTTAATGAATATATTAATATCAAACAGGGTAGTCATTGTATTTAAACTGTAACTGTATGCAACAATGTAGTTTCATTTGGAGTAGCTTTGCACATTTTCTCTTTGCACATTTTCTTCTACCATTAGGCTAGTGCAAGTGCATAGATATGAAACAAGCATATGTTATTTCAATAGACACAATATGTAGCAATGATTTTACTTCTCTTTCTTCTAATTTGTTTTAGAAGGCAGGCATATGAATCATCCATAATAAAGAGACTATAATGAACAATCTATATCAGTGTTTAGTGCATCCTTATATAATCGCCACATCTTTTTCTTCTTTTTGACCACTTTTGAAATTTCATTATGTTAGATCTGATTAATTATGTTATACTGAAGGGAACTGTAATTTCCCTTATATGGCACTGAAAAAATAATCATTAAAAAATACTTAAAATGTAATACACAATTACATAGATATATGTGGTTATCCAATTTGAAATATAATTTCAAAAACTCCTTTTATTTGAACAATTTGTTCATAAACTGTAGTAATGTTATTCTTCAATTATTTTCTAATAAATGCACTTTTTAAGTATAATTAAAGTGGTTTATGAATAATTAAGAGCTACAAATGTCTGTCATTTTGTCACTGAGGCTTGGGAAATCACACATGCTAAAGCCAACTTTCTTAGCAGAAAAAATATTCAAGTAGTGGCCTGGCTTATAGCCCATGTACTGTTTCTCAAATTTTTGCCTGTAATAAGAATTCCATTATGTGGTTTTATGAATTTACTTATTAAAAATATTATTCCTACCTCAAATGCGTGTCTGAGAGATTGCAATGTGTACACGGTGGAAAAGACTCACAGTATAAGTCAGTAGCCTTTACAGTTTTTAATAGAAACAAAAGTAAATCCAGCAAAGAAATGCATATATTAATAATGGTTATAGAGAATGTTTTCCAAATTGAATGAAATACTCATCACTCAAACTATCCCAGCTACCAAACACTGACCAAAGTATATACATTTTGAGAACCATGTTTTTCATGAAAGTATATACATTATTCCAAAAGTTATATCCAAATACCCTTTGAGACACAGTGTTGTTTCATCTCATATAAAACAATACAACTTCATTTCAGCTGAGGATTTTTGTGTATTAGAGTTCATAAATCTAACAATTAGCTATTTTACACTATTACACAAGCAATATAAACTTTATTTCTGTGAAATTCCCCAAATGTCAGATGTCCAGGTTGTAGGAGAATGTGAATCTGCCTGCTAATGATCTGCAAAATTAACCTCATCCAACCGACCTCTTTCTGTGATTTGTCATTTTTATGAACAAATATAAAAAAAGTCAGAAGTCTTTTATGTAGCTTCAGTCTAAATTGTAGAAGTAGCAATTATTTAGCAGAAAATTATACCAAACTTAACAGATTTAGAGACATGAAGGCTACTTGCCATTATTCTTTCTGCTTGTGTTACATGTGTGCATATGGATTTCATTTCATTGCACCAAGAATTTTACTTTGCACGTTTGTTTCCAGATTCTAAAAGTTTTTAAACTTATGTACATACTCTTCTTCAATATATACAAATATCCAGCTAGTTTATAAAAGTCAGAGAAATACAATGATATTATCAGGTGTATGTCTCAGACCAAATTATTTTCCATACAACTTAGGGTGTGAATTGTTCTGCCACAGAGCACTGCCTACATGAAAGATTCTATTTAATTTTTAATCATACAGATGCTTAAAAATTGACATGGAAAAACCTCATGAAGCCCTTTGTGATAGTTTTTAAAGTTACATAAAAATATTGTGTAGATCTATGGACTACATATACATGCTTTACAAATCTCAACTTATGTAAAAATACATGTCCCCCATATATAATATTATATTAATTATATTATATTCAAGTTTCAAGATGTTTATATCCAAAATAAATAAACACAGCTGCTACAAGTACATTAAACCAACTGCAGATCACTTAGACCCCCAAACTTCTGTTTCAGACTGGCCGAATAGCTAATATGCAAATAATTTGCTCACTCTATTCTAGCCTCTCCTGATAGTTTATTAACATGAAATATCTCTCTTACCATAAACTTCACCTAGCTTGAAAGCAGAAATATTAACCATTTCATTAATATTTATGTTCATACCAGTCATCCCTCCCAACCAATTTTGATGTTGATTCAATTTTTTCAGAACAACGGTTAGAAATCCGTCTCCTTCAAAAAATAATCCCTTCTCTTCTGGATCCCAGGTAACATGTTTTTCTTCCTCAGCTCTGACCATGCTATCAGCTTGGCTGTCCCTTCTCCACCTTTTCATACCAGAGAACTTATGCCATAAGTGCTCTTGACTCTGAAACCTCCCTGTCCTATTGTGATCTATTATGATCACTTGTGTGTTTTAACAGTAGTTTGATATCAATTAAATACCATTTTAAAGACACTGAAAAATCTCTGACTTAATAGAGCATACAATTTTACAGCATGAATCCCCAAGGGGTTCTATTCTTTAAATATAAACTTTGATTTATAACCTTTATAGTAATTATTTTTTCTTTTAAGTGCTCATTAATCCCATTTATCCCTTATCTTTTCCCACACATTTCAAGAACCCAGCTTCTGTGCTGAGGGAGCAATTAAATAGCTGCTAGAATAAGGGTTGCACTTGAAGTCTCCTATGGACTGTGTCAGGAATGGAAATCAAATTCAGAATAGGCAACACTTAGTATTGTAGCATTTGACAGTAACTGTTCCCAAAGATTTTAAAGAAAGAAAATAGACCTTGTTTCAAGAGGAGCTCAGCAATAAAGAATAGTTAGTAAGAAATCACCCCTGATGCTACCATCAAAAGACAGTTAGGGGAAAAAAGAAGCCTGTGTTATAAATAAATAAATCAAGATTTTACTTTCAGTCTCACTAACGTTTTTTGGCCTATTTAAAAAGTGCAGTTTTTTCTAGTTCAGTCACAAATAAATTAACACTTGAAGTACAAACCTTTTAAGTATTGTAGAAAATATTTATTTTTTTATTTACTTATTTATTACAAGATTCAAGTAGTTTATGTGACTACATGTGAAGTATAGTTTTATACATATAATCTAACATCTAGCCCTTCTTCCTCTTTTAACACTCACCCTTTACCAGTACTTTTGAATTATTTTTATGCTCCTATTTGTTGAGATGATAAAGAAACTTCAAAGCTGTAAAGCTATAAAGCCACCAAAAACCTCCAAACCTGAAGGAAAGGACCAGCATGGATGGAGTTTTTGTTAGTGTAAATTTCTTTATAACATTCTTCTCTTTTGATTTTTAACAGCATATCTGACAGGAGTAGTGGAACTGTCACTCCCTCATCCTATGGGAAACAACATGTGAAACTCAAGAGCTCATAGTGGAAAATCTTATGTTCATTGGGATATTTTTTTGTCATGGAAAGCCAATGAAACACGGACAGAGAGGATAGGTGTTTTGTCATGCCAAACAGACTTGAAGGTCTGCTAGACAGATATCTGCAGTTAGCTGGGCCAGGCAGTCGGACTGATCCTAAACAGGACTCTCCTACTTCCTTCTGAAATTGTTTCTGGATTATTCCTTCTAGGCAGAACTTGCATTTGATTCACATACTCCTAGAATGCTGATGCCCAGGAGAGCAGTAATCAAAAGACAATCAATCTTATGCAACATTCTATTGAAATTTGAAATAAAATATGTTGAAACCTTCAATGTAGCTTTCAAAAAATAATTTTTCATGCTCTTCTTAGGATATTGATGGAAGGTAAAAACCAATACCCTAATTTAAAAAAACCACCAACAAAAAACCCCCTCCCAAAAATAAAATAAACTCACTGTTTTTGTAGATAAGTATGTCTATTCAGGAAGACAAGCCAAGAGACTGTTGAATGTTCTCCTGAATAACTGCAGTTCAGGGTCACATCAAAAGATGAATATTAGGTAGTGCCAACTCACCATCTAATCATCGTTAAGGGCAGGATGATGCCAGTGCGGCATCATGCATTGAAAAACATTCCATTCCTTGCAAAAATGCACAAATAAGGAAATTAGGAGTAGTGACTGTAGCCACATGAAAACATTCTTAAAAATGGGGTTCAATTTCAGCCTCATCAGTTACTTTATTTTTTAGTTTCATTCTTCAGCACCAAAATCTCTGGACAGTGTCCCACGATGCTGAGAAAAGCTGTTTATCATCTCTCTATGACTTTCTTGTTCTCAGTTCTTCTTCTATTTTGGGGGAAAAAAAAGCATTCAAGGAGAATCCTGATAATACATTCCAAATATGTTTGGATACAGCTGCACATACATAATTGTAGGCGGCTATGAAAATTAAGTTTGCCTTCAGTAAGGAATGTAACAGTTGTAGGGAATGACTAAGGCTTTTGAAAATCATATGTATTACATTTGTTTTGCCAACACCAAATGTCAACAAAGTGAGCTATACTGAACCATTGTATTTGCATTTCCCTTGTTATCCTACTTTTAATTTAATTTCATTTAACCATCATGTTTTCTAGGTGGTGGAGATGCCAACAGAAAATTTGGGAGTTCACTCTACACATGTCTGTGTGTGGGGGAATGAATGGTTACTCTCTTCTAAATCACTCTGCAGTGGGGTCTTCTTTTCTCTTAGCCTGATTTTCTGTATGTTTGCCTCTGCCAGCTCTAGACCACCCCAGAGGCTGCTCTGGGGGCAGAGCAAGCTTCCCACTCCAGGGCACCCCTCCTGATGTGATGCTTAGCTGTGCTGGCCCTGGGGCTGGCAGCAGCGCCACTCACAAGTACTGCAAGAGGGAAACATCTCTGAAAGGTTTTGCTGATGTTTATGAAGATCTGGTGGGAATGGACCACAGTAGTAAAAGCCATTACTGCTTCATTTTACTGCCCACTAGTCCTTAATTCTTCCTCCCTAGGCAACAGAGAGCACAGTTGCTAATACCAGGGATCAAGGTATTAATGGATTTCAACTGAGTTGTGACGGTAGGTTCTGTGAAGTTTTTCCTTATTTTCAAAGCTTGCAGCAACAGAAAGTGAATTGAATTGGCAGTAATTTTTTTAACTTTCAGACATTTAAATCTAGAATTTTCTGAGTTTCTGCTTCTAAAAAAGCAAGTATTTTAACTCTGGTGATAAAATGAAAGAGAATGTAAGTAATTTATATCAAAACAACACCACTCCTTTTGTTAAAACTTTTTCTCTCACATTTATGTCACCATATCTTGCAGGTAAAGACAGTGTGATTTCATTGGTGTTTGAACTGGACATCTGAAGTTTTCAAGTGTTACCAGTGAATTTTATGCACTTGTGATAGTCAATACTAGTTCAATTTTATTATGGAAAATTAGAGAACATTGTGATCTCATTTAGATGAAACGTATCATCAGGACACCACTGTTTGTCTTTTTTTAAAGGACAATGAAAAAAAGGTAAGTTTTTTGCAAATTCAAGACTGAGTTATTATGTTCTTTCTGGTTAAGTGCCCCTTCTCTGTTTTAGAGCTAGCCCAGTATATTTTTCATTTCATATCCTAAAATTTGTCTAACATTGATATGCATTGCTACTCCATGGCAACAGGAATTATACTCCCAGTGTGGTTATACTTCTGTAATAAAGGACAGAGGCAGCACAAACCGTTCCTTTAAACAACCATCAAACACATGTATGCTTTACTTGCAAATAATATAGGATAAATTCTCCCCACTCAAGTCCACACCATGAATTTGATTTTCTTTCTGGAATAAGAGTGAGACTTGTTTAGAATTAAAAGAAAAAGACTGAAATTGTTTCCCTGGATCACTTTGAAAGTTGTCATTGTCAGCCTTAATCCTTCACAAACCATGAATCAAGCACACAAAAACCTGAGAATGGAATTAAATAAAAATGTGATTTCAAATAATAATAATAAAGTACTTTAATTTGCCTTCCATTTTCATGTCTTGAAAAAGTAATCATATTCATATGTTTGATTCTTCTTTAAAATAAAGATTTTTCCAAATAAGAGAGATATTCTCCTGTAACTCTAAATGAAAATCACCAAATATCATAATCTAGAGGAAATTAGAAAGTGAATAGTAAGGCACATATCTGAATACCAGCAAAAGCAGTCTCCATGTACTTCTCCCATGCTCAACAGCACAAAGAGCTTCAATATGCTTGGATATTTCTCTATCACTTGAATGCAAAAATAGCTTGTGAATAGTTGGGAGGATAAATCACCCAACTATTATTTAACACCTCCACTCTGTCAGTCTTTTCCTCTATTATTTGCAAGTAATACTAGGCAGGATCAGGCAGTGTGAAGAAAGCGCAGTAAATGAACTGCATGTATAGTATCTTTACTGAGATTTTTATTGCTATTCAGTACTGAGGAAAATTTGTATATTAAAATATACTTTAAAAAAATAATTCATATTACTACTGAAAGGGTGACCTAAGAATCAGGTCGCATATTCCAAAAACATATTGTCATAAAAAATAAAAACAGAAGCTCATTCTTCCAAGTATTCAGGGCTTTTTTTCCCGTTAGATGATTTTCTAATCCTTTTTTTTCCCACCCTAAATGTTTTTAATGCTTAAAAAAGAGACAATTGTGCAAGAAAATTCACTCATTTTGATTGTTTATCCTATAAGGTTTTCAGGGCATCATGAATGCATGCCAGCTGGAAGACCTGGGGAAAGGCTCCAGTGTAGCTGCCGTATACGTCACTTCCAACACGTGCATATCTGGATGAGCAAATACTGATGAATACATGCACTCCTTTTGTGCATATCTGTACAACCTTTTGTACACATCTAGAGCAGCAGCTAGGGACAGCTGGCTAAATTCCCTTTCAGGAAGTATTTATTGCAAGTCAAACCCAGAGGTCTGACTGCAGAAGCATGAGGGCACCTCAGGACTCCACACGCAACAGTCTTTAGTGGCAACCAGCAGAGAAGATGCATGTGCCAGTAGAATAAGCTAATCTTGTGGGTTTGGTTTAATAATATCGTTCAGGATTTTACAGCAGCATACAACTCTTGACAATTCCATCTGTACTTACATGACCATTTCAGGATTAGTAATTGTTTTGAGAGTTTTTAGTATTTTGATTGCTGTCAAATTGTCTCCAAATTATTGTTTTGAAAATTAAAACTGAATTAACCTAATAGTGCACAGCCATTTCAAATATTCATAAAAATCATTGGTTAAACTTTTGCAATCCTAAAAAAAACCCCACATTTAAAAGAAATAACTTTTAAAATAGAGGAACTGAAGCAAGAATTCAAAGCAAAATAAACCAAAGTCAGGATGCCTTAATGAGTAAAAAACATACCATTTTGCTCAGTCTGGTTTTGACAAAGCTTCATTTTGTTATGGGGGCAGTGTAACCTCATTAAGATATACAATTTTAGGTTAATTCTTGAGAACTAAGGTGCAGTTACCTGTATTCATGAGGCAGCATAATTTTTTCCTAGCCTTAAGCAAACTCTCAACTAATTTTCTTAGCCCTTTTAATTTTCCTTTATGGGAAGCATTCCACACTACTTTTACGCAGTCAAATTCCAATGAATAATTGTGTCCTGTGCCTCTTACAGATGAGAAGCCTCCAAGCTCTTTTGTAGGACCTTTCCAGAAATAACAGGGAATAACAGCCATGTGCTGAGTCAGCTGTTCTGGCAAATGGCCCACAAGTGCAGCCTCTCCTGTATGGAACTGAACATGAAATTATTATGTGACTCATGGGCAGTCATTCTTTTACCTGACACGTGTGTATCTACTCACACAATGCAGTAAACATTAAACTCAGATTCTTGCACTGTAAATCAACTTAATCAAGGCTGAAGGCATCCAAGGTACAAGGAATTTGGAAGTCTAACTTTTCTAAGCCAGCCCCACAAATAGAGTGTATCTTAGACCTATTGGTATTAAACTAAAAACTTTTTTTTTTCTTTGTTTGTTTTTTCTTTTTGTTGACATACCAATGAATTCTGTAGCATACTTAAACAAAGATGCATATCATTGTCCCACTTTTTTTTACTAAAGCATCAATCTGAAAATATCCATTTAACTGTAGGTATCCAAAACATGTTAATAGGTCATAAAAATGTTAATATGTCATAAAAGATGTCATATAAGCTATCCAACACTCATTCAAAACTTTATAAAATAAATGAAAATTTAAAACTTCAGCATGTTTACCTAAAATAACAATTTTTTAAATCTTAGTTTTCCTTGCACATACTTAATCATCTGCCTTCCTGTCACACTGTAACAGGTCACAAGATCAGCTATGATTTGGTCACAAGATCAGCTATGATTTTTTTATTCATTTTCTGAGTCCTTAGAGTAACATGCAGGACTCTAAGCTGGTTTATGTGAAAACTGAGTTATAGGTTTGTCAGGTTCTTGAGAGGTGAAAAATTTTGGTTTACTGGAACACCACTGTGATTACATGAATGCATATGATTATTCAAAAGCTTCTTGGATTTTATAGTGCCTGCGTAAGTTGAGTATTCCTAATCTAAAAAAGGGTAGAGACATGTCTCAGAGAGAAATTTTACATAGTGGACTTGAGAAAATTTCTGTTAATTTACATTTGAAACAATTCTTATAAACTTGTCATGTAAAGTTGCATTCTGTTCCATATTTTAATTCAAATGGTTTTTGTTATTTTAATATATTAGTCCAGTGTTCAATTATAAAACTTGTAGCCATATTTCCAGCACAGTATGATGTACAGACTCGAACACAGAGGGCAATGTGTATGAAATTTTGATTGTTATTTAATTCTATTTTTTTAATGTAACATAAAAAATGTTATCATATAAGATTATTTGAGTTACAGTAAAAATGTTTTGTGATAAATTTAAATACCAGGTTCAAAATTTTCTGGTTTTGATTTCCTAAGAAAACTACCTAAATTCAAATAATAAACATAGGAATGATTTTTTTTTTTCTTAAAGATATATGGAACAAAAATAAAATTCTTTTAAAAGTTTAAATAGTTCAGTTTATGTTTTCTACAAGTTACTTTAAAAATGAAATCTCCTCCTCAGAATGAATAATGCAATTCTTTCTGTTTCAGTCCAGGGATGAGTTATTTTGATTTCAGAATGCACTTTTATCTAATGGATAGCAATTATATTGTATAATAGTTTTTAATTCCAGGGAGCTAATTTCAAAGGAGCGCTGGAAAGATCCCAGCCAACTAAATTGCTGGAGCTCTTTTCAGAAGCCACAGAAAATGTTGCCACTATCAGTCTGCCTGTAACTGCATATATTTGCTTCCAGATTTGTGATACTTATGACAATGGTAAGGTTTGATGAGCTTACCCCTCTCAAGGAACAAAACGTGGATAAGATCTCACAGAAACTTATTTATAGCTAACTTATTTTCAGTCATAAGGTGAAACACACATAGAAACTGCAAGAAACAATGTAATAAAACACGGTAGGAAGGAATGCTCTGCAATTGTGTTATTTTGAAACATCCCTTGCTTTAATATCAAAGCGATGCTAAGGTAGCAGAAGAGGCCAAATTCAGTCACAGTGTAGGTCATTATTGGCACTTTCTACCCCAGCAGAATATAAATTTTTGCCATTATCTAAGTTTTCCCACCACTTTGTGTCACCACCTCTACAGATAGCAGTTGGTGCCTTGGCTGTGTGGATTCAATCCCCTCCACAAACCCAGCCAGAAGCACATGGTCACCATCAGGTGAGATGTCCCACCTGCCAGGATCTTCTGCCACTGTGGCAATTAGAGGAACAGCAAAATATCTTCCCTCAGAGGACTTGGAGCCAGGCCTTCCTTGGCATCCAGCTTCCAGGCAGATGTCCTTAAACAGCACCTCCCCACCCCTTTCCCAGGTGCCTGTCCAGCCAAACACCTGGGCTTCAGCTAGCAATGCCATGATTCTGCACCAGGCCTTCACCTTTTTCAAGGCAGCTGCAAAAGGCTCATGTGTGGTGCCTGGTACATCCACTACCTGCATGCAATAGGAGACTATGAGGTAGTTAAAATCATTGGCCAAAATTCTTTTGCAGAGTGCTGTAGCAGGTGCATATTACCCAAAAGGCAAAGTACCGTGCACATCCATGAGCACTTGCTGAAGAGAAGCAGCAAGTGAGGAACGTGGTCCGAGGAGAAATGGGTTTCAGACTGATCAAAGTCACAGATCAGGCTTAATCTTAATTATAGATATTTTCTGTGGGGTGCAGGGTGTGCATGTGTGTGCTTAAGAAAATGAGGATCACAGAAAAATGGACAAGTTCTGTCTGTTACAGGAAGGTAATTTTCAATTAAAGTTCAGCATATTCTTTCAGGCAAAATATGGCAGGCCGAGCAGAGCACCTGCTGCTGCAGCCCAGAGGCACTCTGATGAGCCAGCTGTGACCGACGTCACCTTGGCTAAAGCAGGATCTGAGGCTAGATTGGAAACAGAAATGTCACTGCTGGGAGCCAGGCACGGATCTCTCAGGACTGGGAAGCGATGCCACTGAGAGTGTCCCCGGTGCGTGTCTGCTAACGTCAGCACCAAGGTGAGGGGATCAGTATTTGTGTGCTTAGCAGAGCCTCTTGCCAGATCAGAGGCTTGGCTTTCAGACTAACTGCTGAAATTTAGCCAGACAGTGATGGCATGCAAGGGTGACTGGATAGGGACTGGAGAAAAGTATTGGCAAGGTCCTAGACCTGTGTGAGACAGACAGTTTGGATGGCGAGGGACCTTTAAGCCTTAAAATTTGTTCACTTCAATTTAGCTGTTTGCTAGCGTGGAGTTAACATGGGTGAGTTTATAGGAGCTTCAGTGTGGGAAATAGTTGCTCAAACATAAGGCAGATGGTTAGTTTATCTGTGGCTAACTTGTTTTATTTCTGGGAAAAAAAAACAAAACAGCATGCATTCAACATACTTTTATTATTAGCCTGCTTGTATTATCAATCTTATACCAACATTTAGAAATCTGAAGTGAAAAAATTCACATGAAAACAAACTCCAAATTTATAAACACGAATTTTGAAACAGCATAAATATAATTTATTAAGTGGGAAGAGAGACTGAGATCCTATCTAACACCTTGGAGAGCCTACCATGTAACAGAACTTGTACAAATATTTTGTGGTGAGAATGGCTCTGCTAGAATATCAGTAATTGCTTCCATGAGTTTTAGTCCCTGCTTCCTTGTGTAGATTATCACCATTACTACCTGCAGAAAGCTGTTGTTGTATTTTTTGCAACCTCAAAACCATCTTTATAATAAAATGGACCATCTGTATAAGACACATAAGGATGTATCTCTGGACTTTAGATGATAATTTGGAAGTTTGTGCTCACAGGCATTTGTGAAAATTCATGCACTCTATTTTCCTTTAAAAAAAGTATTTCCTTTATATCAGGAAAGACTATTGCTGTTCAAAATGTATAGCTATGCACTGCTCTAATAAAGGAATTTATAATATACTCTGTAATGCAATATACCTGGGAGGGAAACCATTCAAAACTAATACCACAATTAATTCAAAGCAAACAGGCTGGTACCTGCAGATCTGTGCAGCATGCCAACTAAAATGTATTTTTGGTCTTTCTATCTGACAAACTTATCAAGGAGACATCTGGAAATAAGTATCACATGGAAATAAGTGCCACACTGCAATTACTATTATTGTAACCTACAAAAATACTTCCTGGAGGCCATAGAGCCCCTACTGCATTTGATAAAATAACATGGTCATGCATTCTGATTTTGAATGAGTTGAATGAGAAGATGACTTCAATGCCTCACAGATACGTCTGTAATTTCTGTAATGTTTTCCATATCAGGTTGCTCTTGATATTTATTTTATTTGGGTTTCTGACACAGCATGAGGATTACTACAATGAAACGACAGCTACATTTAATTAAGGCATGACTGATGTATCTGCAATTAATCTTAACTGAGAATTTAATTTTTCATTTGGAACTGTTGCAGACAGAACATGATTTCCTTTGGCTTGTTTTTTTGTTTTTTTTTTTTTTTGTTTAATATTCTACTGATTTTTCTACAATTTAAGGAAAAATAGTGCTGCGTCTCAAATCAAATAGTTACGATATAAAGTGTTATCAAATAGCTACTTTTGGTTAACACATGAAATTGATCTGATTAGTCACATCTTGGTGTTGCTCATCCTGGACTGTGAATGTAGGCAATCCTAACAAAAATATTCCCTGTGTACATTAAAAAAAAAAGAGTTATTTTCAGGAGCTTTGGCTGTGCATTTCTGTGTGAGCTTCTTGTAAACATTCCCACTAAAAGAGTCTGGTCAGAGGGCACTTGAGGAAATAAACAGAAATAGAATATGGCCACAGCTGAACAGAATTCACTTAAATATTCAGGAAACCATTGATAGAAAATACTGGTAAATTCTGTTCAGCTCTAACATCTGGATGGTTTGAGTAAAAAAAAAAAATTAAATGCCACTTTGAAATAAATTTATTAAAGTTACCACAGTATTCTGGGAACTTGTGTCAGTTATTCCAGAAATCCAATTTGTTGCAGATATATTGGAGGTTCATGAAAGAAGTAAACAGTTGCTGTGCTGAAAATTTCTATGGATGTAAGTAGGTAGAGGAAGGGAAAGTTATTTGTTCATATTATTTGCTCTAGGATATTAATTTCATGTCCAAATTAAAACTGGGCAATGGTATTTGCATTAGCTATGCTTTAGTGCAAAAACAAATCACTTTGTTGTTATGAGTTAGCAGTTTTTCTTCTTAGAGGAAAAAATGAAAAGCCCTATTTCTTGGACATATAAGCAGATGAGCCATCGCCATAGCAACGAAAGGACGTATCCATCGCGTCATTCTGTCAAACAGCCCCTGCATGTGACTCCAAGCTCACATTCCTTACTTCCATCTGAAAGTAGGTTTTAGTCCTGCCATCCAATAAAATCAATACCCAGTAGGATGTTTTCTGTCTGTCATAGTTTCGAAATGAAAAGCTACTTATAGTAGCCTTTCTTGTCTTAAAGGAAAAGTAAAGGCTGTTTATCTGTCATATACTAGAGTTAATGAGAAATAGAATTAATATAAAACAGATCATTAGTTTCCAGGAATTATAAGTTTGCCCTTGCTCTTTATTATGATTAGTGATTCAGCTGTGTCTTTGTTACAGAGTATTATGACAGGTTCTTTAGACAGCTTCCAGCAGTGTGTCTCCTTCAAGAGAAACACTACGTTCTCTCCCAGAGTTATGAAAGAGGCTTTGATTTCCCCACCAAAAGGAAGAGAATCACATTGCAAACATGATTTACAAATCAGACAACAGAAACCAAACACAAATACACAGTGTTAATTGATCATCCATTTCCCTTGCAAAAAAGGGATTTTATCCAAAGCAAGATTTTATTTTCATGTTCTTGCCCTCTTCAAAAGTGTTTTCCAGATTCTCTCTTTGGCTCTAGAAGGTTGTTTTCACCTTGCCTCATCTTTCCTCTCCATCACATTAGATTTTAACCTTCTCTTTAACCTGCAGTGTGATAAGAACCAACGCATTTGGCCTTTGCCTTCCTGATCTAATTCCCAGAAGCCTTCCCAAATATTACAGAAGCAATGGTGACTTGCACTTGTGTGGGTTCTGCATTTTACCTCAACAAAGTCAACTCAGGTTCAGTTTCCATTTGTGAAATGACCACTGCAACAAAAGTCTCTGGAAGGCAAGAAATAACAGTTGCCTCATTAGGTAAATCTTGGGGCAGACCTGCTTCTTGTATTTTGTGCTTTGTCTGCTGAATGGTTTGTGATGAATACCAGTTGTGCCTGTGTGTAACACAAACTTTCACTGGAATTAAAATTTTCAGTTTAACTATAGAGTGATCATACCTTAGAATCCATGCACCAGCATGATAGTTAGGGAAGATATGGAATGTAAGAGATGGAAAAAATTATGATGATGAGAAAGAACCATCTCTCTTTATCACTACATTAAAGTAATGAATGATATAACCTACAGAAGAATGTATGGCTCCAGAACCCCAAATTCTTTTCCCTCAATAATGCTTTCTTCAATCTTATCTAAGTAAGACTGAAGGAGGTATATAAAAACTGCTCTCTCTATCTCTCTCTCTCTTTGAAAGATACATTTCAGATGTATGAAAATGTAAAATGCATGAAAATATATATGAGGAGAGTCTATACTCAAGAGCCTATCCTCAAGTGAATTAACAGATAAATGGAAAATTGATTTGCCAAATGTCAATTTTCCATATCAAATGAATGGTCTTCAAATGCTATCTATGCAACTTCTGTCAGTTTCAGTCAAACCAGACCAGCTGACAGTTTCCAAAACAGATTGCCAGAATCATGGCAGTGAAACTGTTTCCTGTAGAAGTGGGAAGTGAGTTTGGCAGTCTCCTCCTGGTGGCTTTGTCTGGTGTTAATTTTCTTCCCAGTCGGTAGTATGGGCTATGTTTTGGATTTATGCTGGAAACTGTAGATAACACAGGGATGTTTTTTTTTTGCTCGCTGGGCAGCGCTTACACAAAGCCAAGGCCTTTTCTGCTCCCCAC
The DNA here is from genome assembly GCA_024362935.1 of Setophaga petechia. NCBI lineage: Eukaryota > Metazoa > Chordata > Aves > Passeriformes > Parulidae > Setophaga > Setophaga petechia. The sequence goes on from JANCRA010000001.1 coordinate 28,647,612, forward strand.
CTCTCCCCTCCAGGGAGGAGGCTGGAGGAGCACTGTGAGTCTTAAGGGAACACAATCAGGACAGCTGAGCATAAACCACCTCAGGGCATCAGGCTCAGAAGTTGGAGGAAGAAGGAGGAAAGGGGGAGCATTCAGAGCTATGGGGCTTGACTTCACAAGTCACCTTTACCTGTGATGGGGCCCTTCTCTCCTGGGCAAGGGTGAGAACCTGCCTGCCCATGGGAATCAGTGAATAGTGTTGCTTTGCTTGCGTGTGTGGCATTTGCTTCACCTTTACCTGTGTTTATCTCAATCAATCAGTATTCACACTTTTAGCCTTTGAGTTCTGTCCTCAAACCCACTGTGAGGGAGTGAGTGAATGACTGTGTGGGGCTTGCAGATTTGGGTTAAATCACAACACTCACATCAGAAGAAATCAAGCAAACCCGTTTTTCTATTAGGTGTCATAAGAAGCAGTCCAAGTATGATATCTAGCAGTTTCCTTTTTTTTTTTTTTTTTTCCCAAATGAAACAAAACATTTGAGTTTTAGTCCTAAAACAGAAACTCTCCAGTGCTTGGAACTTCAACTCTTAATTCAAAGTTTGAATGTTTTGTTCTTACTTTCAAACTAGTTAGTATTTCCCGGAAAGATGAACACCACACTGAGGAGTAGGACATAAATACTGTTCTCAGAAATCAGTAAGGTTTAAAACAATGGGTGACAAGTCTGTACAGCTTGTGCTGGCTCTATTACTTCACATATAGTGTTCACTCACACAGGACTCCTTTATGAATTTAATTAGACTGCTTCTGCCACCAAATTTTATTCTCCTTAGCTACAATCAGACAGGTTGACACAAATCAATGTTTGTGTCAACAGTACACTGTATTTCTTTCTAGTCTTGGAAAGTTTTCACCTGACACTAGGGGGACACTAGTCCTTCATCAGATACTAGCCTTATTAGTTCTACAGTTTTACAAATGCTGTCATTACCTGCTGACATAAAGTTTGTTCCACCTGATTTCTCACTGACAAGTATGGTTCAACAGATCCATTTTGCCTCATTTGATGAGCTCCTGTTTTTTCTGCATTAGACCTTTCAATGTCCAGTTCCAAGTGGGAACCTGGGCTATTAATAGGTCCTAAATGTGCCAGATCAAGGACTTGGCTCTTCTCAGTTTAAGACTATGCACATGAACAGATTGCCTGTTTTCCAAGGCTCCTAATAATCAGCTTCCCTATAATTTCAAAACTGTTACCTTATCTTAAGCAGAAAAAAAATTATCTATAACTACCATGCCTTGAAGGACTGCTAAGTCATCTTTTTAATGCAAAATCTTTAGGCTTAGGAAAAAAAAAAATAATTAGAAAAAATTATTGTCATTTTGAAGGCCACACAGTATCTTTTTTTGAATTTTTTTTCTGTAAGATGTATTCTATTAAATTTAAATGCAAGTGTAGAATCTGTAGCTGATGTTAAACTAAGAAAATAGATCTGTGTTTGTTTTTAAACAAAAATCAATATTACTATTTGATTCAGATATGCCATTGTTTCCCTTTATTTAATAAATCTGTGGATATTAAATCATGTCAGTTTCCATTTGTGAGAATCTTGCTGATATGTTTACTTGGATTTAGTCTATAATTTATTATAGTTTTATATTTAGAATTTGGTGTCTTCCAATGCCCCTGGTTAAAGCTGTGGCTTTGCAGGAGCAAGTGCAAAATCTCCAAAGGTAAATGCAGCCCAAGTGCCAGTGATTCCCAAAGGGTACACTGTGGTGTACAGGGTGCCATAAGGACAGCAGCAACTTGGCAGCACCCTGTCTGCTCTGCCATTTGTTTTTAGCACCTGATATAAAGAGCCTGCTTTATTCTTGTGACCTAGAATTAAAGAATGAGATAGATTGAGTTAAGATTTTTATCCATCACAAGCAATTCAATGGTCTGTCTTTGGTGGCTGAGGATCTCAGAGCTATCAATACAATTCCTGTTGTGCAAGCTTTGGGTCTGCTGACACTGACGGTGGGATTGGGCGTGTGTATCCAACTTCTGAGGGAGAATTCCCAGCAACACTGTCTGTGTGACTTAAATAAGTTGGATTCCCATCGAAGATGGTATAAAATATTCTGAAATCTTACAGATGCTGTGCTGGAATCATGATAATTAGAGTGACTTACAGCCATCAATTATTTCCCCAGCACATCATCTCAAGACTGAGTCCCAGCCCTAAGAGCCCAGTGTCCTCCATTACCCATGAAAGCAGCAGCCTGATGGTTGTCATGATTTTATTCTGTTTGTCATCTTTCATCATTGCCTGTCATTATTCATACTGTGGGATGGAAATGCTGGCTGTGTAGTGCAGAGGAAAACAATTTATATACTCTATAGAAATACTTTATATTAATGTAGTCTTTTTTATTTTACTTTAAAAATGTATAATACAGCTTAAATGAATGAACAATGGTTAGTCATACTGGTACTCCTCAAAGTGGTCATTAATAGTAAGAAATTATATAGCCTGGATATTACAAATCATTCCATAAAGAGCTGTTCATCATAACAAATATTTAGACACATAGCCAAACATGGGACATAGGTAAACTAATTCTTCACATTTAATCCCTCTAACTAAATTACTCTTTCTAAATACAGTTCCTTCATAAATTTAGAGTAAGAGGAAAATTAACAGCTCCATAGGAAACCAGAAAAGCCAAGAAGATCTGGAATATTTAGCATCACATCTTTAATCACAGTTTAAAAACATTTTTTTCAGCATTTGTAGAAAAAAAAAAAGAACTTACACACAAGAACTGAGGAACAAAAGGAACAAAAACTAGGCATATTGCTAGTACTACATAAAGAGCACCACTCTCATTAGGGTGGTATTTCATTTTTATTTCATTTTCTTTACAGTATACCACTTTAATTGATCCAGCAGGGAAATAGCAAGAAAAACTAAGCAACTAGAATGACAGTGTCATCTCTGTGGAAACACCAGTACTTATTCATCATCATCTTCAGTGCTATAGGACATCACCTAGAGAATTCCTTCTGAGATTTTTCTTTTTCTGTCAAGAGTTTAGCTTAATTTATATTCCCTACTTGTAAAATGCAGCTTTATTGTTTTAAATAACATGCCTTCTGTATCTCTGCACAAAAGCCCTTTTTAAGAGAAACAAAGTATTCTGTTGCCTTGATCACAGGTCTTTGGCCTGAAAGAAAAAAAAATTCTTTATAGTTTCTCCAACTTGTCTTGCATGTCAGAAAATAATGACATTATTAGTGCTTTTCTCTCCTTCCCTTGGGTTCCTGTAGTTGTTGTATGAAAAACCTCAATATTTCATTTAAACAGATTTAGTATTAAATCCTCTATAAAGTCATAGAGCACATTAGCATTTCCAGCACCTTTATGTGATATATATCATGTAGTTTTCACCTATCTTTAAATTTTGGTTTTTAATTTAATTGATAATCTTTTCTAGTTTATTATACAGTCTGATTAAGGCAAGAAATCATTGCCTAATAAAAGTGGGCCATGGACTGGCAGTAGTGCCTAGAGGACAATGGCTCGCAGACCACCAGCTAGAGTACCCAGGATTTCATGAATTTTGGCAGTGACTACTAAATTGCTCTTATACTGAATCATAAAAAGCAAGAATTTGCCACGGTTCAAGGACAGTTTTAACCATATGTTTCTTTATAACTGGCCATAACATGATATTAATGAAGAAAAAAACATGTCATCCTTGTGCCTAGACAGGGCCTAATAGGGTATCAGTTATCCTTTTAGTTTCTCCCTTACCTAAAAGATCATAAGTTGTGAAATGCTTTCAAATGCAATATAAACAGACTTAAAAAGAAAGTGATAAATATTCTGGGCTGGGACAGTGAATAGAAAAGTATCCTGTTTTGAACTGTGTATGTGTATTTACCAGTGTTATAAAATGCTAAATATTAGGTATACAAGCAACAAAAATTTATCCAATAGAGTACCAAGAATAGTTTTAGAAAAGATTATCTCCTTACAGCTATATTCTGTGGTGTGGAGTTTCTCTTGGGTTTCTGCTTCTATAGAAGCAGGCTCCAGCAAAATGAACTTAACAGCAATGTGTGGGGTACAAATTTGATATGCTCATAAAAATGTGGTGTATTAGGTGGCAATGGAGAAATGATTGAAATAGTTTCTTTTTATTTCAGATCTTATGTTGAATAGGGACCATTTTTTAATGTTAAGTTTAATTATTCTTTCATTTAAATGTATTATGTGATTGATTGATGGATTGATTGATTGATTGAAAGGAATGGGCATTTTAGCAGATGGGGAACTCAATGGCTTTTCAGGTTCAATAGCTTTCTCTTTGGGCTCCTGAAATCTTGGTACTCTTGATTGTCTCCACTCTGATTTTATGTCACCTGCCTTCCACTCCCAGCTCCCAATCACATAAAATTGGAATACTTTAGGAACGTACAATATACTATAGCAAAAATAGTCAGAAACATAATGGAAGAGCCAATTAAAGCACAAGTTTAAAAACTAATTCATTTGCTGTTACACCTTGTATATTCTTTACAAGGTAAAGCATGTAGGTTGCAACAACTTTGCTATGAATCAAGGTACTTTTCTTATTGAATAATTTTTGTATATGACATAAAGAGATGGGTGGCTATGATAACTTTTGTGAGGTAAGAAGTAGTAAGAGCACTGAAGGGGGTTTCGAGAGCCAGGGAAGCCCAGGAAAGAGCTGACTGATCAGGAATCTGCCAGGAGATCACCAGGAACAGGCCCCCCTTGCAAGCAGGACTGACCTGGCAATGGATGTTGCAGCGGCAGATTTCAACGAGCTGAAACTGAAATCCCCAGTTTGGTGAGGCTGAAAGCTTCAGTCAGCTGGTGACAGCAGCAGTGCCTATGGTAAACTCTGTGGGGTGAGCATTAGAATGAGTGTTGCAATTTGTGCAGCAGTTTGCAAGGAAGGTTGCACAGGGAGGGTGCAGGAAGGGCTCTCCTCCTTAGGAAGGCCAACAGAGTAGCAGAGCCAGAGAGCAGCAGACAGGAGCAGCAGTTAATGCTGAGAGAGGCAAAAGAGCACACTTCTTCTCTCCAACCTCAGTCTGAACTTGCAAAATTATGATTATGCACCATGGAGTTCATTAGCCAGCAGTGTTGAAGTTGCTGCAGCAGCAATGTCTGTTCAGCCAAACAGACCTGACTGTAGGTGTAGCTCTGCAGGGCTCTGGCTGTAAGGAGTGCCTGGTGCCTGTACAGGGCTCTCCTCTGCAGAAAATGTGTCCCTGCCAAGGGCCTACTACACCAGGTCAAGCGCTACACAGGGAAGTAAGTAGGTTGACCAGCATTCCTGAGTATGGGAAAGAAATAGATTGGATTTTCAAAGATATTATGGACACAGGAGTCCCAACTACCATCTATATCTGAGTTGCAGGTGGCCTCTGCACCTGATCTCACGAGGAGTCAATAAAAGAGGAAGATTAGATTCCAAACAAGGAGGAAAACTTGGCATTAGCAAGCAAGTTTAGTGCCCTCCAAATCACAGTGAGGTGGTGAAGGCTTCAAGTAAGGCAATTGAGTCATCAGAGATTGAGATGGGCAACTCCCTGCCACAGCAGGCAGAGACATCCATCTGCTGACCTCACCAGCTGTCCAAAGAAGTTTTTGCCTGCCAGGGGCTTGAATTAGAGATGTCATGGAAAGACTGCCAAGGCTTGCAACACATCTGGCTATTACTCCCTGCTGGTCTTTCTTGTGAGCACTAATGATACCAAAGGTAACTTGAAAGCAATGAAACAGTTTTCTGGTCTCTGGGGAGCTCAGTCTGAGTGCACAGGTAGTTTTCTCCTGAATATTGCCAGTTAGGGTAAATGACAAGAGAATAATTAAATGGGCTTATCAAGTAAACCTTACTGGGTATGCCTTTGGTGCTGTCAATAGTTTTTGATTTTTTTAACTATGGAACTCTGTTTTCTGAGATTGACAACTGTTTGGAAGAGGTGGGATCCACCTCACTAAGTTGGGCATGCATGTTTTTGTCAGTAAAATGGTCAACCTGGTAAAGTAAGCTTAACGCTAGGAAAGGCGGGGGAAGGTGAGAGCTTAGTGGCAGCCCAAATGGTTTAAGAGGAGATTCCTCCAGCACATGCAAGCAGCCAAAAATCTAATTATAAGACAGGACTGTGGGGCATCCCTTTGCACGCTTCCTGGGATATTGATGCAGTCAAATCCTTCTATAAAGTGCCTGTATACCAATGCATGCACTATGGGGAACAAACAGGAGGAACTGTAGATCTGTGTGCTATCACAGGGCTTTGACCTCCTTGCAATTACAGAAACAGTGAGATAGCTCACATGAATGGAAGACTGTTATGAAAGACCCCCACTGTTCATGGAAAACAGACCAGGAGGACACTGGAGTGGAGTTGCCCTCTTCATGAAGCAACACTTCGAGTGTATTGAGCTGGGTCTTGAAGTGAATGATGAGCATGTCGAGGGCTTGTGTGTTAGGATTACAGATCAGACTAGTGAAGGTGACTCTGTTGTGGGGGTTTGCTACAGGTGGCCTACAGATCGAGATGAGGAAGGGAGAACTTCTACAGGCAGCTTGAAACCACCTCACTGCCAGAGACCCTGGTTCTTATGCAGGACTTGAACTTCCTTGACATCTGCTGGAGAAGTGACACAGCAAACCACACAGTGCAGGATGTTCCTGGAAAGTGTTGATGACAAGTTCCTGACACAGGCGGTGGACAGTCCCACAAGGAATTGTGTGCTGCTTGACCTCATTATAACAAACAGGGAAGGTCTTGTTGGAGATGCAAAGGATGAGGGCAGCCTTGGCTGTAGTCACTATGAAATTAAGTAGCTCAGTATCAGATGAGGAGAAAGCAGAGCAGCAAGTAAGACTGCAACCATGGACTTAGAAGACCTAAGTAAACCTCCTCAGGGATCTCCTTGGATTTCATGGGAATGGATCCTGCACGTAGGAAGGATCAAAGAGAGCTGGTTGATATTCAAGGATCACTTTTCCCAAGATCAAGAACAATGCATCCTAGTAAACAAGTAATCAGACAAAGAGGGCAAGAGACCTTCATGGATGAACAAGGAACTTCTGTCATTGCTCAAGTGTAAGGAGGAAATACACAGGAGGTGGAAGCAGGGTCCGACCACTTGGAAAGAATATAGAGAAATTGTCAGAGTAAGTAGAAGTAAGACAAGGAAGGCCAAGGCCCATCTGGAAATGTATCTGGCCAAAGATGTTAGGGAAAATGAAAAGGGCTTCTTTGAACTCATCAACAGCAAAAGTAAAACTATGGATAATATGGGCCCATTGCTAAATGGAGAGGGGACCCTGGTAACAGAGGATGCAGAGTTACTGAATGCCTTCTTTGCGTAATCCAGCTTGTCTCAGAAATTTTAATATTTACTTGTCATTATTTAAGTTTCATGGGAACTTTCAGAGTCCCTCCTTTGTAAAGACTCCAAGTCTTTGGAATGCACCTACACATCTGCTAAACTTCAGGACTTTCTCTCATATGACTAAGTAGGCAACTTCACAAGTACTGTAATTCAAATCTATCTTTCCATTTTGCATGTTTTATATTGCAGCTGTAAAGGTTTAATGTAATTTGCTTTGTACTGGAACCAAATTTTTATTCGATTTTTATCAGTATTTTCAGCTCCATGCATATGGAATTTGCTAATTATATTTTGAACCTTTTAGCATTTTAGACATTGTTTCCCCATGCTTATGGCATAATATAATGAAGTGCAGTTCTTTCCTTACTCTGTTTTGGTTTTTTTTTTTGTATCAACTCGAGAATATATTTTGAGTTTCCTTTCCAGCTTCTAAAGAGATCTGGAGAGTTAAAATAGATGGAAATGTCAAATCACATTTGACAATTACAAAATATTTAAAATTTCTTTCTTGTCAAAGACTTTGGAAGAAGGGCCTCTACTGCAAATAGAAGGGCCTCTACTTTGGAGTTCAAAGCAGTAGGCACTTAAATGCATGTATACCTCTATACATGCCATCTAAAATGGGCTTCTCCTGCACAAGGCATGCCCATTCTGGATGGAATTATACAATGCCCTGAGTTTCTCACAGGGTTTCATCCAATTATCACGCAACTACATTTTTATAGCTCTATATTTTCTTGGAAAAAAAAAAAAATTATTTACAACACAAAACATCCCTTTTCTGCTAACAACAGTACCAGCTTCCAGAGCTTTTCTGTTTCCAGGCATTATGCTCCATTGATATTTCAGAACACATCTACATTACAAGGCCAATTCTAGCACAGCCACACTGGCAGAGCTCCTGCTAGAGATGCAGCATAGGCTGACAGGAGAACCTTTTCAGCTGTCATAGCAACACTACCTACCCTGCATAACATAACCTAAAATGGCAAAAGCACTTTTGTATCAGCATGGCTGTGACAGACACCAGGGGGATGTTGATACACTGTGTTTGCTGAATACTCTGATATGATGCACAATATCCTATTTTTCTGTGTGGTGGTACTTCAACATCCTAATTCAGAATATTCTTAATCAGCACTGCAAAATATAGTCCTTATCAGAGAATCAAAGAATGGATGAGACTGAAGGGGACTTCTGGAGCTTATTTGGTCACTTATATTAGGCATCAGCCTCAGTCAGAAACGAACAGGTTCCTGTCTGGATCACAGATCAATTAGACTTTTGTAGCTAAGAGAATGTACAGTACTAAGATGGAAATGTCAGCTAAAGAAATGAACTAAACAGATTCATTCTGTATATAAGATTCCTTGTAGAGAAAGCAGATACAAAGAGATGTCCTTTACACTCAGCTGGCTTTCAGGAGGGCAGGTTTGGTGCAACAATAAAAGTGTAGGCTGCAGTCTGCCCTGCATATTCCTGCCACCAGAAAGAAAACGGAAAAGGCTGAGATTTTGCACAGACTTGAGAGGTGGAAAAAATTCCACCCTATTTCTGCAATCGTAAGGATATGGTTTGCTCTCTGAGGCTTTCAGAAGGTTGCAAACAACTAACAAACAAGCTGAAAGTAATGTGTAGAATCTCAGAGTGTGATGTCTAGAGAAATATGTGCAAACACCTTGTAAAAGAAAGGTTTCTGCTGTCCTATCCACAATGTGTGACTTGGTAGATATGGAATATCAAGTCTGGAGAAGACTGAGGGAAGACCTCATTGCAGTCATTGCTTCAACGTCCTCACAAGGGGAAGCAGAGGGGCAGGCAGCAATCTCTGCACCTTTGTGCCCAGTGCCTGGAGGAAATGGCACAAAGCTGAGCTAGGGGACGTTCAGGAAAAGGGAGGTTCAAGTAAAGGTTTTTCACCCAGAGGGTTGTTGGGCACTGGAACAGGCTCCCCAGGGAAGGGATCACAGCACCAACCTCACAGAGTTCACGAAGTATTCAGACAATGCTCTCAGGCTTGGTGTGTTTTTGGGGAACTGTCCTGTGCAGGGCCAGGAGTTGGATTTGATGATCCTTGTGGATCCCTTCCAACTCTACATAATCTATGATTCTATTATGTCCTTATAACTATGTAAACTGGGGCCAAATTTGCCTGAACCTTATGTGTAAAAGCCTAAATAGGTGAAAGTATTGAGAGAAAGGTAATTCAAACAATGCCAGACTCAGTTGGATAATTCTTTTGAACCTGTCACTAAGCCCCTTGTAAAATAATATTGTTTTCACAGTTCTGAAATTAATGCTGAAGCAGAAACTTTGCTGTAAAGCATTTAATTTCTAAAATGTACAAATATTTTACAACCACAGTATCTGGTGTGTTGCTTGCATTTACAAAGACATATTGAATCACAACCTTCATGAATATGTCTTGCTACTAGACTTCAGATTGTATAATCCTGAAAATTTACGAAAGTATAAGAACTTGTCCATGGAGATTATTTAAAAATTTCTGTCACAAAAAAAGACTAATAATGTCATCTTTCTGGCAATGGAGGAAGTTATTAACCATATACAGAGAATCTCCATCTGGGCAGAATGTGAAGAAAAGGAGTTCAGAGACTATTACAAAGAAGAGTTGAAGGTCATAGCTAATCAGGATGGAGTTAATTAAATGGTACAGCTATTAAAGAAAAAGGAAAGAGGGTAACAGTACTAACAAAATGTTGTTTTGGTCTTTAAATTACACAGGTCAGGTAGATGTTTCTTATATTTGTGATATGTAGACAAAGTGTTGTTGGAGGGGTTAAAATGAATGATGTGTTCTTTTGGATATTTGAGGTGTTCTGTTTTTTTGATTGCTTTAAATACTATTCTGCTCAGTAATGCCTATGCTAGCATCTGGTATTTGAAGAGAACAAGAAGGTTCTCTTTCATAGAAATAAAAGAGGGATTTAAAATGGGGTTTTTGATCACTCTAGTTCTGAAATGTGTGTGAGGCCAAAACTAGACAAACTAGAAGCAAAGAGAAGACTGTCCATGAAGGTAAATATTTCTCAGTCATTGCACAAGTCAGTTCACTTCATTTTTTTATTGATGGGAATTGCACACATAATACAGATTTATACTGTGTGTGGATGTGCTTTGTTTTGGATTCTAAAAGAAGATTGAACTGATCTTGCTAACAGGGACGCCAACGGTTCTAGGAAATTATCCAACCTCCTGAGGAATATTTTGGCAGCAATCTTAATTGGACCTGTGGTATCAGCACTGTCATTGTACAGCTCTGTTTTAGCAGTTATTTCTTCTTTTCTCTTTTTTGCTCTGCCACTTTTGATGCTCTGTCAGTCAGAGTCCGCACTGAGATCAGCCAGAAACTTGCTGTACCAAGAATCATTTGATGTAGCCCTTATTGCATATTAGATGCTGAGCAAGAGAGGACTCTGCCAGAGTGACATGTGAGATGTTGCTTTCTGAAACTTCAGAAAATAGAGATTGTCTACTTTGTCTTCCAGTTGGATGCATCATTCAAGGCAATTTGGTTCTACATTTTAATTTAAATATGCCTCTGTTTTTTGGAGAAGAGTTTGTGGCATATGGCACTTTTGCAATGTAGAAGCGTTCTTGTTGATTTACGTTGCACTAAATTTTTAGGTTTATTATTTTACAGAAAAAATACATAGCATTTTTCTCTGTTGTCCCTCTTCCTGTTGTATATGATTCAGGGATTAAATCTGCACAACATGTATTTTTGGTGTCTCTGCTATGTAAGAAAGATCTCAACAGAGCACAGTAGTAAAATATAGTATCTATTGCCTACACTAAATCTCATGCTTTTATTTTTTACTACGTAATTTATAAAGTGATTTTCTAGACTTAGGAGGACATGTTAAATTCCTTCAGCTATCAAGACCATAATGCTTCACAAAGCTGTCTTGTTCTCATAACTGGCCGGACGCTGAACATATCTGTAAATAACAGTTTTAAAAGAAAAAAGAAGGGAAGGACAAACTGTAAGAGAAAGACCACTTTTAAAATGTTATGACTTGTAAAAAAATACAGTAGCATTCATCCACTCTCTTGCATCATGGAATTATTTTGATTCTTTTGTGACTGTATTTCAGGAAAAAGTATTTTCTATTTAAAAAACAGTGAAGTAATCCTATGTCAAATTCACATACAAGTGTAGAATCTTCAGTAAGCTCAGTGTAAGATTACTGTGTAAGATGAAAATGCAAATGGCCTATTTTATACTTACATGATTTCTAGGACTTTTAATTGAACTAACCCAGTTTTCCAGGATATGTGCTGGATCAAGTATATATGTTTATATAGACCTCACAGTGCTTACAATCATATTCTTGACAACTTAATCAAGTTAACTTATATGTAATTGCAGGACCTCAGACTGAGAATGCCAGAGTCGTGTCTATTGCAATCTAATTAATATTTATTGTGCACTCTTGATCACTGTGTGACAAGGGTACATCCCAGCTTAGCATGGAGTTTGAGTTCCAGCAGAGAGAAGTCTGGATAATCAGCTACAAAGCACTGATATATGCACTGAGTCTGACTCAGGGACCATGGAGCAAATCTGCATCTATATGCCCACAGGAGGCTGGCCTTGTCATCTCACATAATTACCTGAGCAAGGCCGTGTGATTCGGTGTGAGTTAGACCATCACAGCCAGATTGTTTGACAGTGCCAATATCTCTGGAGAGGGCAGGGTTCTCATGCAAAGCCACCTTCTGCTCGGAGCCCAGCCAGGTCTCTCCCTGTCACATCTCCTCTCCAGGGGCTCCCAGGGAATACTGCGGCACACAGGCATGGAGGCCACCAGCGGGGGCTGCCTCTGAACCTTGCCTATCCATTGCAGGCAAACAATGCACAGAAGGGAAGTCAGGGTCAGTCTTTGGGATGCAATTGTGGTCAAAGCAACTTCCACTGACTTCCTTTGCTCATTTCTCATCACTGGTGCCTAGATGTTTAGGCACCCATTTCTCTGCAGTTACTGTATTATTTATGGATGTATGTCTAATATAGATACTGTTAAGCTGGCACCAAGTAGAAAACCTTACCTAACAAATACATTGGTACAAATACTCTAAAATTACTCTCCAGAAGGGAAGCCAAATGCTCTTGCCACAAAAAAAAAAAAAAAAAAAAAGCCAAGCTAATTTGAATTCATGAGAAACAGTGGATATTTATGACGCATTTTTAATGAACAACTACTCACCCAAAGATTAATTAAGAAAAATTATTCTGAGTAAGAGACAAATGTGTGAAAATGGCAATCTGTTCCTAGACAAATCTAAGACAGAAAGGAGCAAGGAAGTTAGTTAATTAAATCTCTTGTTGTAAATAATTCATTGAATTTTTTTCTTTTTTTTTTAGTAGTATATATTAGTATGCCTAAGGGCATACTAATAGAGTAGTATGATTACCAATAATATCTCTTGCTTTGGTGAACCCCTCAATCCCATTTCCAACAAGGGCCAACTAGCGTTAGGCAGGCAGAAATTTTTTTTCCCTGTCTTGGGTAGATTCACATTTATATGTCTTAACAGGATAAAAAGACCCTAGGACAGTTTTCAGTTTGTCTGTGCTGACATGGGAATAGATATTGTCCCTAGAACACATATCCTTTCCCTCATGTTCTGAGACTGGACTTCATTTTGTGCATTAAAAAGAGTCTTTATTATCTGGTGGGGAAAGACATGAGATTTAAGTTGGCAGACCTTTCAGACTGTGAAATTAGAGTTAAATGGAAAATGTTTTTGCCTTTAATTGTATACTTGTACTAAAATACTGGAAATAATTCAAAAACTTATAAAAAACATAATAAAAATAAAAACTCCCTAAAACTATTATATTGTTTCTCTTCCTTCCCTTTTTCTTTTTTTTTTTTTTTTTTGGGGGGGGGGGATGAGGAGAAAGGGAAGGAAGAAATTAGAAGAGAAACTGTGAGGATTTGAATTATTTAAAACTTTTTAGGGTCATAAAATGAAGTTTTTGAAAACAGTAACATTACATTATTTAATTTCTTTATGGAAAACAAATGCAAGATATATTTTAGTTCAAAGCTCTGAAAATGTAAATAAATACACCAGTCATGGTTTAATGTGCAAAGCAAATGCATACACATTACATTCTAGTCTCCCATTGCAAGATTTATCTGAAGTTAATATGTCCAGTAAGCAGATAAAAATTTGGTGTGGAAGGTTGGGAAAGGTTTCAGAAGGAGAAGGGAGTATGGACAGGAAGCCAGAAAAAATAATATTGACTAAAATATTGTTTACATTTTTCTTTTTTAAATTCTCATATTTGAGGACCTGTTCTGAGTTACCTGGATCTTGACTAGAATGCATAAAACATAGATGTTTTACAAGTGGTTTTATCAACTTGTGAAAACTGGTTTTGCCTTTCTCCTGATATGTGCACTTCTGCAGTGACGTTTTATTCTGACAGTAGAAGCTGATGTAATTGAAAACAGTACTAGGAAGTGAAAAATCCTTTAGAAAAAGTAATTCTTCCTTTCGTACCCTACAGAGAGAATTCACTAGTCTGAGAATTTCCTTACCAAAGAGGTACAAAGCTCAAGTGTGCCAATAACTTTTAAAAGCAGAATTGAAAGTCATATAGTGATGGTCATGATCAGTAAAAATAACATGAACTCCTTAAACTCTTGTGCTTATTTTAGTTGGCAAGTTTAAAAGATATTACTACAAAAAATTACTGAAGTGATATTTTTCATTTTATTCCCCCTAGAGTTTAGTTCTCTCCTAAGTTTTCTTTAAGATATTGAAATGCAGACTTATAGCTAATTGATCCTGCAAAATAATTGTCTTTGACATAACTCTGACAGAATATTCATCAGAGGCATTGCAGATATTAAGAAGCTATATTACACAGACTAAAGCTTAACTTCCTCAGCAGTTCATTACAGTTTCCTGTCCAATAAAATGTACATTCAGAAGTTGTATATTGAATTTATACAATTATCTACTGTTATATTTTAAAATTTGCCTAATGATCTGAGTCCTTTCCCTAAAAATTTAACAGGAAGATTTGTTGTTTGATTTATTAAAAACAGATTCATCAGATTCACTAAAATGAACATAATTTTCCTATATTTTTATAACAGTTCTTAATTATGAAATAACAATTTAAGTAATGCATTTTTCTGATCAATGTAGATAGAATAATAAAAAAAGCACTTATAAAAAAAGCTGCAGTTCCAAGTGTGGGCTCATGTGTCTTGAAGTGACAGAACTGATGCTTTCCTTGCTTATCAAAAAAAAGGTCATGAATGTCTGTTTTAACTATTTTTCTACTTTGATCATAATCTGTGTATAATCTGTATTATTTCCTATGAAAATCCATTCCTGTGCTACCTAGATGTCTGCCTTCTTTCCTGTGCTGCTTTTGTGAATTTAGTGTTCTTTCATGAACAGGTTGTAATACAAATTTCCAGGGTATTTACTTCATACCTTTTTGTGGCAGTATGAACTTTCCTTAATACAAGATATTAAAGTTCCCATAGATTACTGCAGAGTATCTTCAATATGAACCCCAAAGCTTTTAATTGTCTGAATATCTGGACAGATTTTATCTGCTGTTGTTTGGGGATGAACATAAATGGAATTTAAACTTTTTTGTTCCTCTTTTTCCTTAAGCTTAAGTGTAAGTAAGGGACCTACATGTTTGTAACAAACTCCGTGTGGCCATGCAACTGACTGTGCTCAATAATATTCATTCAAATATATTCCTTGTATACATATTTGCTGTAGTATGGAACAAAATTCTCAGGAATGAGAAAATCAGAAAGCTGGTTAATAATAAGATAATTTTCATTACTATTACTTAAAAACCAATTTTTTCTTTGAGATGCAGAAAGATTTTTGTCTGAATGCTTGCAAGTACTTAGAAGTTTACTGCCTAGAGTTAGAAATTAGGTACAGTTAACAGCCTGAAAAATAAATCAAATTTAAGTCTTAAATATAAATTCGTCAAAAAGTGGGGAAGGGCAGAAGGAATTGGTTAATGAAATACAAAGCTGTTCAGATCAGTACCTGAAAATTATATTGATCTTGTAAATATTTATAAATCCACTCTAAAAAGGTATTAGAAGGTCCATTTACTACAAATATCATGTCCCCTTGTTTTCTTTTTTTCTTTTTTCTACAAGACTTTTACACAAATCTCAATTCAAAATTTACATAAAATTATACTGGACATTTTAAATGTATTTGAAGGAATTTTTCTCTGAAAAATCTGGGGGTTTTTTGTGTTTTTACTTAATTTTCTGAGGTACCCTTTTGTTATCTTACTTGTTAGTTTATTTCTTCTGGTTTCTGTTATTCTTGATCATTGTTTTGGGGAAAAATATTTACCAAAAGTATGTTCTCTTACTAGAAATTCTAGTTAAAAATCATGATTTCATACAGAAGGTGTTTATAACTGTATTTCAAATTTCTTAATCTATTACAGTCGCACTTAATACATCAAATCCCTATATTTTTTCAGAATTTAAAGTATTTTATTTCTTTACCTTTTTCTTGAACTTCAAGTGTAAGTAAAGGAGCTACTCTGAAAGAAACACAGTTCTTGGACACAGTGTGTGTCTGTCTATCTACATCTATCTATCTATCTATCTATCTATCTAAATAAAAACTATGTAGATGCAGACAGATAAACATGGATGTGGATAGTATAGGTATAGGTGTAGGTGATACAGATAAAGATATTTCACAGTGAGCAACAGATCAGTCTGAGCAAATTGCTCATCTGAAGGGCTTACAATCTGAACAAAGGAGACAGGATGGGAGAATGAAAGAACAGTTATTATCTCATATTTGTAGTTACCGAAGAGATGTAGAAAAAAATTTGCTACAACAAATTGCCAGTAGGAATCCTGGAGGAGAGCTTGATCTCCTGGATACCGTTGTGCTTCTGCTTTCCTTTCAACTGGTACATTAATTCAGTCTGTGACACAATGCAGCCATAGAACTGTTTCAAAATATGCAGTAATACCTGCTGATCTGCATGACTATGTAAATCCATCACTATTACCAGATTATTCTGCCTGAAAGGCAGTGCCCAATTAGGAATTATTTCTTACAGATGAAAGCATCACCCACGGATTTTTGGTTTTTTAAATGAACAAAAAAAGGATCACTTTTATTGCTGCATGGTATCCACAAAATCTACATTTTTTGGCCAAGGATAGGGCTCCTTTGCAGCAGTTAAGTCTTCTAAAATGAATGGGAGGGTGAAAAGCTTATGTACCACAAAGTTGATCATGTGTGTGTGAAAAATGTCCATCAAATTCACAAATGAGTCTCCCATGATCTCTTCATGTTCATTATTATGCACTACAGTACTGTGCTTGTATTGATGGATTAGAAATGAACACTTTTCCCTAGTAAACTTCATCAGATCTTTGATTTGATACAGCTTGTTTTGAAAGCCACAGCTTTTGGCATTGGAAAAAAAAATAGGTCACAGCTCATTTAAATTCCAAAATGCAGTTAACTACTATTTCAAAGCCTGTATCAACAACTTTGGAGATGAAACATTAAAAAAGACAGCAAGTTTGACATTATGTAAGTGTAAGACAGGCACAAACAATTAGATTGGAAATGCATTCAATGCTGGTAATAGTTAAAAATTATTCCCTCGATTATGTTTTACTTTTCCTTTAAAACTTCCTGCAGACAAATGTGGGGGAAAAAAGTCTAAAGCACAATTGGAAGAGAGAAAAAAAAACAATTTTTGTCCAGTTTGAAATGGGAAACACTAATTTAAAATTTTGTCAGATCCACTACTGCAGATTTAGCTGAAGATGTTTCCTTGCCCTTCTGCCAGAGATCACCACCACCTCAGTAGCTACAGAAGGACAGATTGCTTGTCAGCTGCTGCACTTTGACATATTAATAAATAGTTCCTTTTATTAGGAGCTGGAGTGTCACAGCCAGACTGTGAAGCAAAGCAACTGTAAGAACACACAGTCTGTTCTGTGCTTCTCTACAGGGCAACCTTTGGTAGAGAGATAAGTCCAGATAGGTTAAGGCAGTACTGTAATAAAGCTCTTTCAGAAGCGCTGAAAACCTATCACAGATTGTCAGGGTATCAATTTTCCTTCCCTCCTCATGGATTCAGTTTAAGTTTCCTCTAGATTCAAATTGGTCTGAATTGCTATTCAATCATTGCCTATATCAAAAATATATATGCTTTGTTGTACCAAAATATCACTTAAGCTTTTTAAATCTTATGATGTGATTCAGCAACTCGTCTTCATTTGATCACAGTATATGGTTTTTTCCTCCATTACACTTTGCAGAAAGTATAACCAACACAACTCACTGGGAATTGTAGACACAAGCCTTTGATTATGCTGCTACAACTATTTGTCCCACTGAACACTTGGTGTCCCAAATGTTCTTCATATGATGAGAAGTGTTCTTAGTGCAAATCTTCGCAATGATTCATGACGTTTAGAGTAAAGATTGGGGAGACACATCTGAAGCTTTTCTAAATTCATTAAATATATAAGAAAATTTGCAGTTGCCTTTCATATCCTTGCCATTCTCAAGTCCACTGCTGCCAATCTAGGTGATGTTTTTTCATTTCACATTGGTAGCCTGTCCCCTTTTCTACCTTTCATGTAGGATATTTTTATTTTTTAGTTCAGTCAGCAATTCCTTATTTAACCAGTTGGGCCACCTGCCATGCCTATTCAGCTTCTTGCACACTGGAATAGACCATTAAAGAGTTCTTTGTGAAGGTTGTCCTAGAAAATGAAGTGATTGTTACTGGACCCTCTTCTCTGGCCTGCCAGCATCCCATTGCTTCCTGCCTATCAGTGCACTGCCAATGCCAAAGCCTTCTGTGCTGATGTCTCTTGTCTCACATCCCCAGATGTTAAATCTCTACTGTCTCACAGTCCCTTTAGAAAAAGCTTTCATCAATTGTTATGCATCTGGCAATTTCATCTTTGATTTTAAGGAGCAAAGAACCTTTCAGATTGTTGTGTCCAACCTGCATCAAAAATTGTCCCTAGCAATTTGCTGGCTATGACATGCTCATTAGGTAACTTTAAAAACAGGTATTAGAGCTCAGAATCTCAGCAGGCAGTTAGGAGTTGTAAGTTGACATAAGTCAATACAACTGTACTGTATAGGACAAATGGCACAACACAGTGGATTGGTGAATTTTAATGAATGGTGTAATCAGTGATAGGGTAGAATAATTGTTAATGCAGCATTCAGTATTTACCACCATTAAACTTGTGCTGCCTAGTTCCTGGCTGCAGTTGTCTCGCGCTGTTTGCCCACAACACTAGGTCTACTGCCCTTCACTTCATCCTGTCCTGTGATCACCACCTACTGTAGCTTTGTTGATGATTGTTCTAACAACATGCAGATAATTCCTTGAATTTTATATGGTACCTATCTGCTTCATCTTTGATCCAATAATAGAGAGATGTTACTCTGAGTGTTGAGACAAAGGAAATATTACTATCAATAATTCAAGGGGTTTTTTTATGGCTAAACAATTTTATATAATCCCTTCTTAATCTATCAAGTGATATTTTCACCTACAGGGAATAACCTGTTGATAGCCTCAGCTTCTGTTACTCTCTTTGGATATACAATTGACTGCCTTAATTCTTTCTTTTTCTTCTAAAGTTACTTGAACCCATCAGACACTTTGAAGGGTGTCAGGGTCCATGCGAAGGAGAATTTCTTTAATTCATAACTGCTTTATAGTCTACTGAAAAAAAATCTGTTTTTTATCCAGAGATCCTTTTTCCGCAAATCTTTCTCTTCAAATATTTTTAAAACATTCAGGTTTTATGTTTTAAAAGCTGTCCATACAATTTTACTAGAAATATCTAGGCTTTTTAATATAGATTTTTGAAGTGATATACAGAAAAAATCATTATGATAAACACTGTTTATGTTACAGGCAGGGAATATGAGACCCAGAAAGGACTTCCACTTTTCAGTACAGAAGATCTTGCTATATTAGCTTTTCAAAGCATAGTAATTATTATTATTTTGAAATTTTTCTAGACATGATTTAATTTTTCTGGAAGCCAATTCTGAAACACTTTGTTTTCTTTAAGTTAGTTCAGGATACACTACAGGGTTACAGAAGCTATAGTTGATGTTCCAACCTAATGATTCTTTTCTACTCACCAGGACAGTATATCTGTCACAGAATTTTCTATGCTACCTCAGTCTTTTCTAAATCATCCTCAAGGCTGTTTCCATTTTCTTGAATTTTTATCACCTCTTTATTCCCATTATTTATTATAATTCAATGTATGTTATAGATTTCTTTTCAATTCTAATCAAGTACTTCACAAATCCCTGAGGTTACACTTTGTTTATTACATGGGAACTGTAGATTAAACTTGTTTTGAAGCTGCTTTTCAATTAATCTCTCCAACATACAAACTAAATGATTGAAGACTGTTCGAAGACTGTAGCAATCTTTGAGACATTTGTTCATTTTGTCTTAAGCATGTTCATTAATTAAATTTCCTTTTGTATTTTAAAAAAGTCACAAACTGGAGAACGCAAGCAAAGTATTCTGCAGTCAGTCTCCAACAGGTCTGTTTGAATCTTGTTATTTTGATGAGCCTAGATCTAGAATATTTTAAATATCTTTCACTGACTTTGCAGTATCTAAAGGCTAAAACTTTTGTGACCTTCAGTTTCTCATACTTCAATAGTGAACAATGACAACTGAAGTCATTATTTACTATATTCAGTTCAGCAAAACCATAAGAACAAAAGCAAATTTTCACTTTTGAGGATGCAAGTAATCTCTGTACAACTGTGCAATTGCAGTTTGTTATAAAGTTTAATGTTGGCAAATACTGGATCCTATATTATCAATTATTCTATGCTACCATTGCTTATAGTATTTAATAAAATTCACCAATCCTCTGTGTTATCCCATTTATCCTATATAGTATAGTTGCATGTGGCTTTAGTCACCTGCAAATTAAATAATGTTAGTGATTTAAGGAAAGTAAATAGCAGACTTAGAATGTGCTTATCTCAGAGAGAGTGTCTGGCAATAATTTCAGGTATTTGGTTTATGGCAAAAAGATCTAAAACACATAAGATAATATATCTGGTCGTGATCATTAAAATCAGATGTTAAGGGATTGCTTGCAGGATAATTTCCAGAAGCAAGGACTTGCAAAGTTTCTGTGAATCAAAAAGAGCCTGGATGTATCATAGTCGTGAATGGAATAAAAAACATTTCTTGGTTTTGTTTTTATAAGCTTTGAAAGACGCTAGGGGCTTTCTATATTGTATAAACTGAGAGCTGAAAAACAGTTTATATGACTCTGATTTAACAGAGTAAATTGATTTTTATTTTCTCTTACTGCTTTTGCACTTGAAAATATATTTAATTAAGATATTCTACTGGAAAATCATGACATATCTGAATTTTTGTTTCTAGATGTTATAATATGCATAAGAGCCTGGAGAGAGGCTGGAGACTACAACATGCATTGTATTAAAAAAACCCAGCAATTAAAAAAAAAAAACAAAAACAAAACTAGAAGTCCAGAGAGACTTGTCTATATCTGCTTTTTTTCAAGGGAATTTCAGATTACAGATGTTCTGGAAAAACAAATAAACCCAGTGATTTAGATTGGTTCATATATCAATTAGTTGCCTTCACCTTAATCCATTAATGAAGAAGAGCGTACCATGGGTTTTTGATGTCTGACTTTGATAATGTGATTATTTCATCAGCTTGAAGCACTGGTACATTATGAACTACTTGAATGAGGAGTGATACTTTATGCTTACTGTTTATTGCTGAAAAATTGCTGGATAATGTATAGTACGCCAAGGTTACATATGTCTCAGAGCTTCATGCATAATGCAATTATGTGGAGAATCAGAAAAACCTATAAATCTCTACTTGGTTGTTCTTTTTGAATGTGCAGAATAATTCTACCCTAGTCTCTAAAGTCGGATTCTGTTCTTCCACATCTCTAAGCAAGTGGTTTTGAATAAAAGGTGCAAAAACTGAACTAGAGCTAAATCAAAAATTGATATTTTCCCTTTCAAGAAAGCAGCTGTGAACAGAGCTATGCTGTATGAATTTGCTCTTCTACTCTTGTCATAGGATTTCCCATAAATCCCCTTAACTACTAACATATATAAACTTCTCTCTGTGTAGTCCAGTGAACACCACTACCAGGAGAAGATGCCAGGCTTCACACTGTGCAGTGCAGAATCTAAGCACTTGCCTTTGGCCCTAGTGTTTACATTCCTGTCTATTTTCTATTCTCATTTGCTAATGCTTTACCAAGTACTTATCGCTGAATTCTGAATAATTCTAAAAATGAAAATATAATATTTAAAATCTACAGATAAAAAACAAGGAGATTTAGTGGATTTTAAGAAATTAAAGTTGGTCTTATTTGGAAATGTCCTGCAGTATCATAGCATTTAGATTAGGAAGATAATTACGTTCATTGGCTGTGTCTAGATTATTTTTGAATTTACAATGAGCAATTTCTTAGATGGAATATAGGTTCAGAATTTTTCACATGAAGTTTTATGTGACTTTAGTCTCAAACCATATAAATCATAATACCTCTGCAGATGACGGTGTTTTAGATTATGATGTATGAGCATGTCTTACTTTATTACTGCCATGTAATGACATATATTTGATGACATTAGTACATCATCATGCTGTAGGAATGTGTGAGAATTTCAAATAGAAAAAGCGCTTCATCTTGTTACTGAAACTATATCCTAGTACTGCATTATATATTGTCCTTTGTCACTGTGTGTTTCAATTGCTTGCCTAAAATTTTGGGTATATACCTATCTTATGAGGGAGAAATATTTTTAAGAAGTTTAGTCTCATATTATCAGAACTGTTGCTGCAATTTCTTGGACAAAATGACTGAACAATGAGACCTTTTGATGTAGTCTTTTTATTCAAAGTACTTGACTAGAAAGATTGATGCAAACTTGTTATCTGAGAGTCAGTGGAAGAGAAAGACACTTCTGAAAAACAATCCAAACTCTACCATAGGATTTCAATGCTGAATAATGGAGATTACAATGCTCTTTGGTCTCCTCAGTTGGAGTGTATTCTGTTCAAACATATGCTACAATCCCTACCTCAATGAAGAAAATATACACCCCTATCCTTATCACCAAGCAGTATCATATTCAAATTAGATTTATACCTTGTAATTTCATAATGAGGTAGTCTGAATTCCAATTAACTGGCCACCTATTAACAGAAGACCAGTTACTCAGCAATAGACATTTTTCAGTTTTTACAATTGTTCTTACAAAGTAGTCTTTGTGCTACTGTCCTGCAACCCATCCTGTTCCTTGTGTCTTTTGACACAAATAAAAACTACTATCAAATAGTACTTTGGGATATTTAGCAACTGGATTTTCTTGACACTCCTCAGTTTTTATTCTTCCTATCTCGCTTGAGCAATTGCTTGAAAAAGAATAGATCTTTGTGGAAGATCGCGGAGCTGCAGGAGCTGAGCTGGGCAGCACCGGAGACCTCCTGGCCCTGGTGCAGTGGAAGCCGTGGGAGAGATTAACTCAAGGCAAGAACAAAAGTGAAGGCATCATGTCTGGTCACTCTGACCCCTCTGACGAGAGAAGATGTAACAAGGACCTTCCTGGCACAAAAGAATGTAACAGGGACTTGATAACCGAAAAGATTTTGTTGCTAAGGGAACAGAGGCAAAGTGATCCAAGTGGAAAATTTTGTACGGACTTTGGAGAACTATAAATACTGGTGATTAGTGTAATAAAGGTTTGGCTTGGCTTGGCTTGCATAGCATGGTCCCTGTTCCTCAACCACCACACATCCTCTTTGCAGTACTGTATAATTTTTCACATACCACTATAACCACCATAGCTCTTGATACCACTGTCCCACACAAAGTATTCCCTAACTTAATTCTGTATTTTGCTTTAACTTTGAAAGATGAATCTGAGATTTTTCTTCTATTTTCATTTCATGGATTTAACCAAATTCTGATTTCTCAAACTATTTTATTCTAATTCCTCTTACTTCAACACAGTTTCTTCTAAATTACCATCCCTGTGGAAAGATACAACTCATGTTCCATCAACTGTATTCTTTACTTATGACTATGTTTAGAACTCTAGAGGTCATGTTCTCACTTAATTTTGTCATTTTATCATTTTAGCACCTTATCATTTTAGCATTTTGGCATTTCAGATACTATAACTGAAAATGGATAGAGCTATTCTACATGAAGACATAGCTTTAGTAAGTAATTCTGTGGAATAACATTAAGTTCTTAATACAGACCAATTAAGACACATTAAAAAATAAATTATTCAGACAAAGAAGCAAGCATTATTGCTTTTTAATAATCTGTATCACTGTGTAGATAGCTCTTAGCAGGCTGACAGCTTTGTAGTTTCCAACACTGGCAGCATTGTAAAGGAGATTCAACTGTTTTAAAAGTGCAACCTGTTCCTGGATACTGGCTTTGAGGATTACCTTTAACAGAAGAGGATCTATATAGGGACACAGAGGGATTCTTTAAACTCCCACATGTGGACACTGTTTCAAAGTTCCTTTTGAGAAATCTCTGGAAGATCTTGGTCTGAATGTCAAGAGGACGGTAGTGATTTCTTTGGGCAAAGTTGTTGCCATTTCCCAGCTCCTCTAGTGTAAATTTGCACAGTTTAATCATAGAACATCCACCAACAAATTAAAGCAACTGCTTTCTGATGTGGTTGTTTCTATCCATAGCATCAGATTACAGAAATTTGCCAAATATATTCATATTATGAACTAATGATTTAAAGTTATTCTCACACTTGTCAGCACCTGTTTCCAAAAGTTTCTTAATCTTAACTAATCAGGATTCACTAATAGAGATTTTACAAATTATGATGAGGTGACCTCAGATATAAAAATATATAGGAATGTATACTAAAAAATGCAAAAGCAAAAATTATTCTTTAGGGTTGAATACCAAAATGCAAAATTTGCAAAATAGCAAAGTTTGTTTAAATTTTTATATGTGAACTATAAATTTTTCATTCTAGATATTTTATATTCCCTCTATTTATTATATCTTTATATATATAATTTAAAATATATTTGACTAAGAGATATAGTCTCACATTTCATTAGAAACATTAGGGAAACTATTGTAAGAAGTGGCACCTTTTTATTCAGTAGGCATTTTCCCTCTGAGAGAAGTTCTGTACTCTGTCTCTGAATAAGGGAATTCTGTAATAAGTCTCTGAGTTTGAGGGGAAATATCTCTCTTGGGCTACTAATAAGAAAAAAACACCGCAGTATTTGTTGATTTTTTGTCATATGTTGATGACATAACCCCTGCAGTGAGCTGTACTTATCCATACTGAATAACTAGTAAGTAAATTCTATATAAAGCTACTTTTCTTCTTTTTTTTTTCTTTTTTTTTTTTTCTCTCATAGGATAGAGGTTTGGCCCACAATATATATTTTCTGTCTAAAAAGATAAATACACTGAGTATGTATTTGGCATAATCTTTTTTAAATTTTAGTAAGGTGAGACAGTTCTTCTATAGAAAGAAACAAGGATTCTGGGCAGCAGCTTAAGAACTTGCTAGGAGCAGTCCAGTTAAAGCAAAGCCTGTTTAGTGAGTGGGAAAAGGTAGTAAATTCTTGTAAAAAATCTTACACCCACATTTTTCCAGCAGCAGTTCAGATGAAAAATAGCCCAACTTTTCAAGTGTTATGATGGGGAAAATACAGACAGTGTCTTCCACCAATTCATTTTTCCATACTCTTACATCACTAGGTGTAAAATGGTGCTGTCATAAATCATTAAAGTTATTAATAATACTATCACAAGAATAATAAAGACAGTAAGTTATTTAGATACTACAGGGGACTAAACATCTTAACAAGGTGAAGCATAAAAGCTTCTTGTACAATTATTCCAATAACAAGAGTGTGGTTCCACTACTGTATCATTCTCTCCAAAAAAATTTGTTCTGTTATAAATGAAGCATCTGAACCATTTTCCTCAGGAACTCATCAATGATGAGGTCATTATGTTCCTGTGGTAGTGAATGTTAAAAATATCACTGCGTGGGCGGTACTTTGGCACGTTACTTTTACAACTCTTACAAGTCCTTCTGATTAAAAAAACCAACAAAACTTAAAGTAAATATTCATTTTTTCTTTACAACTTCAGATTTCACTCTTAAAAAATCATAGATTTCAAATCAATATAAACTGTATTAACCTACTCTCATATAATTCTGTTCATATACTTTACTTGATGATTAATATACACTTGATTTAATGATTAACCAGAACAAAGGCAGGATATGAAATGCTGCAGTAAATGGTTCAATTCTCATTTTATATCTTTGAGTGTGTAGACTACAAGTATTGCCTAGGGCAAAGCTCCTAACAGGTTGTAAAATGATTATGTGGCTCTTGGAAAGCATGTTTTAGAGGTTTATATCTATATCTTTCTGTGTGTCTGTGTTTGTTCAAGTATAAACATATTTCAAGCACAATATTGCTCCACATCCCTCTCCCCTCTAAATGGAATGATCTGTTGCTATGACCACTGTTGCGATGAGTCAACATCTATTTAAGTCTAGTAAGTTAGCAACATGCAGTCAATCACTGCACTTCATTGGCTGAATATTCCCATAGGCTTTCCAATTAATAGAGTATTCCTCTCCATATAATTTTTTCAGCCTCATAATACTAATTTAGGGCATTCTGTCTCTATCTCATTCTTTAGAGAATAATTTCCTCTAATGTCAGGGATGTTTTTAAATAAAGAGCCCACATGAATATTTGAGCTGTGAAATATACGTACAAAATTATATTTTTAAGAAAAACACACTATGAAACCAAGCACAGATCAGTTATGAGATCTTTATCCCATGCTCAGAGAAATGAGTTTGAAAGAGACATGATGTAGCTAAATCAACCAAACTCTCTTCCAAGCAGCTTGATCAATTATCATTTAAGGACACTTGAGATTTTTTAACTGATTCTCCAGCAATATACCTGAGAAAATTTAATATTATTTCAATTAAAGTAATTAAAATGGTGCAGTGGTACAGACAAGGAAGCAGTGTTTCTATAGAGGTCAAAAGATCTTTTTATCTCAATCACCATAGATCTCTTATTAACTCATTGCGCACTTAAGTTCTCACCAATGTCTGCCAACACTTTATCAGACTCAGCTGGGAGAGAGAAAGTCCCCAGAAAATTTTGTCAGAATTCCAATGAGGCACCATCAAACAGATGGAATTGCAAAGTGGTGAAGTGCCTTCTTTTAGGACAGATGAGCTATATTTAGAGTACAATCCTTGAGCACATTTTAGTACCTAGGCCCCTGTAAGTGCTCCAGGCATATTTTAATCTGATATCAGAATGAGATCAGATACACAAAAGTTCCCATCCATACATTCTTTTCCCTGGCAAGAACAGCACTTTGTGTGAACTCCAAGAGGACCACAGCAAGCTGCAGCTAACTCTCAAAGACCAAGATCTGCCTAGTGTGATGCATGTCTTGCATGGCCAGAAAATCTTTTGAAGATTCTTAACCTCTTTGTCCTAATTTTCAGCATGGGAACCTTTATTTAAAAGAGCAATTATAGGTTTTACATTGATCAATTCTGTCTAGCACTGTCACATGCAGCATTGAAAATGCAATAATCTACTTCCCAAAAAATCAGATCAATTCAATGTATCTTAAACAGCAATGGAGAGGTGACTAAAATGAGAATAGAGTCTCATTTAAAAATGTAGACCACAGTCATTGCCTGTCCATTTTTGAATCATTCTTGATTTTTTTTCTTCTTACCACTAGGGAGCTAGATGACCTTTAAGGCTCTTTCCCAACCCAAACCTTTCTATGATCCTATGATTATCTTCATGGCTCTCTTCTGGATGTGCTCCAACAGATCCATGCCTTTCTTGTGCTGAGGAGCCCAGAGCTGGATGCAGCACTTCAGGTACGGTTTCCCCTCTCTAGACTTGCTGGTCACATTTATGTTGATGCAGCGCAGAATACAATTGTCCTTCTGGGCTGTGAGCACTCATTGCTGGCTAATGTCCAGCCAAAAAAAGCTGGCCAGTGAACAGGTCTGTAACACACATCTGATAACTTACATCAGATTTACATATTTTGGATTTTAAAACTGACAAAAATCAAATTATGTAGTCATGAATAAGAAAAGGTTGACTACAGCTCATGATAATATTTAAGCAAATTATTCACAAAGGTTTTCTGTACACAGAATTACATTTCACTTCTCCTAAGACACCAGCTGTCCTGGAAAAAAAATGAAGTCTTCAAGGGAATGACAAAGTATTCCAGCTTCCATCTGAGTAAAAGGTAGCCTTTGGAGTCAGAGAATATAAGTGAGAAAACACTTCAGTGGAGGTGTGAATCCCCCATGTCCAGAAAAGTGATAGAGTCATTTAAATGTGGCTGCTACACTGAGGGTGGAAAAAAGCAGAGTAAAATGTCCAAATACTCTATCCTACAATAATAATACATAGGCTTATGTGTTTTTCTATCTCTCTGTGAAGCTGGCTGATGTGTCAGTATTTTTTTTACCTACTTAATTGCCCAGGTGGACTGACATATCAAATCTCCCTATTCGTTCTTTTTCTTTTTCCTCTCTGCACATCTTCTAAATTCCACACTCGGCTACATGGTTCTTTTATTCTAAGGTTTAATGATTATTTAAGTGCTTTGATAGTATGTTCTAACATCTTGGTTGAAGAAAAATTTTACAGTCTTCTAGCACTCTGAGATATTATAGAACATAAACATTTTTGTTAATAACATCAGTTACATTCTTTAACTTATATTTTTTGAATGCATTTAAAAGAATTATGTGTTATCTTCCTTCTTCAGCAAGTAGACTTTGAGAATATAAACTAGAAATGCATTAACCTTTATCATAAGCTGAATTTCCAAAGGATTTGTAGACTTATTTGTCTTATTTGTTTTGTTTGTCTTATGGAAAGGATTATGCAAGCCATGATTTAAAACAAGTTAACTCTTTTAGCCAAGACAGATGAAAATTGAAGGCTTTTCCAAGTGCCTTTTAAATTCAAGGATGTGTGAACGGTCAAACAACATAATATGCAGCTGCTAATCAGAAACTTCTCAGGTCTGCTTATTTCTTCTGTAGATGAGATAGCCATAGGCCAACTCTTTACACATAGAAAATTGTGATAAATGCATTAGTAATTTTCAGCTGACTGCAAACTAGACCCTAGGCTACTAAATTACTATTACAAAAATGGAATTAACATTAATGGAGTCAAAAAATCGCAACTCCTCAAATTCCAAAAGAGGTAACAAACACAGGACATAATATTTGCTACTGAAACCAGCAGTTAGAAAATGCTGTCTTAATTCTCAACTCTGCCAGAAGCTAAGCAAGCCATTCACCCACATAGTGCCCCAGTTTCTCTGACTGTAAAAATCTGGATAATCTTATTTATACACTCCAGTAATTTCAGATCCCAAACATGAAAAGAATGTCAGAAAAGTGTGAAGAATATTTTTTAGAAGAAAACAATGTTTGTCCAAGCAGACAGAATCTGAATTTCCAGTCCAATATGATGGCTCCAAAGCTTACAATCACCCCATCATCTGTTGACACACACACATTTCTATGCTGTTTCTAAAAAGGAACTAGCAATGAATTCTTACACAGTAAGGTCTTCAGTAAATATTATGTTTCCAGAACTCCAATACTCTCTGATATGAGAGGAGAAGATTCTTCTGTGGCAATAAGAGAAAGCCAGTAAGAGTTATTTAAGTAAGTCATCACAACTCAGAAGTCTGTTGAGTCCTCAAGGTCACTCAGAGTCCGTGTTGCTATTCCTTCAGTGATTACACTGTCGTCACAGAGGACTTTCAAAAGAATAATCATGGAGGGTGTTAGTGGCTTCTGGGATCTATATTTTTCTTTTACCTTAAAATGACAGCCATCTGAAAAAGTGTTGTTGGCACATACCCTGCTGTCAGTGATTAGTATAAACATTAAGATGTATGTGGGAAGAGTGTGGGAGATACACTTTCCTATCCTCAGGCAAATGAGGGGTTGATTTCTGTATAAAGTATTTTAACTAATCTTAAACCAGGATAATACTAAATTGTAAAGATTTCAAGCTTGTAATTGTCTTTCCTATAGATTTCAAACTTGTTATTGTCTTTCAACTGGAAATATCAAAATTTTATAAATTTTATATTTATTGTAAAAATCTTCCCTTCTAGGACATATTGTCCATAAACCTACCTGTGTATGAAAGAAGAGATCCTTTAAAAAAAAGAAAGCAACTTCAAAACAAAGCCCACCCCCCCAGACAAACTAAAACAAAACTGACTTTCTCTCTACCTCTTTAGCACATGATAGTAATGTTGTTCATTAAAAATTGCTACAGCAAGCTATCTAATTTCCCTATTAATTTTCCTGGACTATAAAATATATATAATAAATTTCTGAGATGACCAACCTTTCTTCATGACAGCAGGATTTTCAGGTATATGTAGATATATGTATATCTAAAACTTGCAGCTGGAATTTGAGAAATTCCAAACTTGATCACTATGGGATAGAATTTGCACTTTTCTTTGTAGACTCCAAAAAATTGAATCAACTAATGTCTCAGACTAACTAGAACATTCTCTATGTAATAAAAGATCAAAGGGCTATAGTCTGAAAAAAGGTATGTGTACCACAATGCAGAGAATTTAAATATGTAATTTTAAAGTTCCTGCTTCTTCAAGCAGAATACAGACTAGTATGTTAGGGATAAAACCCCTCAGCATGATGCCTGAAGAAAGTTAAATACTGGACTGTCTAGTACTAGAATGCCTAGGCATTGGGTATCTTGAGACAGGAAAGCTGAAATAAGGTTCTACAAGTTTCCTCTTTAGAACTAGGGTGCTTTATTTCACCAAGGTGAACACTTCCTTGCAGGACTGTCTTCAGGAACTTCATTAGACTAAGGCCTGTGAATTTTTCTGAAAAATAAAAAGTACTGTTCTTAGTTTTCAGGATGTGGTTGAGAGAAAGAAAAGAGCCATAGAACTTGCAACTCATGCTAAAGCTAGT
This sequence comes from Setophaga petechia, assembly GCA_024362935.1. Lineage (NCBI taxonomy): Eukaryota > Metazoa > Chordata > Aves > Passeriformes > Parulidae > Setophaga > Setophaga petechia. The sequence goes on from JANCRA010000001.1 coordinate 28,678,188, forward strand.
GTGGTCTGAGCTTCCTTCTTGGGTTTATGCCACAGTCCAGGAGACTGCCATAGGGATTAAAGAACAGGTAACAGTTCTCCTGGCCCAACTGGTTTTCTTTGGATTGGATGGCTTCAACAGGAGGAGTTTACTTTCTGATCAGGGAGGCAGGTGATTTGAAGTCACATCCCCGGGAAAAGGGGAAAACTAAACCTTGGTCTTGTGGTCCTGAGTGAAAGCTGTAGTTAATGAGATGCCAATAGTTTAACATAAATCCTTTAAATTCCATGAGAACTACATTCCATCCAACAGCTAGTGCAACTACTGGTTCTACTGGTCCTTTGGTAGATAGGCATTGTCCCATTCAGTTTGTAGCTTTTTTTTCAGACACCATCTAGGAGATGGTGCCTAAATATCCGCACAGATTCAGGTCTGGAATATTAGGGTCATTTACACTAATGGAACACAGATGCCAAGGGAAACGGAGCCATTATTTGATTTTCTGGATCTTAAGAACTAGTCAGGAATTCAACAGAGAATTAGGAATCACAATTCAGACTTTTGACATCTGCCTAAATCCAAGACTGCTTTTGATGATGTGTCAGAGCTTTTATTTTCGCTATCTGTGTTGGCAAAATTTGGCAGAGGAAATTTCCACTGGCTGGACCCGGAGCTGTCACAGCCTTATCATGAAGTTGGAACTGGCTCCTAAATCCACCAGATTATATCCTCTGACCACCTAAATCACAGAAAAACAAACAGAATAATATAAATATAAAAAAACTCATCATGATAGGGTGTCCTTTTCTCTTTAGTTAAGAGAAACTTAACAAAATGCACTCAAGGTTGCAGGGAACTACCCACATCTCTCACTGTTTCAGGGAAATGAAATAATTTCACAGATTACAGACTGCAGATATTTCAGCTGAAGTCTGAAGACTCTACATGTCCTGGATAGATTTTGTATGCTTTCCAAGGTAAAAATCCCTGTAAAACTACCTTAGATGTTTAGTGGAGAATTCATTGTGTCCATGTGTTGCATGCAGAAAAAATGCATAAATCCATCTGAAATAAGCATTAAGTACAACAAAAGTTGTCAGGATGGATTATCAGACTTGGTTTTCATAATATTCAATAGCTATAGCCAGGAAAACAGAATTGTTTCTTTGAAGTCTCTTCCACTAAAGAAAATGTCTGCCTGTAGACATAACAACTTATATAAACATCAATATGCTCCCTAAGGAAACAATTAGTGGAATTTCTAGAAGAAGCCATTTTTAATCTGTAGATGAGTTGGAGAACTAGATTTATTTGTGACTAGAGTTTTACTCAACTTAGGATATTCAGATTGTGCCCAAGGCATGGACCAAACATATTTAATTTGATTTGTTTCCTCCTCAGTATTAATTCCTAGCTTGTTGCTATTACTTCTGGGCTCCTTTCTTTTAAACTTCTCAAGAATCAAATAATCTAGAAGCAGTAACCCTGAGTTACTGAAAGCTTCTCTAAAATTAGCAGACTAATATGATTGCGTGGAGATACAGATTAATATAGATTTTTTGCAAAAAATGGGCTATGAATAGGAGTACCTCATAAAGAAAAAAAAGCTACTTTAAAAAGGTTTATAAAGGCTGTATTAGAGGCTAGAGTAGCTCAGAGATCCTTCCTAAAACAGGGCAAAGCAAGACAGCTAGTGCACACACACATGATATAATGGTAATGGCAGAAAAGCATTAAGACAAGCCAAAGTACATAGTATACGACTGATGCTCCCCAGAGCAGTCTGGAAATGTTGTTTGAAATGATTCCCTGATGGGCAATATCTGTTTGTGTGGAAAAATTTTGTATACATTTTTGCTGAACCACTTCCATGTGTCTGGAAACAGATGGATGTTGAGTATTATCATTTATTGAACTGATTATCAATTTTCAGTTTGAAACCATTTAGTTATAAAGACTGCTCCTCACTTTAATGGAAAAGAGTCTTTGGAAAATTGTGGCTTATGACAATTTTCTCATGAGCTTTTTAGGCTGACCTTTTCTTCTAAATCACAGTAACTTTTTTTTTTTTGGATAAAGAACCATAATGAGTCTTGAAAAGTATAATTCAGTAGAGGACTGAAGACTTTAGAGAACAGAAGACCCATTCCCTAGATGATGATTGTCGGGATGTCATTGAAAATTATAGCTTAATCTTGAATTGAATCAAAGTGAAAGATTTTTTTTTCCTATATCCATTTAGTGTCATTTTTTGATTTCAGAATTTTGCAGCTCCTTTTCTATAATTATTTTTTTATTCCATTTAGCCCAACAACAAGTGCTAGTGAAATGGGGAAATTTCAGTTAAATTTGTTAAATTTAACAGTTATTTTTTAAATTTATCAGTGTCTTTTGTAGATTTTCAATTGGGTTAAAAAATAGCATGGTTTAATTATGATCTTGAAGGTACAAGAATCAACGCAGTTGAAAAACACAGGTTTAAGATGAAGGACCAGGAATTAGTGATGCCACTACCATCTAGTGGGGAATTTTTTTGCTGCACTGTGACCACAGTGGTGCAATGGATTGGCAAAGGCAGGAAGGTGCCTGCTAATAGAAACCTGAATGAATTCAAGCCTATTTAGTTGTAGAGAAGCAGATATATAAACATTCAAAGTTTCTCTCTAAAATATTTTGTGAGCACTTCCTTTTATTATATTAATTAATTTATAATCCCAGTGATCAAAACATTTTTAATACATCAGTGAGGGTCTCCCTCTATGTAAATTCCTTATTTCTCCTCTAAATTCATCCTGACTCAACATTGTGAAGTCAATACATAGATTATTTTGCTTTTTTTTTCATTAGAAGCATATTATTTTACACACTTTTTCTGAACAGGAGGAAAAAAATGCTATGAAAGTTATGACCTATGATAATGCATCCTAAATCCTATTTGATGACCTCTATCAGTAGCTTAAAATATGTCTTTTAAAGATAATTCAAAAATTTTCTTGAAATATAGGATAAAAGTATGACAAAAAAACTTCAATAACTTTTTTGAACAGAGTGTATAACTTTCCTGACAGTTTTTCTATAGGACTTTGGTGTTGCATAGAAAAGCAACCTTTGCCAATCAGCTGTCACACAGTATGAATAGAAATATGTGTATCTTTCAGCTCAACTACTGGACAAGCTGGCTTTGTTTGTTCTTGTCATAAAAAATCCATCAAAAAATAGCTTCAGATGAGAATCAGACTCAGCATAGACATAGCATGACCTCATGAGGTTCACTTACTCTACAGCACAGTTGATTCCCCCCTTTCAAAAAGTAATGCAGCCACGGATTGCAACAGACTTTTTAGATCAGCTCAGATAGTTTCCTAATACCCTGTATATTTCTTCTGAATTGTTTAATTGTTTTTACTTATAGTTAGCTACTAAACTCAGTTGTTATTAAACAACTCTGGGCTTTAATTAGATAGGATAAATTGAAACTAAATAAGGAAAAAAAGTAAATTTTTTATCCTCATTTGCAGTTCAGGAAAAAAATCATCAAGCACAAAAATCTATCCTTCTAAACATAGAATATTTGATATATAATCTGGACAACATTTAGAAATATTAAAAATGTTTGAACATATTTCAGCAGTTTTCCTTTTGAAAATGAAAACTTTCCCATAACTTAGCATAAATTACACTTCTAACTCATAGTGGTATTTCATACTGCCTTCTAAATATATTCTTCTCTGTTTTCCTTTCTTAAAGCAAAAATAAGGTAGCAAATCATTAAATTAACAGAGCATGTACGAATTTTAGACTGAAGTTACAGTCTTCTTTAAAATGGTAATATCATATTTCCTGACATAAGAATTTAATTAATCTCTCTAAAGAGTCACAGATCTCTTGTAGTATGCATATACTTTTTAGAATGTATTTTTTTGCTTGTAAATCTTTCCAGCTATCAGCATGATATGAATAAGTGCAGGTTAAAATAAAATTCAGGACCCTATTCTATAGGTTGAAAAATTCCTATTTATTTTAAATGTTGTGATTAAGAGTCCCATTCAAATTTTTGTCATGGTACTGTCCTGGATTCCTGCACTGGACTTCTAGCAGTCACAGTAAGTCAGTTAACAGTTAACTGCCATCTCTAGAGGTCGTCAGAGAGGATGATGAACATCTGCAAATAAATGTGCAAATCTTGCACCTGAAATAAAGTACCTCTCTTCAGAGACTTAGAAGACTAGAAAGGAAAAATATTTGAGACAAAGAAGAAACACACAAAGGGCTGCTGAAGAGCTCTAAAAACAGAGGTTAATTCAAGGAAGGGATGAAGGATTTTTTCCTGGCAGAGAGGAAACCTTTAGTTGCCACATCAGCTGAAGCTGAGGGGAACTTGCTGTACAGGTCAGGACTGTATTATCTGTAAGAGGTACCTAAGGAAATTAAATCAGGTTCAGGAGAGAAGACTGTAAAAGGATGGCGTTCCATTTCTAGAATACCCAAGAGCACCAAGGACATCAAGGCGCACAGTTGCACTGCCAGATTTTCAGAAATCAGAAATTCAGTACTGTCCCCTGGTATGGTGTGTCAATTAGCAGCACGGACCTTAAGTCATTAGAGTCCACATCTGGTGGACTTCAGGGCTCTCTCAGGTCCCAGCCTCACAGACATGGGGCTGATGTGGCTCCATGTCCCCAGATCTAGCCAGTGTCAAGCATTTCTGCCAGCATATCCACACTGCTAACCCAGCTTGCTGCACAGATCAACACAGAGAAAAAACAATGCCTTGGAGGGTACCCACGCCACCAGACATGGCACTCACATAAACGTGAACAGCAAGAACTTGAAATATCCAGTTTCTCTGGCTGCTCAGTAATGAAGGCTGTTGGTGGACGAAGAAAAGAGAAAACCTTAATGCTGTGAGAGCGCTGCTCTGCAGTAGCCAAAACTCCTGTGTTTTATCAGTGCTCTTATTTGTCCCAAATGCAAGCCACAGCACTGTATGGGCCACTACAGAGGAAACTAAATACAGTCCAGCCAGCCCAAGCACAGCATCTCATAACAAGTTTTTCTTATTCCCATAGACCCTTTAAGCCATATCAGAAGCTTTAGCACCCCAAAATTCGCATCCTCCCCCATCAGTAATAAATTCTATGTCCACTCAGGAAATCACCCCTGATAGCATGGATATCCTGATAAAGAGAGAGATTTTAGCTGACTAATCCTGGTGGGGTTTCCAGTGGGGTCAATGGTCTGTGGTGGTATTTGGAAAAGCTGGGTCTACAGCATCATTTCACTCGTCGGGTCACCAGCGCCCATCTGCCTATGCTTTTCCCACAGTCCTGGCAGAACAGGTCTGTTGCCTGTGATTAGATTTCATTCACATAACTTAGCACATTTAAAATTAAATATTCTAATTAAATACTCTAAATACAGTTAAAACATATGTTTTCAGTTAATAATCAGAATAATTGCTGTTTTAATTAGTAAAAACTATATTTATATTTTTTAACTATCATTTTTACAAGTTAATATGAATTATTCATAATATGGTATAATTATTGAAAGTAACACAATGAAATTATTCAGACTTAAACATTTTAAGGCCTCCAAATGTTTATATTTTTACTGTAAAATTTGAAAATTTATTTTTATTTTTGAAATTCATAAAGTCAGAATGGTTTTTTTTGCTTTCAGAGGGATTTTCCATTTAAGTTTTTCAAAGCCTACAAAATGTATGATCAGTTAAAAATTCAGTCTCATTGTACATTATGTACTGCTATTTACAGAACAATAAAAATTGCAACTCCCACATTTCTTCTTTTTAGAAAACTTTAAAAGGTAATTTTATTGCAAGTTATGAACATCAGGAGTTTTGCAAAACTGATTCAGATAAAAAATGAAAATGAAATCTGATAAAGTATACTGTATTTTGTGCCATAATTGTAAGGCAATCCTGATTAATTTCTTTGTTAAATCTTTAAAGTCAGAAAATTATAATATTATTTGCATATAATTACTAACATTTCTTTACTTTCATACACAAATCTCAAAATTATAGTTCATGTTTTTCTACATGGCTTGTGTCATTGTCTTATCCTTCTATACTGCTTACATATGAGTTTGAGTATTTGTCATACAGAAAATGAATATGGCACAAAGTCAAATTATATTAAAGCTTTGGATCTGGCTCTCCTTCTCTTCACCAGAAGCTTTAAAAGCATTTCTGAACTGATGATGCAGCTTTTCAGTTTCTCCTTAGATTTTTCCCATCTTATCTCATGCTACAAAGTAGAATGTACACTGACAATTTTAGCAACTTGCTAAACTCTGTGTTTACTTCCTACTTTCAGATGAATTAGATGAGGTTGATGCTGTAATGGGATTATGTTAACCTAAATGCTGTTCCTACAAGACTATGGACACATTTGGTTGTAAAGATATAATATTTCATCAGATAAATTACATGTTTGGTTTTTCAGTTATCAAACACATCAATGAAACTAAGGTATACATAGGATCTGATATTGAGCATTTAAATCACAGGACTTCCAATATCTTCCAGTTACCAGTATTTTCTCTCAGGTAAAAAGTGACAGGATGAGAGAAATGGCCTCAACTTGCACCACAGAAGGTTTAGATTACATATTTGAAAAAAAATTCTTCACTGAGAGAGTTGGGCATTGGAACAGACTGCCCATGGAAGTGGTGGAATCACCATTCCTGAAAAGGGATGTGGCACTAGGAGATGTAGTTCAGCGGTGAACGTGGTGGTGCTAGGTTAATCATTGGACTTGAAATCTAAGAGGTCTTTTCCAGCCTTAACAATACCATAATCCAATTTCTACTTTAACACCTTACAATTTCTTTCAAAGTTTTTTTAATATTTTCAGAAATTTTATCTGTATGTGGTAACGTCTCTTGAAGTTGTTTTACTCCCTCTATCTATATTTGGTAGTTTTTCTTTACCAGACTTTTCCCAGTCTTTCCCCTCCTGTACTTCTGACACTTCAGGGTAAACATAATCATTATTCTGTATAATTTATATTTTTTGGTCTTATCTAATTTCCACTCTTCAGTCTTTCTTTGTTATGCAAGGGTTCATTCATTGCTCTTTTAGTGCCTTTGTGGATTTGCCTGTTTTGTAGGGCATCATCCACGTCTCTTCAATTATATTATTTTCCACAGGCATGTATAGACAGATATATAGGTCTGTTTAAAGATATTGGATATATCAGTACAGATTAATTAGCTAAGGTATCTTGCATCAAGTAGTGCCTGAAATCTGAATTTCTTTATCTAAAAAAATAACCAATGTTTGTATGGCATTGAACAAAACTAAATTTAATTGTGATTAAAAGATCACATATTAATTTACTTGAATTTTGCCAGTAGTTATGCCTACAGGTACCTTTTTAGTCGAACAGTTGATTTTTAAGTATGATGGGTTTACAGTGCTTTAGGGAATTAGAAATTTATCTTTGATTAAAGCTTTTATACATGACCGGAACAGAGATAATAGAAACTGGCATATTGATGACTTAGTAATAGCAGAATATTTTCCGGATCACATTTATTCTTAACATGATACAGATTTGTAAAAATATTGTTGAAATAGCTTCTTCTCTTCTTTATTCCCTAGGCTGTCATACACATTGATGCTGGAATGTGAAGCAGTACTGCTTCACTGGTGTTACTAGTAGTGGGAAACATTTTAAAAGCTTATGTGGCATTAAATTTTACTTTTTTTCTGTTTCTTTCAGGTGGAATATGTCTTTCAAGTTTACCAGGAAGTCACAGAAATACTGTCTAGTTTGGTACATATTATTGGTGTAACTTTTCATGCTGAAATCCATATCACTTTTTGAATTTTCTAGGCTTGTTTCAAAATACCAACTTAGTGATATAATGTGGATGAACTCTGTGGTTGTCCATGGAAAATATAGTCTGTGATACTGGCACTACATATTCTCCCCACCAGAGAGATCCATCCACCTCCTGTTGCTGAACTACAGAGATGTGTTATTCCTTCCTTTGCTATTTTTATTTATGCATGCTTTCTCACAGATCATGGCAGTCCTACTTTCAATGATATCTAGGTTACGCTGTCATGAAACATAGGTATCCAAATAATCATAGGTCATGTGCTGCTAACAGATTTTCAAGGATGTATAGAAGACTATGAGCTATAGTCCTCTACATTTCTAACTATATTTTGAGATGACTTATACTAATGAAAACTTCCACTTTGCTTTAATTTGGGGAAGTGGAAGAGACAGGAGCAAACCTGTGACATTCAAAGCTCAAGAAATGGTAATGGCATTGGGTAGAAGAAGGAGATGTCACTAAGAATGAAGGAGGATCATGAAAGAGGTCTAAGTTTATTTCAAAATGGGAGTGAAGTATTTTATTACTACAGCAGGGAATGAAGAAATAATGATGGTGAACAAGTAAAAGATGAAAAGAATAAGATCATAATAGATTCTCAGCAAAATGTTATAGGAAGCTTAGCATCATTCAAGGAAGCAACCTACGAACAAGAAATATAGAAGAAAGGGAACTGTCATTCTCTAGAAAACAAGCTGGTATCCACTGATGGACTCAGAAGAGATAGTTACTAATAGTTGTGGTATTAAAATTGATCCAATTTGGTCTCTAGGAACATGATCATTCTGCATACAGCCAAGGTGACTCTGTCTTTCCTTTCCTTTTCCCTTATAACTTTTTCTTACATACAATACAGACAGTAGCCATCCTCCTCGCGTGCAAGAAAATGAACAAGTTCCTTTGGATACAGATCCCAGCTCAGTTACTCATTCAGACAGGCCATGCTTCTGAAACTCCCTGCTTAGGGAAGGATTCTTGGGATAGTGCACTCCTAATTTACCTAATTTAATTTTTAGTAGAATCTGGAAATATACATGCTAATCCACAGTCTTTCCTTAGTGTTTTTGATATGAAGGTTATGACAAAGTAATTGAATGGATGCTGTAGCTTCTTCATGGACAAAACGCAAACAATTAATGTTTTTGCTGTTAAGTATTCTCCTGTGTTGTAACTATTTATTTACTGTGATACCTATTTTAAACACAAACGGCTATATTTTGAGGAGAACTCTAGGATTCAGTAGCTGATATCAAGTTGTTCTATCCATTTTTTTTTTGGTGTACTTACAGTATTAGACTTGGTGTCTTATCTACTTTACTAGTTTTACATAAAATAAAAAAGATATAGTGACTTTCTGGAGTTATGCTTGTTTGAGAAAGTAGGTTAAGACCATCTTTACTTAGGGTAAGAAATAAATTCCTATCTACCTACTATTAATTATGGTATTGTATTACTGCAGTTGGAATTATTTCTTTTAGGAATCCATGCATTTTACATAAAAAATAACAACAATTCAGACCAAATAAGAATGGAGTTCAATGTCTTACTTCTAATACTCAGATGAAACAAAGCAGTATTGAATGCTCAGCTGCCATGAAAATCTTTTGAATAACAACTTTTACAATTAAAACATACAGATTCAGACTGTTGAAAAGACCTGTGGAATTAGATGCCAAAATCTAATTTGATTGTTGGCAAATTTATGTCAAAAGAAGATGATCGTATGTAAAAGAAAATTGCACTTTGCATGTACCACTGGTTTTTTTCCTCTTAAGTTTTATTCTACTAGCAGACTGTGCTTGAAATAGAATTAATTTAAACTCAGTCCTTAATAGGTAGTTATATGCAACAGTAAGGAATGCAGCTTGACCCAATCATCCTTGAGTATTCAGAGTACCATCAGCAAATAGATTCTCTGTGTGGTAAGACACACAAGCCATTATCTGTAGACAATTTATTACCTATAAGTATAAAATTGAGATAGTGTGGGGGTGGAAATTGCATAACTGTAAGGAAAACGTATTTTGTATGCTAATCTAGTAGGAAGTTGCCAGTTTTCACAAGGTCATCATTCCTCAAGACTGTAAACATGATTGCCTCTGCAGTACTGCTGTAAAAAACAAGTGATCACAGAGATTTTCTTTTATCACAATAAAAGACCTTCACCCTGTCATCTATTTTCATGAGCAATAATTTTATAAATGATATGTAAAATATGTCATTTGTTGGTCTTATTCAAAACTAAATTGTACCTACCAAAGCAGCAGGATGTGAGATATGTATAAATTTCAGATTTTAATATTCATATAGTGACCATATTAGTAGATGTTGACATAAATAGAAATATGTTTATGCAATATAATTTTGTAATTATATATTATCTAAATATTGTATTATCTATCTTATCATATGTAGTTTAGTCACATTTATCAGTTATCTCCATTATCTTGTTCATGTCTATGTTTTTGAGAAAATTCACCCTAAATGTTTTCTCCTTGGCCCAATAATCAGAAACTACTGCACATTACAACTTAGAATCCTCTCAAAACTATACGGTAACTACCCAATGGGAATTACGTTGTTTTCATTTGATAGATCTGAAGTAAGGAGGAGTCATTGGTAGCACAAAACTAACTGTGTGATAGAATCTTAACATCTCCATCTATTACTAGATTAAGCTACAAATCAGGACTGGATTACTTTCCATGGTTAACATGCTGGCAAAATATTTTTATGACTCAAAGATGGTTGCACTCATTAAAAATATTTATGCTTTATATATCCTCCCTGTATTTATATAACTGTCTCTATATGTAATATATAACTAACAAAATATTGATATTTTGAAGGAATATGCAAAAGTTTTGTAACCAATAAAATTGTTGCTACTGCAATCACGAGGAGAAAAAAAAAAAACAACCGTTTTATAGGTTTTGAAAATAAGTATTTCCATTTCCAGTATTATCTAGAGGTACATGTGATCTTAAATAGTCCCAGCGGCTAATTTCCTGAAAGAACATGAAGGTTGAGGTGCATATCTTTGTGACATGTTATGGTCCATTTATCAATTATGCAATATAAATAAGTCTCTGGTGAGTGTAAAAACAAGTGTTGTTAGAAAGAGTTTTCTTAATGTAACTATCATAAGAGGATTCTAAATTGCAGAAATTGACCTGAAATAAAATATATTTTCAAAGAATGAAATCTTTTACCTCTGAGAAAACAACTAAGCAACTCTGTGCAAAACATTTTTCTTAGTTTTATTTCTCTCTCTTTTGACACACATCTGTTAAAGTAGTTTTAGTTTTGGCATATTCCAACCTCCTATTGGTTGATTTTGTCATTTTAATTCTGCTGCTAGAGAATGTGTGTGAAATGTTAACTACTTTCAGCATGAACACTTTCATTTATCCCTTTTTTGAGGTAAACAAATCAAGTAGTTTCAGTCTCTCTTCACAGGAAATTGCTCTGTGCCCTTGTTCTTTCTCACTAGCTCTCTCTGAATCTCTAATCCAAACTCAAGTTCTCCTTTGAGGGAGAGAAAGCAGACCTGCATCGTCTCCAGTATTCTCAAGGCATAATCACCTTCTACACTCTGCATTCATGAAACCTGATTATTCATCTGACTGAAACTGCTCACTGAACTGTAGTTTCCACTGAGCAGCCTCCAATAATACCCAGGCCCTTTACTGAATTAATACCAAAAGTTTATAACCCACAAAGTTAAAGAACAAATCCATTTATTCACTCTTCAGTATGTGTTTATCAACATGCTGTCTTCATCTCTATTCACCTTCCTCGAGTGATTGCTTTAATGTTTTTCAGAAGCTTTTCTGGTTGATCAAAATGGCTCAAACATTCTACTGAGCTGTTTTCATCTCTTGGCGCCATAAAGGTTTTAAAACTTTGATCACTTTGAGAATTTTAGGATGCTCCTTATGAATGTAGGTATCAACACAATGATACTACTACTTTCCTATTAAGCCTTGACTGACTTCCATAAAAAATGGCATAACTTTTCTCTCTGAAATTTTTGGGGGATAGAGATGATATTATTCTTTACTGGATAATGGTGGAATGAGTCTCAATGAGTCTAATTCAGTGATGATCAATTTCAGTAAGCTCAACTACCTACCATTGAAGCACTTACTTACAAAATCTGTCAATTGCACTATTCCTTTTCATATTTGAACAGTACTCGAACAATTTTTCACCATAGGGAAACTATTGAAATTTAGAAGAACCTTATTCTCAATTGGGATGGAAATTCAAAGTTTCAAAATTTTCAAAGGCTAATCTTCCTTTTGTCCAGTCAAAAGTGTACTTTGACGTAAAATATGCTTCAGTAACCTCAAAACAATTTTTACAATATGAACTTTTCCATTTGTATAGAACTTAATCCAGTTAATATTTGTAAAACTCAAAATAAATAAGAAATATTCAGCCAGATATTTTACTTTTTTTTCCCTATGAAGTGAGAAATTTTCTAAAACAAGGCTTTGCCTATGAGAAGAGTGTTTTTAAAAAAGTATTATCTGTTTTCTGGAGCTGTATTCACTCCCTGATAGGAAAGTGTGTTTTAGAGCTGTAACCCTGGATATATTAGTCTCAGAGCAGCTGCAGTCTGGAAACACCAGTGCTAATTATGTCTTATAAAGTAAGAGCTCAAGTTCAGAGACAGTCTCATTCAGCTTTGGAGTCAGGAAAGCTATGACAAACTCTCTTTGACAAGGCATTAAGTCTTGCTGTTTTGACATGGCATCATATTCCCTAGCAAAACACAAAATCTCATGGTTTCAGTATGCTCTACAGTATTCAAATTAAATGGATATTAATTTCCACATGTGTCCTGATCAGGATGTTCAAATTTCATTTCCACCATAAGGCTGTCTATTAGTTATAATGCACTCAATAAATTTCCCTGCTCTGTTTTCTTTTGCATCACAACTCCTTTTGTCCCATTCTCCTGTCACTGTTAGCCCCTTCTTGTGTAGATAGTGCATCTACTGGCAGCAGCTTCTATAGCAAAGAGACTTACTTGACTTAAGCTTTGGGATGGCTATCAACCCTAGTCTCCAGCTACACCTGCCTTGAGACTCCTAACAGATTGGACACTTTCAATTTGGGTGTAACAGTTAAAAGTCAAAATTCGTAAAATAATCCTGATCCTATTGTAAATGGAATTTATCCCTTAAGGATAAAGAACATTTTCTTTGAGGAATTCATGAATAAGCTTGCATTTGCCTGCTCCTCATGCATCTTTTATGCAACAAGTGATCAAAACAAGAAAATACTTTGAATATCAGACAGTCTTAAGAGGATTCAAAGGAGAACCAAAAAAGTGGTCAAAGAACTGGAGCAGCTGCACTCTGAGCAAAGTCTGAAGAAATTAGGTCTTTTCACCCTGGAGAAGACAATTCTCAGGTGGAGGGGGCTCATCAGAGATTTTTAGTACTTAAAAGGGTGACTGAAAAGGAAAGAAAGGGCAATCTCTTCACAAGGAACCATACCAGGAACAGTAGACATCACGTGCAACTTGCTTTATGCAGTATAAAAAAGGAATTTTAAAAGAAAATTTTAAAAAGAAACCTCTCCAGGGACATGGTGGAATCCTCATCACTGAAGGTTTCCAAGAACATGACTGGACACAATGCTACAGAAACTCTCTTAGGCTCCCTTGTCCATTAAGATTTGACCAGATGATCTTTTGAGGTTCTTGGGGACCTGTTCACGGCTGTTCTCTTGTATTGAACGTAACTGAGTGTCTCTGTTTGTTTTTTTGGTCTTTCATTTCCTTAAAATACTGATTAATAAAACACTTAATTCAGCTAAAAAAAGATAGTGTAGATTTTTACTGACTGCATGAGTGGCTTCTTAGTGTGCATTTCTGAAGGACATGGTATGCAAGTAGAAATCGAAATAATCATCATTGTTTCTGAGCATACTGTTACAGTGATTACCAGGGGTTCTGTTATCTTCTGATCTTTAATCTCAGTCAGCTGGACACACACAAAGTTGAACATTTCACAAAGGTTTTGAAATTGCATCCTATTTGAGTGAGATTATATTCCATGAAGGGTATACTCCACTTTGTGTCATAGGATTTATATAACTTTTTAAAGCTTGTTTTGCATAAAACAAGAGAATGCATAAACCCACCTGTTTTCCTATTTCTGCCTCTAGGAGGGATAACTTCAGCTGCAGATTTATGGAAATCTCCAAGAGGACTCTACCTTTTCTTGCCTTTTCCTTTTCCCTTATTAATCCTCTTTCCTGCATACCCACCACCAGTGAAAAATCAGATATCTCAGTGTTTGCACAGCACTATGGTGTTTGACTACTTCAAAGCTATGTTCTCATGTATGAAAGTCTGTCCATGGATTTATGTGAGGTGTGTCCTACTCAATACTTTGTCCCTATATTTTGTGATCTTGATGTATGAAGCCATCCCAAAATTATGATTCCACTCAGGAAATATAATCATTTTATATTATGGGAAGTGAGTGTGGCACCTAACTCATGAAAGAACAACTACTTCTTCCTGAATTCCTGGGGAAATCCATTCCTGTTCCTAGAGAAACTCTGTCGATGTAGGAGGGTTGAGCATTAGGATAGTTGCAGGAAAGTTAGAAATAGAGGGAGTCAAGGTTCCGAACACTGAAGATTTTGGAGCAACCAACTCTTTCAATAAATACTTTGTGGTTTCCTTTGGAAATAACTTCAGGTGGAAAACTTCAGTATTTACAATGGAGTATCACTGGAACACTTTGCATTTTTTTTGGAGAACAAATCCTGTCTAATGATAGCATTCAATCTCCAATTATGGTATCTCCTAAAGAAGAACTGAAAAACTGTGTCTCAGGCTAGCAATGAGAACAGATTTAAATTTTATGGGTATAGCTTTAGCAATTTTCTATGCCTTAACTTGCCTCAGCACCAAACAATGCATAGAGATCTGCTTTGATTTGAATAGCTTTTGTATCTGCTTTTATGCAATCTACTTCTGCCTCTACTAAGAGACTGAAAGTTGCCTTAAAAATAGCATTGAGAAACACCAATTAATCATTTTATGGCAAGTTTGTGTGTACAGACTTTCTAAAACCAGCATAAACTATGTTTTTTATCCTGATGTATGTTTGGTGCAGACACAGTGTTTTGTCTGCTCCAAATGTACATCAGGAATCTTTTGCCCACTATGTTCTCTCCTCTCAGACAAAAATGAAGAAATAGAAAATAGTTCTCCAATTTATATAATCTCTTGAATTTTTACTTGTTTGTATCTTTTATGGCATAACTTGTCAGTCAGAATGCTTTAACGGGGTTTTTTGGTTTGATTTCAAATATCACTGAACAGTAGACACTCCTTTCCTGCATTTGCTTTTTTCCCCCTGTATTTGTTTCTGTTCCTACCAGTTGAAAATTAAGATGCTGATTGGAATCCTCTGCATGATTGCATCTTGCAGTTGCACAGTCAGATTGATTTATATGGCAGCAGGATTTTCTCTATGAAACCAAGTAACAGAATGCTTAACACCCATTTTTCCCACCATTTTCAAGTTCCTAAATAGCAGAGAAAGCAGTTAATTGCTCTGTGCAATTCCTAGAGCAACAGCCATAAACTGTTCAAACATGGTAAAAATAAATTTGCCTGCTTCAGTGGTGAATAAAGACTGAACATAGAGAAGCTTTAAAGGAAATCAAGCTCCTACTGAGGTGTGCTGATTACTACACTCACATTCTTGCTTTACTTTAGGCATACTTCAGACTTAACTGAAGACATTTTATTAGACTTCCAATCTTAAGCCATGTCATTACTACTTCACATAGTTCAGTTTGCCTAGAGCAAACTAAGGAAATGTTTTTTATTAATGAAGTAGAAAAACTTAATTGAAACACTTCAAAGCCAAAAGGAAATAAAAGCAGACTGAAATGCTACAGTCAATCTTTTGTAATGATCTTAACTGCTAAAAACAGAACTGAACAAGTAAGGATTTGGTGGTTTTCAATTGTAAATATATCCCATTTTCAGCCAAATACTTTAAACCAAAATAATGATAAAAATCTAGGCTGACACCAAGGGAAAAAACCAAATTTGGATGAAGATTATAAACCAAGGCTCGAGTCTTGTATTATCTTGTCCATCAAAACTATCCCCTTTTTGTTGTTTTGGGAGCACTTTTGGAACAGAATTGTAGGATTTGACTCAAGGCAGAGTTTTCATAAGTGACAGTTGACCGATATACAGAGACATGAAATTAGATGCTCTACCAGGGAATAGCTTACAAGGCTAATAGAAGCACAAGCAAAATCCTAGGAGGAAAATTTAACAGATGCTTACTCCAAATTGTGATTTTTATTTTCCCCAGTCTGTAGCTTTGTATCAATAGGCTTTGCCTCCTAGGGGAAATCTGCCTTCTGCAGAGCCCTGACTAAGGCTAGATGTGGTTGTGTTTGCATGCTCATCCTCACACCCCGATGCTCTATCTGAGAGACCATGCTTTTCTGCTTCTGCTCACTCTTTATTACCTTTGTTCCGTTTTCCTCTGCTCCTCAATTCTTTAGAAGCACCCGAATAAGCCAGTAATTGTACTGAAAGTACATGAACAACTAGAATGTCTCTGTTACCCAACAGTAGCTCTCAGGATGGTGTTTTGAGTTCAGTAAAATACACATCTTCATTCCAGTGAAACTAGCATCAAAATTCCTAGTTGGTCTGGTACTTAGTGGAAAGAAAAATAACTCTTTAGCATTTTTGTAGTGGTTTGGGAAACACTGAGTGAAACAGACCTGTTTAAACCCAACTGGGGATATAGAATTATGCCAGTAATTTTCCAGGAGCCATCTATGTGGGACAGTTGCTATTCTAAAAACAGTCATTGTACAAACAAGGGCAGAGGTACACACAAAAGGGTCACTTAACTGTCATTCGAGAGGTGTTGCAGCTCTGAAACCCCCCATAAACACTTTCAATACCTTCTCTGAAAAGGAGATGTAAATAAACAGCAAATAATAACAACAAGTTTATCCTACAGAGTATAGCCGGACTTCAATACATATGCAAGTTCTTTACAAAGTTTAGGGGCTGATATGTATTCCTCATTATAAATTGTATTTGTTCATTAATTTAGGCCTACATACTCTTGTTGGTGCTGTTCCTTTTTCTCCACTAAATTTACCTATCAAGTTAGCCCTTGGGGAAGAAAACCCTGAAAAGTAACTAATATTATTTCATAATTGGAGAAGCCATTTCATTTTGTCTAGAAAATGAAATAACCGTGTTAGCTGGAATATATTAGCAGACTTGTTTGAAGTGAAGATTTTAGCGTTGCTCAACATTATGCCACCAAAAAAAATCTCTCCCCCATCAAAATGTCAAGCATTTAATGTTTTGGTTTACCACATAGATTTTTTTTTTCCTTGAAAAGCAGCTATTATGGTTTATTATACCTAAAACCACGGAGCACTACAAAAACTTAAATGTTTTGCACTTCTGTATACTAAAAAGCCACATGGCATTTTTTCAGCAGTGAATATTGTCTATGAAAGCATGATACTCAGTTTCCTAAATTATACCAACCAATCTAGCCCTTACATAAATTATTCATGACACTCCACTGGAGATTTGGGCTTCCTACCTACTGTCATTGTATGTACATCTATTTCACACTTTGGTGGTTACTGTCATACACTGCCATTACTGTGAAATGCTATAAGCTGTGTATAGCAAGCCTGTTCTTTGTTTATGTTTTTGTTATTGTTATCACCCAAGATAAAAAAAAATTATATGATAGTTTTAGAACTTCAGCTGTTTCTCCCCTGAGCATAGCCCCTGTCAGGCCACTCAGAAGCAAAAGACCTGCACAACACCTGTTCCAAGAAGATCAAAGCCATTCTAGGTCTTAAAAATATGGAAACATGGAAAAGAAAAATAAAATAAGGACAGCATTTTTGTCCTTCACCATTTGCACAATTCTTTTCAAGTTTTTGAAGTAATTTTATTTTTGAAGAAACTTGCTTGTTTCTTTGAGAAACCTGTTTTGCAACTTTCAGATTTCTTTCATCTCGTCACCAGTGCTTGCCAATATCAATAGTACCTGAGAAGACTTCACAAATTAAAATCATCTCTTAGCACCTATACTGAGTAATGTAGGCTCACAAGAACTGTTGATTACCCAGTTGCTACAAAGTGAAAAATAGAGGTTATAAAATTCCAACATGCATTTAACAACTGATTGGATACTGTTCTATGTTGAAGAAAAAGACAGAGAAAGTAGTCAAAGAGCATGGGGAACATGTGAGGGAATTTATTCTTAATATGAAATGACAAAACAAAACAATTTGGAAATTTCAATCTATCTCAGAAAGCAGAATCAAAGGAGGGGAATTGAATACAACTGAAGTAAATTAAAACTGATTGCAAGGAAAAAAATGATTACACATTAAATGGAAGAATTTTTTAGATTGGAATTTCAGTCCAAGGGGACATCTTCGGGGATGACTGAAAAAGCTTAAATCGCAGTAAGAAAACTCATGTGGAATGAAATAAAAGTGAATTTAATGGTACAGGAGCTCAGGAACAACTTTAGCTGGATTATAGAAATGATCTAGTTATAATGTTTATTTTATTAATTCCACTAAAGCTTTCATTCTTTTCAGTGAGATTACTTTATTTTCCCAGAGTCCTAGCATACCATGTTGTAGTGATGGATTAAAAATATAAAGGAATCAAGGGAGAAATAAAATCAGGAGGACTGGTGTTATTTTCTGTTTGAACAGCTGGTAGACCTCCACAAACCAAATAGCTGGAGATCTTGTACAGTAGGTAAAAGCTTTCAGGAACAGAACCATTCACATCAGATATAGAATATCTTCTTCATAAACATAAAACTAAACAGGAAGACAAATTGTTTACAATGAAAATTGAAATAATCTGTGCGGTCTTGAGGCAAAGAGTTGGATTAATTCAGTCCATGTGCAATGGTCAGCACTGTTGGGTAACTAATTTAAATGGTAGACCCACAACAAAGGAATTTTAGTTCTTGCAAAGCTTTGAAACATAAGTTTAATCAGTTTAACTACCACTGAAGTCTTTATTTGTACAATTACTTGTTGTCTGGTGCAGAATATTGAGAGCAACAGAGACAGTCTATGGGAAATTAAAGACACGTTGAGAGTTACAAAGGCATGTTGTCCAAATTTAGTCTGCAGTGCCCAGCACTGTCCTTGCCAGAGCACAATCAAGTGGAACAGCTCACATTTTAATTAGATTAACTTTTTTAATTTGCAGAAAATGGCCATAATTAATTAACTCAAGAGTTGCCTTATCAGGTACCGTTCTAGATGCGATGTTTCAAGTGAGAAATTGTATTTGATTTTGTTTGTCTTGGGAAAAAACATAGAATTTTTTCTATCCAATCAGGGTGATTACTGGTAGGGGATTTGTCATGGATATGAGTGCTGAATGGTAAATTAATTCAGGGCTTCATCACTAGAAAAGATGGAGAAATACCTTGCAGAAATAAAACAGCAAATTTCCATGGGGAGCCTTTCAAATTCTTTATAAAAATGACCCATTGAGAAACTACAGTACTACTTCATCATAATCTACAGGACAAGAAAATTATGTTGCTGTCAAACACTTGCAGTAGAATAAAGCAATTTTAATAAAGAATTACATAACAGAATCAATGCCTCCAGCTTTAAAAATAATTGCTGGATTTTCTTTTTATCTTACCCTGAAATTTCTTTTTTTGTGATGGCATTCTTTTTTTCTTTTATATTACTTTGGAAATATTGCAGTTTATAATGCAGCATAATTGATTAGACAATGAAAATTTAAAATACTGTCCTAATTTTCTAGTCAACTGAGTGATGATTGTGAAACAGATGTTATGCAGTGTATTAACACTTTGTAGCCATGTTTCCATACTCAAAATATGACTTATATCCCTTCTTTGTTGCAGGTACAGTCACTGTCTAACTTCAAACTGCACAAAAATCTGAATGGTATAAATGATTGTTCCAAATAGTCTAAGCTCTGATGCTTTTGAGAAATAGACACATGAAAGTTCATCTTACAGAAGAACTGCTATGTTTGCATAAAGATAGTACCAAAAGATATGTGAATAACTGATTTTAAAAATAAAAGAGGGAACTAAGGTTCAAATAAAAACTTAAGGCATTTTCTTTTCAAATTGTGCCAACAATGGCATATTTTTGTGTTACTTTCCTGTATGGAATCCTTTCTATTCCTTGGAATTATTTTACAAACAATTTGAACAGGCTTAAAACTGCATGCTTCAGTAATTAAGCTGGAGGACCAGTTTTCTGTCAGTCAAGGCAACTTTATAGCTCGGTCTTTCCTCTAAGCCAGAGTTGAAACACTACTTTTAATTTGCTTTTTTTCAGCACATTTTTGAGTGCTGTCTCTGTTATTCTTTCCCAATTAGATGTAGAACCTCCCACAAGCTTAGATGTACTCTCATTGGATCTTTACAATTCATCACTTCCACAATGCATATTTGAACTAAATAGATGCATGTTTGGTTCTGAACTCAGAGAGTTTCAGAATTAGGCACATTTTTCTTTATACAATCTCAGAACAAAAAGTCAGACAGAACACGAGCCCACATACATACATACATACATACATATATACATACACACATACATACATGCACGCATACGTACTTGCATACACACATTTCCTCCATCAGCTTCCTTTGTGAGTAGTTTATTCCCCTAAGGAATTCCCACTTCATCTTCTTCTTTCTTCCTGGATGTAAGAAATATGGAGAAACCTCCTTTTGTGGGACGTGGTTCATCTTCTTGCCTCTCTGAAATGACTGATGAACAACTCACAGCACTGAAAACACTTTTAGTTGCTCTAAGTTCTTTGGTAGAAAGTCTTCTACTTTCTAAAGACTTATTCCCTCACACAGACACAGATTTTTCTGGTTTCTGACCTTGCTGTTCAGATAGTGTTCTGGTGTTGCAATTTTACCTCTTCCGCCTCCCTCAATATTGATGATTTATTTCAGCTGTAGCATTGGCTACATCTCTAGAGTGCTCTGTCTTCTCAATAAAAATTTTGCATAAATTAGGAACGAAACAGTGACTCTCCATAAAGACAAGATTGTAAGATGTATTAAGATAGACAGGAGAAAAGTAGCAGCCACATTCCATACCCCAGAAGAAACAAAAGTGAAATAATTAGATCTAAGTAACAGATTATCAGGCTCTTTCAAGAACAGCAACAATTTTAACAGCGGTTGCTTCACACACTTATTTACAAAGTATCCCTACTTGTGCTACAGGCAGTTACTGCCCTGTATTTACCATTGGTGTGCTTAGATCCATCTGCCAATCAGCCTTTCTAACACAAGGATGAATGATCTGTGGGACTCCAAAAGAATCTCTGGAAATCTGTAGCACACTTGGAAATCCTACCCTATATAGAACTATGTATGAGGGAACTATCTTTCTTTTTTTTTCTCATTTATTTTGTAGATGGACAGGATATACCTTATCCTTATTCGTGTGATTTACAGTCTTCTAGAGAATCATGGGGAAGTATGAAACACAGATGCAGCTCTCACTGGCCAGTAGTGAGTGAGACAGTAGAATATCATTCTTCTGTTTACTAGACAGCAAATAGAAGAATGATATTTTGCCTACTGTTATTCAGGTATGCCTATCTCCATACAGACAAAGAATTCTTATGCCATTATCTTTCTGTGAACTCTTAACTATGTCCTTGAAGTATATTGTCTGAATAGTTCAATCTGGTGTAATGTCTTGCTCCTCCATCTGTAAACTCTCAGTTCAGGAGCACTTTCTTTGATTACATAGTTCTTGGAGATCACATACATATTATGGAGTAATAAGTTCTAGAGGCATTAAAGAAATTAAAGTAGACAGCAGTGAAAGATTTCAGGAGTGGGATCAGAGCAAAAATTGCAAAATCATGTACCTTCTGAGCATTGTCATATAATTTGCAATGTTGCACTTATTTTGTAGAAAAAGAAAGATGTTGGGACAGAGGCTCTGACAGGAGTTTGTAGGAACAATCAATTTCTCATAGAAAACCCAAAGTGAAAAAATAACTTTTAATTCCTAATAAATTTAACACACAGATGTGACTTTAGTAATATCTAAGGAATTAGCCTTTGCCCAGCAGTAAATCTATGTTCTGCTATTTTCTAGCACAAAATTAATTTTCTCAGAGTAGCTGATATAAGGCTATGTTTTGGTCTGGTGCTGGAAACAGTGTAGATAAAACAAAGAAGTTTCTGTTACTGATGAGCATCATTTGCACAAAGATTTTTCTGCTCCTCACCCTCCACCACCAAGGAAGAGGCTGGAAATGTCCAAGACACTGAGAGGGAAAAGAGCTGGGACAGCTAATCCCAACTGACCAAAGAGATATTCCATAACATCTGGCATCATGGTCAGTGTAAAAAGCTGGGGAAGAAGGAAATGGGGAGCCACTGGAGAGATAGCATTTTTCTCCCCAGGCCTTTACACATAATGGAGCCCTGCTCTCCCAGAGATGCCTGGATACCTGCCCATGGGAAAGAAAAAATATGTGGACTAATTACCACTAGAAGTGAGGGAATTGTTTAACCAATAAAGTAAGTGAGCTGTGCACCAATGAGCATTACATATTGTGTTTGCTAAGATGTATAAATAGTGAAAAGTTTTGAACAACCTACTCAAGGAGTGCCACTGAATCCAAAGGTGGTCCTTGCTTGATCTATGTCTCTACCTCACCTTTATCATTAAATAAATCCCTATTATTGACTTCAGCTGATGTTCTATTTTGTACCTTAATTTGAGCAGGGGCACCTCTCACCAACTGGATCTTAACAGAAGGACATATCTAAAGGATGGTAAAAAAGCATAGCAGTCAGTATTTTTATGGCTCTTTCCATAAAAAGCCTTCAAAACTATTCTGAAGACTTTAATATTAGCTGGTTTTGTTTAAAACCAGGAAAGTTCACTTTCAGTTCATCCTTGACTTGACCAGTGTTGAAGACCACACTCCTCTTTAGTTTGTGCATTTCTTTTGTCAAGGCCAGAATGAACATGTCACATTATAAATATTTTAGAAACTTTGTTTTCTGACCCTGATGGCCTACAGTTATTCTTAGTTTTGAGGTGATCACTTGATGTAGCAAATAGACCCTTATCTTTCACAAGGCTTTTATTATATGACCCATATCACAAAAATAATTTGGCCTCCTAAAAAACCTCAATGAGACATCAAACCAAATGCTAGAGGCAGGAAAGAATACTAAAACATAAAACCCTAAGTAAGACATAATGAAATACAAGTCTCAAACCTCTCAAACCAAAAAAAACCCAACTATATATTTAGAAAAGCTGTGGTGTTTAAAAGTAGATAGTGAATATACTGAAAACTGTCAGTACTGCTTTATCCAGTGAAGTAGTAGATGCTATTCTGTTTAACAGTGAATGAAAAGATGAATCTGTGGAGGAGCAGTCATGAAATGATTTCTCCTCTTTTGAGACCTTCCCTAGATATTTAAACACTAAATCAGTCCTTGTTGTATCATATAGTGGAATTCCATCAGATTCTTAAGAGTACTTCCTTTTCCAATGATTTGGAACAATTGGAAGATAATTTCTCCAAGGCCAGGGAAGTTGTGCAATCACCAAAATCAGAAGACACCCACCCCAAAATATCAATTCTTCCCTCCTCAACACTTCTTTTAAACTCCTATAATTTACTTCTTGCTTTTTTTCTGAAAGGGGGTATTCGATCCAAGAATTGTCATCACTGTTGTTAACACTACCACCACACAAGCCCCTGTGAGCAGAAAATATGACCAGTAACCACAGGTTAGGGATGGCTAGAAACACCTCATTGAGTGGGAAATGTGGTCTTTAGCCAGTATGATTTTGGTAAAAGCTGTAACTGGCATTTTCACAATAGAAAATGGTCATAGCTCCATAGAACCAAACTCTGTTCTGCACTGTAGTTTAGACAATTGTGCCTGAAGATAAAACCAACATAAAGAAATCTGAGAGACATCACCAGGTTGCTACCTGCAATTTAATTTTTCACCAAAGCAGAATAACTTGATGCAGTTTAACAGGAAGTGTGTGGCTTTTTATCCTTTTCTGTGTCTCACAAAATTTTTGCGATAGTATCTATCTCACATCTTTTTCTGATCAGATTTACATAAACTCGCAGGAAGCCCATACAATTTACAGTGTAGCAATATGTTCTAATAGTTTTCTAAATTATTATGTATTATATTCAAGTTGATTAAAGAAATTTTTAAACTTTTAATTAATGTTGAGAATTCAGCAGTTCTTTGGGAACCTAAAGAAAAAAAAATAAGCACTGCAAGAATTTCTTATTTTTGTTAACAGTAAATAAAACAGATTTTAGACTCCTACTCTCCCAGCTAACGGCAACCTCACAATGGCACACATCTAAGATGGTCATACCCATGTTTGACTTTGTTTTTTAGTAAAATGACCCTAGTAATTGTCTTCTCTTTTGGGGAAAGACACCTTAGGAAGGATATTAAAACTCAGGGATACAGGTCTAGGCTTATAAATAGATTGGGTTTTTTCATGGAATTTTAGTAAACTGATTAGTTGCTTGTTTGTTTATTTGTTTTTGTTAGCTTTCACTGCTCTATATAAATGTACATAAAAGGTAGACTTTTCATGGGTATTTCCCTTCTCCAAAAAGATTTGACCCAGTCCCTAATCTCCAAGACATAAGACTTCAGATTTCCTCATTTTTCTTAGATTTAGGCTCATTCTGGAGCTGCATAATTCAGTTCAGGCAAAGTGTAAAAGATTCAAATGGCTTTCAGTAGTGATCCTCTTCTGAGGTAAATCTCAAGTCTCCATACTTACAACAATAGTTGTATAGTTAAGATTTAAATGTTTTCCTAGTATTTGTCTTTATCAAATATCAGGAACTACCTTGTAATTTCTGGGTATGATTTCTAATCATAATGGTTACAAAAACGAACTAGCAGTAATAAAAATAGAGAGGTAGCTGAGATAGGACTTTGAAATACATCCCCAGCACATTAATTGTTATCAGTATTTATTGCTTCTACCCACATTTTTGTTGGTATTAGTGACATTGCATAGAAATTCAATATTTCCTTTTATTGATACTTAATTTTTGGGAATAAGTTTCCTATAACAGAGCAGTGGTCTGAAACATCATGACAATATCTAAGTGACTCCTTATACTGAGAATTACAGTAGATAAAACATCTGGACCACTATCTATTAGTGTGAATTTTAATTCAAGACCCTATCTGCACTATATTTTGACTGCTGTTCTGGTAGCATAGACAGTGCTCATTTTGTGACTGAAATAAGTGGCTTTTCTTTCAGTGGGGTAGACAGGTATGCCGACATACACTTTTGCTTCTCAAAAAAGAAGTTCCAACTTTCTTAATAGAAAGTTCATTGTAGACCCTTAACAGGGAATGTGCTATGGTATTTTGCACTTTGTAAAGGTTACAAAGCACATAGAACAGATGTTCTTGAATCGAAGGCCAATCATTGTTGGAGATGGTCAGTATGTAACTGAGGTTGTAAATCCCATCTATTTTCTTGCCACAGTTAGTGCAGTACATAGATATAGTTAATACACCCACAAATCCTAAATCATATGCAACTGCTGTTGGTTTGGTGTTGGACTGTGTTCAACAGAAACATTTCATAATATCCCCCATTTTGTCAATTTTCCTGCAGGCATAAAAACTTGAATTCAAAGATAATTAATTAATGTGCTCTGATGTTATAGAATAATCATTAATTAATCTACTTTTCATTACATATTTCAGCTCATGAGCACATCTAGAAAACCAAATCAACAGATGCTTAAATGTTGATGCCTGCTAATAATAAAAGCAGATTAAAATTTCTCAGTTACTTAACTAAAGGTACAAAGCCTCAAGAAATCCAGCTGCTTGAAATTTTCGACTGTGTATCATGCACTTAACACCTGGATGAATGAATGCACATCCCTCAAATGTGAATTCATATCCCTCAGCTGCCTAGACCAATGTCCATCTGTTAGCATGACAGGATTTGATCACTAGGTTGGGCCATTGCTTAAGGATAGTTATGTCCAAAAAGTGGTTGGTTTAGATGTGTAGCCTGTAAAATACTTTAGATATCTCCTTATGCACAGAGGTCTTAAAGCTGAATGGCATCATTCACTAAATCATATCCTTTAAACCTACATGCCACAGAAAGAGAATGTATTCAGAAGCAGATATAAGGAATGTGAATAAGCAGCTGTGGCTATTAGTAGCCTCAACCAACTTGAAGGTTAGGAAACTAAAAAGTCCAAAGTAGGTTATAAACATAACCTGTAAGGTCCTCTCTACAGCAACCTGAAGTGTCAGAGGGACTAGATGAATTGCAGAGAAATGTTTCTCTTTAAATGCAATGGAAACAAAGAGCATTGCCATTACCAACCACTGCTGAAATAGTTTTGGTTGCCTGCAGTGCCTGTGGTTGAGCACCTTGCCCAGAGAAAGGTGAATCCAGGTAGACACAGCTGTAGAGAAGGGTCACCATAAGCTTTAGTAGAGGCACTAAGGATCTGTTATTGTGTGTATTATCCCACTTCTAACTTGTGCCTTTTCATGTTCTGTTTTCTGTGTGAAAACTTACAAGAGGTCTTTGTGGAGTTCAGGTTTGTTCTCAATCAGAAAAAGTCCCTTTAGTTCTAGATTCTTAAGAACATCCAGTATTAGATGCATCCTAATACCCACACAGGCAAAACCAACATGCAATCATTGGATAACCTTATATACAGAAGGACAAAGTAGCTTCAAGTATTCCTGGCATTTTACCCTTTTTGAATTTCATGTAACTTCATAAATTTTTCAATAATTTGCCCTAACCTTCTTCATACCATGTGTCTGCCTCTAGCTGAACTTTTTCCCCATTCTGATGATTGAGCCAAAACTTTTAGCTGCTTTCAAGAATAAGATGAAGGAAGGAAAAAAAATAGCTTAAGCAAATGATCTGAGACTGCAAGGAATAAGGAATATCAGAAGTGAAGAACAGCTTAACTCATTGCTGCTGTGCTACAATGCATCATATTGGACTCTAAGGCTTGAAATCACTACGACATGTCAAGTGGCAAATATTTCTCAAATAGAAGCAGTCTAGTGGGGAAGATGGTGCCAGCTGCACCCCTTTTTAGCTATACTCAGTGACCGCAGTACCTACTGAGATGTTGAATCATAGATTCTTCATTACACTTTCCAAATACTGTATTACTGAGGTTTTTTTGTGAAATGGTGCCCTTTCAAGTGGAGGTGAGTCAAACAGACTTGTTGCTGGTACACAGCATACTGCTTTGGTACAAATAGGCATCTTCTGCACTAAATGTGCTAGAGGGTTAAAGGTAGAAGAATATGTAATTATAAACTTAGAAAGTATCATTGCCTTGTATGGCAAAGAAGAATTAAGACTGGTGAACCATCTTCATATACTTTCACTAAAGGTTTTGAAATGGAGCAGCTGCCTAAGTTGAATCACAATGCACAATGAAAGTAAAATAACCTGTAATTACTGTAGGCTGCATGTTTGGGAAAAAGAAATTAATGAGTGTATTTTCTCAAAGTTTTAATCTAACCTTTTTCACTGAAAAAAAAAATCATTAATAGCTTATTAGTGTGTAAAGTAATGCCGTGTAGACAGCAACTTTCCAGGATATAATGACTTTTGCTTTAAATGTTGGATTTCCTGCACTTGCCAGAGTGAATTGACCAGTTCTGTTTTCAGATGGGGGTCCTAAAAAGTCTTTATATCTAACAATTTCTCTAAGTATGCATTTAACCACTATATATTCAATATAAAATGCAATTTTCTCTCAAAAAAGAGAGTTTGGTTTTTTTTTTAGCATTCTGCACAAGAGCAAAGAGTGAATCAACTGATACCTGGCAACAGCATTATGAGAATGTCATTGTGCCACTGGAGGTGGATTAGTAGAGAAGGCGTTTCCTGGCTGTGAAGGCAAATGAACTGACACAAAAAATATTTTTAAATGTTTGAAGAAGGTAAATTTTTACTACAGTGGCAGCCAGGCACCATTATTTTTCAGTAAACTCTACTAAAATTTGAACTGTAATTATCCTCAGGATTTTGAATCCCATGAAACTTGCATTTGCTAGCTGTTGAAGTCATTTTTCTGCTTCTATTTAAATTCTTCTATGAAGTGATATCTCCTACAGAGTAAGAATGTTCATTTGATCTTTAGAAACCTTTGGCTTTTTATTCAATATGTAATTTTTAAGCCTTTCCAAGCTGAAACATATATTATATGAGACATAATTGAAATGTTTCTCTTGGGTACAGACAATGCACTTGCTTTAACATTTCTGGGCTGATCAGTCCTTGAGAACTAGTTCTTATTATTTCCAATGTTGTATCTTAGACCTTGCCAGTCTGATGACTCAAAGTGCCAGAATTAATTTATTGGTAGACTGTGTGGGATGTAAAGTTACTTCACAGGATTTGTGCCTTATTAACATAGTAATTTCATAAACTGAAACCCACAGATCTCTTACTATGCATGGGCTATAGAGCACTCTGCAAATACACAGAACATAAATATGATATTAAATTATGTATAGGAGCTCTGGAAATCTAAAGACAGTCATGTTAAAACATAATAAGAATTGCTGCTTAGCAAATTCTTAGCTACTTTAATTAAAACATTACTTTTTTTTTAAAAGAAGATCTTTTGTTTTGCTTGAATTTGGATCACTGAGTTTTATTTTTAACCTATTGCTAAGTACAAATCATGCTATCAGTAATCCTCTTGCCTCCTGTATATTGAATATTTCAACTTCCTGTCTGAAAAATATATCAACTTTTCTGCACGAAATTCATCTTCAGTCAAGCCCTTCAGTTCCTTTTTTCAGAAAAATATTTTTATTTTATACTAAGGATTGATTTCATAAGCATATCTTTATTTTGGTACTTCTATTCTTATTTTGATCTGCTTATTATCTTTTGAGCCTACTTTGCATTGCATTTTAAATTATTTCTGTGCAAAATTAGTTTTGAAATTAAATAAAACATTTCTCTACTTTTCACGAAAAATGGGCAAGTGGGCATACAAGTCTCATCTATAAACACTGCTAGTTTTGATCAATCAGTATTTCAAAACAGCAACATAGTACCTAGCTCAAGCCACTATACATTGCAGACCTTATACTGAGACATATGTGTCTGGTCAGGAGAGGTAAGAATAATAATCAGGATTTTCCAAAGGAACATTAAACCACAGTAGGAGACTGCAGCCTAGTCCAGTCATCAGTTGCAAATTGGAGTTTTGCTCCTGTTCTGCCACTGCAGGTTACCGGGCTGTGTGGAGCTACTTGAGCTAATCAGAGAGCAGCACCTTCCTGCAATAATGCATCCTGTGGGGAGCATAAGTAGCACTCTGTTCTGTGAGGCTGCAGTGAAAATTGCCAGACGTTGTTCTGTCCTTTCAGGTGCCTGAGGGTGTCACGACGTGACATGGAGACATATCCTTATTACTCTGTTTGCACTTCTAATAATTCTCAGCTGTCTTTTTTTCTTCTTAACAGCTTTTTAGACTGAGGCAATACCTGCAATCTTCTGCTTGGTATTTTTCCTGCAAAATTATTGTATAGCTGTAAGTCATCAACATGCTCCTGCATCTTGATGCTCCTTTTTTTTTTTTTAACCAATATTTTTTCCTGTAATTCTATTGTGCCAAAAAAAGGAGATGTTTTAATGCAATATACCGGTGAATCAGAGGTATTCCAGTTATCTTTTGAAAAACAGTTTTGATACTTTCTGTTATATAAGTGCAATATAATGCTTTGGCCCATGGACATGACCATATTTTGGTTTAGCTTGACCATTTTTCACCTGCTGAAAATTGCAGCCATTTATTTATATTTATTCCCCTGATTTTGGTGTAATTTTCGGGGAAGTTTAGACCGATGGACTGTCAGAAGTATGGAAACTGGTGGATAAAATCTAGAATTCCAGCATGATGAAAATATTCATAAAGAAAAAATTATTTTTCCTTATATTGCTGTCTATGCAACTAAAATTCCATTTTTGGGTATTTTCATGAGGAATGCCACTGAAAAATTTAAGGAGCGGGAGACAGACAACAGTGAGCAGAGAAATGTTACGACTATTGATAATGAATGCCTGAAGTGGAAAAAACTTTGAACGGTTCTATCTCATATTTTTGTTGCTGTAGCTGTCCCTCAGAATACCTAATCTCATAGATAAGGTTAGACTCTTATCAGGTTGCTCTGCTTGTTCTCTGACATCATAAGTTATGCATACTGATGTGTACCCTCATGGTCTGCTCTAATCAGTGAGGAGTAACAGTGATTGATTATGCAGGATAATTGTTCCACAAAAGCTGCTTTCTGCATTGCTAGAACAGAATCTGAATTTACACACAGTGCACACTTGTTTATCCAGTCTACCAAGCTAACTGAAATAATTTTGGCTAACTCCCACAAGCCTTAAAAGAGTGCCAAAAAGGATGAAGCTGGCCAGAAGAATCAGCTGGGGAAAGGCTGATGATCAAAAAGCAATAATCTAAATGCTTTTTCTCTACACTAAACAGCTTCTCCTATCTTTCATTCTCAATGTGAAAAAGAAAGAACTGAAAGTCATTGAAGTACAAGAGAAGCCTTTGTATGGATTGCTTTGTCTCTTATTGACCTCTCTGGCCTGCAGTGCCCCAGTCACATTTTCTCAACACTATATTTTGTCAGGATCATACAAATAAGAAATTTCTAGTCTCCTTTAACAAAAGAGAATGAAATCTTGCAATTTCAGTGAGGGTTAATTGAGCAAGCTTCCCTGATTTTATGATTTTGTTTGGAGTAATTTTCACAACTTTTCCCCTTTTCACTTCTCCTCATTTCATCTCAGTCCATTGTTTGTAGACATGCCATTTCCAAATTTTCTGGTTTTTTTCCAATTTCATTTTATTTGATGATGTTTGCTTTCCAGAGCTATTTTTAGACTTTGTTTTCTGATTTCAAGATTTTATTCCCTTTCCTGAAAAGGAACCTGCATTTCTGACATTACTTGAAGTCTTGTCCCTTGATTGTATTTTAAACAACTGCTGTTGGTGTTAATTTCCATGTAGCTCAGAGAAGGTGTAAAGTTGATGAAATCTTCCAAAGAAATCAATTTTCACTGTCCATTGGTTCTTCTTATACTTCTATGCTTGGAAATCTACTGTTTTGCTAATAACTATCTATTTTTATAGTTTTTAAAACTCATTGCATGCAGTTCTATTTTTTATCCCCTACAAAGTGCAAGTAATCAGTGAAGTTTCTCTTAAGAAAGCTAACTTTACTTCAAAATATAGTATTTTGCTGCCCTCCTACCACTGATTTTTCTTTATCTCTTCCCTTTTGTGACTTTTATCATGCATCTGAGATTATTGTTGATGTGTTAGATTACAATTTCTCTGCAGAGCATACACAGATTCATTCCTTTAATTTCTGTGGAGCTTTTTAGGTTACCTTTATCAGCTCCAAGGTTTTATTAAATTACTATCATTTATCTTATTAACTTGCCTTCACATTATCTTAATCACTTGCCTCATTGTATGAGGCCCACAATTGAAATATCTCTGACATTAATCAGGAAAGTTTTGATTACTTAAAATTGGCATTATGTAACATGTCAAGGAACAGTGGAGAAAGAATAATAATTTGCCTCTGGTCTGAAATTTCTGTTCATGTTTTAAATCCACCAGTAAGTACTGTTATACTTTAAATTTATCCCTAGGGCTGATTTTTTTTTAAAAAAAAGAAGCACAACACCAAGAAAACTCATTTGAGGATGTCTCTGTGTGAGATAATATCCATTGCTGATTCTTCTCACTTTGCTTTCTTAGCAAACCTTATACAGATTGATATCACACAGCTGGCACCCTGCAAAATTCAGAATAGATATTAAAGGGAAGACAAATTAAAACAGCAAAAATAAATGAAACATGGGACAAAACATTTATAAAAGCCAAACAGTTATGCTGCCATAAGAATAACTGGAAATAAATTAACAATGACAATACTTTGAACCCTTGAGAAGGCTTTCAATCATGACAGTAAGAAAGCTTTAAGAAGGGTGTAGAATAACTTTCAAATTATAGAGGAGAAGATCTCCAAGAGTAGCAGTCAAAATGCTCTTATGGCCAAAGATAATTGCATCATATATACTGGTAATTTAGTGCTAATTCAGAAATTTTTTAATGAATTAATAGTCCAAATTGTCTAGGGAATACAGAAAAAGCTCATTAATACCACAATTAAAATTGTTATATAAAATAATCTTCTTAATGTGATTCCTTCTTCTCTGGGGAGTTGTACAGAAAAACACATCTTGCCATTTACAAGGGGATTAGATTTTCCTGTAATTCCGAGAGATTGGACTCACTAACCCACGAGCAACCTCAGCCTCATATTCTTAAATACTTAACTTATATTCACAGAAGAGGTCTTTTAAGAGGACTTTTACAGATGAAGTATCAGAAGCATTGGATGAGTTAGAATGACTGACTTCATTATCATCAGTTCACTAAATGAAATCTAATAATTTATACATGTAAGTGAAATTTAAATTTTTTAAATGCTGCTGGTCAAAAATAATTTTTATAATATTAAATAGACACCTTTTACCAAAACATTTCCATTAGGATGTTTTTCTTAATGTCAAAGATTTTGATGGAGGGTTATTATGGTTTTTATGGGAGTTTTTTTTAGGCCATCAAGAGTGAGGATTCTGTTTCCAGGAGTGATTACATATTTGTGTTCTGCATTTGCATTAGATATTAATTGGAAAGTTTATAAACCTTCAAGTAGAAATCTTAATAAGGAGTTAATTCATAGAATGGAGACTCAATTCTGAGTCCAGTGCAGCCATCTTTCTCCAGGTGTGTGATTTTCACAATGCCATGATGGCCTGCTTGGAAAAAGACACAAGGTAGGTACTCCAGGTGAAACTGCTCAGATATCTCACAGTCATTGAGCACACTCATCTTAGATGTATCTGCAACCTCTCCCACACACTGAACAGCATGACATGTTGGATCTGTGATTGAGTAAACATATCATCCTTCATCCTAAGTAGGTGATTTGATATTACATTGTTCAACTATAAACCTTGCAGTAAAATTTACATTAATTTAACGGAATGAAATTCTATATTTTTAAAAGGTATCAATTTCCACATGACTACAAATATGCACCTCCCATCCCTCCCAAACTTCATTGGTCCAGAAGAATTTTGTATGTTTTATCATACAATCGAAGATCTCTGCTTTGAAACAGTTGTCATATAAGTTCACATTCTTGAGATGCTGCGTCAGACATGTGAGATTATTGTTCCTCAGCTCAATCTTCTTTGGAATTTCTTCTTTTCCTCACGCACTATCAGATTTATCTGAGCAAGGAAGCTCAGGCTATACTTGCACAGGAACTGACTGTCTGGTGCTTGGCAACCAACTCCCAGAGAAATGTAAGACCTACCCAAATCATGGCTGAAAATAAATTCCCTTTTTTTTCCCCTCCCTCAGAACTTTTGATAAGGGGGCCCTCTAGAAACAATCTAGCAACTGTTTTGTCTTGGGATCTTGGGATACACTTACACTGCATGATTCTACAGAATCTCTGCTAACCCAATGGACTGACTGATGCAAACTGCAGTGCACAAACTCTGTTTAGAGGAAACTAAATAGAGAACTTGAGAATTTTTCCCTTGGAGAGTCTGGAGGACTTCAAAGCAAGACAGACAGCTTAACATGTAGCATAATTTGAGGAAATAGGGTCAGATAATTGCTTATTTTGTATTATGATACCTGGAAGCAGATGACAACTGAAAAATTCTGGGTATATTCAAAGAGAATGAATTGAGAAGAATGGAAATAATCTAATAAATTCTTTCAGACTCGTAAAAAAAATGCAGCCACAGATCCTTTCATGCTAGCTGCAGAGTATGTGCTCAAGGTAATACTGAAATCTTGGCAGCCGCTGAAAAAATTGCATTTAGTTTTCTGAAATGCATCTTCTCTCCTTCCCCCAAGATTTTGAAAAAAAGGCCAAAACTTCAATACACAGAGAAGTGGCAAAAAAAAATGTTGATAGTAAATATTTTAGTTTAAAATAATGCTGTTACATTTATTATGATAACAGAGCCCGTTTTACATAACATGTTTTCATGGGGATTAATGGATGTTATAGCTCATCATGTCGCAGTCTTTCCTGGGTCTGAAGGGCCAAGCAAAGAATTTACTGTTTGGCAGTTATTTAAACAGTTACAAATGTTGTATTTAGAAACCCTCAGTTATTGTTTTTATTTAGAGAAGAAAAGGATAAGTATTTGGAGCATGTATAATTTCATCTGCAGTTAGTAGTTCCCAGAAGAAATAAAAATCTTAAAATTGCCATTTCATTTTGAAAATAAGTCCCTAAAGAATTAAATCTCTAATTAACAGTCTTCAGTGACAACATATGGCCAGACTAGCCTGTGAAGTCTTAGAGTCAGTGAATGTCTTCAAGATCTTGCCCTGGTAACAGTCACATGGACAAAAACATGGATTCCAGCCTGGAGACACGTAAAATACCTTAAGTAAAAAAGATATTATTATGTGTGATACAGCTTGAAATAAACATTTGTGCCAAGAAAGTTCATTCCATCTTAGTAAAAAGGGAATTTTACTATCAAATTTATCTGAGCCCATCATTTTCTTCTGCCGCCTGAAAGATGCTCAGAAGCATCCAGTCACATTACAGATGGATTATTTCTGCTTTCTACCAGGTCAATGGATTTTATGAGTGTCCAGCATCTCAGGGGGAATTCATCTCTTGTGTTATTCCTACAGGCATTGTCTAGTACAGCACTTCAGATGAGTGCTCTGGTGCATGCTGACAATCATTCATGAAACAATTTGTCCATATTGTCTCTTTACTGGTTCACCATCTCAGTTTCAGTCCATTACATTTGTTTAGCAATCAGTTCCTCTCTCATAGAGCTTTTTGGTTTTTTCCATTTCAAGGGTTAGCTAGCTTACCTTATCTGAAAGATGGAAAAAAACTTGAAAAAAAAAGCTAATAAGATGCTATGAGGGATGGTACTGGCTGTGTTTGAAAACATCAAAAAACTACAAAGGAACAGAAAGGGCTGAAGTGGCAGAAAATAAAACTCCCTTTCTAGGAGATTCCTTTTTATTTACTAAGAGATACATGGCTATAGATATAGATGTTTATGGTTTACTGGCTCTTAGAAATTTCTTTAGAGTGATTTGAATCCTTTGATAGTTTCAGATAAAGTTTTTGACTGTTACTATTGTCATTCATAGATAGTCAAAAATTACAAGGTATTTCTAACATAATTTGTACTCCAGTGGTCAATTTTTATACTTTTAAAATTTATTTACAGCCCATAATTTGTTTAAATGCTTTTACTATATTTTCCATTTTATATTTTTAAACTACAATCTAATCATAATTTTTCACTTAAAAGTGAAAAAATTTGGCTTCAAACGAAGATTTGTATTTATAAAGCAAAAAACTCACTGTTTTCATAAATTATTCCTTTGAATTAGAATGACTGTGAGGTCATAACATGAGAAGATGTTACTTTTGGTTATGGCCTTGAGGAGTGGAATGCTCAAAGCAGGAATTGCAGAAAATGTATGGCACTTGGTTCTTCTCTTTCTGATCTGCTTCTCACATGTTTTTAGAGTTCTTAGGCTTTCATTGACAAGCAAACTTCATCAAAACTATGCCCAGACTTTAAAGCAAAACAGTGAATTAATTTCTTCAAAAATGGTACAAAGGTTGGCTCTTGACACAGTTTCAGTGTTAATGCAAAAGTGCAACAGTATAGCCAGTATAAAGCCATGGTGAGTTGTTAGGTTCAAAGTCTGGCGCAGGTCAGATGATTACATGACTGTATTCTTGGTGCACTGGTAAACTGACGAATTATGAGGTGAAAACCGAACAAGATAAAAT
Source organism: Setophaga petechia (assembly GCA_024362935.1). Lineage (NCBI taxonomy): Eukaryota > Metazoa > Chordata > Aves > Passeriformes > Parulidae > Setophaga > Setophaga petechia. The sequence continues at coordinate 28,714,094 of JANCRA010000001.1, forward strand.
TAATTACTGCAAAAAGGCTCATTATAGCATCTGCTCAGACCTCTGTTATAATACAGCCATACGCAGCCATATAAGCATTCCCAGTATGCCTGTGTTACCTACACAGACTCTGGTTCCAGTGAATCACATTCCATAGACAGAGGGGAGAGCAGAGACCAACACGTCTCTGCAAGGGCAGGGGATTCACTGGCCCTCACAAGCGTGCCCACATATGCTACAAGGAAATGAAGTTGTCAAGCTTGCATCCAAGTTTGAAAGCAAGTCACTTTTTCCTCCTTCTCTCTCTTCCCCTGTACCCTCCATTTCTTGGGAAAAGAGTCATCCTATTCTTACATTAGTCAGTGTTGTATTACTCAGTGGTGTTTCAGGGGAAGAAGGAAAAAAACAACTGCAACCATGACCATATTTGATCAGTTGTGACTCTAGGGATACAGTTCTTCCTAATCCCTGTGGGTGAGCAGATAAAGCCATAGGGCAATATTATTTTTTTACAGCTTAGCAAGGAAAGAAATCAATAACATGTAAATTCACAACTTTTATTGCTTTAAAATAATAATCCCAGTGAACTAATGCAAATACATTGTCCTGGAATTTGTCCCAGAAATTATATCAAACTATAATATTTAAGGGAAAAAAAAATCTCATCCAAAACACACTAACAAATGGTTATTCTACCATTGTGCCTGGAAACTTTTCAGATGCTCTTACATGCAGGAAATTTCAAGGCTGGTTTTGTCTAACATCAGCTTCCAACTATTAGATTTTGTTACACTTTGATCAATAAAATTGAAAAGCATTCCATTATCTGATTTTTTTCTCATGTATAGACAGATTTCCATAGGGATTTATAAATACTTCACACAACTCCTTGGTCCAATGGACTTATTAAGGACTTTTCTCCAGCTGCACATAATTTTTGGAGTACTAATTTGAAAAGTCTTCATTATTTCAACACTCTTCCCCACATATGGATTCCAGGAGGAGACACAACAATCTTTAGCAGTTGGTTCATCAGTGTAACATGAAAATACAAACCTCAGTTTTCCTCTGCTCTGTGATATTATTCTTTTTATGAATATGGTAGCATTTTGGCTACAAAGAATAATCTGAGGACTGAGACAACTCTCTGTACTTGAATTTCAGTAGCTTTAGTCTGTTACCTTTGTTTCCTTGTCTCTTGGTAGTATACAAACACATTGGTGATCTTTTAATCAAGAAATTTGAATTATTCCATGACTCTATAATATAATATACGTGATGCACATATAATATATACATATGACTATATGATATAACATAATTCCTAGTCTGTATGCCATCTGCAAACTTCTCCAGGATATTTTGATGTCCTCATCACAACAGCTGATGAAGAAACTAAGTAGGCACAAATAAAGAATTGGTGTCTAAAAATCCTACTTTAATAAATTTATTTATTTCTATATCTCACATTCAAAATTTATCAATGATCCTGTTTCTAGTCCAATCATCTTGTGAGTTCTCCCTATGAATATTTTTTAATCAAAATGCACATCAAAAGCTCTGAAGAAATCCCTGTGTCTTTAATCATAACTAGCATCACTTCCAGCTAGTCCCTAAAAACACCATGGAGTTTGTTTAAGGAAATGAAATTCCAGAAAACCTCTAATGACTAGTGCAAATTAATCTTACATTTTGAATCTTAAATTAAACACCCCATTAGATATTCAGCTTTGAGCTCACACTAAATGATTCATAACTTCCCAGTTATTTCTCACGACCTTTTTAAAGCATAGGAGTTGAATGAGCAGTCTTCAGCTTTTGTTCAATATTATCATCAGTTTTTCTGAGATGCTTACGTAATTTCCTTTAGTCTGTAGGTTATTAAAAACCAAAGGGAAAAAAAAGAGGCAAACTTATTTTTTTTCTAGTGGTACCCATTGTTTAGTTTGAAAATTTTGCTCTGTACTTGAAGAGAAATACAAAGAATAAACAGGCCTCAGCTGGGGATATGGTGTGGCTAATTCCCAGCAGACAGATTAAAAGGACATGCAAAATCAGCATAGTTTGCTGTTCAAAGTCATCTAGGATGTAGATGATTATGAGCCAGACCAGCTGGAAAACCAACCGTTTCATTGGAGCACTGAAAAAAAGTTGTTAAAATGAGATTTATTGTTACATACAATGAAAATTAATACTTTTCTCCTGAGGTGCTGGAATTCAAAGTAACTAACTGTAGCCTCACTTCCATTTTTATAGTTATAGCTATTAAAGATTTTATATGTGTTTGTTGTTTAACAGAGGTATTAAACGCTTGGTGCAGTTCCAAAACACATATGGTATGTAGTGGCATTTGAGACATCCTAAGCCTACAGCTGGCCCTCAGAAGGGTATGATTATCCCATAAGCCCTTAGTCATGTCTGCCAACAGCATGTAGTATATCCAGTTGTTACCATTTCATTATAATTTCAAAACTTTTGGTCTGGAATTTAATAGTCAGCACTGCATAGCTCACCGCAGGATTACTGAAAGGCAATGTGACTGAAAGGCTCTCTGCTCACAACAGCTATGAATATACCTCTGAAAATACATACTGTTCAGTTATTTTTTTATGACTATCTCAATGAACAACACTTACTGAGTTAAGGCCAATATAAGGTTCATACTGAAATCCTGAATGTTCTGGCATTGAATAAGTCCTTATTGGTTTAATGCTGCTTTTGTCACTAAAGTCCTGTCTGTTACTCCTTTCCTTCCTTCTCCTTTATTCTCCTGCTTTGTTTTGATTTTGTTCTTTCTTTCCATCCCTCCTTCTCTCCTTCTTTGTATACTTTAGAAATTCATCCATTGCTCAGTTAACTGGACGCAGCAGCCCAGAGTTGGCTAACGTTGTCCTCACTTTAAAAGGGCTAGAAGGAGGACTCTGGAAGCTACAGCCAGCTAAAATCATGGAAAAGGTAATTGAAAAACATGTGGAGGACAACACAGTCACTGATCACAGTCAGTACAACTTCATGAGAGGAAAGTCCTGCTTGTTGAATCTGATTTACTTCTATTACCTACCCATCTACTTGATCTTGGAAGGCATGTAGATGTAATATTTTTATACTTCAGCAAAGCTTTTGATACTCTCACACTGAGTCCTTCTGGAACAAAATATCCAGCACACAACTGGAAAATCACCTTACATGATGGGGGAGCAACTGACTCACAGGTCAGGCACAAAGAGTTGTAGTGAATGGGGTGACATCAGGCAAGCAACAGTCACTAGTGGGGTTCTGCAGGGCTCCATCCCAGCCCAGTTCTCTTCAGCATTTTCTGTAATGCCTTGGACACAGGAACTGATCTATTGACTCTTATGATCAATGACAGGACTCTAGGAAATGGCACAATGTTGTGTTGAGGGAGGTTTAGGTTGGATATCAGGAAAAGGTTTTTCATCCAGAGGGTGGTTGGGCACTGGAAGAAGCTTCTCAGGGAAGTGATCACAGCATCAACCTGACAGAGTGCCAGAAATGTTTGGACAATGCTCTCAGGCACATGGTGTGATCCTTGCAGTGTCCTGTGCAAGGCCAGGAATGGAACTCTATAGGAGAGAAATACAAAACCTCATGGCTCCCTTCCAAGTGAGAATATTCTATGATTCTGTGATTCTAAAAAATCTGAAATCAGAAAGAAATTTAGATTGTCTCAAATGTATATTTAAGAGATTTCTCTCTTCCAAAAAAATTAATCTTCATGATCACTTCTGTTTATTAGGTCTTGTAGAAAATATGTATGTTGCATACAGAAAAAGCAAGCCTAGCTGTGGTCAAGACACACTGTGCCCACCAAAACAAGTAGCCTAATGAGAATTCAGGTCAGAAGTACCTCACCTTTCTATAGGTAAAAACTGCTGATGCACAGGAGTCACCTTGACTTGAAGGACAGCACGTACTTTGAAATGGGCACTATTCATACTAATCTATATATAAGAAAAGCTTTGCACTTGAGTGTCTGCCAATAAGTGCTTAGGTTTTAGTTGAGCCTCTTCTTCAGTCTTTTCATCTGTAGTAAGGATCCCTTCCCAAAGCGAAATATATCTCCCCACAAACATATGTGGAATACTAATTTATTCTCACTTTGCAATAAATAAGCAACTAATGATAAGAAAGGTTTTATTGTGTGTTTATGGCAAATATGTCAAATAAACTGGACAACAACAGAAGCAATGAAAAAGTAAAGTACTTCAGAACTGGCCAGTAGAGGATATTTGGGACATGTGCTGAATATGATAGATAGTTCTGCTGCTAGACCCAGAGCACAGGGTGAATTGCTCTTACCTTTACAGCCCATAGCCATTTTAACCAAGGAGTCCAGAGCAGGATGCAAAAAATTACTACTAAATTATTGAGCAGTTGATTAGTTCTTACTGAGATTTTTTGCTGTTCTAAGATGGGTTTTATCTTACCCTCTTTCTGGGAATTAGCTCATGAGATTGCACCTCATACAAATCAACCCTTTAAAATATTGCAATTAATTTTGAGATGGATTAATTTCTGCTTATAAGCTGTCTGAAAATTAGGTATAAGGAAGAAACTGGACTCTTAGTTTCCTTCTGTTATCAAAGGAAGTGGTTAGTGATGCATCTTTTTATGTTCTGCCTGTAGAATAATAACATGGCTTGTCCTCTGGAAATATCTTTATCTGTTCTTATGGTCTAGGATTGAATTTGAACCAAATTTGAATTCTCAGATTGCTGCATTTTGACGGTGGTCACAGGGGTTTTCAGGTGAAGGAAGAGACGGAAATCTTGATTCCATGATCAGAAGGCTTGATTTATTATTTTAGCATATATACATAACATTATGACTATACTAAAAAGAAATAGAAAAGAAAAGGCTTCTTCAGAAGCTGGCTAAGCTAAGAATAGAATAGAAAGAATGATAACAAGGCAGGTGGCTCCAACAGAGAGCGAGAGCCAGCTCTGCCATGAGTGGTCAGTGAATCCAAACATCCACAGAAGACCAATCACGGATCCACCTGTTGCATTCCACAGCAGCAGATAATAATTGTTTACATTTTTTGCTAAAATTTCTCAGCTCCAGCAGGAAAAATCCCAAAAAAGGATTTTTCACAAAAGGTGTCTGAGACACTGCATTGAGTAAAATTAATTTCATTCATTAGTCTCTGCAGCTATTTGAACTAATTTAAAATATATTCTGTAGTTCTGTGCCACTAGTGATCACAATATATTAACTGCAGAGCAGGATGTAGTCTTGGAACATAGTCACAAGATCAAAAAGATTTTATAACCAGTGAATCCAACAAACCTTTTCTCTCTTGATTTTTTATAATATAGCTATTTTTTAAAACAAGCTTTTAAAATATGTGAATCAGTTGAAAAAAATCAAAATCTTTGCAATAAGAAAGAAAAATAGTAATTTAAAGATAGCATATGGTATTGCATACAATTTCTTTCTGTAAAAGTTAGAATTTTTTCTATGTGGCAGGCCAGATTAAATTACTGAGAACCACAATTTCTTGGAGATAACATTTAGATAAATACTGTTATTTGGAATTATTCTATCAAAGGAGGCACCCTAATGCTACAGCCAATAAGTAAACTCATACAGAAGCATAACACAGCATGAGGCAAGCATTCAGCTACTTCTATGAGTCATGATGCTACTATGCCAATCATTCTCTGTGACACCAGCCTGAAAGATGAACAGCAGAAACTAGCAAGCTACTGCTTTTATGCATAAACAAATTATTATAGCCTTTCATTATTATTAGTGTCAGGGCAAATTTGTACAATGGTATACAAAAAAGAAAAGGGGGTAATTTTTATCTGCTTTAAATCTGTGATTTATAAAATGAGGTATAGTCTTACAAAATCACAGAATCAGAGAATGATTGAGGTTGTCAGGCACTTCTGGAGATTATCTGGTCCAAATATCCTGTCCAAGTAGGGTGACCAACAGTCAGTCCCAGGACCATATCTAGGTGGGTTTTGATTATCTCCAAGGATGGAAATTCCATGCCCTCTGGGCACAGCAACTTGCTATCCTCACAGCAGAAGACCTTTTTTTAGAGAGGAGCTCCTGTGTTTCTGTTTGTGCTCATTGCCCCTGGCCCTTTCATTGAGCTCCACTGGAAAGGGCCTGGCCTCAGAGCTTTTACACACACTATGGAGATCTCTCCTGAGTGTTCTCAAGGCCAAACAGCCCCAGCTCTCCCAGCTGCTCCTTTTGGTGAATTGCTGCTGACTTCTCACAATGGCTTCCTTGTCCTTCATGTGCCTGGAAATTGTTCCTGGGATTAGGTTCTCCCTCCCCTACCAGAAATCCAGGTGACACTGACCAGTCTGTAGTTTTCTGGGTCCTTCTTCTTGACCTTTTAGACAATAGGACTGACATTTTCTTTTCTCCAGCCCTCAGTGACCCTCTTCAATTTCCATGATTTTTTCAAGACAGTCAAGAGTGTCATGATTATTGATTATTGACACCTGCCAGTTCTGTCAGCACTTATAAGCCAAATTTGCTTAAATATTTTCTGACCTGATTCTCTTCCACTAAAGGGGATTGTGTGATAAGGTTTAACTTACAGGCAGATCAGGTGCTAGACAATGTGACAAGAATTGCCAATTACCTGTCTAGATATATTTTCATAGTGAGTCATACAGGAACAGTTGAATGCAGTTAATCTGATTAACGATGTTCTTAAATTGTGTAGTGTCCAGTGCTAAAAAAAATTAGCTGACCCAAAATATTCTATGAATCAAGAGGGTGGCTGAAATACCTTGAAAATAAAGTTGTGTCAGCTTTACATTTTGAGATCTCAGAGGTTCTTCTGTTGAACTGCACATTTTTGGCATTCATGGATTCATAACACCAAATGTTAAACTAGGCAGAAAAAAAGCTAATGTAGATCATTTTCTTCTCAGGAAAAGGTAGGAAACCATGAAATGAAAAATGCTGAAGTACAGGAAAGGAAATATTTTTACTGTATGTTTTGCGATACTTTAGCCACCTGTGGATCTCAAAATGAGCACTTGTTTTCAAAGAAGAGATAAAGTAAAAATTCACTAGGTACAGTGTATTAGTAGAACTATGTACTAAAATTATCCCTGAGATATGAGAACTATGCAAAGATAAAGATAATGACAGAATATCAGATTGGAGGGGACTTCAAGGATCATCTGGTCCAGCTTTGCTTGGCAAAAAGATGATCGAGACAAGGTGGCCCAGCACTCTGTACAGCAGAATCTTAAAAGAGTCCAATGCTGGAATACCCACCACTTCCCTTGGGAGATTATTTCAGTGGCTGATTGTTCTCATTTGAAAATTTTCCTCTTGTGTCCAATTGGAATTTCCCCAGGAAGAACTAGTACACATTACCCCTCATCTTCTCCAAGTGACTCCTTGGAAAAAGGACGTCTCCATCTTCTCTATAGCCACCCTTTAAATATAGGAGCATGGTTATAAGGTCTTCCCTAAGGATTCTCTTCACCCGGCCAGACAAACCCAACTCTCAGCCTTCCCTTGGATGGCAGGTTTCCCAGTTCTTTTATCATCTTTGTGGTTCTCCTTTTGACTCTTTTCAGCCTGTCCACAAAATGCAAAAGTAATAACAGGAGTTACCATTATAACTCAGAGCTTTGAAACTGGGGATACATAGTGTCAGGTGTGGACAGTTTCAGTCAACCATCCATGTTTCTATTTGGACAAAAATCCTATGTACAATTACTGGCATGTATGGAAATATGGATGCTTCCCTGGTTTGGGCTTGACACACTTGGAGGAAAATTACTTAACTTTTCTTAGGACTGTGTACTTTTCCTTTTCCCAAGTTGTTTTGCCCTCTGCTTTGCAGAGGCAGTCTGTATGAAGAGGGGGAACACTCACAAGATTTATGCAGTGTCAGTAATTAAGAATAGAAAAGAATGCCTGCCTCATTGTCTTGGAGAATAGAAGATATCAAAGCGTTTATAGCAAATAGAGAGATTAGCCAAGAAGTTTTGCTTGCTTGTTCAGGGTATTCTTAATTTGCAGGTGGACATTATAACATTATAAATGGAAAGAAGTACAGACTGACAGCTGTGAGTTGCAGAGATAGAAACACTTGGATGCACTTTGCAGCTTTTACAGATACTTACAAATTGAACACATATCTGACCTTTCTATCTCAAGTGTATAAACAGCCTCAAGTCTCTGTTTTTGCATGACAAAGCCTAGGGCCGTGTCACATACTGTGGTCTAAGGTTTGCTGGGGAATAACTCCCATCATATATAGACAAATATTTTTTCAGCCTTTAGCTATGCTAGAGCAAGGAGAACTGGCCCGTACAAGAAGAATCTATTGCTAACTTTATTATACCACAAAAACTACTCCTTTTTTCAGCTATAATTTATAATACTTACCTAATTTTATTTCAAGAGAGTTGATTATTAAGACATAGCTGAAGTTGCTTTTTCTTGTTCTAGGAAATATATTGCATTCTATCTATGCCAAAACGAAGACACTAATGGATTATTTAAAAAGACATGTACACATCCATTTTAAAAAATGAATACTTCAAGGGCAGCACACAAGCTGCTTTCATGGTGTTAAATGGACTAGTGGAAGAGGTTGACCAATATCTATTTTTGTGCAGAATAAATGCATGGTTTCAAGCCAAGGAAGTGCCTTTAGGACACACTGAGACAGTTGCTGCTGATTCCAAGGTCAAAATATGGCTCAGTAAACCATTTATCTGAGTGAGTGTTGAGCAGGGGACTTAGTTCTGTAAGCAGGAGCTGGATGTCAGTCTGAAATACATCTGAAACTTCCTCTTGTGGATGTAAATGCCTTAAATCAGACACATAGACTCCAGTAAGATGCAGAGGAATATCTGACAATTATGAAAGGAGTCTTCAAAAAACAGTTGAGTAAGGAATTGTATACACCAGCTCAGAGACCAAAGAAAGGAAAGATTTAGATTAGATTCCTAAAGTAGGGGACTGTGCATAGCTCCAAATTTTCCTCTGCCGTTAACTTTTGTATATTTGTGTGTTCTTCAGTTCTTATAGGTATTCCAGTCTCTCTGTTTCTTCCTGGGTGCAGGTGTACACACAAGCACATATGCATAAGAGCACACACGAAACCAGAGACATTCAGATTTTTTTAAAAATGTCTTTTATAAAGCTCACATTGGTCTTTTCCTTTGTCTGGCTCTTTCCTAGTGTAGCCTTTTATATTCCCTTACCAAAAGTAAGTTAACAATATTTACTTTTCTCTGTGAAGATAATTTTTCATTTAATTTTTCATTGTTGTTATTTCTTTGTAACATTACCAGTCTTTAAGAAATTTCCACAGTTGGAATAGATTAATGTACTGTCTTGAAACCTTTCTAATTCTTATAACAAGGATTGTTTGTCAGTGAGATATCTGCACTAAACACCAATCTTTTAGATGTTATTCCAATGCTAGATGAATGTCAGTCCCAGCTTTGTTGTAATGGTGAGCAAATGACAGGTTAGCATTTATGAAACACTGCCCTCTTGTGCCTCAGTAAAATGAGATTACAAAGAGAAATATATGTGGATTTTCTTCTTTCTCTTTTTTTTGGTTTGGTTTGATTTGGTTTTGGCTTTGTTTTGTAGTTACGAGTAAAAAGTATGATCACATATTCAGCTCACATTTTGCTGGACTAGACCAGCTTCCTTCTTCCTTTGACAATTTCATCTCTTTTTTTGTAGGCAAAAGAACAAGAGATGTTTGCTTATTTTTTAATTAGTAGTGCAGGAGCAGGAGAAGAAAACTAAATTCTCAGAACAGAAGTGGCAAGATGAAAAAATATATAGCTGAGAGATGTGCATGCAACTACAAATGAAATAAATAAATGCAAATACACTAAAATAGAAAACACAGAAGGAAAAATAGGGTGGTGATTTCTCAAAAAAGCCCAATTTGATATTTTATTAAGTGGCCAGCAGTGTCCCAGTGGCACATTAGAGATCATGTAAATACATCTGTCTGACAACTAAATTAATAAATAATTCCTTTAGGGAAAAAAAATTTAACATTTACATATAACTGAGGGTTTTTTTCTGAATATAGTGATAAAGTGGCTACAAAACTGAAAACAAGGGAGACATTTGTGCTTCCTACCTTGGAGGAGATCTGCCACATACCAAACTTGCTTCCGAACAAACATTCATTTCAGGCCTTGCTAAAAGCTATGACTGAAGTGAGCAAAGATTGACACCTCCTTGGGACCAACAAGGCTTTGTAAGATCATCTTTATGCTGGGTTTAGTCTGTATTTAGAAGGCTTCAGGATGCCTATCTAAGTCTGACAACCAGCTTGCTTGTAGCAAAACTTGTAAATTATATAAAGACACTTGTAAATTATATAAAAACACTAAACCTAAAAGCTGATGTTTCAGTATTTCTGGGAAAAGCCACATATCAAAAAAAAACCCTTCTGAAATGAAAACTCTTACAGGACTGCTACTGCTGCTGCTGATTCGTGCAGTCAGGTTTGAGGGCAGAAAATGATATAAAATAGAAAGGAAATCAATAGCATTTTCCTAGTTTTCAAAAGCTCATGTGATCAATTTGCAGCCATAGCTGTTCTTCACAGGTTGGTTTATCACACATGGATAGTAAAATGAAAAACTGAAGAAAAAGTTCTCAGCATTTACAAGGCAGTTAGATAAGATGGAATTGCTTACTACTTACTAAAAGTGTAACATTTACTTTTCCCATTGCAATCACTGTGTCGTCTGTTTCATTGCAGCATGTTTCCTTGTGCTATCCCTCACAAAGCAGGGAGCTTCCATTAAATACTTCATTGCTGTGTTAAACCAAAACTCATGATCCTGACTGCCATCAGAGCTTTTCACATGATGCATTAATCTTCTTGAGTTTGAGAATTTTCCATTGGGAATCCAGCAGAGAAAGCAATGTAGCACTTTTTGTGGCATTTGTGAACTTCTGTCTCCACTCTCAGACCTGTTTGGAAGCCATTGGCCTAAGACTTGTTCCATATTTTTTGTAATCTCTGGACTCTGACATGACCTTTCCATAACACAGAGAACATCCCCTTCTTAGGGTTACATTTGGCCCTTATTCCAAACACAATTTTTCAGTGCCTTGTACATCTGAAATTCTACCTCTTCCAAATCTAAAGAGGGGGTGGGGAAAGACTGGAGTCTGTATTAAACTTTCTCATTACTAACAAGAGGAAGAAAAATGCTTGTTCAGGCATCTAGCTGATGATCTGCAAACCTGGATGATCTGATCTGTGTCTATTCAAAGAGTATGCAAGTCTTCATGTTGCAACCTAAATCCTTGATCATCTATTGGAGTGTGCTAGGGCTTCTGCTCCTCACATGTGCTCAGAGGTGCTTTCAAAGAAGAGCCAAGCATATGAGAAACTGACAAGGTACAAGTTGCTAATCTGATACAAAGTTGGGCTGTGTGCTGGCTCATGTATGGACAGGACCCAACTGCAAGCTGCAACATAAATTAAACTCACTCTTCTGTGTTAATCCAACAACTTCTACTGTTAATCCAATTTTCAGAAAGTGATGATGAATAAAAAAAATTTTCTCAAGCCTCTCTTGAAAGATTTTTGTCCTTCTCCCAGAACTCTGTGAAAGTCTCCCAAGGAGAAAGAGGTTCTAATTTAGTCAGATCAGTATCACTTTCTTCATTCATTTGCTGTAAATGTGAAAGATTTCTAATTGTTTATAGGAAGCAAACAGCTTCATGGACTAGCATAAAATATTTCTTTAAAAATTCCATTTGGCAATATATACCACTCCAATGGTGTTTTTTAGAAAAGCTCTTTTCAAAATTTTCAGCTGGTAAGTATTTGTGAATTGAGAAGTATGTGTGAGTTGAGAGACAGTCATTTTCTGAGTGAGTCATTAGTTGTCCTGTCACAGTTAAGAGAAGGGCAGCAAATGCATCCCCTAAATACAGTAGCGACAGCAGTGCAGTAAAGATGTTTTTTCTAGAATGAGCTGATCTGATTTTAGGTGCTTTGGAATAGAAATGGTTTAAAATTAAAGCTAGCAAAGTTCAAGGGGAGAAGAAGCATGGAGACAAGGGCTATGGATAGAATGAATTATCACTGCCTTCTTCCAAGAAGCTAGGGAAATCCTTCTTTTGCTTGGCATGGCTATAATACCATTGGATAGAACTGCAATGCTTGTATTTATATGATAGATCTGGGCTCATCTGTGCAAGTAGCTGTCAAGCAAGAAGGAACAAAAAAGTCAGTGTTTTCTCCAGATCTCTCATTCAAATCACACAGATGTTAGTGGAACTGTGGATGGAATCTTTCCACAATCAGCAGATACATAAGGCAAAATATTTTAAAATTGTACTTTCTTTAAAAGCCTCTGAGCAGTTTGAAAAGTTGATCACAGCATTAATTTACAGTGTGGGGTTATGAGGATTCTAATCACTCCCAGGAATGACTGGAGGGAATGGCGATTCCTCAGCTTCATCTCTCCACATCAGGAACCTTTCTAATCATAAGCTCTGACCCAGGGATCTGGCCCTATCACACGCAGTTCCACATCAGGACACCTAAATAGTTCTAGATCATAAGGGTGCTCCTCTGCTCTTGAGCTGAACACTCAAGAACTACAATTCAATTCCAGCATGCTTAATTCTGTGAGACACAAATATTGAAAAAAGACGATACCTAATATACAGAAAGACTCCTCATATCTTTTAAATAAGAAGAGCAAGTTAAAATTTCATTGATGAAAAGTCCCTACTTTTGACTGCTGTTTCATCCTGTGCCCTAAAATCAATTCGTTATAAGGGTTCTCCACACACTTACAAATATAATCAATACTTTATTAACTAAGTCTTTCTTAACAAATTAAATAATCTCCCTAAAGAAACTCTTGAGTGACTGAGTAACAAGACTTCCTGAGTCATTGACCTCAGACCATACTATGTGGTAACCATAGGGAAAATAGGCAGTAGGAAGAGTGGAGACACACCTGTTCTTCCTCTTCTTTTCTCCAGCTGTTAACAGAGCCTTTAAATCTCATGCCAAATGTCTTTGCTACCTGTGGTGTGTACCAAAACTTACGTGTGTGACTTTACCTTAGTAATTTCCAGATATTCATGTCTATCTGGTACCTTATATGTCATATGACACTATAGGCTTTTCCTGTAAGTCAAAAGCATTTTACAATTCTTTAGACTGGGGGGAAAAAAATTAGAATCACTACTTGAATTTTGTGTAAGAGGTGGAGCATCTCCTCAGGTGCAAAACAACTTGCTGGTAAAGATCCAGGAAAAAAATCTGAATGAGGAGGAATACTACTTCTGTTATTTTTCCTGGAGAAACTCACTCCACTATTTCACACTTGTACACTAGCTTGATCCACTATTTTTGGGTACATTGCCTTTTTAGAACAATCATTGCCTCCAATTCTTCCTATATGAACTGAGACATATTCAATGAACTCGTCCTTCTCTTGTTCATGGTCTGGAAAAAAATGGATGAGCTTTAGAAAAGCTCTGCACTTATTCAGAAAGCACATTGAGTTGCTAATTTTTTCTACTTCAAACTTATCATATTTGAAGAAGGCTTGTAAGCAGGCTTGGCCTACAGCAATTATAATGATTTGAGATTTCGGTTTTAGAGCTCTGGGGCATTCATTGCTTTCTAAATATGGGAATGGACATATACTACAGTAAGAAAATAAAAGGAATGAGAGATATGTCTTCTTGTAATATGTGTTTCTGAACACCTGGAGGAAACAGTTCTCTTTTCAGAGAAAAAAAAATCATTTTTCCTCTTGAGTTACTAAAAAAGCAAGGGAAGGAGGTGCAAGGACTAGCTACTGATACTCCCCAGATTCATTCACTAAAAATTTGCAGGATACTATATATCCTAAGTCATCATCTAATCAATAATGCTATATAAATTCTATTTTGTTTCAGAGGAGAAATATGAGAAAACCTATTACTTTGAGTTAATTGTGAGCAAAAAATTCAGTTCTGTTGAGAAAAAATATAAAAAAATGTGTATGAGTTTTATATGGTTCCTTAAGCATTTTCACTGGCCATTAATCAAACCTATTGAATGGAAGGCCAGAGGCAAGGACATAATAAGAAATTTGTTGATAGGCAGGAGAAATACAGAATGTATTTCATGTTTCTGAAATGCACAGGGTGTAACAAATGCTAATACAGTGGAGCAATGAAGGTGGCTCCTAATCCTAGAATCCTAGAATGGTTTGGGTTGGAAAGGACCTTAAAGATCATCAGGTTCCAATCCCTCTGCTGTGGGTGGAGACACCTTCCATTAGGCTAGATTGCTCAGAGACCCATCAGCCTGGCCTTGAACACCTCCAGGGATGGAAACCCCAAATTCTCTCTTGGTGAAAGTTGTAGCCCATTAAGCAGCAAGCCCACTTTTGTCATTGTCAGTGAGATAACACAGTTTTTGTATGAAATTGAAAGGCCTCAGAAATGAGGCTTGTTGGTTTTGTCACCAGTCTCAATTTGTTGTGAGAAGGTGTTGTTCTTTGGTAGCAAATGTCTCCTGTTATGATGTGGACTACAGGCCAGGAATAATAGCAGGGGAAAAAATCTGAGTGCACATTTTGGGTTACTTAACAGTCACTTTTTTAAAGATCACCTTTCATATCATCTGACTTATATTTGACTGCGGCATAATATTGTTACAGCCCTAGACAATGCTTGTCAGAACCAGCAAGTACAGGAAAAATACCACTAACCATTAAAGTTACATGTGATAATACCTTCAAGAAAAAAAAAAGGTGACGGCAATAAATGAAAAGCTGGTCTAGGAAAAGAAATTCTTTATTCTTAATATAATTTATTTCAGATTTTTCAGCTACAAGAACTAATTACAAATGTGAAGTTTGTTCTCAGACTTCCATCTGTGCAGTATGAGTAGGTAACAGGATATTGTATACTCAGTGCAATGAAGCTAGGAAGGAAAAAATTCCTACAAGGTAATTGATGTAATGGAGAACACTTGATCACTCACAAATGTATAAAAGGTAACTGAGGCATGAGAAAGGAAATAAATTATTCCAAAATGAGGATTTTCAGATTTAAAAGCCAGTAGCTTTGAAACAAAAATATGAAAATTATCCAGGATATTCTCATTAAGAAATCAGTCTTGAGATGTATAAAACACAAATTGAACACAGCTACAGAATTTTTAATCAAGGTTTCCCTCTCTCTTTTCTTTTGTGTCATGCCCTATAAAAAATAATTTCTGAAGAAACATTTCATGAAAGACATCAAACATATAAGCAATCAGACCTGCCAGGAAATGAAAATGAAGATGAGACTGGAACACGTTTGAATCTCATTAGAATTCCTGCCTGGGAGGTTATTGTTAACCTATTTTCCTTTTCCTTTCAGAAGCCATTATTTGTGTCAGTTGGAAGAGTAGAAAAAAGTAAAAGAGGGAGACACAATGAAGGGCTTCTTAACCTTTAAATCACACCTAACCTATGTAAGTAGTTTGACTTGTGGGAGATACTGATGCTACTGATGCTATAATCATCTTTATCTGGCAGCACAAGTGCAAAATTAATGTGACAAGAAAATTGTGTAAAATGAGGCATATTGTTACTATATCTAAAACTGCCCAGATTTATGTAAAGCATATAAATAGAGCTGCTTCAACAAAGGTTTTTATAAATTCTGATCTCATCCACAGACTATGGTTTTGTCTTTCAATTTGTGATAACTGAAATAATGTAAATCACTAAAGTACAGCTCATGGGTAATGTGAGAAATGCAGTTATTTCTAGAGATTACAAAACTTCCCCCTTGCTCGCAAACTTATAATTCATCTTTTTAGCACAACATTTGAAATTAATAAGCCAAGTGACAAAATATGAATTTATATGGGGCTATGTTACTATATTTTTCAGTGTTTTCTGAAGCTGTTTTGCCACCTCAACACCTATTCCCAAGTAAGAAATTTCAAAGTAAACCCTATAAAAAAAGTTTTGTCTAGTACGTGATAATTTCATGTTGATAATAAGCATAGGAAAAGATAACAACTTTATTTTCATTTGGCAGATGCCCAGAAGAGATATAATAAAAAGCTGTGTCTCAGCTATCATAAATAGTTTTTCCTCATGCACATATATATGTTTTACATAGTCAACACTCTTGCTTTCTTTGGTCAAGAAATAAAGAGGTAGAAAATGTGGCTTAATTTCTCTGAAAAGCTAGAAAACTATTAGGATTTTGATGGTCTTGGTTAACTTGCTCAATATTGACTTTATGTGCTATTATACACATCTTTTATTCCCAACAGTAGATGTATCCTTGGCAAATTATTTCTGTAACAGACAAGTCGGTAGGAGCAAAGATTCTCGGTTGAAAGAAATATTAATAGAAATATAAACCTTCTCTTTACAAATACACTGAAATTTATTGGAGTGATGGGAATTTGTTCTTAAAGGACTGACAACTTCCTTCTTGGACTACTTCTCACCATCTGAGTGATAAAAAACCCAAGGGGCAATATAAATGGAAACATATGAGAATTACATGGTCTTTACTCAGGAGTAGAAAACAGAAGGTTGGTTGCATAGTAAAGTATTTCTAACTCAGCAAATCTCCAAAGATGCAGATTCTCACAACTGATCTGCCAACTTTCACAGCATCTTGGCGGTCCACAGTAACATTTGCACATCTAACATTTGCATTTTCTGCTGCCAGTTCTTGATGTCTAATAAACACAGCTTAAGTGACATTATCATTACAGTGTCATCTTAATCAACAGCAATCTTCATTATATTTCTCTGTAATGGAAAAGTACAATTTGAAGATAATAAGCACTTGAAATTGAAGGAAACACTGACAGCTTTCTATTCTAGGGTTGCTGAGCCCATAGCCCACAGGCACTCTCACTGAGCCTTGCTTGTTCTCTGTGGTGTTAATGACTATACATATTTCTCCTCTAAGTTTTCTTTCTGAAGCACTATGATTCTGAAAACATATTTTTGTGCTATCGTGGCTCTCAGATACAAGGTGTTATTTATCTGGAATAGCTAAAGAGAATACTCACTGCCTTGCAAGTTTTAAAAAGTCTAGTATGTCAACAGTGTTGACATGGGATTACTCCACTCAAAATTTTTTAATCTGATAATTCTTCACTTTTATAAGGAAAATTAATTATCTATGGATCTATGTGAAACATAATCAAATCTGGAAAAAATAGGACATGTCATCTCTGCTCCTGATATGCAATGAACTTGGAGACAGTGCTCAAAAAGAAAAAAGGATAAAAAATTGCTGAACTTTGAGGCTTGTCATGATGAATTATAATCCATTATCTACTCCCACTACTTAGTTGACATAAATTAATATTTGCAAAAAGACAGAGACTTCTAATCTCTGATTGAGCCTTATGGACAGAAAATGTACCTAGAGATTTGCTGACAGTTACTGTAAGTAGTGTTCTCTAGTCAGGATGGTGTTCTTTCAGTGAGTCTACCCCACAGCGAATACAGTGTAAATAGATGTACTAGCACTAAATGGGTCATATGTTGACATCACTGTAATTATGAGATCATGAATATTAATCAAACCTAACAGCCTGAGTTTTTACTAAGGCTCTCAGGACATAATGGCAGCTACTTACAAAGTCTAACAGAATTCAGTAGGTCTAGAATGAATATAGCTACATTATGACGCTCTTGGTCTTGATCTTGGCTGCTATATTTTATCACTTGTTTTGGAATCCAGGTTCATCACTGATGCATACCAAATGCTAAATTGAAATTTCTATGGCATTTCTCAATGAGAAATAACTATTGATCACATTTAAGAACGCTGAGATCTTCAGAATCAAGGCCAGTTAACTCCTAGATAAATGTGGGCATTTACATGAATCTTTTGAAAGGAGCAGTTCACATCTCATGTACAGTGTCACTTGATATTAAGTGCTTTCCCCTTTCCTGTATTTCATCTCTGGCAACAGCTCAGTCAAAACAGAACCATGAAGATACAGATTGCTGATATGCAGGAAATATGCCATAAAAAAATCAATTTTCTGGGCTAAAACACTCAGTACACATTCCCCTTTGGACTAACTGTAAATGTATCTACTACTGACTTCACCAAGGGCAAGTCCTACCTGACCAACTTAGTAGCCTTCTATGATGGAGTGACTACATCTGTGGACAAGGAAAGAGTTACAGATGTCATTCGCTTGCACATCTCTAAGGCCTATAACACAAGCAGTGAGAACATCCTTCTCACTAACTTGGAGAGGTGTGGAGTTGATGATTGACATTTTGTGGATAATGAATTAGCTGGCTGGTTGCATCCAGGGTGTAATGGTCAGCAACTCAATGTGCAAACAGAGATCAGCGATGGGTGGTGTCTCTTGGGGGTCTGTACTGGGACTGGTATTGTTCAATGTCTTAATCAATTGCATAGGCAGTGGGATTGAGTGCACCCTCAGCAGCTTGGTAGGTGACACCAAGCTGAGTGGTGTAGTTGACATATATAGATAGATAGGTAGATAGATAGATAGATAGATAGATAGATAGATAGATAGATAGATAGAGACTAGATACAAGGAAGAAGTATTTTCCAACGTGAATATCAAACCACAGGAACAGGCTGACCAGAGACAGGATAGGTGCTCAATCCCTGTAAGCATTCAAGGCCAGGTGAGATGGATCTCTGAGCAATCCGGTCTTGTTGAAGATGACTCTGCTCACTGCAGGTGCCTTGGGCTGAATGACCTTTAAAGTTCCTTCTAACTCAAACTACCACATGATTCCATGAAGACTCAACTTGGACAATCAAGCTGGCCTTCAGTTGAAGGAGAATAGTCTTAGATTAGGTATTTGGATAAAATTCTTTAAAGGTGGTGAGGTACTGGAACAAGTTGTCCAGAGAGGTTGTGGATGCCCCATCCCAGGAACTGTTTAAGATCAGGCTGGATGGGATCCTGAGAAATCTAGTCTAGTGGCATATGTCCCTGCCCATGCAAGAGAGACTGAAACCAGACCTTAAAGGTTGCTTCCAACCCAAAGCATTTTGTGGGTCTATTCTATGATTCCATAATCAGAAACACAGTGGAAAGTCCTTCTATGGATGTTGAAGTGATGAAAAAGGATGCGTTTATAACACCTAATGCAACCACCTTATCTGAAATTTATTAATTTAGCTGTGTTGTCAAATCACTTTTCTTTCACTTTTCTCTTATGTTAAAAACGAAGACCTTGATTTTCTCAGAAAAAAACTCAAAAAAAACCTGAGGAACACACAGAGCAGAAAAAAAAATAGGAGATTACTGACAGAATCCTGTTGTGTAAAATGCATTTGAAGATATTGACAGCAATATATGTATTAGAAATGAACCAACTCTTACAGTTTCATGATTTTTTGATGGGTGTCTAAACCTAGCTGAAAGAATTTAGTTCAAGTTTCTAAATGTTTTGGTTATTTACTTGTTTCATTAAAATGCAAGATGGATCCGTGTCATGCTACTTGCTAAATATAGAAAAATGATTCATTTCCTTAACCAGAGGGGTTTCCAGCAAAGCTAAATCCTGAGACTACCATAGTGCAATAAGCAAAAACAAAACATAATAACATTTTTTTAACTTATACAGTAGGGAATAAAATTCCATGCAGAAGTTTAATTTCTTTTGGTGGAAGGAAAAATGAAAACCGTGAAGGCTTTCAGCGATAGCTTTGATTAAAATAAAAACCAGCTTTGATTTAAAAGGTATCTTTTTTCCTTTTGTTTATTAATGGCCACAACAATTTGTTATGCAATTCCATTATACATTTCTTAATTGATGTGGAAGCCACGCACAGCATCTTTGCCCATATACAGTTAAAAAGCAAAAGCAATTTGACCATATTAGGCTAATTTCGCTAGACAGATTCAGTTCATGCTTCAGCTGTCAGAACAACTGCTGCCTTCATACTGTTAGTGATTTTGACATTCCTTTGAGCAACTGAAATATCACAGATTCAAGGAAGGCTAGATAATGGTGATGCTTTATTCAGAGTCATTTTCAAGTGTGAGGTTAGCTTAAAAAAATGTTTGTACTGAAGAATTTTCAGTTTTTCCCAAGCATCCAAATTTTTTGACTACTGTTGCACAACATAGGAAATCAATGATTAAATAAAATTATTCTGCAGATACATGCATGAATTTAAACAAAGACATATAAACTGTACATCTTTGAACAACCTGCACTATTACCTTCATGTCATCAAGGCAAAGAGTATTACCTTCTGCCTTTGTCACAAACACAATGCACTATCTTAGCCAGATCCCATCTCCCCAGAGAAGACCAAGCTACAGAACGCAGTAGATATTTGATATGCTGTTGCAGTACACAGCAGGTTTACTGCCTGTGAAACAGACATGAGTGTAGAATTTATGTTTCCTAACTTCCCTACTTCAGTTCACAAAAATGAATGGGTCTTCTGTTAAAGCAATATTACTGAGAAAACTTCCCTTGTAGGTGTCACAGCTTGTCTGTGTCAGAATTTGTAAACTGTATAATGAATGAGACAAATCATATGAGAGCTATTTTTCAAACCCTTCTCCCTGTATATTTGTTTATAAATGTGCTGAAGTTGTCTTTCCTTTTTTTCCCAGCCTTATAGTGGCCTCTGAACTTCAAAGGTTTTGCTCTGTCACTGCTGTTCACCCATTCTTAACCTTAAATAGAGTATAGCTGCTCTAGTGACACTGCTGTAATCTACTTGAAAAGCTGCTATCATTTTGGGTGAAATTTCCTCACACTGAGAATGCACATGAGCATGTCTTGGAGGCAGGTGAATTTGGACTTTAAACATTCTCAATATTATTATGCAGTTACACACATAATTCTAGTGACTATCTTTTCCTCAAATAATAATTAGGTTAAAAAAAAATAAAGAAAAAGTTATTGTTGATTTAGTCCATAAAATGTCAAGGAGTTAGCTGAAATGGAATTAGAAAATTTTCCTGTAGCTCATTGGTTTGTTTATGTGATAGATTTGGGGTTTACTGATGTGATTTTTCTCAGCAAAAAGTGAGTTAGACTTTGGTGTAAAAACTTATGAAACTTGTTTTCAAGTTTGAGTCTTGACTGGTGTCCATGCAGAATGCCCAAATCACATAACTGTTGCATCTTCAGTGTACCTACTAGCCTCTGATGTCTTTATTGCCTTTAGGCACAAAAGCGCTTTTGTTTTGGTTTTTTAAAACTCTATATTTATATGGCTATGTAATAAAGTGGAAAACCTTCCAGTTGATGATACCTTACTTTTTTGACTTTGACATATTTCTATCAGCAAGGGTGGGCATAGCTTTGTGTGCTACATTAAAATAAAGATCTTTCATGACTTGATTTTATCTTTCCTAGAAGAATTTCTAGAAGTCAGTATTAGCTCTGAGACTAGCTTCAAAATAAATAACACCCACTTCTCATATTCTGTGGTAAATATCAGATGACACAAATAATTGTTCTAAAGATGTAAATTTGAATAATCCATCAGAAATCTTACATCTATTAAAACCTATCAAAGTGAGAATCAGTTTAGGTTATGTTTCATTTGTTCTTGAAGCACGGGAAGGTGAAACCTTGGTGATTCATTCAATAATCATGCTGCTCACACTCAGCTGTTCCCAGAGGAGGTATGCCAAAGAGAGTTACAAGTCAGACTCAGATCATAAAAGGAAAATTGTTTCTGCAATTGTCACGTGCATACAAATCCTAGGTTCCCACCTGAGAAAAGTTTCACCTTCTACGGGTTGTAACATCAGAGTTCTGTTAGAACCTGCTCCTTCAGTTGGCCATGAAATCCAAAGCATTTTTCCCCAGACATCTGGGCAAATGGCAGACAAGGAGGGAGCGCGAGACAAGGTGAAACCAGAACTATCTTCAGAACTATGGAGACATTCCTGATCTCTTAGAGAGCTTGACATCCATATCTTCAAAAAGAAGAAATATTCAGGACTGTGAATGAGATTAGTGAAGACATCTTTGACTATATGTAGCGCGGTGAGAACTAGTACACCATGAAAAAACAATTTTCTTGGTTTATTAAAATTTCAGATAGTTCAACAATTTTCTAAATTTACCACCAATCCACTAATGTATGCTGCCAATGCTCCACCAGAGAACTATGAAGACTATGCTTTAGTTGTGTGGAAGTACTAAGGAAAACAACTATTAAAATTTGTAAGAAACTGAGTTGCTACTTCGAAGATATCAAAATACCTATAAGGAAAGAAATAATTTGCAAAATGTATCCCAGGATGAAAAGGAGAAAACATACAGGCAGAAAGAGAAAACATAATTAGATTATTTTATTCCAGGCACCCAATAAAGCAGGATTCCTTGGGAAGTAAATTGCACTTACACTGTTAAAACTACTAGTCCACTAAGTGGTTTCTAACTTCTGAGACCCCCATCTCCAATCTCGCTATTTTTCAAAACCGTAATTCAAAATCATTGTGGTTTTGGAATGTAAAATTCAGGAAGTTCTATAGACTCATATCCTGAGATATACATGTATATATATATATATATATATAAAAAACTGTTAGAAATCCCAGAATAACGGAATGGTTTGGGTTAGAAGGGACCTTGAAGGCCATCTAATTCTTTCCTCCTTATCATGGGCAGGGACACCTTCCACCAGACCAAGTTGCTCAGTTCCAGGGACAGGGAACCCACAACTTGGAAACATATTACAGTGTCTCACCACTCTCACAGTGAAAAATTTGTTCCTAATATGCAATCTACACCTAACCTCTCTCAGGTTAAAGCCATTTCTCCTTGTCCCATCACTACACAGTCATGCAGAAAGTCCCTCTGCAGCTCTCTTGCAGGCCCCCTTTAGGTACTGGAAGGTGCTAAAAGGCCCCATGGAACCCTCTCTTCTCCAGGCTAAATGACTCCAGCTCTCTCAGCCTGTCATCATAGGAGAGGTGCCACCTGATCATCTTCATGGCCTTTGTTTGGCCTCAAACAGGCCAATGTCCTTTCTGTTCCAGGGACCTGGAGCTGGACATAGCACTATGGGTTGGGTCTCACCAACCAGAGAGGAGCAGAGGGGCAGAACTGTTGGAAAAGAAATGAAATTTAGCAAAATATTTAATTATGAGTTGTGTGAATCGGTTTTTTTGTGGAAGCTGTGTGTTGAGTTTTGTGTGTAACTTAGCAGGTAGTCTTAGGAACATGATAAATAATTAACTAGTATAGGGAAGATAACAAGTTTAGCCGGTTTTTCTGAGGCAGCACAGTGTGATAGGTAGAAGATGGATGATTTTGTTTTTGAGCTCAGGAATGTATTGCAAGGGGGGTTTGTCGGTTATTCAAGCTGAACTGTTTCTTGGATATTTTGTTATGGATTATGTGTATAAAGAAGAGCACCTGTACCCGAGAAAATGGGGCTCTGGCTTGGGACGTGAGTCCACGGACCCCCGGGGGCCCTCAATAAAGCACCGCACAAAACTTTTCCGAGTTTTGTGTCATTTATCTATCGGGCAACAGAACCACCTCCCCTGACCTGCTGGCCATGCTGCCTTTGACAGGAAAACCCAAATCATACTCATCTACCACCTTATTAGTGTAAATAAATTTTTTGTTCCCAAAATATATAGTAGTGCACTTCATAGTTTTACAAAATTCTGGGATGTTCTTTTAATGAAATATATGCAAGATACAAAAATCAGATTGAAATGAAAATAATAATGAAAAACTTTTGAGAGAATTTGTTGAAAATTGTAGATTTGTTAAGAGATATGAAAAAGCTCTTCAGTCACTTACTGTGACACACTACTCACACTTACTGTGAGTAGGATTCAGTAAGCTTTCTCCAGGAAAGTCAGCCCCAAAATAAAGATTTTGAAAAGCCTGTATAGCCTCTCAATAAACCAATCTGTGTTAACAGTAACTCTTAAAAATTTAAGAGCCGCTTTCATCGAGCATTCTAATATGTGGGCAGGGCTGGTTCTCATGCAAAAATGAAATTAATCACAGCAAAAAACCCACCTATCCCAATCCCCCAACCTTTACAAAAGATCTGAGTTATAATGACAGGGTTTTATATAGTTTAAGTATATTGCTTCATTGTTGTGGACTTTATTTGATTTATACTCATAATCTAGGACATTTATTTGCTTTAGTTCTACATATGTAGGGGGAAATTGTTTAAGTTATCATTTGATCAAAGCAAACACTTTCTTAAGATGAAAAATCTATCATATACATATATTATTAAAAATTACTGCAGAGCATGGTTTTGAAAAAATATCATATCCATTTTATTTTGCTTGAGCATACAATTGCCTTAGAAACTAAATTGTACTGTTTACAAGAGAGTCACAAGCTCATAAATGAGAGAAGTTATAAACTGAGAATTCAATGAGAACTGAAAACATTTTGCTAAGTACAGGAATAATTCCAGTGCCTTAAGGAAAATTCTATTTTCCCTAAGCATATGTTAATATTCAAAGCTATGTCTGCACCTGTGTTTCTGCGAGCTTATAAGGTCTGGCTGTTCACTCATATTATCAGTCACCATAGTAACTTTTACTGACTTCTAAAACCCTTTAGCAAACCAAAAAGAAGTTGAATACATTCCAATTTCCTGTTCTCAAATTCAAGTTTCTTGGTACAAGGGGAGAGTTCTGAAACACTAGATCTGTTCAAATGTTTTTTCACACCAAATAAGACTCCTACCAGGTTTGTAGTCAGGAAAAATGCCTTTTCCACAGGTAACAGAGTGATCCCTTTATGTACTTTTTCCCATCCCTTTGTAGGACAGGTCATATTTGACATGACCTAGATGATCAATCATGCAGATTCGCTGACATGAATTGGCCTTAAATATTATGTCCTTATCCCCACACTCTGGTTTCCTGTCACATATCCTATTTTTCAGTGTCAATTTCTCTATCATATTTTTTGTCTATTTTTTTGTTAAATAATCTTAGCAAACAGTGTGGCAGCTTGTGTTTTATGGTGGATGAGGTGGAATGGGCCATGGCTGGTGAAGCCCTTCTGCTGTCCAAGGATATCAATTTGCCAGGGGGGAACCATCTGCACTGTGCCCTGACAGTGGACTTTGGAAACCAAGCTGTTCTTTACAGCTGTAAATCCCTCTGTTGAATAAGTACTTATATAGCACAGCAAACGAATATTTATAGGTCTATAGATTGTTTTTAAAGACTGATAAATCACACCAGTTTCAAACTTCAAAACACATCAACTGGATTTTATATTGATTAAGAAAACATTTTGCCAAGTGCCTAATTCTAAATCTCTTTCAGTCATGACTTGCACATTCACAAAAAAAAAATAGTACTTAATGCTTATGTCCTGAACTACCTGTAACTTAGTCCCACAGGGCTGGTTTCATACAGTCAGCACTGATGGCTATTTTATAGAAGAGTCTGATTTTTATTAGATTTGAATTCCTGTGCATGTCAAACAAATTTCATATAGAATAAATATGTACTATGCAGTTTAAATGATAAAGTATAGTAATTTCTTCAGTATTTTTCATTTAGCACTGTTTATTTTCTAAATAGCAGTTGTTCGTTTTGGCATTTGACTTCCTTTGTTGCCCATCTTTAATAAAAATTCAAATAAATTCCATTTAACCAAAGAATAAATTTTTTACCTATTCCAAATTATTGTCAAAACCCCATAAAATTTTCATGATGAGAAGTTTACACTATAAAATTTACTTTTTGTGAAATAATTTGAGAAATCAGTTTTAAACCAGAAGGTTTCTGTTTGCTTTGATGGGAAAAATGTGGAATTGTTCATAGGAACCTCCTTAATTTGTGATTTCTTTTAAAGAGTATGTCTTGTATATCTCAAAGTTACGTTACGAAGCTAAGCCTCACAAATATTTCTATTTATCCTTCTCCAAAGGTGTGATATAACCTCATTTCTTTGCTATAACCTCTTCAAAAGCTGCAAAAGTATTGGGATTAACAAGGAAAAAGTCATCACCTAAGCCTGACTAAAGCCAGGGTTTCCTGAAAGCAAAATAGTATTTCCAAATATAATACATTTCTCTGCAATACTTCATCCATATATGTAAGAAGTGTTAGGGTGAAATGAAAGATGAAGGATTATTGCCAACTTGGCATAAAAGGCTGATTCATGAAAAATGGTTCTCTGGGAGCTCTTGAAATCTACTGTAGAAACTCCTGCACCAGGCTTCCCTTGATTGTCATCCTCATCCTCCAGAGACACTTCATAAAGATGGGGACCCTTTTCTAACAGTGCCCAAAGACAATCATAAAGAAAACAGCCTCTGAGGAAGACAGATTTTACTTCTGAAAGGAATAACTTCAATTTATGTAATAGGAAAAACACTACTAGACATGTAGGAATTAATTTGACAAATGTTAAAAATGCATTAATGGGAGCCTGGATTTGGGTAGAAGACTAAACGAATGGAGAAAATACTTAAATCTCTCAAATGCAATCTTTTCTGAAAGTATTGTGTCTGGTTTATTTCATGTTGAATATCAGTAACAAAATTTTCACTGTTCAAAATCTGTGTATGCCCTTTGCCTGTTTCCAGCAATCCAGGAAACAGAATAGATATGATGATGACACATTTTCTTAGCATAATATCTTTAGAGGCATAAAATGAACAACTAATTTAGACTGGAATTAAAAACACCTGGTGATTAAAAAATAATCTATTTTTTTCCAATGGAAGAAGAGCTGACAAATAATATCTAATCTACAATTAGTGGTGAAATATTGTCATTTTACAATGCAAGAAAAATGTTTTATTTCCATCTGAGTTTGCTTGTTGAACACACAAAAAATTAATTCTTCCAAATATTATCAAAACATGATCACATTTTCCAGTCAAGTTTTAAAAAAACTATCCATTTTTTTTCCTCCTTCTCAATGTACCTAGTTTGATGTATTTTTTCCCAAATGTTAGAATGCAAATACACTATAACTGCCAAAGTGATAGACTTTCTGGTTCTTCACATTTGCTTCTGGCTACAAGCAATGGACATAAAGGAAAGAGGGAGAATAATCAGGTTTCACTAGCAGCATTCTGGTTCTTCATCTGAAAATAGCAACATGAGTACATGGAAAAAACTAATGACCAGATGAACCTGGAAAATATTTTAACAAACAAAAAACAAAACAGCTTGCTTGGTTGATTCCCTAGCTAGTTATATGAAAAAGATGCGAGATCTACCTTCATTACACAGAAGACCTTGCACCTTGAGGTAGTAAAAACCTTCCCCAGAAGATGCAGGAGGTACAATAGCTGAGGAGACACAGCTGAATGCATGAGGGGTTATGAAAATCTGAGGGTTTGTGCCTGTGGAAATCCTTGTGGGTGTATGATTTATCTTTAGACTGTGATAAACTAAGATCTGTGGACAAAAGATACTCTGAGGGTGAAGAGCTGAGTGAGAAGATGCAGGTCCTGCTCCCACAGTATAGGCTCACATGATGATCAAGGGACACTGAAGATGTTTCCTATGAAGGCGTTTTCTATGCATGTCAGCTCATGAGGAGATTAAACAGCAGGAAAGGGCTGATCTCTGTAGTCCCTTAAAGTGTTGTTTCATCTTCTGGATGGATTACTAGTTTCTAGACTCAAATCTTCTGCAAAAGAGAAGATCCTGACTGAGCTGAGGATATTCAAGGAGTAGACACAAACCTCTATAAAAGTCTGAAAAAATATTGGCAGACATCAAGCACATTAAATACCCTTGAAAATATTTACAAAATTTGAGTTTTATTTAATGTGACTGTTTCTTCATTCAAATGCCTAAAGTTCTGTTACTCACTTTTTATTTGTTTTGCAACTTTCACTTTACCTACAATCATCTACTTCATGGAATAAGTTTGAGCTACGAAGAGGAAGTGTATTGGAGGAAATGAGCAAATATGAATGACTTATGACGAGGAACATCAAAGCTCGAACTGTGCTAAAAGTCTGGCTTTCAATGCCTGAACAAAAAGATTACTTTCTTTCCTACATACCTGATTAGGGCAGACAGCTTTTTTGTTTATTCAATTCAAGGATAATTCTATGCAAGAAGAAGCCCAAATATGGAATATTTAAGGAAGAATGACAGTCTGGTGATCCTGCAATTTAGAATTCAATAAGATGTCAGAACTATACTTACAAACTGAGGAATCAGTAAATATTTGATTAATGGTCTAAAGAAATTAAATGAATAGTGGTTAGAAAAGTGGTATATAAAATTTAAAGTCACATATGTTCTTGTGAAAATAACCACCACAGCATCAACATGGTTTGGATTTTTTTTTCAGAAAATTGGAGTGGCAGTAGTGCTATGATTTTGTGAGGCAAGTGTATAAAACCTGTTCATAGAGACCTTGGAAATTTCTGTTAATTTAAGTGCCTTAAATAGAGAAAGTATCTCTCATTGAAATTCCAAGGCCATTATATCTATGAAACTCTCAATAACTGCAATTGGCTTTAGAACAGGCTTTGTGAGACACATCTGTTGTAAAATCATCAATGAATTACAGGAAATTCCGAGTCTCCTTTAGAGAAAAGAAAGGTCTTTCTTCTCAAAGAAGTTCCTTCATTTCTAGCATGCCTACTGTGACTGAGAACTTTCATCAGAAAAGTGTGAAGAAAAGAGGTCTTTATATATGTCTTTTACATACAGTATAATTTTCAGATTAGAATATTTTAAACTAGAATGAGAACAAATTCCATTTCTAACCATGGGACGTACATCAGTATCAAGTCAGACAGTCAATATGTTTATTTAAAGCAATGCTCAAGACCTCATTTTTTTTTCTTTGCAGCCTACTTCTGTGTATTGAGATAGATAAGGAGAATTGTAGAGGGTAGAGAAGAACTGCTCTGTTCTTTGGAACAGAGCCTCACTCTTCTGAGGCTCTTCCAGAGGAGAAATCAGGTCATGCAGGAGAGACACTCACTGTGCTGAGTGTCAGCAGCCTTCCCTTGTAGCCATTACACTGGTTAGTATATAATTTACTGCTGGGGGATTGCAGCTCCCATGGAAGAACCAGGGACTATAATTCTGTGATACTTCGGGGTTATGTAGGTGTTTGAGAGGGAATTTGATGGCTTGAGCATGTGTGACTATGATGACCATATGATATGGAGAAAAGTAACAATTGTGCCTGTTTCCTGTATATTTTATCTATGGGGTTTTTTATTCACCTTTTTTTTTGTTTTATCTCAAAATATTTGGCAGTTTATTTACTTGGGTTTTTTTTCAGTGTTTTCTGTGCCAATTAAAATAAAATCAGATTTAGAGTCACCAAATTCAACCTTTGATGGTTTAGTGTTTAGAAAGAAGAATGCATTTTTTTCACCAAGAAATATACACATCTAGTGGAAGAGCAACATGCTGTTTTTAAAGAGATACACATTCTCTGAAAACAGGTATCACAGAAACACAGCCTCAAGGTCCATCTCACATTATTTGGCATGAAGGTTCCCTGAGAAGTTTGCTTCTGAATTGTGATGCTTCTTACAATGAAGTAATGTTTTCAGATGATCTGGTAACTCATTATCTGTTGCAAAGCAGATATTATTAACTCTAGAGTATGGTGGTGTTGGCTAATTTATTTCATCTGGAAAACAAAGAAAAGTAATCTACATCTCCCAGCATAGCCTGTTATAGATTTCAACTTGGAAACAAAAAATAGTTGACATGCTTTACAGGTCTAGACTGGAAGAAAACAATAAATATACCACACCTATATAACTAAAACCAAAAATTTTGCAAAAGCAAAGATTTTCTCTCCTTCATTCCACCATATGTGCTATTGGAGAACAGATGCTTTTCTAAGTATAGCAGTCATGAAACTGAATTCTGGTTTACTGGGCTGACCTTTCTTTGAATTTATTTTTGAAGATAATTTTCTTGTTTTGGCATAATTTTTAATTCCCTCAAGAGGAATCAGTTGATGATGACATTTCTGTTTGTAGCAAAGCCTAAACTTATCCTTGAGCTCCAAAGTTATTCAGGTGATATTAAAATAATCCTAATTTTGTTCTTCAGTTGGTGTATATATATCTTTTAAAACTCAATGTATATAAAGACTGATAGTCTCCTTAGAGTAAGGACTAAAAATCTTCCCATTTTACTGAATAATGCAGAAATCAGCCATTTGGAAATAGCAGAAAATTGGTTTTAAGGCATATTTTAAAATAATTGTCACATCCTCATAGATTATAGCTACAATTAAAGATTAAATGTAACTTTTTAATGGCACATTCTGTTATGAAAAATGTCTATATTTTTACTCAGAGGAAAAACTCCACATTTGTAGGAAAAGCATATCTTTTACCACAGTCTTTTGGATGCTAAACCTGCTTCATGGTGCATATAAAAATACATTTTACCTTTAAATTTGGGGAAGTAGTTGGTTCTCATTTTTCTGTCTAGTGTGAAGGGCATAAATAATACCATCTATTCCAGCGCAGATGTTGCTAATAATATGTGGCACAAGAAAGTTAAGGAGCAGGAGAGGAGCCCTTGTACTTTCTTTTAGGATGTTTTACTGACTTTTAGGACAAATGTGGTAAGGAATAGTGCAGTCCAATACGTTATGCAAGATAGCAGACATTGATCTGCTAGGGATGTGTGAGCCACTTTCTCATTTCTGCAGTGAGTTGTGTGTATTCTTTTCTATAAATCTCTCAAAGGTTAATTGCTTTTTACTTGGAAATGGTTACAGTCTTCAATCATTTTGGAGAAATGAAAGTCTCTGGTAGAATGTGTTCTACTCCAGCTACAATTACAAGCATGAAATACAAGTTGTCCAGTTGTTCAGAGAATAAAAGGCCCCAACTAACAATCAAAAGAAAAATATTACTTACTATGTTTACTGTCAATAACATAGCAGGAAATCAGAAATAAAGAAACAAGAGAAAGCTAAAATGCAAAAGCAGCAAAAATTTTGCCGTAAACCAAAATTTTAAGGACTGATATATGGTCAAGAGTAATATTTATATGATTGATCTAGGCAAAAAAACATAACTTTTAATCTTGTTGCAGCTGGATTTCCAGCTCTTGATAATCTCCCCTGCTCACTAGTTCTTGGAGAATTCAGACACTAAGCTGTTCTTAATGAAAAGGTATACATCAAGTTCAGTGAGATGGTGCCTGAGGGAAAACATGTGAACCATGAGATTAGCTGGTAAAGCAGAATAGTTATGGAAGAGAAATATCCAAACAAAGAAGAATGACTGGCATCAGATGTGTTCTCCTCCCACAAAGGTCTTCTGATGAACTACCTTTGCCCGTGTAGGCTGTATTAAAGATGTGATGCCTGAGTTTCTGCTCCCTGGGCCAAAAGAGTAGGACTGCTCTCATAGAAACATCTTTGCATTAATTCTTTTGCAGCTGTAAATTTTCAGACATGGTATCACAAGTAACAAGAAATATGTCTTGTATAATTCCTTTGTAGTTTACTTTTCCAATTATTGAGTAATTTATTTCAAACAGAGAATGATAGTATTTTGAGAATTGTAAGGGCATAAAGGAGTGACACAATTTATCTGGATCACTATGTCCCCTCCTGTAAGGTTTTCAGCAGATTTTTATGATCTTGATACAGAAAGATATACCTAAAAACTCATCTTTTGAGTGGGAATATATTAGTTTGGTATTTGACCACAAGCTGAACTCCTTTGAAAACACATAGAAGATTTCTGAGTGCATTCTAAGATTTCTGCTGTTCAGCCAACCTCTGCTTATTAGCAATAGCTGAAAGACAAAGAGATGATGTATAATTCTTTTTCCAGTATAGCTTTAGATATTTTAAGTACTCTATTATTGAAATGAGGCCTATGCTGCTCCTTGCTTTTGAAGAAGGGAGGGCTCTAGTGTGGAAGGATGGTTTTTTGGAAAGGATTTTTCCCTTTCCCTAAGCTCCAGTGTTCGCTTGAATACTGACGTACACCATTAAGAAACGGCTCACTTTAATCCCATAATGATGGCCCCCACAAATTTTCCCCTTTGGTGGTGTAATAAGGATAAGCCTTGCAGTGAATCACAGGAATTATAGAAGTGATCTCATCCTTAACTCCAGGGTGAGTGTAGCTTGCTGCAGCCCTTGTGAATATTTCAGAACAGATGTTTTATGCATTGATCTAAGAGGGTATTAGGAGTACCTGTTCACTATCCCATAGCTCAGTTGGTTAGAGCAGGTGCTAATCAGGTTGTGGGCTTAACCTCTCTACAAGCCATTCACCTAAGAGATGGACTCAATGTTCCCTGTGGTGCCTTCTAACTCAGAATATTATGAGATTCCGTGATTCTGTAAAATTCTACTGTCATAGTACTTCCTGTGTATTATGTTCCCTTTTCTGCTAAATCTAATGAAGTAATGAATCTGAAGCACATGGACTAGCAAGCACATAAACACCAGATACTGCTCTGATTTGTATTGAGCAAACCTTTGGCATGCCATAAACACAAAACATTTAGGATTACTTCCACTATTTTGATTTGTATGCACTCTAATTTATTAAAGCTGAAAGGGGAAAACAGAGGACAAGTAAAAATGTATTATTCTCTCCCAAGCTTGAAGTTCAGGTTCAAATTAAGATTTATTTCTTATATATCAACAATATAATGTCAATGCAAAGTACATGTCTCAGTCCTTGATCTAAAGAATAAAATTTATCACAAAACTTTTCTAAAGAAATATGGACTTTCCATCAGTAGGAAATCAGTAAGAAAAGATTCAGGTACTTAGAAATATTTTAGAATGTTCTCCTTTATATTGTCCCCAAAAAATATGCACTAGCTCGTTTGTAAAGTAATATCAAAACCTACACAAATGTAACAAGGAGTTGTGGTGTCCTACTTTACTATGTAATTTGCTAGCAGTCAAATAAGTAAACTTTAATTCCAATGTAGAAAGTTTGGAGTAAGATTGGATGGACTACTTTCAGTTAGATAACAAATATGCATCCTTATTGCAGATTACTTCTGCGGTTAAATTGCACTAATTAGGTATTTGAAATTTGAAACACACTAATGACTCTGCCTCGTCATCTTATGTGTATATCTACTATTACCATTTTTTCAACAAGCAAGCTGAAGTGAAGCTCAAGTAGAAGACCTGAGGTCTGCCCACTTTCTCTGTGTAGACTACCCCTATTTTTTTTTTTTTTTGAAATGTCATTCCCTTTCTGGGTTTCTTTTACATCTGAAGATCCTCCTATCTGTGTATTGATGCATAAGATGTGCAGAAACAAGTCTGTTAGTTTGTTTTCCCAGAAGATCTTCATTTTGTCATTGATTACAAAAAAAAATATGCAATTTTCAGGAGAAATATCTAATTTTCCTTCTTCAGTGTTCATAGAATACATAATATTTTTTGACTGAAAATAAGATTTTCTGGAGCACATTGTTGAAAACTGTTCCTGAGAAAATTACAATGCTCCATACAGAACAGCAATTACTTCTAGAGTATACTACACCCAGAAAAATAGGCTACAAGGAACAACAGTAATCCAACAGCCAAAGAATATCTCAGAGTGAATAAAATGAAAGCAGATAGTGAATACTGTCAGAGAGAAGAATGCGTCAGCACCAAGCTTGTATATACCTTGTTAACTTGTTTAATAACTGTTAGAACTGAACAGTACTTGATTTTTCAGCGTGCTTTCAGTTTTTTTATTGTGAAAAAATAGATTTTTTTTTCCTTGACAATGTTCAAATCAATTTTGAGGATTTTTAAAATAAAGGAAATAGACTAGATGATTTATTTTATAAGTTTGTTCTAAAATTCTTCTTGTGACTCTCTTAACCTTTATTATTCCAAACCAATTTGATGATACAATATGCTCTCTCTCTTCTTTTCCTTTGCACTGCTTCTTAATTTCTTTTTGTTCTAAAGAGGTTTATATTAGCAGTAGTATTTTTCACCTGGAAATGATGAAATTTATCACTTCCTACTAGCATACCCTTCCTTTCACAACCTGCAAATGCATTTGCTATTGTTTACAGTGAAATATAGTTAAACTGAACAAATTTCTTCAGCATTAAAGTTCATTACTTCTGTTTTGGAGAAGACCCTGTACTACAGAAACCCTGATTATTTTTTCCATCTCTGTTATTTTTTTTCATATTCTGCACAGGAATAAAAACCCCATATATCAAAATCATTCTTCATTTAAAATATTATTACTCATCTGTTTACAGATGAAGCATCTACTAGTAGTTTATTAATCAAGAATTGGCTATGTTTGGTTTATTCAATAAGGAGTGCAATCCTCCTTGACATTTAGCCAAATAAAATTTTGATTTTGCAAAGTAGTTTCTTCTCCAGTTGTACCAAAATAACAACAAGATTTTTACAAGATAATTCTGCCATATTATTTTAGCAATTCTGATGGAATTTTTATCAAATATAGTCTATATCTTAAATTCACTCTTTTAAGCCTGAAAGGTCCCGAGTAGTTTTGCAGAAAAGCTGTTATCAAAAACGAAATATTAACTCTATTATTCCTCCATGTAAACTATGCGAATAAAAGCAGTTTTAAGTAAAAAGAATTAATTTCTTACTCCAATTGCTTAATGTTTCTGAAACTTTTCTTAGTTGCTCAATAAAACTGCTCTATAGGAAATCATAGTTTATATGACATAAAGATTTCTGTTTTTCTAGTATTAAACAAAAAAAAAAAAAAAGATTACAACCTCAGATCCAGAATAATTTTACAAATACAATAGTGCACAACTGAGTCACAGAAAGAAGATGTTTTTTACAAAGGGTTATTTATCTGGGCTTATATATGCATGTATAGAAACACAGATATGAACTTTCAACATGTTTTCAGGGTTATTGTACTATTTCTCCCCACTTCAACAGAAAGAAACCTAATATGCTAATTTCTAAT
This sequence comes from Setophaga petechia, assembly GCA_024362935.1. NCBI lineage: Eukaryota > Metazoa > Chordata > Aves > Passeriformes > Parulidae > Setophaga > Setophaga petechia. The sequence goes on from JANCRA010000001.1 coordinate 28,748,966, forward strand.
AATGCTGAAATATTTTTTATATTCCATAGATAAAAAATTCCCCAGATCATGTACTGAAAGTCAAAAGCAGTATCTGCATACTGTCTTGGAAGAATAATGCCTTCTTTAGACTAACACAGACTTCAAGGAAGTGAAAAAAATTTTATTCCCTCTGAGATAATCTTAGGTCTTAATGATGTTTTTTCTCTTTCTGCACAAAACATCCTAAAGGATGTATCATATGAATTTGAGTACTTTTCTTGGATTATTTTTCATGAATTCATACATCTGTTCAATAGACAGAGTCCACTTGTTCTATTTATTCTGAATAAAAGCACATTTCTTAAAAAATAACCAAACTTCAGCTCATAACTCATGAACTGAGACTATCTAGTAACTTCACACTGGCTTAAAAGAAAAGATATTGTTTATTTCAATGTAACAAAACAAATTTCATGACAGATGTTCTACTTACTAAAGAAAACCATAGTACTAACCCTTGTAAAAACATTCTAAAACATTACCTTTTTGTTTTTTGCTGTAAAAAGCACTGCTAACTGGGGATGCCTATAATAATTTCATTATCTATAATTGCATAGGAAAACACACTGGTATCTGCTAACACAACAGTTCATTCATTTCAATGCTATACCTAGCAGGATATTTACAACGTATGATGTTTTAAGGTCATACATCATTGAAGAGACCTTCAAAGATCATCTAATCCAACCCCCCTGCCATGGCCAGGGGCACCTTGCACCAGATCAGGTTGCTTAAAACCCATCTAACATCACATTGAATACTTACAATTATGGGGCATCCACAGCTTCCCTTGGAAACCTGTGTGAGACAACATAATAATTCCCATATAAAAACCCAAATCATGGTAAGCCATATCCCAAGGGATGCTGTATTAACTTTTAGGAAGGAAAATACTGTGCAGTCATTTAACCTCATCCTTTTGCATCTATCTTCAATATGTATTTTATTTCTGTTTTTTGGGTGAGGATATTAAGACTCTTTTTCAATATTTAAATATGAACTATGTGGAGAGAGGGTTAACAGTCACATCAAATGTGACAACATTTGATGACTTAGATCATATCTAGAAGGTAACAATAAATCTTAATCTAAACTAAATCTCTCATGACAGAACATAGGACAGCTTTAACTTCACTTACTCAGGAAAGTTTGTGCAGAAATAGCATATCCTGAAAAGCAAGGTGCTGTGAAGACTCAGCATCTTTCCCTAACAGTTACTGTGGGTTGAGTTTCCAGGTCAGAAGTTAGTACCATCCAATCTGATAACTGAAAGGTGTAATTTAAGTCCATGCCAACTCCAAATATCTCTAACCTACTGCCTCAAGTGAAACTACTGGGTTTACCTCCAGTTTCCATGATAATTACATCCCATGCAGTGTTTCTCCTAACCTAGAACCCCCTCACAAAATACCTTTTTTGCCTGTTCTCTCCAAGTCAACTTATATGTGCACTACCTGCCTGATTAAACACAGAAAAGTTAATCAGAATATGAACTTTGAAAATCTTCACCTTATTTATGGCAAGCTCCTGGCAGTTTAACTAGTCTTAGACTGCCAGATGCATAGGATAGCAACATGAAAAGATACTTGGACTTAGTTAAGCATTTATTTCTGCACTGATACATTGCATAGTCATTCCAGTTCATACACTTAAATTAAAATCTGTATTAGCAAAGTTCTAACTTTAAAAATAGTTACCTCCTTCTTGCAATATCCCTTCTTGATGTACCGCAATGATCACTTTTAAGATTGAAAATTACCACTGTGCCTTTACTGTTATTCGCATTTACTATCTTTGCTCTATTATCTTCTATAATTTGAAATTTTTTTTCTCTAATATCAATATTAGCTGTTTGCAGGGTTAAAAATGCAACATGTTTTGTCATATTTCATACATTCTGAATACTAAGGCGTACATTATTCCATTTAATTCATATTTTTTTTTAAGTTCAGGGTTTGGATCACTGCTACTGGTTTTAAGTAATTGTAATGCTTATTTTCTTTCAAATCTTCATATAGAATTTGAGTCTGCTCAATTTTAATCTTTTATGCCTGTTATATTAGATATATCCCATCTAGACTGTTATATCACTACCATTACAAGACTTGTTCACATACATATTCTATATTCACTTTTATTACTATAAGAAGTAATTAATTCCTCAACTAAAAAACTGAAATTGTTGGTCACTTTTTTGGAACAAACAACTATTTCTTTCCTTCTAAAATTTTAATTAGATTTTTCAGAAAAACTGTTGTTAATGTTATCAATTGGTTCCAGTAGAATAAAAGAGAATTTTTCATGTTACACACTCTTTTTTTCAAAAGCTAATTCCTTAATATCATGTAAGCAGGGGGAAAATTATAGCTCACAAATTGTCATGGGATGGGAAGCTGCCCTTCAGCCATTATCAAACACTTTTCCCACACTTTGAGGACCAAGTGACTTAACTTTCATTTTGTAGTTGTTTTCCTTCAATGTAAGCAAAACATAAACAATAAGCATATCTCAAAAATATACAGTTAATTAACTCATTTGCTAAATCATTGTTTTCTAATGCTACCCTTTTTGTCTTTTCCTTTTTATTCACTGTTCATGAAGGATGTCAGTTAGCTCTAAAGTATCGTTTCCTTGCTTATTCATTTAATGGAACCATTCCTCAATGACATCATTGCTATCAAAATTCATTAACTCAAAATCTAGCTGACACTATTTCTTCACTCATCCTCCTGTTATAGTTCTTTTCTCTTTTTTTCCCCACCCTGTATATATTTTTCTGAGCCATCTGTTTTCTCCTTTTCTAGGCTTTTTCTGGCGTACTAGTCCTCCAGAATGCAGATGGTTGATTTTGTCTGCTGTCACCATTTTAAAGAGTAAAATACTCTTAAATATACCTGCCTTAGCATGGGGTATGTTGATCTGATGAGATTTGAAAAGGAGCTGGCAGAGTGACTGTTTAGGAGGAACTGAGAGGACACAGCAGAAGTCCTCAGCCTTGTGCCCTCTCTCTCGTGGGAGAAGGGATTTTATTGACTCTCCATTCTCTCCTCCTAAGTCATCCAGCATCTGCCAGAATGCTCTGTGCTTCTTTTTGTCTGAAGCTTCAACAATCTCCATGTCTGTTGTAGTAGCACAGAAGTAGTGTTTATCCTCAAGGATAAGGAATTATTCTCTTTAGGAGTTACAAAAGTTCCAAGGATCTTTTCTTATCCTACCATCTCGCTTGGTCTCAGGTAAAACACTAAACTTAGGGCTTCCTCTACTGGATAGCACATTTAATTTAAGGTTGGGGTTCCACAACTTTATTTTTTTGGGAACAATATAAAAGACCAGGATCATCTATCACCTAAATTTAAAGCGACAAAGGATGTCATGAGGGACATATGCTTCAGCAATTCTTGCAGGATGTGGTTGGTGTTATGCTGAACGAGAACCACTCAGACATGTAGATTGCAGGTGCTGTGAATAACTTCATTTAATTACTGTAACCCTTCAAACACATTTTCCATGAGATTTTTTTTTTCTGTATCCAGGGAAGTCTATTCTAACTCTCTGTAACATATTATCTACATTCAATCTACATATTATCTACATATTATCTACAATTCAATAAATATCTACATGATATTTAACTGTGATACGCTGTTCTCCAAATATAAACACAAAAAACCTAACAACAAGCCCCAAAGAGTGTTTTATTATTTACCTATGGATTTACTCAAATTTGGAAGAAAAATAATTTTAAAAATTGCAAAAGTTTCTTCAGATTTCCATATAATTATTTATACTTAGTATTAGCTTTCATGCTCAACTATTAATACAAAAGACTAAATTTTGATGATTCTACAGCCAGTAGTTCATTGTTACTCCCACTATTTGGGGTTTCTCAGTCAAAATCTGCCCAAATACAATGTTGTTGAATGTTAAAAATATTAATCTAAATCACTATTACTAAGCACTTATGGAATTGTACACTTTAGATTGTCTTATATTTCACTGCTGAACTGAAAACCAATGCAAATTGAACTGATGTTGCAATCCATTGTCTTTCAAAATCAAAGTAATTTTTTTAGAAATAAATAAATCAATTTTTCAGTTGATGACAAAAGATATTAAGTAAAGAAAAGACCCATCTAGATTTGCAGGGGATTAGTCTTATGTTTTATTTAGATTCTCATCTTTCTCACTCTTATAACTAAAATTAAGAGACAAAGTTATATTAAACTATTTTCATTGATAATCAGTAACTGTATTTCAAGTTGTAAACATACTGAAAAAATACTGCAGTTTTTAAATTCTGTTTAATTGCACAAATTCAAATAGAAAAGAACCAATTCTTCAATTTTATACATAGTTATATAGTTTTTTTGGACAATCCCTTTCAAATTACCTCTTTCTCCTGCATTTATAGAAGAAAAAATATCTAATGAACAGTTTACTTGAAAGGAAAGAATGTAACAAGTTCTCATAAAAAAAATTTAAAGTTCTGGAAACTGTGATGAAGGAATCTCCAGTTTTAAATAAAGTTAACCAACAATTCACAAGAAAAATCCAAAACTGTCTATTCCTTGGAAAAGAAAGTAACAATAACTAATCATGAGAATAATTTGCCAAGGAGCTTCTAAAATCTGACAATTTTAGGTAGGAACAAGAAGATAATTTTCAGAACCTGACAGTTGTTATTGGTCTTGTTAGCATTGTAATGTACCTTTAGGTTAAGGAGCTGGCAGACATTCTTCAGTATCTAGGCCATAAAACAGTAGAAAAATGATGCTTTATTTAAAAAAAATGTAAATAAGAGTTTTCCATCATTGACTTTAGGAAGACTTTCATTATTCAGTACACTGCTTTGATACACTGCAGTATCCTCTGACTATTAGAGAGGTTAATGTGATGCTTTTACTGATTTTGCTGCTGGCAGATGAGCATTTCTTTTAGACACTACAAACATACCCAGAAATGAGAGAGATGATGCAAACTGGTAAGAATAATATTTTATACAGATTTTATACATTTTTTTTTTACAAACAGACCTTCCAAATCTCTCCTGTGTATGCAGAAAAACTTTCAAATTTCCTGCTTTTGCAGGTATCCACTTCCTTTGGGAGTTTTTTGGGGGTGTATTTTTTTTTTCCAGTGAAGGATAAGCCTTCATGTCTATAAACATTAGAATTTGCACTAAAAAAATCCCTCATTAATTTTAAAGTTTCAAATACCTCTCATGTTAACATCCCCAAACTTAAGCACACTTTAGCTTATACATAAGTCATGGTGAGCTTAATGTATCTTTTTGTCATGTACCTTTGTTACATGTTACATCTTTTTGTCATGTACCTGTTTTAATGAGCAGATTTTGTGATACTAACATATTTCTGCCTTCATCTATCTAGATCTGGAAAAAAAAATCTACAGATAGGTTTCTGTATTTTCATTTTAAAAAAAATTGTCCTTTTGTTTATGTAAACTATCCTTGTGGTCGTTTTGGGAAAGAGAAGAAGGGAAACCAACATACTCTCACATAGAACCTGTGGGAACTGAGCTCTTTCTGAAGTAGGAAGTGGGTTGAGAGGAAAGGCTCCTATAATGCTTGAAAAAACTAGAGTAAAGACAAAAAAAAACGAAAGAAAGGTTTGTAAGGAGCAAAAGTAAGCTTTATTCTTTTTTCTTTAAGGTGTTATTCTCAGTCACCTTGACTCCTCTTTCTCTTCTTTCCTTTCTCCCTTCTCTTCCTGCCTCCCTCTGCATCCTCTGCAAAGCAAAAAGTGATTGGGCTTTATCAGGAGACAAACTTTAGCAAAGTCATTCTCATGGCTCAGTAGACTTTGGTGTACTGGTGGTAGTGACTGAGTCACAGAAGGTGTGTTCAACTCCATGCTCTAAAGCTATCAGAAACCAGAACTGATTTTCTTAGGACAGAACTGTGGGTTGTTTAGGTTTGGTGGAGGTTAGGAGAGCACAAAAGTTTAATTCCAGCTAAGCCATTGAAAAGAGAAAACAGAATAACAAAGTAGAAAAATAATGCAAAAAATTACAAGGTCAGAAGCTTTGGTTCCCCTGCAGTGACTGTTAATGTTTTTACTTCAGCAAGCTCTTTTCCTGTTGAGAAAATTACTATGTATTCCAGAAATGTGCACACATTATCTAATACTGCAGTATAAAAGATTTAGTTGATAACTAGTGCACCATTTTTCTCCCAGTCTCCCCTTTCACTTCACACCAGGCTTTTTAGGTTCTATTAAGAACATGAAAAAGAAATAATTACTATAGTACTAAACATCCTCTTTCTCCTTGAAGCTCCACAGCAGCTGAAGGTACAAAGCCCCCTTACAAAACAAAATCCAAAGTGATTCTAGTCTATCAACAGTTTCCCAGTTGTTCTCATTTTGTTTCTGTGGATTGTAAAGATATCAGCATGGAAGAGAAAAATAATTTAGCAAATAACTATGTTGAGAACAATTATACTAATATTACTTACTGAGCTTTAAATTAAGAATTTTCTTTAGTCAGTCTACATTTTGCACTTCATCAGTCCAAAGTTTCTTATTTTGAAGTTCACATGTGAAGATTTCTCAGTGCTAAAATATTATTTGCTCTGTATATAAAGTCATTTTGACACCGAAATACTTTGTTGGCCTCTCTTCAAAACCCCTTGCCTGAGAACACACAAAAGTGCCATCATCTTTTTGCCCTGAAATGGATTCTTTCATTCAGCACGCACGAGAACAATCCACAGAGTCAAGGTATTTGGTTTGTTTGGAGTTTTGTGCAGAAATTATTTCTAGTTGACAAGTCCACAAAACTAGCATGGCAATTATCTGAACTTCACTTCTTATGTTTTGGCAAAGAAAGGCATTAATGTTCATTGGCTACAGCTCACATAGTTCTACCATTAATTACTATTCCATCTTCTATTGGTAAATTATTCTCTCACTTCATATGCTAGTTAGTCCACATGGTCAGTTCCTTCTTCTTTTGAGTTGATGGGTTTCTTGGGCCAATGGTTTTGAAGATCCCCTGATGGAATTACCCTTTACCTACACTGATGAAGTGGTCTTGTTCCTTGTACTCTGGCTTTACCATGGTTATTTTGCTGAGTGTCTTTGATTATTTGGTTCAGCATTCAAATACATCTGTATTCATTTGATATATTTGCTCCAGTTTCCTTTCTTTTTCTATTCTTTCTTTATTGATACAGCTACTGACGCTTATTAAAGCTGCATTCACATGTTAAGCATAATTTATCTATTTAGAAACTGCACATCAGTCTTATACAACTCACATAGTACAACATCGTAGATTCTCTGTATCAAAATATTCACAAAATTAAGAAAAATAAGCACTTATTTACAGAAAAGAGGAAAATGAGAATAAGAAAGAAGTCAATGTTATTTTTCAATTTTTAGAGTTCTGTAATTGTCACAATTTTTCTTCTCAACAGTACTGAGAGTCATGCTCAGCAAAAACTCGATGTTCAATTAAGCTTTAATTTACTCAGTTTTGCTTTGGAGTATGATGGATGAACTCTTGAAAAATCATATGTGTTCTATAGCAACTCTTCAGTCATAGAACTGCACTTTTTTAAAAAAAATGTTTGATATTTACATCTTCTGGAAATCAGAGTACAAGTACTGCTTGCTTTTTTTCATTGGAAACATAAAAAAAAATCGTGTCAAAACTTTACAGATAACAATATTCTGATGATATCTATTGAAAGCATTTAAGAAAGTATTGTAAGCATTTAAGAAAGTATTGTAAAAAGATTGCTTTCTCAAAATTTTCTTCATGGATCTTTATTCCTTCCACTTTTGAATATAGCAGGGTCCAGCTTCAAGTATGAATGTAACACACAATAATGGCAAAATAGAATGGTTGTTCTCTCACTGTTCTCGAGTGTCTCCCAGCACAGCTCTTAGCACTGCCCTCACACAAGTTTGTTATAACAAATTCAACTGTTTTCTCACAGCCTAAAGACTCATCTCATCTATACTAGGGCCCAAAAATTCCCATTCCTCTCTGCCAGCCAAGCTCATGAAATTTCATACTGGCATTTTCTGAATCAGGGCAAGTGAGTTGTGCTGAGGTCCATCACAGCTATCCTATTACCAAGAAAGTTTAAGGTGACCTCCTTTTTAGTTAACAAGGAAAGTAAAAACATGACTTTTGCTACTATGTTCTTACATTGCAATGTCTGGGATGCTTGCTAATCAGGGAAATATTAAGTTACAAGTTCCTCTGTCTTACACATTTTATTCTATAAAATCCTAACAAAAGGATTAATATATTTGTTTGTCTAAATTTTGTCATGGAATTAATAAACTTATTATTCTGGTTAATATATTAAACTACCTTTATCTATTTGATATATTTTCTAAGTATGGCATCATAATATGATTAAGAAATGGTTGCTTGAGAGTTTTCATATTATGCTCATGAATACTACCCTTCTGCAAGGTTATGTTAAACAACTGCTTTGCTGTCAGCAATGTGATTACTATAGCACACTCACACACTTTTTTTCTTTCAGAAATAACTCTAGCCTAACCAGGCAGGGAAAAACTTTGCATGGCAACAAGTAGATAATTGAGCAACATGTAGATACCTGAAGAAACAGCAGAGTAATGGTTCATTTCTCTATGAGAGGAGTTGACTCTGTCTACATTTAGAGCCTAGTCTTCAGTTTCCCTGAGTGCTTCTTGGGATTCCTGAACCTGAGGATGCCCACCTATGGGCATGGCTACTTGGCAAGTTTTGAAGAGAAGCTTGGTTTTGTATCTCTTCCTTTACATAAGGTGACAGCAAACACTACTGGGTTTCACTCTGTGTTTAACAATATAAAAGCAGTTGTATACAGATATAGACAATATCTCTCAAGAGTAAGCATAGTGGAAATAAATTTCAGTTTAACCTGACTAATGACTACTACAGCTTCCTGATGCAACGCCAACCATTACAAAAACAAACAAACAAAACCAAACAAGCAACACAAAGAAACCCAAAACCCCACAAAACCTACCAAAGCCCCCAACAAAATCCACATCTCAGCATCAAAAGAACAGAAAAAATTTATATTGTGAGTAAAATTGGCATCCAGAAGTTATCAGTGCATATTCAAACACATATTGAAATTATTTGTATGTTTCTTAAAACTGATTCTTTGGGCTGCTCAAGGTTTGCATACTGTGTTCCCAGTTTGGTTTTATTTTAACTGCAAATCTAATTGGTTTACAGTTAAATGCCTGTTTATAAAGTATGTATGCTGAACCTCAGGGATAAAATATATTAACTTTTAAAATTTTTATTTATATTTTCTCTGTGCAGTACCATAGAAAAGATAAGTAGATAATTTTTTTCAATCAAAATGGGAGAAGAATAATTTCTATAGTTCTATTTTTAATTATTCTATCCATTGAGCAAGTCAGTGTGCTGCTAAAAAAACTTTTTTTTCTTAATATCTGTGGAAATACTAGTTCAAACCTGAAAACATAACAGAAGAATAATTTTTATCTCCCAAACTAATCTTTCAGCAGTCTGTCTCCTATATTCTACAGGAAGTAAATATCTGAACAAGCAGGTAAATTAAATTATGTTTGGGGATTTATATATCTTGTATGATATATTATTTTGTTGTGCAGGAATTATTTCTGTCCTTCTCTCTAACAGCTATAAAGTTTGTTCAGTTGATATATATTTTTTCTAAGAAATGCTGTACCACAAAAGCAGAAATAATCTGACTTCACCATCCTTTCACTGTTAAAAGCTGTAATTTAAATACTGATGTGGACCACTGCTTTAACTGCTGGAACACAAAAGAGTTTCTCAATGCATACAATATCAGTTTGATTGTCCATTTAAACACTGAAGAAAATCTGTATTTCCTTTAGGCTGTTTATTTACTGGAAAATTTTTTGTGGCTGTTGAATGTTCAACTCAAATGTTTAAATATCACTATTTGCTGAAGGGAATTACTTTGAAGAGTGATGCTGATCCCAACAAGAGCAGATGTCTATTTCTATGCTCCAAAAACCTCAATATTCACTTCCAGTAATGAATACTTTTAATCAGCTGCTTGCAAATAGTAAAAGGATCAAGAATTTTTCACAGAAAAAAAAAAATCCCAATAACATTTGGAGTGGTAGCAAAAATTATAAGGTACTAACAAGCCACAGACTTTGAAAGACAAAGTTCTCAGTTTTATCCAGATGAATATTTCAGATAGCTTTTTTTTTTTACTCTTCTTGCAGATGAAGATAGTTTGCTAATTAGCTACCAATTAATAAAAAATAATAATAAAGCAAGTATATACATTTAATCTGTAGTTTATTGACCCTGATTAATTTGAAACAGCCTTTTCAATTTACAGTTTTGACAGAAATAATTCTTTGTGAATCCAAACCCAAGGAAACTGTTCAGCAAGCATTTTTAAATTATTTTTTGCTTTTTTTATTTCTGCAAAAATTTCTACTATATTTACTGCTTTGTCCTAACACTGTAAGCCAATTTTTGGATATCCCTATGATCCAGTGGGCCATGATATAAACATCAGAATTGCCTATCATCTATTTTCCACTACCTGTACAAAGACTGCTCAGTAGCCAAGACTACCACTGTTGGATCCACTGTAAAAGGAGATGCTCAGTATTAACAAAAATAATTTCATTTGTCTTAGACACTTTTATTCTAATTTATTTATAACTTAATAGGCTTAATTCTGCATGTTTTCCTTAAACTGATGTCAGGGCCCTGAGTCCATCCTCCCCGGAGGTTTGGTGCATGCCTTCAAGCATCATCATTACCCTTTACTTTCTGTAACTATAACTGGATGAAGTAAATACAAACAGTTTGCTGCTGGGCTTTAAAAATACCAAGTCAGATTAATTAAAATGTCTGTAATATAATTCCTTTCTGTTACTCATATAACAAAAATCATAACTGCAATCTTAATTCAGTTATAACAAAAGAATTTTTTAAAAGTATTTCCCTGCAACAAGACAAAATGAAATCACTGCTCCATTTTGTTTCTATGGAGCACAAACTGGAAACTTCCTCACTGCAAATGAAAGTCCTGGCTTTAACTTACTCAATTATTTTTGAAATATCTCTTAGAGCAAGAATCACATCTCACTTCCTCAGTGAGCCACAAAAGCAATTAACCTTGCAAAAAACTGTGCCCTTCTTCATCTGCTTGAAACATCCACCAAATTCTCTTCTTTGAAGTACCAGAGTTATTAAAAGTATTCCAACACCTTCAAACAAGGAAGCCTCCAGTCTGCCATGTGTCATTCCTTGTTTTTGCCTGAGATTTATGCAATCTCCCTGAATTCCGCTTGCATTCCAAGATGCAGAAAACAGCTCAGGTATAATTTCCAAATCAGCTCTTTCTTCAGCATTGCTGACCCTGCATTCATCATGTACTTTTGGTCATTTTGTAGCATAAATTCTCCTATGATGCCCTAGAGACCTCTCCTCTCTTACACAAACCCACAATCACATTTGTCAAATTTCTGATAATGTCACAAAATCAACACCTTTGTCTTTCTTCTGTCCTCATGCTACATCACCAAGTGTCCCCAGACCTTTGCAGAATAAACTGGTCGCTTTTCTGCTGTGATTGCACTTGGCTTATAAAAATTAAATAAATCAGAGGTTTTTGTGCAGCATAAGACTTACAGAGACTCTACTGCTTCTTGGCAGGGTCTTGTCCTCAAAGCAAGATCTCAGGGAACTACACCAGCAGAAACTTTGTCCCAGCCACTGTCTTACTCTTTTCTGTGATGTAGCACACAAATCAGTGCAGCTGATGAGAGAAATCTTATGTTTCTGAGGAAAATTAAGACAGAAAGTCAGGTGTGATGGGAGATCAGTGTGACAGAAGGACTGGGAAAGTTGCCCTGACACTGGCATATTTTTCTTAAATTAGTCTTTTGAAGAAATAATATCTTCTCAATTATTTATCTTTGTTCCTTCTTCTATCTTCTTCTCTGCCATTTTACTTTAAAAAAAGTTGCAGAACAACTGCCTCAAAAATAAAAATTGAACAGTAAAAATTATTATTGCTTGTTCAAACTGATTCCTAATAAACACCTTATTTGAAAGTAGCGTCAACTGCCCCTAAGGAGGAAGGACCTACCTGATAAGAATGCGATAAAACCCTTTAAGAGAATAAATGTTCAACAGTTTGAACAGCAATTCAACCCATCTGTCCTCCCCAGTGATGCCTTTCTTCCCCTGCACATACAGACCTGTCTGACAGATTATTTTTTTAATGCTCTATCTCCTGGGCTATAAGGCTTCCAGCAACTGCAATTAAATGAAAATTAGAGATATTTTCCCCAGCTTGCATTTTTTTTCTCTCTTCTTTATGCAGGATTTGGACCATCAAACCCTCTTTTAAAAGCAGTTTAGTCTTGAAAAGATTTCAGAAAGTGAAATGCTTACACTTGTTCTACAGTTTTTGGTTTTTTTCTCTTGACAGTTCGTGCTATACCTGCATAAAGGTTTGCAGCCAATTCTGCAGAATATCTTCCAAATAATACTTGAATAAAATTTTTCAGACATCCTTTTCTCATAAGGTAGAGCGGTGGCTGCAGTATGAATGCGTATCAAGAATTCTTGCTGTGATAATTCTATTTGTAACTGGGAGATATAAAACTAAAAGGAAGTGCTGGAGCCATTTTTTTCAGGAGAAAGCAGAAATTCACCAGAATATGTAAGAATGTATAGTAGAAATTACTGCAATTCTCAAGTCTTGCATCTTTGAAATTAACATTTCACTTTAGATGAATATAATACCAGCGGTAGAGACCCTTCTAGAGGTAGAGGTTGAAAGTTCCTCTTGTGATAGTTGGGATATCATCCTTATTGCACATACAGAAAACACCTATCTTTCAACAGAACTTTGAAATGCTGGCAAAGCTCTTCCATGAGGAGCACTTTGTTTCTTCAGTCATTATTTAATCCATCACCCTTTGTCTGAGCCTAGACCTAGGGTTAAATTTGAAAGAAAAATAAAATCCTGACCTATAGTATGAGTGGGTCTGAAGAGAACTAGGCAAAAGAAACCAAGGGCAGTTAAAATTTCTCTCTGGAGGATTTTTTTTTTTTAACCAATGGAAAGGCTGACTTGTCCAAGTGAATGCCTAAAATTAAGGTCAGGAAAAAAATCTAGAATTTCAACTGGAAAAGGGCTGGATAAGGACTGCGAAGCTATGGGTGAAATAAACATAGCACACATGTGGAGTTAGGAGTCTGTTGTTAGTGCAATTTATTCTTTAACAGTTGAATAGTCTAAATTGTCTGGCTAATACCTCATCTATAGTGGAGTTAATTCTTGAACATAATTTTCTAATATCTGTCTCTTTTCTCTGTCACCATTCAGTGTCCTGGCTCCAAATGCTGTCAGTTACAGTCCTCCTCAAGAAGACTTGGGGACAGGGAGGTAGTAACAGCTTTCCACGTATGGTTTTGCATTGCAGCAATCACAAGTCATATTCAAGATGAAGGCTGCTACCTTTCATGTTCCTTAGGGAAAGAAAAACAATCCGCAGTTTTAATGTGATCATTCTGACTGTTTCCCATTACAATAACTTAACTTGTCAAAATCTGGAGACATATTTAAACATTTTGTTGGTTTCCTCTTATCTTTCCCATTAAGATTATCTCTGCAATATCTACTGTATTGATCACTCAGTACACATAAGTGCCATAAATACAAGACTAGCATTACAATTTGTTACAGGAGAAAGAGAGAATTTAACTTCACATTTGAAAAGGCTATTTCCAAGAGTGATTTTATGCAAAATTATGTTTCAGAAGAGCAATAATTGGATGCTCAAGACTGTGATCTTTTCTTGTATTCATACATTTCATCATTTCTCATGTTCACTGTAAGAAGTGGTATCTAAGAAATCACATGGGAAACGAGTTTTGAGAAACATCATACCACTATGCTGAGTCCTTTGTCTTGCACACAATCATCTTCCTTGAAAAACATGCAGAATGAAAAATACTTCATTAGTTCCATGCCTCAGGATATGAAATCACCTTGGGTGTTCTTGCTCTGGGAGACAATGATAACAATCATAGATAATGTTTTGATGTGCGTTCTGGAAACATCCTAACAGCTTGCATTGTGTTTGTGTGGCAAAGTTTTGGTAGTGGGATGCTGCAGGGATGTATTATGGGAGAAGATGCCAAAGCTGCCCCCATGCATAACACAGCTACAGGATGTACCTCCTTCTGGCCGGGGGAAGTCCATCAGCAGCAAAGGTAGTGCCTCTGCAATACAGTATTTAACAAGAGTTTAAAACCAGTGAGTAGCAGCAGCTGAGAGAATGGAGTGAGAACATGTGAGAGCAACAGCTCTGCAGACATCAAGGTCAGTGCAGAAGTGGGGTGGAGAAGAAGCTCCAGATGCTGGAGCTAAGATCTCTGTGCAGCCTGAGATGAAGACCACGGTGAAGCAGGCTGTGCCACTGCAGCCCATGAATTTCATGATGGATCAGATATCCACAGGAGCAGTTAGTTCCTTAAAGACTGTACACCATGGAAAGGACCCATGAAGAAGTTCATGAAGAAATGTGGGCTATTGGAAGGATTCACTTTGTTAATGAAGAATGGTGTCTTGTGGGTGGAACCTCGCACTGCAGCAGAGGAAGATCAAGAGGTGGAAGAAATGGCAGAGACACAGATTGATGAAGTGACCACGCTTCCCATTCCCCATCCCCCTATGTCATTGGATGAGGGGAGGAGGTAAACAAATTGTGAGTGAAGTTGAGCCCAGGAAGCAGAGAGGGGTGGGAGGTCGGAGATTTTAGATTAATTCTTATCTTTTATTATCCTACTCTGATTTTGATTGGCCATAAACTAAATTAAGTTTTGCATCACCTCAACCTTGAGAACAGTATTAATTTTCATTATGAAATATGTATTAAGGCATTTAAATTCCTCATGCATTTTACATATGCTTGAGGATTTTTTTTTGTTTATTTGTATGCAAACCCAGCCTTTCCTAGACGTTTCTGGAAAATAAATTTTAGCATTTGAGAGTTGAAAACTCGATGAGTTTTAGACCATTCTGTCAAGTAGAGTGTACATTGCCCTACATCCCTCAAATGACATCAGACTCCGCAGCACCAAAATCTACACCCCAATACCAAACAAGAAACCTTTGACTACCCATAAGAGATCAAAAGTAACAACTAGAGGACATCTAAGGAAAACAGGTGAGTTCAAAAGCAATAGTGCTCTTTTCTCTGCCTGCAGCTACAAGGACTTTGAAGACACACCAGTGAAACTGCACGTTTCTTATTTCATAAAGACAAGTGAATAGTACTGTTTTTGTAATGCTGTGGAAAGACTTATTTTTCAGTAGCACTTCTGAATGAGAAAAGATGATTTCAGCTGCAACAGGATGTATCTAGCTGTCTCTTATATTTTTACAATAAGAGAAACGAGACCTGGAAACAATTAAAGTTCTCAGGATTAAAATTCAGCCATTTTTCATTCAACTATTCAGTTGGAAAACATAATAAATTACACAATAATTTTTATATGTAGCTTGTTGGAAGGAACACAGGCAGAGACTAGTTAAGAAATAACATGAACTATCCTAGGCGAGGTAAAAATGTGCTTAAAAAAGAGAGAGTACCTTGAGAAAAAATAAAAACATGCATCAACTAAGTAATATATTTTGATATTGAATTTAGAAAGAAAAAAAACATTCTCATGGTCTGATGTGTTTTTCTTGGTAGATATTTTCTGTAGCTGTAATTCTATTTTCAATATACAAATACCACAAAATGCAAAAAAGCATGCTGATTTTCTCCTTACTTTATTTCCCCAATCCTTTGTTATTCTCTGTGCCTAAAAATAATTAATATTATTAATATTATTGTTATTTCAATGTAATTTTGAATGTTTGCTTTATCTTCAGTGTTTGACCTACAGGTCACATTATTGTTGGGTTTTTTTTCACATTTTTATTCAGTGTAATCTTATACAGTGACATTCTGACTTCTATTTCAACAGAAAATATTTCTTGTTTCTCAGGCTGAAATGTGAGACACTAATTTACATCCCCTATTTTCAGAACACTGAATCATGGCACTGGGTAGAAAATCATGTCATAATATGGGAACTCCTTTTGCTTATTTACTACCTAAAATGTAATACCATATAGTTCACATTGCTACACATTATGATTAAATATGCAGAAATTTGTAGTTATTTGTCCAGATCAACAGGTGGATCTCTTGACTTTTCTGAAAGCTATACTTTAGTTTACATGACCTAGCCAGGCAGCTGGTACTTAAAAAGCAATGGAATAAATATATCAATATAGATGATATAAACAGTGGATTTATAGAAGATTTGTCCTCATCTGTTTCAGGTCATATGATGGACAAAATTTCACTGTGCAACTGTGCCAAGATACATGGTTACCATAACCACCTTGAGCACGTAATTTTTCTAGATGTAATCATCTTCCATCAATTACTGCAATACTTCTTGGTTTTTTTCCCAAGAAAGTATACAGCAAACCCCACAAGACTCAACAGAAAACAGCCCTTTAAAAAAGCTGTGCATACAATGCTAAACTGTAATTGAAGAAAGCTCTGGACGTGTGACAACACCACTGATGTACTGAGGGTTGCTCTAAGAAATGCAAAGTTCACTGCTTTTTTAAATTATGAAATCTAAAGGCAGTAGGTGACCACTTTGGCTGTGTACTGCCTATTTATTACAACACTTAACTATAGTGTTGGACCTAATGTCTTGTGTCTTCACAGGTAAAGACTCATGTGAGTGCAGAGCTTTGTTTCTTACAGACTGGGAGTGAAAGATATATGGAGAATTACCAATAGTAGCTCAAAAAGCAACAGGCCTGCTAGTGCTGAGTGGGCTGGAGGAAGCAGTGAAAAGATGTAGAGAAAGTAGAAGTGAAAGTAGGAGAGTGTCATAGCAACAGTGGCACGAACAGAACCTCTGGCTACCAGGAACTGCAATACTGTCACAGGCTAGAAGGGATGTTCTGCTCACACCCATTGAGATTAACTCCAAGGGGAAAGAGCCTCTTGCGTTCCTTGACCATTTATGCCACAGGTGTTCCTGTTTGCTAGTTCATCTAATTACTGATGACATAGCACTGGGCTGAAAGTTAAGAGGTAGCTGAGCTAGGAGACTCAGCAGCAGGCTTACTGGCAGGCAGTAACTGAAGACAGAAAGCAGATGGCAAATGCTTGCTGCAGCAGACCATTGAATCACTCAATGTCCTGGGTTGAAGGGACCTTAAAGATCTTCTACTTTCAACTCCCTCTGCCAAGTGGAGGGACACCTTCCACTCCATCTCAAAGTAAATATTTTTTCTATAATATCTAGTCTAAACCTACCCTCTTTCAGTTTTAAGCCCCCCAAATTCTCCCTTATCCTGCCTCTAAATACTCTTTTAAAAAGTCCCTCTCCAGCTTTCTTGTAGGGTACCTTCAGGTCAGGAAGACCACAATTAGGTCTGTCCAAAGCCTTCTCTTCTCCAGGCCAAACAGTCCCAATGCTCTTGACCTTTCCTCGAAGGAAGGGTGTTCCCTCCCTCTCATCACCTTGGTGATCCTCCTCTAGACTCAGTCCAGCCAGTCCTTGTCCTTCCTGTGCTGGGGATCCAGAGCTGGATGCATGCCAAGTAGGGATCTTACAGTCACATATATAAATGACTTAGTAGAATGCCCTGTGGAGTAAGGAAAAGAATAACATTTTAATAACAGTGGGGTTTAACATTTGAGAAAAAAAAAAAAAAAGTGTCTATATAAATATAATGAAAAAAAATTCAAAATATTGAAGTTTCAAAGAAAGTGATCAAATGAAGTGGGTTTTAAGTATATTGTCAGTATGGCCATTATATTCCCCATCTTTTGTTGATTTTCATGCTAAACACAAAGAGCACCAACCACCTGCCTGGAAAGATATGCCTTAGAAAAGAGACCACAACCACAATGAGAAGTTTTCTTAGATACAAACATTAAAATGAACTGACTCTTCAGAAGTGTATCTATATCAGAATCAATATTCATTTGGACTTCATGCTTATGAGTTTATGATAATTTTGTTATACATATTTGAATTGTGAAATTGTTTGAAGTTATTACTCTTTGTTTGGGCGCAATTGACTAAGTATGATATATCTAATTGTAAGATTTTTTTTTTCCATTGCCTGTAAAGGTGATTCTGCCCAGCTTAGTCTTTTGTGTTCTCTCAAAGGCTGCTTACTGGACAGAGTGTTTTGCTGTCTCTGAGACTTGCCTCACCTCATGGAACTTGGGAACGTTCTGCCTCCATGCTCTGGCCAGCCCAAGGTCCCCTTGCAAAGGGCCAGATCTACTCAGATGTTTTCAGCACTGTATGCTGGGCATGAAATATTCATACACTCGGATTAAATCAGCTGTAATTCGTGTATTTAACACAGATATGTAGTGTTCTAGGTAGTTTTCTTAGCTGGTTTTTTTTTTCCTTCTGAAACACAGTTCTTGCAGCAGATTTGGGTACAAGTTACATTGGTTATCTGGGAGCAGGAAGGAATCAGCTCTCTGCACCACAAAGTTGTATGGACTTACAAATACTCTTTTTACTGAAAATGTATTTCCTTGCTCAGTAGGTACATTTTTTATTAATAGAAATAAGACAATTGTTGCATGAAGTCACTCTCCCACACACTGTCTGCAAATAACTATTGTGGCAGCCCTGCTTCCAACTGCAGTCACTGCTTTCAAGGCTCCAGGGAGATGCAAAAATATTTTCTCTGTCTTGAAATGTAGGAATATGATGGGGGTTTTCATGTACATAAATAGAGCCATACAAATTTTCAGTGAGTCCCTGGCATGAGCATTGCAGGGAGAAGCAGCAATACTCACCCAGCAGCATGTGTAGGTGTCTCTGGGTTGGCAGTGAATCAGAAATTATTTGAGACTTTTACTCCAGTTTATGGGTGAAAGATATGGTGATCAAAGCTGAAGGTGGTCTTGTGTCAGGAGTTCAGACATGCGAACTGTGCTACTTTTCCAATCCCTGATATCAAACATCTGTCACAGAGATGTTTTGTCAGATTCAATCCTAGTCTCAAGTAAGTTAATACAGTCACACCTATCAGCTTCTTTTCCCCCTTCCTTCACTAATATGATTGTACAGCTATTCATCCAATTCTCTTCATAAATAGAGGCAACAAAACCTCTTCATACATATATCTATTCAGCAAACTTGAGGCTAAAAATGTAAGGATAAGATACACCTTCACATTCACCTTCTTTAGAACTTGAATGATACCTGAGTATGATACCTGAATGATAACCTGAATGATTCCTGAGAACTAGTGTCTGTTTCAGATGATTTTCTGGCATTTATATGGGATAATGACTAGAAGGACTATGCTTGTGAGCTATTAGTAGAGAGGAAAAAATGAAGGAGCAGCTGATAAAGAGTGTTTATGAACTGGCTGGTTTTCTGAATTTAGGCCTCAAGGAAGATCATTAGAAAATATGTAGGATATTAGATGTGCAAACTTTGGCTAAAACTCAATAATCTTTAATTAATGAGCACTATGAGATCTGTTGCAGCATTTGGAATGCCAGTGGCTATAGAACTTCCAAGCTTGAAGAAATTATTGAACCATATTTGATGATAATATAAATTAAAATAGCCTTCAAGAGAAAGGAGATGGCAATTTGTTATGAGCTGCTATCCTTCCTTTACACAATGTCATATGGATACACCTTTTCTATCACAGATGGAGAGGCATTAATTATGAGTGTTGATCATCTAGGTTAATCTGTACCTTTTGTTTCACATAATAATTTGCATAACTTTCCACAACCCACTGAATACTATATTATTTGCTAGGAACACTACCCTGAAAGGTCATCTCTCTGAACTTAATTAGACTAAACAATCAGAAGGCAAACACCTCTCCCTTACTAAACTTGCATTCTGCAAGATCCTCCAACAATTTTTCCATTTAAATTTGAATTATCTTGATGTGTGTATGCACAATAAAAACAATCCATTATTGATAGGGAGAAAAAAAAAAAGAAAAATGTAGTTTGTTGCTTATAAAGTAAAGTCTTTATAGATTTGTTTATCATAGAATCATTAAATCTTTCTGTAGAAGAAAAATCTTTCTATAAAAGACGCAGAATGAGCCCATATCACAACTGAATATTGTTAGTATTATCCATTTTAAAAAATCATTCATTATATTCTTATTTTCATTCAGAAAGATAATGTTAAAGTATTTATGTAAAACATAAATAAAAAATAAATTATATAAAAGAGTATTTATATGGGGATGATGATCAAAAAATCCTCACCACATTATAAATTTAAATTTGAGACTACACACAAAGTGACTCAACCTGCAAAGCAAAGGGAGGCCGACCTGACAGCACCACAAACAAAATTCAAGAAAATATTTTTGATAAAGTTCTTCTGGAGCCCATATAGATTAATTTGGTTCTCTATCCCTGAATTTGTATAACTCAGAAGCAGCCTGGAGAAACTGAGTTGTGTTGATTTCAATGTGACTAGAATGAGCCCCCACAAAACATAATATGAACAAGTAAATTATAACATGACTCCTCTGTTGTGGTACAGGTTGGCTATTGTTCTCTGTCCTTACTTACTCAGCTTTCACTATTAGTTTACATTTCAAGTTAAAAAGAGGGCTTTTTTGTTAACAGCCTGCTTAAACTTTGCTTTAGTAATACCTTTAAGATATTTGCGATCAAAACTGTAGAAAGTCTAAGTAGGATTAAAGACATTTTGGGTTGTATGGTCTGCCAATATTCAGACTAGAGTCTGGCAACATGACATAGACTTTCAAATACATTATTTCTGTTTCATAAGATGAGATATGTAAGAATAGAAAAATTTCTGGTTTTACAAATACGATTTTCCATCCCTGTTAATTTGAACACATATCAATTATCATCTGAAGCTGTTAATGTCTTTGTCACTGCTGAGAGATTGGCTGTGTAGAATAAGCTGGTAAAATGGGACTTATGTATTTTTTAGTACTTGAAAGCCCAGAGAGACTAAATCTGCAGTTTAACTACAGGCTAGACTGTATGGTACTTGGGCTTCTTGTTGAGTTGAAATTTTTAATAGTGTAGATAACCACAATTTTTTATGTGGGTAACCACACAAAAATGGTGCAAATACAATTTTGGAGATGATGATGAGTCAACAGTAGCGCTCAGTAGAAATGTAGAAAGTAAGGAGTCTTTTCATACTGCACTTAAATACTGTCAAATTAAATGTAGGGGAGAGAGAGAGAGAGAAGTTGTACTTGGAAAAGACTGGTAACCTTTTTTACTGCTATTTGCTAAGTAAAATTGCTCTCAATAAACCAGAACTCATGTAACAAACCCACATCATTGACACTACATTAGCTGTTGAGGAGAAAGGAGGATATGAAAGACATGAACTTGCTTTGTTAAATTCCTGTTCTGAAAGGTAATTTCTTCCATCTAGAACAAACAGAGAAACAAAAGGAGAAGATTACTCTGCCACTGTCAAGTTGTGGCGAGGAATTCAAGGAATGAACTAATCTTATATTCTATCTCAGTGTGACATATTTCTTAGGGAAAAAATAACCCCATACATAACTCCCTTCCCCCAACTAAACAAACAACCTCAAAACAAAAAATGCCCTCATAGTCCTCACTTTTCTCAGAACTCCACTGATTTATGTCATTGGTTTATTGTATGATGAAATATGCATTGACTCAACGCGTTACAAATATGTCTTAGTTTTTAAAACCAATGTAAAGCAAGTCAACAAATAATACTGAATAGTCTGTATAGTCATATAGACTTAACATGTCTGCAGCTATCAGGGTTTATGGATGGATTTGGTATTCACTCAGACATAATCACCTCAGTCTAAATTCTCATGCTTTTTAGACACATTGTTGAAGCTAGACAATGATTTCTTGCTAAAATAAATTATGAGTGGCATCGTACCAAACACCTATGAGCCTCAGATAGTCAAAAAGAAATCATTTTACTACAGCTATTATTTTTTCTACTTACTCCCCCATCTTCACTCCCAGTTAATTAATGCCTTACCACAAGCCACACTTCTCTTTCCATTTCTCTGAGGAGTGCATACAGTGCTTCTGAGAGAAAAGAATTTTTAAAAAATAGTGCAGTTTCTGAATGAGAGAACAGTCTTAAAAAGCATCTCTCTGAGCCTTTAGTCTCTGTTCTGAACATTTTTACATAAACTACACTGTGTGGAAAGAAGACACTGGGTTTCTTTAGATACTGTTGCTCTTTCCTGTGAGAGCCATGGAGAACTTGGCACCAAGTACCTGCAGCGTAGATGCAATGGTTCTCACTTCCACCAAGTTAATTACTTTGGCTGCAATATATCATCTAAGCTGAGGTTCTGCTACCAGGTAATTACCACCTTATAATTAACTATCTCTTCAAAATGGTTTAGTCTCTGACTTTACATCATTTGTAATTGAGTCCACAACACTGAAATAAGTCATTTTCCACAGGCCTTAGAGTCAAAGAACTTGAACATCTGAAGTTGAAAATAAAGTTAAGAATCTCCATGAGCTCATCTTTCAGGTTGTTTTGAGCCTTTCTGGATCCTGACCAGTGCTGCTTACAAATTGTCATAGAATCATAGGATGTTTTGAGTTGGAAGAGACCTTAAAGTTCATCTCTTTTCAATTGTCTTGCTATGGGCAGGGATATGTCCACTACCATGTTGCTCAGAGCCCCATCCAACCTGCTCTTGTACCCTCCCAGGGATGGGACATCCACAGCATCACATCTCAGAAACCTGTTCCAGTGCTTCACCACCCTCACAGTAAAGATTTCTTTGCTAATATCTAATCTGAACCTACTCTCAGTTTGAAGCCATTCCCCCTTATTCTGTTGCTGCAAGCTCTTTTAAAAAGTCTCTGGCTTATATGTAGGCTCCCTTCAGGTACTGGAAGGCTACAATTAAGTCTCACCAAAACCTGCTGTTCTCCAGGCTAAACAATCCAATTCTCTCTGCCTTTCCTTAGAGGAAATGTGCTTCATCCCTCTAGCAATCTTGGTGCTCTCCTCTAGACTTGATGCAATAAGTGCAATAGATGTGATGTCCTTCCTATGCTGGGTTCCAGGTGGGGTCTCACCAGAGCAGAGCAGAGGGGCAGAATCTCCTCCCTGGTCCTGCTGCCCACACTGCTTTAGATGCAGCCCAGGACATGACTGGCTTTCTGGGGGTGCCCATGGCTGGGTCATGTCCAGCCTCTCATCCACCATCACCCCCAAGTCCTTCTCTTCAGCGAGTATTATCTCAATCTGTTCATCCCCAGCCTATGGGAGTTGCCCTGATTCGCATGCAGCACTTTGCACCTGGTCTGATTAAACTTCATGAAATTCCCCTCAATTCTTGAGTTTGTCCAGGCCCCACTGGATGGCGTCCCATCATTCAGGTGTGTGAACAACACCACTCAGCTCAGGGTCATCAGCAAGCTTGTTGAGGGCACACTCAATTCCTTCATCTGTGTTGTAATTGAAAATATTAAAAAGCACTGGTCCCATTATGGACCCCTAAGAGACGCCACTTGTCTGTGTCCATGCCATTGCCTGGGTACTTAGTTTTGCTAGGTAACAACTGAATGAGTAAAATGTTTGTAAGCAGTTAAAGTTGCTGAGGATTAAACAATCCATTAAAGCCATTGGTGGATTGCTGAGCTCATTCTTCCTCTTTATCAATGTATTTAAAACAAGTACATGATTCTGTTTCCAATCAAAAGCACAATCTGATGGTGTCAACCTGGACTGTGTCTTGAAGAACAGACACCCAAACTGGCACAGAAGTCTTTCCATTGTGGCTAAAGAATCTCCTCAATCTCAGGAGCTGCTACAACCTATCTGCATCTCCTATGTCCAATGTCCAACCAAGGGAAGAGAGCAATCAGGACATGTTAAATGCCATTGCTTCTTAGATCTTGAAGCCCTAAATTCCTGTATAATAGGTAAGAAAATAAACACAAAGAAACAAACAAAAAAATTACCAATATTTTTGTGGCATTAGGTGTCACAGGGATTGATTTTCTTCTGTACAATGAGAGCTCCTTTTTCAGCAAGGAATCAGAGTTGTAAATTTTGGCTGATGTGCAGGAACCCATAATAGAGCCAAACAATTCAGAGAAGAGTCTTAACAAACATCTGTGCCCTCAGCATTTGCCAAGGAAAGGTTAGCCCTTCTTTTATGGCACACAACATGATTTTGCAGATCCCTGTTTCATATTCTGTTCTCTGCCTTGTCATTCTACTTGTGACTATGGGCTACAATAAGGAGCAGAGCATCTACAAATGAGCTACTGCAGCACCAAATAGTGCAGCACTCAGGTGGTATCCAACTTGCTCAGGAAGACCCTGTTAGTAGGAGTCATAGCTTTCAACTGCTCTAAAAAGTTGTTTCTCCTTGCTGGTGTATAGTAGCAATAGAAAAGATCAGCCCTTGCTTGGTTTTCAGCCAATATAGAATTACAACAAATCAGACCAAACATGCAAAACTGCTACAAATTCACTGTTTTCATGTACAGCACATAGAGCTTACCTCAGGCAGTCTGGCAAATCTGGCCCTGTCCAACAGTCAGTAAGTCTCTAAAGACTGATGCATGGTGCTGATTTTGGCTTCCAGAAAGGCTTTTTCTCAAGGGTAAGGCATTAAAAAAAAGGATAAGAAGAAAGGAGGCAGATTCATCTATACATGGAGACTCTGAAACTTATGAAGACCTCAGAACTAATTTGATTTTCTAACTGAAAAGGAGTGCAGAAATAATGCCTCTGACAAGAGTAAAAAGACTGATCACTAGTCCTACTTGAGAATAACCTAGGCCTGGGATCTTGTCATGTGTTTTTGTTTTACTTCTGCAAGTAAGAAGCACACATCTGGGATTCTGCTGCTCTTGAAACTGAAATTGTGTTCAAAGTGCCATGACCCCCACATGCTAGGGAGTATCACTTCATGCTAGATGTCTAACTTAGCGACAGGAATACTGAGAACAGAATAATTTAGTATGAATACCATCTTTATCTTCTCTTCATATCTGATGTCCAGAATATAAACATTTAGTTGATTAATTAATTTTTTTCCTTTAATCAGATGCCCTACTTTGGCAGGTACTTTGGATAAACTCCTCATTGAAGTGAATAGTAAAATACAACAATTTCCCTATCTACCTGTTCTACTCTATTTTAAACTAGGTGGAAAACTCACAGTGCCTGACTAAAATCTAATACAGATTGTATCTGGTAGCCACGATAAGAAAAAAGAGATCTTGATTCATTGAAGCATCAATATTTTCTACTATACTGAAGGCTGAAATAGGATATCAGGCAAAGGACAGCATTTCCCACAGTTGGATGCTTTGAAAATTTATCTCTGAATAGTTCTTCCAACTGCTAGTAATAAAGATCGAGTATCTCAGGTTATATAAGCACACTTTCACCTATATTATCTTTTATTCAGTCCTTCTAAATGGAAAAGATTGTTTATTGCATGAGTTTTCCAATGTAAAAACCATTAGGCAATAGCTTCAGCAGTTATTAATCACTCAAACAGCAGTGCTCCAACGCTGATTTAAATTAGCTGTGGATATGCTTCATCCTGTTTCTTACTCTATCTATGCATAAATCCCAGTGCATATATATTATCTATTCCACTGAGCCTATCAAAGTCAGAGACTTCAAATGATGCAGAAAAAAATCTTCAAACAGAGAAGGTAACAGTCTGCTGAACTTCTGCAAAGGAGTTTCAGACAGTAGAATAGTGCATTCAGGGAAAGAAAAAAACTGGATACTAAGAATACCAAATTTAACTTTGATCTGCTTCATATCAAAGAGCACACATATTTTAATTAGATCTAAGGCTCAAAAAATATTATTGAGCTGCCAGACAGAATTAGAAACATTTAGTGTTATCTTTAAGGAACTTGGGGATTTCCACACTGGCAGGAGAGCATTAATTACAGTAAGTAGTGCACCATAGCTAACTATATTCTTGCAAAATTTGCAATGAGCTTAGTGTTCATGCCTTTCACCAGATTGAGAGCACATAAAAAAAATTTTTATTTACTGACAAAACAAATCATGGCATGACCATTAGCTTGGTAGGTTTTCTTATGCTGCAAAATACAACTGCAGAGTAAACACATATTTATATAAGTAGGTTTTTCAATCCTTGAGTTTAGGTAGGAGAGGAAAAGTTTGTATAGAGATGTTATCTCTTTTGTGAGATTAGCAAAAGCAACTAATAAAAAGTAGGACGTACTATGAGACCCAACTACCTTCATCACTGTACTGAACCATTGAGTGCCACGTACCACTATTAATCATAAAATTCAGTCTGCATAAACTTCATAAATCTATTGGACAAGACTGGAAAGACTAGTCTTAGAGGATAAACAAATTCATGCAGTCAACATATTAGGCACAGGGTAGTGCGAAGCCATTAAGGGAAATCTCTAGCCAGCCTTCATACCATATCATACTCAAATACAGTTCAAACTGTCTTAAAAATAATCTAGATAAGAGCATTCTGTTGGAAAGCTGCTTCAAATCTTCCTTTATACAATTTTTCAGTTGTTCTATTATAATTAATAATAGCCAGCCCATACCAGTATGCTTTCTCTTTGTCATGCTTGGGTTCTTTTTCTAGTTAAATCTTCTCCCTTCTCCCTTGCACACACACAGTAAGTACTGAGAGAATCTCTTCCAGCTTCATTTTGTTGAACTAAGAAAGTCAAGCTCTTGTAGTTCCCATTTGTATGAAATACTCCCTTTGTAACCTGATTACCTTAAAATGACTTCAGGTGAGAACCTATTCTGAGTTTGCATTTCTTCAAGTCAGCAGAACAGTATTATCCAGAAAATTTCATAACCTATTCCTCATCCTGCTACAATAACATTAATTCCCTGTTACTGCAAACAGATTAGATCCCAATTCCCAAAATTGATTTAGTAATTTGGTCCAGAACAATAACATTTCTGCTTGGCCCACTTTTGTTTCAACTTTGCTCATTCCCTCACCTTTTTAACTTTATTGTTTCTTGAATGAACCTGTCCCATACTGATCAACAGTTTCCCTGGCTAATGCATCAAAAATTCTATTTATTTTTTAGGAAAATCAGTTATTTCTGTTTGATACAAGTTAGCCTCAGTAATCCCATTTGTTTTTTCATTGAATCCCATCTTATTTTGTTGTTTTCTATATAGCTCAAATTTTTCATCAGGCTATATTCTAAGCTGTTAAAAAAGCCAGAAATCAAAGCAATGAGGGTTTAGTAGTTTGTGTGGGTTTTTTTTCCCTTAAATATAAAATGCATTTTTTCCCTTAACTATAATCTAAGTTACATCTCTCCTAAGCTGAAGTTGCTTGTCTCCTTTGTTTTTCTTATCAGTGCTACTGACACAAATATATTACAGGTGCACTTTAAAATTCTAGGTTAATAATAGATTTATAACCAGTTTTAGCTACTAAACATCCCTTAAAAGTTACACAGCTGTCAGTCCTATCCTGGCTTCAGGGCAGAATTTGTTTCTTCACAGTAGCTGCTACACTGCTGTGTTTTGGAATGGGAAGGAGAATGGTGTTTTGGATTCAGATTGAGAATAGCGTTGATAACACTGATGTTTTGGTTTTTTGCTAAGTCATTTTTATCCTAAGTCTCATGCTCTGCCAGTGAAGAGGTACTCAAAGGAAAATGGGAGGGAGCATAGCTGGGAGAGGTGACCTGAACTGACCAAAAGGATACTCCACACCATAGAACATCCTGCCCAGTATGGAAGCTGACGGAGTTACCCAGAAGGGGACTCCATCTGGGCTCAGGAAGGGGGTGTCTGGCATCAGTCCGTGGGTGGTGAGCAACTACATGGTGCATCACTTAGTTTTCCCTTTTCATTTACATTAATACTACAATTTACCATTATTACTGTATTTTACTTTATTTTCATTTATTATCTTTTTCAACATACAAATTTTACTGTGACTGTCCTCTCCATTCCACTTAGGTAGACATAGAGAAAAGGGATGGAGTGAGGGGTGTGCAGTGCTTGATATCCAGCTGGGCTCAAACCACAACAATCCAATACACAGGTCTGCTTCAAAACTCACTCTGGAGACACAGAAGAACTTAGTCCCTGCAAAAAGTATGTGTGCCAAATATAAGAAGGTTTATACAGAAAACACAGAGTTATACAGCAAGAGCTAAACTTGTTTGGAAAACTCAGGTGATTTCCTAATGACAAGTGAATTCTGGTCAATAGCAGCCATGAGTACCATATTATTTAATGTTTATAGGCTATGTGTTTTTTTAAGATAATGTTTTTCTTGTGTAAGATAGGCTAAGTAACCGATAATGCCATCTTTCTTCAAATTCTTAAAATGGAAAAAAGTTGTTCAAAACCTGTTTATAAGACTGCATGGGATACCTCTCAAGATACCCATAATACCTTAAAAATGTTTTTAGCACAGAGCAGCAAACACATTAACCAATTTGTCAATTAATTCCTTCAAAGTAGATACTTGCTTCCTTCATTTGTCTCTCCAATTTAATCCCAGTGAAACAGTAAGTGAAAGTAGTAGCTGCACAACCACAGCAATTTTATGAAGCAGATATTTAAAACATCAACTCTGATCAGATAAACTATTGCTATTATCTATAGTTCAGACATTGATCATGCTGTCAGTGCTTGCATTCATTCATAAATCACACATAAAAGTCACAGCAGAATGTGACTGCTGACTGACAGATAAAACTATTAATATCTACACATTACACTGTGAATTAATACATAGTATTTTAGGTGATTCAGCAAATCATTAGTAGTAACATTTATTTTAAGCAAGCTTTCTTTTTCTGCATGCTTTCATTTTCTTCTTGGATCTATATTGGGCATACTTCATGTGAAAGAAATTATATGTTTCCTCATTAACAGAATAATTAAGGACCTCAAATATGTTTCTGTTTATGGCAGAGATGATGTTTTGATTATGTATCCCAAAATAGAGTGAAATCATCTGACTGGGTGTCTCAGTACTGCTAAAGTAAAAAAAACCACATTTTTAATGGATGGTTAAATAGAACATACTTAAACTGTGAATCTGAATAACTTTAAAATATACCAGAGCATTACAGAATTGCCTGACTACCTTTTTCCCATACCAAATTGGTAGATTGTAAAGAGACTAAAAGGAGCATAATTAGATAATACTCTTTCTAGTAGAAGCATAACACCATGGTTCACCCTATGCAAGGACTGACTCTTATTGTATCTTGACTGTTGAAAATGTGCGAATGCAGACAATGAGAAAGGTGCATGAATCTCACATCAAGACTTAAGAGTGATACGATTTTAAAGCTTGTTCTTCTTTCTTAAGGTTTTTGTGGTGGGATGCTCTTTAAGACTGGTAATATTAGCCATAAACTGTCAGCAAACTGATCTATTGTAACGTTAAACTTTGGCAAACCAAGTCTGACAGTTGATATTTCAAGCAGACCTATTCATGTGTTTAAAGCCCAATGCATTCTGCAGTGCAGTTTTTCACAATCTATGTAGCATACACAAGATTCAAATATTTATATTCTTATGGGACACACACTTGCTGCAAGCTCATAGATATGCAATGACAAAGTAGCTGGCTTATATTATTGAGCAATACAACTAGTCACTATATATTGTAGAAGATAAAGTTTTCTGAAGATTCAGTCTTTTTTACAAAATCTACAAAATCTGTTCAGAAATGCTCTAAATATTCTAAAACTACTGAAGTTATTTTATTCTTGTTTTTCTTTGAACAGTTGGTCCCCCAAAATTAATTAAAATGCTGGCTTTTAGCTTTGGCCTGTTGAAATTTCTTTTATGATTAGAGCATATTGTCAACACACGTGGCTGTCAGGAGAACAAACATCTACTTTAAAAAATCAACTAAACTGGATAAGATATTTACCCATTCAGACAGCACAAATGTTAGTGTTATTCTAAGACCATGTTGTAAGTAACTGAAAAAAGACCAAAATATTACAACAATATATTATTTCTCTTTCTAGTTCTGAAAACTCATGAGGAATAGTATCAGGTCATGTCGCAGCAATTGCTAAACATTGAACCATAACAGGTCAGCTAAAGAAATCATTTTAGTCCTTCAGAATTTCTTCCCTCCCTGTAACTTCTCCCCTGATACCAGCAATCAGTGTAGCAAAAATCTCCTTTCACAACAACTCTGACAGAGCTTGGCTAACAGATCATTCATCAGGCTGGAAAGCTAGAATTAGCTTGAGTATAATGTCTCATGTATTTTATGTACAAAATTAATTAACAATTGCCAGTACAAAAAAAAAAAAAAAAAAAAAAAAACAAAAAAACCCAGCATTAAAAATACATATATAAAAATATTAAAAAATTTTATATGATAGTGGATTTTTATATGTATGAGCCTTATAATGATATTCCAAAATTCTTCAATATTTTACAGTCAAATGAAACTACTATGAAGTTTTCTGCTACCAACTTGAAAGAAAACTCTCTCTTGGACCAAGAAATATTGGCCTAATCCACACCAGAAAGAAAAGAAACCACTGTCGGGGTCATATTTTTTTGTTGGGTAAAAGAAAAGATTGAAAACTGCAAATTTCAGAATTACGTAATAAAATATCTCCTAGTTTAAATAGTGAAATCTCCACAGGTATGTGGACGTCCTGTATAGAACCTTTAAGGTTGGAAAAGACCTCTGAGATCTTCAAGCGCAACCAACAACCTAGCACCAGGTAGCAGGACTCTCACCTGCCCTTGGAATGTGTTCAAACAACTCAAATAATGAACTATTTTGCAAGCTATCAGTGGTGGGCTGAGAGGAAAGGTCATGTGCTGCTTTGCTGTTGAATTATGCTAAAACCAGCCCGGCTCACCAGCCTCAAATTAACATCCTGATAATAAGGCAGAGATTTGGCAGATAGGCTGAGGATACATGACTGGCAATCTTATCTTTTCACACTGTAAAAGTCCAATCCAGTTTCATATGGTAGATGTCTCTAACACACTCCTTCTTGAACTGTGTGTATGAAGTTTCCTCCCTTTATGTGGGAACACTCCTCAAGGATATTTCTTGATTTTGAGTGGAAGAGTTCTGTCCACAAGCATTGGTATGGGTGAGTTACATCAATCTGTTCTTACTAATTGTTTATTTTTGGTAGCTTCACTAGAATTACTGTGATATAATTTCTTCTACAGAGTGCTCTATAATATATGCTTCTAGCAATGTTAGCTTTTATACCATGTAGTAAATATCTCTGTTTAAGACCTTTAGTCTAATCATCTGTCATAATACATAATTCATTTTATATAAATATATCTGATTTTCCTTCTTTAATCTTTCAGGACAAAATTACTTAAACTGTTGACAGTTTGAAGCTAAGACTGGTTCCAGCTGCCCCCAGGCTCCTCTCTGACATGGCTCTACAGCAGGGCTTCTCTAAAAAAATTTGTCCAAAAGTCCCACCATCACCAGTGACACACCACCACTATGTTTACCTCTAATCATGCCCTCAAGTGCCATATCCACACTTCTTTTGACCAGTTCCAGGGATAGTGACTCCACCACTTCTCTGGGCAGTCTGTTGCAATGCCTGATAGCCCCTTCTGTGAATAAATCTTTCCTAATATCTATCTAAACCTCCCCTGGGGCAGCCTGAGGCCATCTTCTCTCATCCTATCCATCAGGGGCATAAGCACTTTTCTTTTGCCTGCAAATGCTACAAGTGTAGGTCCAAAGTAGGGCTTTTCCCTCACCATGAGATGGCCCAGCACAACCAATCCTCAAAACAATAAATAATTACTGGTATCACGTTTTTAATCCAGACCCACAAGTCTGCAGTAGGTCAAAGGAGAAATCCAAATTGAAATCTAAAATAGTGCCAGTCACTGCTGATTTATTTCAATGAGCAAGAGACTTTGAAAAAACAGCCCCAAAGGCAAAATTTGGAGTTTGCTCTTCTGTGGCCTGAAGCCAAAAAAATTCTTGTTACAAGTCCTTGTGAAATAAAACAAACAAACAAAAAATAGGAATGAAGGCTGTTTATGAAACTGATTAAAGAAAGGGTAACTAAGAAGTTGGTTTTCATGGCAGAAATTCTATTTATCTAACAGTGCAACACAACTTTTCATGAGGTGAGAGGCAATTTCATATGACCTTTTTCAAAAATGATTAAGAAATGCCAGCTTCACTTTGTGTCATATGCAAAATTAAAACTGAGATGGTGCTTCAACCTGTGAGACAAAAAAAAAGCAACTATAAGAAGACAGGATAACATTCCAGTGATTTTTAATGGCTTGAATACTGGAGACAAACACTGCTTTACTGATTGGGATTTGAGTAAAGCAAGCTGTAAATAATGCCAGCACTCTTTTCCCTTTAAAATGGAAGTAAACAAAACACGCCAAAAGTTCAAGATTTTAATTACTAATAATAATGCAAAATTTTAAATAAGTTTTCTGTCAGCTGCATTACATATTTTGTTTCTTGGCCATATACCTCATTTATGTTTCTCAGGTTGGGGTCTTTATTCTTGTTTTGTCCCTGTGAAAAAAGAGAAAGTTCCTTACCATTCACTTGCCTCCCAGAACTCAGGACGTAAGGAGAAAGTGGCAGCCAGGATTAGGCTTCTGACAAAGCTCTGGGAGATGTGACATGAAAGCTTGAGGCTAATTTCCAAACAATTCTTAAGTTTGGGTCAGAGCACATGACAGTCCCCCTCAGGTGCCTGAAAACTGGGTTTATAGTTTTCACTCTGAATGATGCACCAACATACTCTTCCTGCTGCAAGGCAGCAAAAGGGAAGGCAGATAAAATTAAAGCTGTGTTTTGCAATGGTTCCTCCGTTTTATTCAGCATAGAATATTATAGTAGTAACAAATCTGGGATACTGAAAAACTTCAGTTCCTTAAATTACTAAAAACCCTCAAGATTTCATCAAGTGCCACATTATTTGGTGGTGGGAAGGGTTGAGTTAAATCATTTAAAATCAAAACAAGAACTATATAATTCTTATTCTTTTACTTATGGAGAAAAGCTTAAAAATGTGATCTCTGATGGCTCAAGAACATAAGGCAAAGAAAATACACATTTTGAAGTTCATGGCATTTACAAAGACCAAAGTCATGATTTTTCTATGCTTGAAGTTGACAGTTATTTATCTAGTCCAGCATAAGTATGAGAAATGGTAGAATAAATAGAATACAGTTGTTTCACTGTTATCATATATACTTTTAATAATAAAAGTATAATGAGTAGCAGACTCTCTTGCATTCTGTCTTTACCTATCAAAGACTTCATTCAGCAAAAAAATCTTTAATCAAAATCCCATCTGGAGAAGTAAGGGTGCATAGGTGTGTGTGTTTCACAATGTGTATACCAAATAAAAGTTTTGTGATGTCACAAAGTGCTGTGACATCATCATGGCTTTGGACAAGACTGAGTGGAGTCTGTGTCTCTTTTTAAATCAAGCTCTTTTTTGTTGGCTGTCCCCATCTCATGGAACAACAAGAAATCTTCAGGGAACCACACCCTAGGGCACAGGATGAGAATGCAATATATCTCTGCCATTCGTCTTTTTCTCCTGCTCCTCTAGAAATAGCTTGTCCTACCCAGCATATTACCAGTCCACCAGTGACCCTGCAACATATTTCTGGGGAATAGACTGCTACCAGTGGTGGGTGGAAGAGGGGCAGAGGAGGGCTTTACGTTGAACTTCTCTGCTTCCATGAAAATGCCATATATTATATGTTCATTCCAGCTCAAGACATAGGGACAGTTTGTTGTAGATGATCCAGAGTGGAGGGAAGCAGTTAGCACAAAACACTAAAACAGCAGTCAGAACAAGTTCATAGCATCAAACTGGGCAATGCATTTAGGGCTCCTTTACTGTCCATCTGTAAAAAGTCCTTTCACTTGCATTGTCTCCAGTCTTAGTCAAATTTCTGCAAATATTTGAACTCTTGAACGGTTTTTCCTATGGAAATTAGCTGTACCCCTTCTCAAAACACACACACTTACCAGTCATGGGGTTTTACAGAGGTCTCATCGTGCTTTTCAGCTGATTTTACTTCTATCCATTAGGCAAAGTATTTAGCCACATTTAGTCCCTTGCCCAAATGGATTTTATGCTTCTGGGGGAACAGGCAAATTAAAATTCCCCTCCTTATGGGACATTAAACATTTATTTGTTTGTTTATTGTACTATAACATGGTAACAAAACACATGAAAGCTGCAGAAATAAAAGCAGTATTAAAAGCATGCAGTTTTAAAACAGTTCAAGGTCTGCCTAGGTAACCTCAAAAACATTTTTTATGAATGGGATTGGGATCAAAAAAGGTAGGATTCAAACATGAACCTGAAAAGGCCATGCCTATTTGTATAACTAGAAGTAACAAGTGCAATTCCCTGAATTATATCCACATCCATACAAATTTAAAAACCTGAGGCAGATATTTCTGACTGAGCTGGGAACTTTGTGTAAACAACTTAGTCTTGTAAATGGCATGCTTCTAATCATCGCTCAAAATAACAAAATGTGTCTCATATTCTAAAGAAAAGCCATTAGGTTATTCAGAAAAATGCCTGCATTTTCATGGACACAGAAACATATTATTTGGAATTTGGGAGAATGCCTGGGGATTTTGAAGAGTTAGGGAAAAAAAATCAGGAACTGAAATATTGGTGTTTTTTTTCCACATAAAATACAGCTTGTAGCAACTAGTAACTTCTAAAATCAGCTCATAATCAAGGCACTCTTGAGCCATACCTATACTCTGCCACAAGTGCATCTCTATGATCACTTCAGCTCATATCAACAATACTGCCCCAAACAAATTGAATTTCCCAGTTGTTCCTGTTTATGATATTTTGGGTCACATTGCAGAGCAGACGAATTACAAGGAAGTAGATTCTTTCCAGATGAATTGAAACTGGAGGGTGCACTCTATGAGCAAACCAAAGCACCAAGAGTCATTCACTTTGCAGGAAAAGAGCTAGATTGAAGTAGGATTACCTGTAAAACAAAATTTTGGGTTATCAGAACAGAGTCCTTCTGAAAATGTATGTTTATTTTGTTGTATCATCTATTAATATGAAAATAAACCTGTGAACTACAGAGTCACTATATGACTTGAGGACAGTCCTCTAGACTCATTCCTGGCTGGAGAACTCTCCAGTACTAAAATCAGACATGATTAGCATGAGATAGAGGAATTATTTTCTGTGTTTGAAGAACTGGCCACATTAACTAAATTATATATAACAAATAGTTGTTAAGGGAAAAAACCCTTTTCTAAGTCTAACAAAAAGAAACAACATGAAATAGCCCTTTCTGAGTAGGAAAATAGGATTCCCATGAATATTTTTCACTGCAAATCAGCTAGAGGCTATCTGGAAGATGTAATAAACACATGTTTTCTTCTGTAGCAGAAATGAAGGTGAGAATAGGAACATTTGTCTTGTCAAATTCGTTTACTAATGAAGTACAGTTTGGGGAGCTAAGAAAACCACAGCCTGCTTTTTTTTATAAGAACTGTAAATATTTCTTGATTTTCATGTGCCTTCTGCTTTTAAGTCATTAGGTAGTATTTGCCTAACATTTTCAGCTTGTCTATGTTTAGACTCTTTATTCAACCATTAATTTATTTTTAAATGACAGTGGATATCATGTAATTGACCAATACTAGGATCTGTAATTTTAAAAATGGAAGCAAAAGTAAAAATTCAAGTACTGTTAGTGAGTTTTATTATACAGGGCCAAAGAGCAGTCACATGCTGTGGCAGCCCAAAGCAGCCCAAGTGGAAATCTCTCAAACACGAGCTGGGTGTGTTGGCTCTGACAAAACTTTACAACACCCACTCATTTCATTCAAAAATGAAATTAGAACCTTATATGTGGTGTTTATCAGGACATTCTAAAAAAGGAACAGACTTATGGGTATCATAAAACAGAATACTGTCAACTGAACAGTATTTCACAGAATATGTGCATAATTTCAGTAATGGTATGCAAAAGCAAATATTTAGCAAACAATTTCTTTGATGCCTCACTCACAACTTGGAAATATGCAGCCTAGATCTGCATCTGACATCTCTATGCACAGTGGTAGGAATTCTAAAGACTGTGTCATTTTCAGCTTTTTGCAAAGAGCAAGCACCAACTTTAAAAGCTACAGCCAGCCAAATTTAAGTGTAACAACCCATCATCAGTGTCATTTTAAAATGCTTGATTCCAGAAATTGGCACTTGATCTAACACAAATTGCAAGATCACAATATTCCTATGAACCAGGAAATCTCATCCTTCTCTTACACTCTGTTCAACAAACTCAGGGGAACCCTGGAAATCAAACATTTCCTGGTTAATATAAAGAAGTATTTGTTCCATAAGCAGGAAATAAATATTACTGCAGGAAATAATATTACTGGAAGACATTCCAGCCATGAGTTCCACACCAACACAGCACCACACCAGGACTGCAACTGCGTCCTGAGATGAGAGAGATTGGTCTTAGAGCAGGAAATAAGTGAGCAAAAGACTGAAAAAAAAAACCCAAAATAAAGCTCTTTGAGAATAGGACTGTATAAAAAGAACTTGTACGAGATCAATCACAAAAAATGCAAAAAGTTAGTCTTCTGAAGAAAAAGTATTACTTTGCTTCAGACACGTTAGAGCTACCAAAGTTTCAAAACTGGTATTTCAGAAATATTTCTTAAATTCTTTGAAATGCATCATCTGCACCTAAAAAGGAGAAGATTTCTTTGAGAAAATATGAGAAAGAAATTTCTTGTTGCCTTTGGTCTCAACCTATGCTTCATATAACAGGGGTTCGCATTCCTTAAAAGACCAAACAGAATTTTTTTGGTAGCATAAGAAAATAAATGAAAAAAAATCTGGTAAACATGTTGTGTAATTCAATGGTCAGGCAGTTATTGAAAGAAGCTAACCAGACTTAAAAGATTTAACTTTTCTGACAAGTATATTTCTTGTTAAAGTTGAAATCTATTTAAAAACTCTTGAAATTACTGTTTAAGCACCCCAGGATAATGCAGGTATGTTCTTTTCAAAGTCTGATGAGGCAGCTTCTAGTGTTCTGCTGTTTGAATGCACATCCCAGAGACAACTCATGCAAATATTATGTGTGTCTATTTCAACTAAATTATTTTTTTACACTCTTGATCTATGTATAGATTTCATCTTAGTTTTCTAACTCCTACTCGAGCATTTTTTACAGGCTTCCAATACGGCCTTTCAGTTTTGAAATTTCATTTTCTTGTAAAACTTTATGGCTCCATGTGGCTCATATTAAATTTGCTGCCTGTGTGGTCCGCAAATAATTTCTTGCTGTATATGTTAATTGATATTTAAAAGTAATCAGTGAATAAAAAGGTTTTGAGTTCAACCTGTTTCATACCCTAGAAACTGGGATAAAGAGCTTCAGAGAGCTGCATTCTTCTCTTTAGGCCCCTGCAAGCAGACCAAGTGTGATCTGTTCTCTCCCACCCAGAAGAACTGAGCACTTCTCTGTATCAAAGCCAAGCCATTTGAAATGGCTTGTTCTGTTATCTAAGTTTAGAATAAAAGGCAAACCCCAGTAAAGCTATTAGCTTGGAACAGGTCTTCTGTATGTTTAAAAGCACTGTTTGTTGACAAATTCCAAAATGAAACTGTTGCTATGTATCTTGGTCAAGTAGTGTAAAGAGGTACATAAAACACAATTTGGTAAATCATCTTCAGCTGTGAAAGAAAAGTTGTCATATGTGAATGATGAAGTGGTAATACCAGAAATGCTATCCTACTTTACTTTCAAGCAGAGTAAAGTAATTACTTACTTTGAAAATTGCAAGATGTAATGGTCTTTAAACATTTTTAAGAAATAGCGATGAGTGATGCAAAATTAGAGCTGGCCCAATAGCAAATCCTGAAATTACTAGAAAATTAGCTTAAATTATCATTAAAGAAGTAAATTAAAATAGATAACTTACAAAGTAACTAAAAAATATTAAAATGCAGAATAGAAGTATCAATATGCAAATCTTCATTTACAGGGATTAATGTTTTTTAGCAGTTTTGCTATGAACCCTTTCTATTCCATCAGAAATACCAATGTAAATCTATGTTTTCTATATAAAAATGCTTTTCAAATTGAATTTCTGATTAGAAACAAATATATGCGAAGACTAAGAAATGTTTTTGCAATTTTGAAAGCTCAAGGTTATTGTGCTTCTCTAAAATGGAAAAAGTAGAGGGATCTGGACTTCATAATGTAGGGAAGTGCCCCTAGCTGCAGGTGATAGCGCTTATCTGGATATATATTCAAAGCTTTATGCTTTCCACAAAAAGCTAACAGCAAGAAATACCTGTCTCTAAACACAGTGGTTAAAATTCCATCCTGTGATGTGGGAGACACTGCTCCAAATCATATGGAGTCAGCCTACCTTCACCAGCTTTGTCATGAAAAACAGGATGCCTCAGTAAATTTGATTTCCTTATTTCAGGAGCTTAACTTCATAAGGAACTCCTCGGGTAGAACAGAAAATTGATAAAAGATGTAAAGGACAGCCTTAGATATTTGATCCTTACTATAATGCATATTTGCTGATAAATTCCCTGAGGTAAATTGTGAAACACTTGTTTAAAAATTGTCAGATTCACAAAAGAATAACATCAGTCTTTGTAAGAATTTAAGGGTCAAGGGAAGCCTGCATGCCTTTTGGAATCCTGACAGTTGTTCAAGTACATTAGCAGCATGACATTAAAGAGCCATGTATGACAGCACTGTCATCTTTAACATTTCAAAACATATATTTCAGAGATTTCAACAATTATTCACAAATGTCAGATGGCAGGATTTCTCAAATGTTTTTCCATAGTTAGCTATTTTCCTCCACCATTAGGGAAGAAGAAGCGACTGGGTAATTACTAAAAGTGTAGAGCCCTTGGTCCTGTCACAAGGATACTTATCAACTATTCCATGCATTTTGTTTCACTGAAATCTGTTTTGGGAAGCTTCAATGTCCTGGACATCACTGTGCTTCAGTTAACAAAGCAGGAACACTTGGAAATGCATTCAGTTCATGAATTCTGGAATGATACATATTGTCACCAGATGTCAACTACAAAAATACAAATGCTCTCACACGTTTTGTAAATAAATTAGAGGGTTATTCTAGGTTTCACTATTCTATTCACCTAAGGCCATGGTGATCATTATTAACTTAAGAGATCATGGTGATCTCTCGAATGTTCCTTGTATTTCATGCTCTGAACAGTAGATAATAAAAACACTGAACCTACCAAAATTGAACAAATATGTGAACGAAAGAGAAGTATTAAATTTTAAGTTTCATGACTTACCCATCATTTCTAGGCAGTTTCCTCTCCTCACACTTGAAAACTTTTACTGTGAGAGTTTTTTCACTTAATACAGGCTTCAGTTTGCAGGGATGTGTTTGGAAACTGGCCACTGGAGAAAGGCACTAGCAGAGTAAAAAGTGTAAAGAGAAAACACAATGTTCTGGTGAGTAGCCCTGGGCTTAATTAAAAATATATTTAGAGCTTTTTTGGAAGCTATTTCAACCAATTATTTTTTGGAGTTTGTACAACAGGGATTTGGTTGTTCCAAAACAAATTGAGAGAGGCATTTCTTCATGTTCAACACGCACGATATAAACATTGGATACAGTCAATATTTAATAGGAGCAATACACCTAACATTTGCCAAAGTCTCTGTGTGCCAAGTTTTGCCTTCAGGAAGGCCCACCTTTAGACATTAGGTCACCTCTATAACGATGGAAGTGGAGCAGTCTTAGCTTGGAGCATTTAATTTTCAAATTCACCTACTTGGGTCATGGCTTGGAAGACAGAGTGTTACTGCCAGTTTTCTGAGCAGATATTTGTTTCAATTTTTCACTTTCAGCTATAGTGAGATCCCTTACTACAACCACTTTCAAAAGAAGCTGGGCAGGGGATTGTAACACAAAAACCCACCTGCTCATCAATCTTGTGATTTGGTCTCAGTCCCAAAGCAAGTGAGGTTCACATCTTCAATACCAATCAGCCTGTTCCCTAAACCAAAATGATGTGGCAGTTGAAACGAGGATGTTGAGTTTAAGCACAGTATTGCTTTTGTTGTGGTAATTTAAGACTATAAAACAAAGTTTATATGGAGAGAGAGCATTTTTTATAGATTAGATGGTCTGCCCTCTGGTCTTTGGGCCTTTATGTTTGCATATCTTCAATATTTCTCTGTAATCATGAGTGAAACCAAGTTTGTTTTTTGTTTCTAAAGAAAGCTGAAATTCCCAAATGATCAATATTTAAGGAAAAAGAATTACATCTAAGCTTAAAAATAAATAATTTATTTTTAAGAGTTTTAAGGTGATTTTTTTGTTTTATTTTCTTCTGTCTTGGTGTACTTGCTTATATTTTCCTCCTCCTAATGTTTTCAGCTACAAAATTCATGCAATATCTTGAAGTTTCCACTCTCATTCCATCATTTGATCATACCTACAGCAAAGACCAAGCTTTAAATTAGATCAGAGTTTGTTTTCTTGATTCAGACCCTTGGAGATGACCAGGTAATCAGTAAATATGAATTAAATTCTTCGCCAGTCTCCACTCTACTGTTGTTGGGGTTTTGGCAGCTTTTTATATACATTCTTTGTGCACTTCAAAGAATGCATAACATTATGGGTCAATATATCTTCCTTATCTCAGGCATGGAAGTCAATGAAAAGAAGAATCAGCTCCAGTCTAAACAGAAGAATTCAGCTATTAAACACAAATATCCAACATGATTTTCTAAGTTTCAAATTAAACTTATAGACAAATTTTTTTAAATATTATTTTTAAAAATTTCACGAGATAATTTTTTGTCCCCAAATTAGCTGCCAAGCATGATTAAGATTGCAGTTTCCTGGGAGAAAAGGGATACTTAAACTAGCACAGTTCTATAAATGACACTGAATTACTGAAGTAACAATCAAACAAGAGGCCCTTGGGCCAAAACTATATAAAAATTAAGATAAAATATTACAAAAATAATAAGGTTTAATGCCTCTTAGCTTTGAGGGTGCTGGGATTGTTTTACCTGGAGAAAAGGAGGTTGAGGGAGGATCTTATTGCTCACTACAACTGCCTGAAAGCATAATTTATCAAGGAAAGGATCAGTCTCTTCTCTTCTCCCAGGTAGCAAGCATTTGTCCTCAAGCTGCTCCAGAGGAGGTTTAGATTAGATATTAGGAAAAAAAATCTTCATTGAAATGGTGGCATGTGTGACAAGTGGTGGGATCACCATCCCTGGAAGTGTTCAAAATCTGTGTAAATGTGATGTTAAGGACATGATTTAAAGGTGGATGTATCAGTTTTAGGGTAATGGTCATACTCAAGGATCTTAGAGATCTTTTCCCACCTTAATGACTCCATGATTCTATCTTCTTTTCAAATGCAAAGTGAGATCTAGGAAATTAATTATAAAGGAGCAAATTAATTAGCTAATATGACAGAAATATAGTCAGGGTAGAATTGGTAGGAGTATTACCAGGTATAAAATTCTGAAGTCGTTTAGAATTTTTTTAAAAATTCATTCTTTTCAAAAGAAAGGACATTTTCTGAATGAGTGTGCTATATTTTTTCCTAACCAAATTTTTCTAACCAAACAAGACTGCGCCTGTTCCAAGGAAAGCCTTTTAAACTATTGCATTACATTGGATTTATAGAATATTTTGATAATTTCTCTCAAGCAGTCACCATCTCCAGGAATTTATTTTGTTCTTGTGGTCCTTTTTTCATTTGAAACACACACACAAAGATGGAAAAAAGTTAAACTGTAGACATTAGCTTTTGTATGAAGCAAAGCTAATGTACGCAGTAATGTATACAGCTAATATATACAGATGTATGAAACCTAGTATTATGAAGGAATTTCTATCACTCTATGCTGTACAGTTTTTGACAACTTCAACACTGAAAATCTGGATTCAGCCCCTCCACAGACTCTTGAACTGATGGTTAAAATTTTAATCAGAGGCAAAGTAACCTTTCACAGACCTTCTAAGTCTCTGACCAGCCAAAGAATATGCACAGGGCATCGAAATCAGTATTTCTCAATCACCTTTCCCTGTTCCATAAAAGTGAGCATATTCCTATGTAACTGGAAAATTTCTCTGTCAAATAGGCTTTCCTATTCTGCCTTGGCTCTGTCTAGATTATTCTACTTTCCTTCTCCCTCTAAATTTGTTCTTTTTACTGCTGTCAGGCTTTCATGAATCTTCATGTTCCTCTACAAAATGCAGCTGCTTCCTTCTCTCTTTTACATCAGTAAGATTTGCTGGCCCCTAATTTTATCAGACAGCTACCTCACTAAAATAATATGAAGAATGGGAGCAAACTTTGAGAAAAAACTGATCAGAAATGACCTCACCCATATGATAGGAATTTTAATATGTGCTGAAGTGCTATGAACGTAATCCTGATTCTGTGCTCCTGGTCTATCTTGATATTTCATTACATTTACCACATAAGATTTCATGGGATTGCTTGACTCTGTAGGCAAATGTTCATATTTGAATGATAACTCCAAAGGCAAGGATCTAGGTAGATGTCTAAATATCACTGAATTTGTGGCTGAGTATGGTTTCATGGAAAACTAATACCTTTTTTAAAACTTTTGCACTAATAAACTGCAAGAACTAAAGATTTTCTAAATGTTTTATAAATACCTAGGTTTTTCATGTGGCTTTTACAGGTAGACAACCTTACAGGTACTTGTATCAGGACTGCCTGAAATGGTGCTACCTGGTGTATTCAGTGGGACTTGTATCAAATTGCTTTGAATAACTTAAATTCAGATTTACATATTTAGGGGTATTTTCACTACTTTTCCAACTTTGTAATTCCAGGTATCTGCTGTATTGCATGATATTTTCACATTCCTTGAAGCAGACTGAAATACCAAGTTCAATAGGATGTGCAGAGTTTGCTGAGGAGCTGCAAAGTTTGGTTTGGTTCAATTTCTTACTGAGCAAGTTCTTCAACTGCTCAAGACAGTCTCCAGTTAGCCATACAGTTGCGTCTCCTCTCACATCTCATGTAGTTTTGCACAGCCTGTATATCTTGCCACCGCCTTTTTTCCTAAATTATATATGAAAATTATTTTCCCTGAAACCCAGAATATTTTTCTGTGGTCATAAATACGCATTTAAACAACAGCAACAGATCCCCTTCATGGCAGACTCTTTCTAATCTTTGTGTTCTGAGTAATGGTCCACTCCAATCCATTCATCTCTACCAGGAAGAAATGGAATAAAGCCCCTTGTATTTTATTAGGCAGTTAGCAATAGATGAAAACAAAATAAACCCTTAATGGCATAGAGTAAAATTTTATTTTTGAAATGGTTATAAATTGCCAATTGCAAAACTCTACGTTCTCCTTGATGCTATTTTTAGAGTGCACTTCTTGGGAAAGCTGATTTAACCTCAAATGTATAGCAACACGTAGGAAGATTTGCAACACAGAATTGGTTAAACATTTGATGTTTTGAGAATAGAAGGCATCTATATTTAGACACTTCAAAAACTCATTGTACTCTTTATTCTACAGTACATCTAGTGCATATTTATTCTAATGCTTGTTAAGTTCTGGTTTTTTCCCTCAGTTCCTCATCATATCTTATTGGAATATTTTGTTGGCTTTGCTCTTTTCCCAAAATCTCTTTTGAATCTAGTCTTTAGGAATTGTTTCCATCAAAAACAGAATTGAGAGAAAATTAACTTCAGGTTTCAGTGCAGGTACAATTTTAAGTAGAAGAGTGGGTGCTTTCTTTCTTCAAAGTCTGATACAGTCTACTATAGAGACATTTAAATTATATGAATGTTACCCACAGAAACAGATTGAAAAGCAAATAAAATTTTGCAAATTCAGGAGTGTTTTTTTATAGAAAAAACCCCTAAAGAATATCTTGTAGCTTGGATGAGAATATGTTACAATTCTGTGTCTTAGATAAGTAATCTACGTACTAGGTCCCTGAGAAGTTGGGATTTTAGCCTATAATTTTAAAAGAGAACTACTCCTTTTAGTTTTTCTGCATAGCAAGATGGTGAGCTTAGCTCTCATTCAGACTAGTTTTAGAGGAAAAATTAGTTACTAATAAATAATATATCTAAATATTTGAGACATGGGAAGTGTATTCATCAAAATACTGAAATAAAATATCAACATAGCAACATTCTGCAAGCTCATGTGCACTTCTTATAGCCCATAAAAGGCCTGTAACATTTTAGAATGTGCTGCTTCATGTTAATACACTTTTTTTAAACTGACTTTGCCTCTTGGCTTTTAAATTCAAAGAGTTACAGCATTTTTGAAATACAGTTGAAGCTAATGTTTGTAGCTTGCATTTTTTCAGTGATAATTACATGTATTCTATCCTTAAACAACACCAGCTCAAAAGTAAAGACCAAAAAGACCATAGCAGACATCACAGTAAGCCTTAAATATTTAAAGTACACATCAGGAAAAAAAAAACCAAAACCAAAACAAAACAAAACAAAACAAA
Organism: Setophaga petechia; assembly: GCA_024362935.1. NCBI lineage: Eukaryota > Metazoa > Chordata > Aves > Passeriformes > Parulidae > Setophaga > Setophaga petechia. The sequence continues at coordinate 28,793,631 of JANCRA010000001.1, forward strand.
ACAAAAACAAACAAAAAAAAAAAAAAAACCACCACCACCAAACCAAAACAATGGGTCATAATTCCACAAAATATGAGGAGTCACTTATTTCTCAGTGGCTGTATTTTCAGCAAATTGTTCAGAACAGCAGCATTCTGAATGGTGGTTCTGGCTGTATTTCCTGAGAAATTTTGTGAACCATGTGGGCAAACAGCATGCCATCTGGAATGCTCCCTGCTCTTCTTGTTCTACTGTAAAACAATACCTTACAGACAGTGAGGTCTGTTCAATATCTCACTGTCAATACTTTCTAATATTGCACTCAAACTGGTGTTTAAAAGCAACCTATGCATTATTGCAGCCTAAACATTTAAGTTTAATATTTCAGAGAAATGTAAGAATCAGATAAAGAGTTTTACTAAGGTACATTTAAATCAGTGATTACAAGCAGCAAACCAAATACCCTCTGCAATGATCATAAATGTGGTCATGAGGCAGACCAGTAAGAATATAATCTTACTGCTGGCCAAGGGGCCTTTCTGTCCTTGTCAACATGTCATGAATCTGGAGCACTGTTCTCTCCATGGGACAGCATGCTTTAATTTCTGCTTAGGCTGATACACGCAAGCTTAACCTCAGAACTTCAGCTGATGTTTCATATTAAGTGTTTGGATCATCTAAAGATAATTTGGTTCTTCAGCCTTACTCCTGATTATTATGGTATGAATTTTCTGTGTGAACACAATATCATTGCCCCTGAATAAAGTTCCAGTGTCTTAAGGTGTTATGAATTTACTTTTTTGTTCAAATGAAAAAATTCTGTCTCCAAAACAAATTTTTTTATTATTTTATCAGCATTGGCTTATTCAAAATATCAGATCCTACAAGTAGAGAATAGCCTGATTTGAACATACAGTAAATTTATGGGGCTGTGAACTTCCTTCCTGGAAAAAGTAGCTTATATTTCTCTGGCTGTATAACCTCTCTGTGAAAAGTCAGGGAACTCTCATTACTTTTGTTACATTAAGTTAACGTTCACTAACCTGAGGAGAAAGACTATAAAGTTTTAAATTTAAGCTGATTTTCTGCTTAGGCTAAGGTAAGTACATGCATAAATTTGTTCATGATGTTTTCACTTAGGAATTTAAATAGTTTCAAGTTTAAATAAGAGATGAAGATATAAATCTGTGAAATGCAATAAACCTAATCCTATACTATTTCACACACTATCCATAGCCAAATTTTCAAAAAATAGGAGAAGTTTTATTTTCTCATATGCTCCGTTAGAACCACATCCTTCAAAGACTCGTAAATATTAACCTTGCAGCATAATAAGAACATCAGGGATTTTTATCTAGAAGAATGTATCCACAGATGAAGATGCAGGCTATAGAACATCCAATCAGGAGGACATTCCAGCTGTAGCTGGAACATCACTAGGTAAAAGAGATTTTTTTTTCAACAATATGGGATTTAGTTGGAAGCAGTCTTCTGACTGTATTAAACTGACATATCTATTCACTGAAAAAATTATCAGTTAGAAATCTTTAACTTCCCCCATTCCATCAAGCACTGTTTAGGAGCTGATGTGCAGCCCTAGCAGATAAGGAAACAGTAATTACTTGGGTGAGTAACTTGCTACAAAAATTCCTCTAATTTTTTAACTAACTTCATTTTCCAGATCAGAGATGTGAACTTCCAACAGAAGTGAGAATTAAGTTAAATAAATGACTATGTATTATTTCAACTGCAGTGCCAACACATTATTTTGGCTTCTTTGAAGCTCAGCATTTTTCAGCTACACTAGTTGAAACTGGCTTCTGGAGTTGAATTGTTTTTTTTAGAGTCAGTGGGCCACTTTTTGGTTTCTCAGATTGAAAAAATTAAGTCAAGGAGAATGCTGCAACTGATCAAGTTCAGGCAGAGGGAGCTGGGGTTGTTCAGCCTGAACAAGAGGAGGCTCAGGGGTGCTCATCTATTGCTCTCTAGTATAAATAATACAAATACAAATACAAATACAAATACAAATACAAATACAAATACAAATACAAATACAAATACAAATTGCTCTCTGTCTGAAAGGAGGTTGTAGCAAGGTGGGGGTCAGTCTCTTCTTTGAGGCAACCAGTGACATGACAGGAGGACAAAGACTCACACTGCACCAGGAGGTGTTCAGACTGAACATCAGGAGGAATTTCTTCATGGAAAGAGTTGTTAAGCATTGGAATGGACTGCCTGGAGAGGTGGTGGAGTCATCCTCTGGAGGTGTTAAAGAAACGACTGGATGTGGACACTTAGTGCTGTGGTCTAGTTGACAAGATGGTGATCAGTCAAAATTTGGACTTAATGATCTCAGAGGTCTTTCCCAACCAAAATGATTCCATTAATCTGAAAGGCCTCATAGTCTGGAAAACATACATTATAGATCAAGACTTTTTAATTAGGATGTTCTCTTGGATGCAATATGGTTTAGCACCATGTTTATGGTCTAGAAGTAGGTTGAAAAATTTAAAAAGTTCTAAAAGATATTTGTCTTTATTTCTTCTGATCAAGAATGCACAGATTGCAGACTAGAAGGCATTTAATTCCAGACTAGCTAGATTAAAAGAGGCTTCTGCTGTTATAAAATTATTTACATATTTACTTAAAATCTGATTCTAGAATGACAGCTTGTTTTTTAACCTTGTTTTATAACCAAGTATTCAGTGAAAAATTATTTACACTGAACTATGAAATACTACATGAAAGAGGGAAGCTAAAGGATTGAGTTATTATGCAGTATAATGTTATGAAGTTTAATGTTAAGTTGAGGTTGCCTAACATTCACCTAAATATCTGCATTAACCCAAATCAGGATGCTTGATTAAACTCTACTACACATATACTGGAGAGTTTTCAGGGGCAGGAATATAATTTATTTCAGTTTTCTGTTTAGTACAAGGTAAACTTTCTAGCTGAGGCTTCCATATTTTGGAGAAATATAAATTATTAACCCTAGCCGAAGGCCAGGATAAGAAATAAATCAAAGTAACTGAGTTAGCTCCTCTTTAATTTTCTTCTTAATTATATGGAGAGCTTTTCTTATCTTTTTCACCTCTCCTTTAGCAAAAATTCCAAGATCATCTTTGGTGGAAATTTATGAAAAATGGAATATGATTTGGTTACTCTCACCTACTACAGCTACTAGATAAGCCACCCTGTCAAATGTGTTAAAGTAAATGAATCTTAAAATACCACTATGCCTATTATTAGAACAATAGGCACCCCAGGCTACTTTAAAGAAAACCTTGTGATGAGTCACAAATATGCTGCATAGTCCCATGAAAACAGAAGCCAAGGAACTCACAAAGGACAGAAAAGATGGTTTTGTTTTAACAGTTGTAGTGCAACCACAGCAGAAATAGTTCATGCTTTCCATGTCTGTATGTGCATACATTTTACAAACCTCTATATACAAAGCATATTTAAATTCTTCATCGAACACAGACATTAGTGATGAATATGCATGGAACAGGAAGAAGAGAAATGATGCAATAGGCCTTCTTTTAGAAAACAGAACCTTGTATACATTTGGTTTTCGTTGATGTCATAGGTCAACATCTGTAAAATGAAGGGTGTCATGTAAGTATTCTTATCTTTAAACTAGATTAAAGACTAAAAAATTCCTTCATTATGAAAGCAAGTCTTAGAAGCACATTTACTACTTTATTTTTAATTTAGAATTGCATGATTGCTTTCACAAGTCACTGAGAATAGCATCTTTGTCCTTCAAGCATATATTTCTATTCATTTTTAGGGTCATATCTGCAGTGACTTTTTCCTGACATTTTATCAGTCAAAACTTCCTCAGATGTGTTCATCTTCCTCCAGATTTCTGGAATCCTGCTTAAAAAATGGTGTCACATTTCAGCTAATTTCAAGGTTTTGATATTGAAGAACAATTAAAAGATTGTTTAGCAAAATGAGTGGTCTGACTGCTTGACCCTTGTTATCCTGTAGAATTCTTTACTGGGCACCAGATGTGCCTGCCAGTTTGTTCCTATTGCTATGGCCCATTTGCTCTGTTCCTCTTTGTCCTACCTGTGCTCTAAATTTGAGGGGCATCGACCCATGGGGAGGAGCTCCAACAAACTCAACATCCTTCATAGATGGCTGGAAAAAATTATCTTATACCATTGTCACCGTCTTATCTTTTCTGAACTTTTTTTTGATCCCTAAAGGTCTTCTTGAAAGCACCATGCTCTACTGCATCTGTAAAAGGGATTTATTACAAGTTTTTGATGCTTTTCCTAAGTGACTCTTCAAACTCTTTCTGTCATGCTTTATATATTTGCATTTAATCTCTAATGGTTCCTGATGATTTCTGCTTTTTCATTTGGACTTAAATTTAGCTTTTTGTGGGATTCTTTTAATTCTTTAACTGTGTAATCCTGTACTTTCTGTTTAGCCATGGTGGCTAAAGGCCCCATTTCTCACCAATCATTAAAATTTGTTACTGTGACAGTAACAAATTTTTAAGGACTAAATGTAAATGTTAGTGAATGCTATATACACTAACATGAATACACTATGCTGTACATTTAACTTAAGCACATTCTGTTTCCTTGGATTTACACTTGGAAACACTTGAAATTAAATTCCAACGAGTAATGTTTTACTGTCGGAGGCGTCACAGCGTATTTACACTATAGTATGAACATGCTCAAGAAGGAATTTGCTTATGAGACACAAGTCTTTATGAAAATAAAAATAAAAATAAAAAATAAAATTAAAATTAAAATTAAAATTAAAATTAAAATTAAAATTAAGATAAATAAAGATTTAATCCAAGTAATGAATTCTTGTTAAATTACTTTTCAGTAAATATGTTTCTTCATAGCATAGAGAGCCTAAATAAGCATGATCTAAAAATATAACCAAGCTGAAAATACTGTAAAAGCACAAAGAGATAGAGGTTGACAGACAGGTAGATATGAGATAGGCAACTTAAAAACTCTTCAAATTAAATATGTTAGAAAAATCTTGTCACTACACTTGGTCAGACCATTCAGACTACTCCAGTAGTGACCAGCAAGGAAATCAAGAGCCCCTCTCACAGAAAACCTCACAGTTGCTACAGAAGCAAAGCAATTCTTTTCTTTCATGCTGGAAGCAGCTCTTTTTTCAAACTGATGCTTCAACTCACTGCACTGTCATTTACTCCACCAATATCTAGTTGCCACTCAAAGTCTGAATATCTCTCCTTGGTGTGTACATATATACCCTTGGTATACTCCAGTTATATGTAAGTATTAAACTAATTGCACATAATGCAGATACTGACAAGGAGTTTATAGATGGGGATGTTTCATAGAGTCATAGAATGGCTTGATAAGAAGGGGCCTTAAAGATGATCTAGCTCTAACCCTGCTGCCATGGGCAGGGATACCTTCTACTACACCAAGTTGCTCAGAGACTCATCCAACCTGATCTTGAGCATTTTCAGGAATGTGGCATCCCCAGCTTCTCTGGGCAGCTTATTCCAGTGCCTCACCACCCTCACAATAAACAATTTCTTCCTGGTATCTAATCTAAACTTTCACTTTTTTCAGTTTGAAGCCATATATATACACACACGCCCTCATAAATAGTCATTGTCCTTCTTGTAGTCTCCCTTCCTGTACCTGAAGATAGCCATTGGGTCACCTCAAAGCTTTCTCTTCTCCTGGTTTAACAATCCCAGTTCTCCTAGCCTTTCCTTCAGAGAGGTGCTCCATTTCTAATCAACTTGGCCGCCCTCCTCTGGAATTGCTTCAACAGGTTTATGTTCTTTTTATGCTGGGGACCCCAGAGTTGCATGTAGCATTCTAGGTGCGGTCTCAACAGAGCAGAGTCCCCTCCCTGGCCCTGCTGGTCACGCTTCATCCACATTTTGGATGCAGCCCAGGATTCAATCAGCTTTCTGGGCTGGGAGTGCACATTGCTGGGTCAGCTCCAGCCTCTCATCCACCAACACCCCCAGGTCCTTCTCCTCAGAACTCCTCCCAATCTGTTCATCCCCCCAGTCTGTACTGATGTCGGGAATTTCCCCAATTTAGGTGCGGCATTTGTACATCATGATTTAATTACAAGCTCATGTTATGATCCACAAGTTATCAGAACATTTACTGAAGGAATTTGGGTTTAGACTACCCACCAGACAGACTACAAAGGTACAGTCTGGATGCTAAAATTTTTATTATTAAAAAATACTTGAAAGAAAACAAATATATTTTTTTATATAAAGGGCAAGAAAGAACTTTTTTTAAATTTAAATTAAAAATTTCTACATAGAAAGTAAAAACTTTAACCTAAAATAACAGCAACTAAAATGTAATTTACAGCCAAATTATAATGACAGAAAAAAAGAAATTCTACTAACAAAGTCATGATTTTAAATTGCTTACAGGAGAGCAATCACTTTGCAATCCTTCTATTTTTCATTAAATGAGGACTGGAGAAATTATGCACAGATTTTAAAAATAGTTATGTTCAACATCATAAAAAATAGTGACAATTTATGTTTTGACACCTCTGCTTTAATATAATTTGTCTTAGATATCAAACCTATGTTGATCTGAAAACAGTTACCTATTTGAAGCTAGGGGTATTATTCTAGGACAGAGCTTTGGGATAAGGCAGATCTACTGAACATGGCCACTGCCTTCTGCCCTTCCAGCTGGTCAGAGGACCTCCCTGTTGACATACTGGTCTGTCTTCCTCCATCTTTCCTCCTGAGGGGAGGATAAAGCCTCAAAAATCTAACCAGTCTCGACACGGCCCATTTGGCACACCCTGGCTGCTGAAGGAAGATACATAGCATTTAGTCACTGAGAGCTTTCCCCACCTCTCCTCAGAAGCATCTCACTGTTATGCAAGCAACATGTGAGAACCTGAATATTGCTAATTTTGGTCATTCCTAGTAAAGATTCTATGCAAGTACATTTGTCAAAGAAATACATAAAAATCTTTCTGTTTCTTCTTTCACTTTAATATGATTTTAATTTGTGTAATTTTATGAAAATGAACAGGGAAAAATTAAGTCCACTGGATAGCTTCATGCTGGCAAATATATTAGTCAAAAGCAGAGTCAAACCTTTCAGAATCCCAGCTGCTTTAAAAGACTACACAGAGCTACTCAACTGACGATGGGCAATTATGGGATAATCTTCAAGTTGCTCAAAGCTAAAAATTAAATTAAACCCTAGAAGCATAAAAGAAGAAATGAAAATATGACACTGGTTATTACTGTATTCCATCTCATGATTTTTTAAGAACTTCATCTAATGACTATTTAATGAGTGAGGACAGCTCAAAGTTATTTCAAAGGGATTGCTGTCATATGGGGGCAGATGCTGGATCTTTGGCACAGATGTCATAAGAAGATGTGTATTTCCCCTTGTGCCCTGGAGACACAGTCCCTCAGTCTTGATGCATCTCTATATCTCTGCCTAAACACTTCAGATTTTATGTGCATTGTTCAAGACTGCTTGCTGAAGCAAAACTTCATATTTCATAGGCATATTTGTGGGTAAGCAAACATTTTTCCTGATATGCAGCTCCAAATATTTGAGGCTGCATAAAATAAAAAAATTTTATTCCTCTCTAGCCTTTTTTCCTCCCAAGCACCCTAAAATACCAACATATTAGAAGCTCCTAAAATTTCTTAGGTATAAATGTAGCCATCTTTTCAATTTTACTATAAAAATAAAGATAGGAGGGTGGCCTATTTCTTCTGAAATAATTTTATGGAAATCATCTACTGAAATCATAAGATTTGTGTCTGGATTTTCAAAACTGTCAGAATCCGGAGTCCCAGTTCACATAATGTCTTGTGTGACCGCTCAAAGCAGAGGTCTGTATACTCTTGCTGTTTACAAAATACATCCAGCCATGTTGAGTAATTATCCAAATACCTGCAGAAGTTTGGCCTTCAAACATTACTCATATTGGGAAATAACTTCTCATTTATAGACTTAAAATGTGTCTCCAAAGTAAGCTATCCCAAAATTGATGCATCTTGGATGGAATTAATTTTGTTTTAAATTTCAGCCCTTGGTTGCACCTCTGACCAGCAATAAAATGATCTACGATCCAGGTGTAAGGAAATATAAATCTCAAATCCTGCTGAGTTTATAAAATTTTTCCCTTTTCCCCTGAATTTCATTGCTCAAAGTCAAACACTACAAAATATAGTCACTCCTATCTTTGACGAAGGCTTTTTATCACTGTCTACAGTGATACATATAAATTAAGTTTATAAAATTTGCACTTTGAATATTAATTAGTTTAGCTATATTGCTCATAACATCATCATTGACAAGGTGATGTTAGGTCACAGGTTGAACTCAAGGATCTCAGAGGTCTTTTCCAATCTAGCTAATTCTGTGATTCTGTTAAAATGCAAGCATATCTGAGGTTCAACAAAACTGGAAATTTCCCAAATTAATATCTGGCATACAGAAACACTACTTCTGTAAATTGGTGGCATGTTAGTTGTACAATATCTCCATACCTTTTAAACACCAAGGAAATGAACAGCTGAAAGATCAGAGGTAGACAGCCTGCTCAAAGATTCTCCTTCGGAGAGCATACAGATAAAGGACGACTGTAGCTACAGGCAAAGCTTCCTTTACTAATGTAATGTAGGTGAGAGATGCCAGCCTACATTTCCATAGACACACTAATTATCCCCTGCTAATGATGTCTTCCTTGGAGATACTCATCAGTGTCTTTTTCTACTTAATGACTCTAAATTATTTAAGGTAATCTTGTTTCAGCACTATCTCCTGATAACTGATTTGTTAATTTATTCACGGCTAAATGATGATTTAAAACATGTTAATAATTACTAATTTTTAATAACTTGACTTTTATTGACAAACATACTCAAGTTTCAGAATTTGCCAATTAGAACACTTTTCAGATGACATTCCCACCATATTCTTGGTTATCAAAAGTGGGAAGGGAGGAATTGTTATGAAAATTTTAATTGTGGTATTGATATACACATTCCTTACTACACATTCCTCAACTAAAGTAAATAATTATATGCTTCTAACAGAAGTTCCATTATATTTGTATAAGTCACCACTTTGCTTGTCTATGTTTTTCAACATATGCAGAAAATTTTATCTAAATGCAAATTTATTGCATTTTTCAGTTTCAACTTGTAGAACAGTATCCCAGATCTTTTTATCTTTAGGTCTGGTGTTTGGGAAAGAAATAGCTTGACATTGGTAAACTCAAAAATATAACAACAAATTTCTGTAGCAAAGATGTTTGAGGTACATTTACATTCAGGGAAAATGCTGGGGAAATGGGAGAACATAGACTACTTAGTATGCATATCAATAGTTTTAGTCAAATATGAATGAAGCTTTAGATAAAAGTACCCGGGTTTTTTTGCATCTGTGTTTAAGAAATATTAATTTCTGTGCCCTTTGGTTTCTCATGAATATACGACACTTAAGGAAATGAAGGCATAAGGCAATTCTTTTGATACTTTGGACTATATGTGCTTACATTAATGCTAGTGCAAAGTGGATGGAGGATCAGGATTCCAAAGAAATTCTATGATCTTCAGATCAACTGCTCTGAGTGTTGCTGCCAGGCCCATTGCTCTCCCAGATGTAAGCAAAGAAAACAAACCAATACCTGACTAAGATAAATCCTTTAACTTACCAGTCTCACAAGTCTACAAGTAAAAACCTTTAAGACTATGTATTGTCTTCTTCAAATATTTTTTAATCTATTTCATTTGAATATTTGCCCTAATCAAGATCACATTATACCTGAGTGCTACACAGATCTCATTAGGCAAAGATCCTGAGCAGGGACCTGATAGAAAAACAGTGTACTCTGTCAAAGATCTGTTCTGTGGGACGAAAACTGAATAAAGTCCATAATTTGGGATTTATCATTTCAGTGTTTGGACTGGAGCAGATAAAGCAAAAACTTAATTAGTCAATAAATTACTCTTTATCAGTTTCTCAAATCTGAACAGCCAACTATCAGGGGAAGTGCCTGAGTTTCAAATTACTGCAAAATAACGTCTTTTCAAGTGTTCTAAGCTATATTTAAAGTGGGGTTTTGTCCTGTGTACTGCCCTCAGTCACAACGTATTTGCTTTTTCATTAGGGCACTATCTGACAAAAGAACAGATCTATGAGGTCTGTGCAATTCTTTGTCCTACTTTGAACTCCTGATGTCCAAACTTGGAATCATTCCATGCAAAATGAAAAAATAATATTCATGGAAACATGTCATTCAACCATTTCCAGATGAGGAAAACTGCTTCCCTGTCCTTTTCCTCCTTAATCTTCAACACTTGTCTCCTGCTTCTCAGCTTCCAGAAGTGTCCTACATGAAATGATTACTATTCACTCCCTTCAGAGAATGTATAGTATACCCGGCAAAAAAACCGAGAAAGGAAAGGAAAATCATAATATATGCAAGAAATATTCAACAGCAGGTTAGTGATTATAATTCTCAGCAGATTTATAAAGTCAAAGAAAAAAAAAAATTCTTTTTGTACCATTTTATTTTACAATGGAAAAAAATTGTATCCTGTTAATTTTTGTCAACAAGGACTATTTTGGTTTTCTGTTATGTGTGTTAATGGAAATAAATACTTCCCCACATCATAACAACTTATTGTTATGAAAACTGTTCCAAACAAGCTTCTTTTAAACATTTTTTCCTAAATAATTCAATGTAGGATAAAAGGATTTAGTTCTTTTTCATGAAAATATACTTGTTGAAGAAATATAAGAAAAGTTAACTTGTAAGTTTGACAACCAACAGACACATTAGCATATTAATGATTATTCTGAACTAAGATACTGGATAAGCAGCCAAGTGCCAAAGTGTACATTCTTGCACTGTTGTCATAGCAACAAAAAAATAGATAATGTATAATGTGGGCAAAGAAAATTTCAAAATATTTGAAACTAAAATTTGTCTGCAGCTTAGAAGAGCCAGTGAGCTTCTTCCTTGTGCACTTGGTCCCAGATGCAGGCAAAACTGTTTAAAGTTAAAAGCAGCACGATATTTTATGAATTAGCTTGACTCATTATTAATCTATCAAGAAGCCTTGCTGCCCTCTCTGTAAAAGACAATGACTCAACTTTCCAGATTGTCCCCAAGTCAGCTGTCAAGAGCTGGCTTCAGAAACTCAGGTACAGACTAACTACTTGTATTGATCAAGATCTGGACAAACAAAGGAACTTTATGCAAAACTCAGTGTGTTTAAAATGTGATGAAATTGAGGCAACTCTGCAGCACCCTTGCTGGAAGTGAGTCTCATTGAGGAGAACGTTTCATATCCAACCTGCTGTTTTACAACTTGTCTTTGAAAGAGAAGAAAGCTTGCAGAGAAATGAGCAGAGACTACAATCATTTTAATCTCACCAAGTATATATTTTTAAGATGTCAGTGATAATCTTGTATTGCCACAATATGATTAGGATACAATCAGGAATCCAAGAACAACAAAATATTTTCTAACATGCCTACCCATGCCTATGCAAAAAAAAAGTGGTTGGAAGAAAGGTTTATTGCTGATCAATATAGTTTCTTATAAGTTATATTGTGAAATAAATTACATTTTAATGTAGTTTTCAGTATATCAGCATCTGACATATCCATATTCAGTAAATATATCTATATGTGTGTTTGTATATAGTATAGATGTGGTTGATGATATGACATTTTGAATTAGTGCAGTTCCACTGCATTCCACTGTCATTTTCTGACTAAATGAAACAGAAGTAAATGAAAACATACATGACTTCAGTAAACAATGTAACTGTCTCTAATGAATGTCTTCTCTAACTGCCAACACAGTTTTCATACATAAATAACAGCATCTCTGTACAACTGAGCTAGTCAGGCATACAGTGAGGGGTGGATTGCTTTGAGATCAAAGCTGCACCACTGAAGACAGAGCAAAGTACTGACTTCACAGTTTTTGCAGTTATTATAACAAATTACTCACAAGCTGATAGATGTACATGATATATGATATAAACATCTAAACACCGTCTAAAATGACACTCAGACTCCTAACACATGTACCTACCTAAGGTCACCCTCTGGCTACTGTTTGAAGGCTGAAAAAAAGACTAAATACACCATTGGTTTGCTCACTGATTAAAAACATACTATCTTGAGAAAATTATCAGGTTCAACTTTGGAACACATCATTTTCTTAAAATAGCTAAGAAGACCTCTGTGTCAAAATAGCAACATGAAAGTTTTGCCTGAGGTTGGGTACATCTTTCCAGGATGAATATCTTATGCTTAATGAAACAAGTGATGCACATAGGAAATAAAAGTTGAACATCAGAATTGCTATTAGACATGATCACTAAGATTACTAGTACAAAGAAAAAGAAAGAAACCTAATGCATTCTGAAAACCTTTTTTCCTATTTATTTTCAAAATGAATTGAATATTTAGAGTTATATTTCTCTGAATGGTAATAGAGAAATTTTTTTTTGTATTACTTAGACATAGGAAAATGCACATAAAGAAAACTCCTCCCTGTAACTGCCAATGAAATGCTGCATCTGAGCAAAAATGCCACCCATAACTTCAGGTGTTGATTTAAGACAACGTGAATATCCCTTAAAAGCCAGTATATGTTTTGAAAAATGTCACTGTGAATCTGTGCCTCACTGAGCATTGTATCACTCCTGTCCCTGGAGGTGTGACTGTACAGGCAACATAACTGACAATATTCAGAATCTGCCACTTTTTCTCAGTGTCTCCAAGGAAAAGATAGCTCTGATTTTGTTTTGCATAGAAGAAGGAAAAAATCCCAAATTTCTATCATTTGTTTGGAAGAAATAACTCTATTAGGGGGAAAAAATAGAATATTCAGTATTGGTAAAATTTTCTGTCTAAAACTGATCAATCCAATTTAGCACCAGCTGCTACACAATGAAAGTAAAGCCAGTCTTCTGCAATTTCTATAAATGTTTTAACCAGCAAAGTGCTAAGTAGTTACTTATAGAAACAAATACCAAATCAAATTACACAAAGCAATGTTACAGCTAATATCTCAAAATTAATGAATTTTAATCTAATTTTGGCACCCTGTAAAAGGTCCAATTGTTCCTGTAATTGTTCATGTAAAAAAACCCTGCATGTATTTTCAAGAAGTATTTCTACACTTACACTCTGACAGGAGAAAACCACTGTGCTTTATGGGACCCATCACAAGTAAGTCCTGCAGATTCAATCAGCCTCTGCAACCTGATTATATACATCCTGGAGGATGTCTGTAAACTCTTTATTTACTCTGATAAGCAAGAGGCTGTTTCAAAACACCTACAGCTCACACAATTAATTGCTTGGCTTAGTCTCTGAAGAAGTCTTAAACTTGAAAAAAATTAATAAAGATTACTTTAAATAACGTAAGATCATTAAGCAAATCTTTACAACTAATTGTTTTCTCCAGTACTGAAGCAGAATAGAGTACTCTGGTATTTACCTTAATATTAGAATGTAGATAATTTCATACTCCTGTTCTTCAAGGACTGTGACATCTCAAGTGACAGTTGCACTAGAAACTACCTTCCTTTTATTTAGGATAAAATTTGCGAATACAAGGTGGAAGAGGTTAGCCTTCATCTAATTACCAGTTTTATAAGTTCTCAATGAACAGTAGGAACATTTCTTAAGTGTGCTGCAATGGCATATTCCCTGAAAAATGGTGGAAGGCATTTGAGAATGAACAGAGTTATTAAATACACCTCTTTTTCTCCCGTAATTTAAACAAAAGCAAAAAGAAATGAGAAGGTCATTTGGAGACCTGACAGTTGATGTTCAAGACAACTCCTCAGTGGCACAGTGATTTCATATGAGACAGAAAGGTGAGTCAGGGAAAAGACATTCATTTCAAGTTTAAAATATTTAATTTTAGAACAGGTTCCTGTAATAAATTCTAAAAGAAATCTAAAAACATATTTGTTGCTAAGTTTATGCCTCTTGAGTATCCTTTTCTGCTTAGCAACAATTACTGCAGATATTGTCAGGTTTTGTCCAGAAAAACCATCACAACTATTTCAAGCATGAGACTTTCATAATAAAGGGAGTAGAAACTCAAACTGAGAATATTTCCATGTAGGCCTCAATTTTCATGATGAAAAACTTTAATTCTGAAGAACTTGTCCTTACATTTTGCTGTCCACAGAGGTCTCCATTCAATATATCCTGGAGCCCTTTCTCAATATAAATAGATAATAGCTGGACACAGGGTATTTTTCCCCAGCTAATACAGAGCTCACACAATAAAGCAGTTTGTAAATTATTCTCGGAAATTGAGAGCTTTGTAGCTTCTGTCAAAACAGGGCAGGAAAAATAAAATTGTGTGCATTTTCATAGAGAAAAGGAAGTAAAAGGAGCGGATGTGGAACATTCAGTATATACTGCTGACACTGTTTAATTGCAGGAGAGTTTTGGAGCCTGGTCATTGAGAATGTCTTGAATAAATTACTTCCATTAATCAATTGTTAAGAATTGGTATGTAAATTACTATGCAAACTTAATTAGCAGCTTCTCTATTTTTAGTATCTAAACCCCCCCACCCCACTTCAATAATGTATATCCTCTCTTTTTTTTTTGTCCAGCAAATAAAAGGAATTATCTTTGCTAATATTTGATTTGGCATGAAAAAAAAAATTAAGGTAACCATGACAACAGTGTCAGTAGCAATAAATCAGCTGAATTACAATAATAACAATATGTAAGCAATGAAATGTGAGCCTTTAAGGGAGCAGCATGCTCTGACACATTATAACTATTATGAGGACACCCTGGCTTATGCTTTCTTTCATTTATGATAAAGGCTCTTATTCCCAGAGGTGCTGCATGTAATGGAGCTTTTAACAAAGTGGGATGAGTCAGAGATATGTATAACAATATTTCAAATTCATGTAGATAAGAAAGAACTGTACAAGCCAGAGGTTTTTTTTCTTATGTTTTTGATATAAGCCATTTTGGACTGAAGAATTCTATGCTGTAATAGTTGTAGTACAACTATTTTACTACAGGTTGGTCAGC
This sequence comes from Setophaga petechia, assembly GCA_024362935.1. Taxonomy (NCBI): domain Eukaryota; kingdom Metazoa; phylum Chordata; class Aves; order Passeriformes; family Parulidae; genus Setophaga; species Setophaga petechia. Next base: position 28,808,697 of record JANCRA010000001.1, read on the forward strand.
AATTTTATTAAAATATACTGTGTTCCATCAGAAATACCCTTAATAGTCAAACTTCCAAGTCTCAGGAAAGCAAACATTTCAAAGAGGCCCCTAACACTGGAAACATAACATGCAATGAGTCCCAGGCTCTTTGATCTGTGTTCCCCTTTTCCCCAGTCCATGGAATTCTTCTATAATTTGTCTTGTTCAGCTTGGAGAAGAGATGATTGAGGACAGTCTACAACATCTTGAAGGGGGGCAGTGGAGGAAAGGTGGTGAACTCTGCTCTGGTGACCAGAAATAGGGCACAAGGGAGAAGAATGAAGCTGCATCAAAGTTCAGACTGGAAGGAAGAAAAGGTTGTTCACTAGATGGATGAGCCTGCCAGAGCTCAAGCAGCATCTGGATGTTGCTGCCAGTCACAAGGTTTAGTTCTAGCTAGGTCTGAGAATAGCAGGGAGTTGGACTCAATGATCTTTATGGGTCCCTTCCAGCTTGAGAGATATGCTCTGCCTCTATGATTGCTTGCATAGGCTCAAGAGGGAAAGGACATGACAAAGAGTCTATTGTGGATTTTAGTATTTCTATTTTTGGCTGATTTGAAGGCAAGGTTTCAATATTGTCACAGAGTAATGAAACACAATTTATTAAATTTCAAAGAAATTTCTCTTGGGTTTTTTTGTTTGGGTTTTTTTTTTTTTAATGAGGTATGAGGAAAATATCTCCAAATGAATTGCAACATACTACCTAAGTCTGATTGTTCATAATGTGGAAATAGCTTGTATAGCACATGATTCTACTAAAGTTAAAGAATAGAGGGAAAAAAAAGAGAATAATTGAAAAAAATTACCAACCATTTCTTTCTGTCCTCTACCTCGTCCAAACTCAACGTATAGAGGAAGAAAGGTTTTGTCCTACCAAAGTAATGGAACTGAATAGTCTGGTAGACAAGAAGACATTATTCTGCAGGGGAGTAGAAAACCCTAAATTGCCTTCATCTTATGCTCTGATCTATCCTTGTTGTCAGTCACACAAGCACATATATATACCATTCCCTACTGAGCACAATCTCTTTCATTTTCAGAGAAGAGGAGTCTCCTCCCTTTTCTGCACAGATGAAGACACCTGCACAGATTGACACTACATTCTACTTTTCAGTTGCCCTGAAACAGCTTGAAATAACTGAAATCACTGTTAATTAGGAGGTCAGTTAAGTAATTAATATATCTCCAGCTTTTGACCTACAACAAAACAAAATAAGAATGAAGGCATACCTAAGAACTGTATTATGGATCCTCGCCATCTTGTTCAAGGCACTTGCTGAACAAAATACACAATATTATCTAAAAATAATCCTACATCGAATGAAAATTTCCTACTTTTCTTAAGGTAAACCAAAAGCTTTGGAACATAATGATATTCCTGGTTTAGAGAAAGTTTATTACTTCTTTTTTTAATAAATAATTTCTTACCATGCTTTGCCAGCTTATATTTGGGTTACATGACTTGTGGTATGTTTGTGGCATGGACAGAGACTAAGCAAATTTGTTTTGTATTATGAAAAATCTTTGCATATAAAAATAGACAATTTGGTAGGAACAAGCTATTCACATTCTGAAAGAAAATCATGGAACTTCAGCTGCAGTTTGTGTATGGAAGATTATACACAGGACTGATCTTTCTCTCACATTTTAAAGAAATTTCTGAAGTTATTTCCAGATTTTTATTTTGCTACCTTGTAATTGAATGCAGGTCATTCCTTAAGAGGAAATCTCCAGGGTTTAGATTACAGTTCTTCATACAATAAAAGAAAAAACCCACCACCAACAGCAATAAAAAACTCTATGACTCCAGTCAAAGTGGTTTGTTTCTCCAGCTTTTATTTGACCATTTTTCAAGACTTTCTTTCAGCTAAAATGACATTAGTGCTAGACTAATTTGAAGACCACCCCCTCTTCCAACTTCTACTTTCACCTCATATAGGCACTTAGGCCAATGAACAAGATGACTCAGAGCAGTTTTCTGCTTTCTTGGTGCAGGAGTGACTGTCTGTGGGAGTGTGCATTTATGCATGAGAAAGGGAAAAATTATTCCAGAAAAGGAGGAGGAGGATAAAAGGGAGTAAGATGCATCAAAATGGCATTACAGAATTTCAGCTCCAAGAAAGTCTGCTGGGGACTGAAATGTGGATGATGTTATTCAGGCTAATCTTGCCGTAACAAAGCTTATAAATATGTTGTTCCAATCTTGCATTTAGTTATACAATATGGAACTGCCATGTGAATCCAATAAAACAGGGTGGCTGAGGGGGCAAATCCTCCCAAAGAGGAAGACACACTAGTTTTAATTCTCTAGCGAACTCCAGTAAAGTGCAATACACACAACAAGAGTGCCTTTCAACATTCCTGGCTCTCCATTTTTAGGCAGCAAAGACAGTCAATATTGCAGACTGCAGAGCAGAGGATAAATTTCCCTCAGCAAATAGAGCCATCATAACTGGAACTAAAAAACACAGATATGGAGAAGCAACACAACACAGTCCAGTGTAAGGCTGTATTTGGTTATTAGTCCTCCAAAGATGGATGTTCTTTGTTGTATGCTTCAGTAAGGCACTTCTTTTTCTTTTCCTTCACCCTCTTCAGCTGCCTAAAACCAATAATAACTTTCTCACATTTAGTTCCAAGTACAGGTCAAAAGTCTCGTCTCACCGTTTTAGTTTAGCAAGCATGTCCAAACAGACTGAGCAAGTTAGTACATGGGAAATGGAGAGTTCTTTTTTCTAAATGAATTGATTTTGTTGAAGGTAGCAGAGAGGAAAGAAGAGTGGGGATTTAGGGACAAATGAAAATTTTAAAAACAGAAACACAAATCACAGAAGATTTTCATTAACTGGGTGAACATATCCAGGTGTTTTAACCCTTTCTCAAGTCCAGTGGTATTTTAACGTTTAAGAGCATTAAGATCCTTTTTCTTGGTAAGACATTTTAAGATTCATTTATACCATGTATCCATATGCTTTGTAATGTGATATGCTTGCTTTAGTTGTTAGCGTTGAATTCATATTTTGCTTATATTAGTATCAACTTCTCAATTTCTTTCAAATTGTTTCCACTCAATTGGATCCACTGTGACCTCTCTCTAGTTTTGTTCTTTCCATCATTTTTTATGTTTGCTCTTTTAGCTTCCCAGAATTTCATGTTCTCTTTCTACTGTATCTAAAAGGTCAATTCTTATAAGAGCATGGCACTCTCCTTTGTTATTCTTCGAGTTTTTCTTTCACAAGAAATATCCAAAATATATATTTGCATCAATATAAAAAGATTTTTAAATTGCCAAGGAAAGGTTTTTGGGTTTGGTTTTTTGTTTTTTTTTTTTTTTTTTTTACATGATTCACAGAGAAGTAATAATGTTAAACTGTGGGAAAAGGACATGATATTTTGAGGCAGTGTCACCGTGTTCCTTTGTCCTCTAGATGGAATGACAAACTTTGTCTGGGATAAAGGGAGGTCAGCTGAAAATAAAAAGAAAGGGGCCATCTCCTTTATTCCCAACATATCACCATGTTCCACCTCATCTTTAATATCTACTTGCCCTAGGTGCAAAACAGGAGTATTTCACAGAGTGCCCATTGAAGCTTTTTCATTTATCAGGAGCACTGGATAAGCTCTGACTGAGAACTGCTATTGTGAGTAGGATGAGCAGAAGTTATCTTACACTGCAGTTCAAATGGGAATTAGGAGAATGCATCAGGAACTCGATATTCAATGCTTGGGGGTTTTTTTCATAGTATTTCATAATGTCTGCTGGAACCAATTACATTTCTTGAGATTTTTGGTATTTTATATTTAACACAATATAATTTGATATTTAAGAAATAAAGTATTACAAGTTGGAATAGGTTTATCTAGAGTTCTGCTGGAATGTATATTTTTACAGGTTAGATATTAATATTTATACATCCCTATTCACATATATTGCCTGATTGCTTAAGCCTTGATTTTGTATGGAGCCAAGACTGTTGTTGCAATATTCCTTATGAGTGTTTCCTTTCCTTCAAGTTAAAATATTTGACATTTCCTAATCTGTTATTAATTTGGAGAAATCTAGAGGCAGGAAATTTTTTTCCAAATCTATGGTACAGATTTATAATATATATACACATATATACAAAACATGAAGTTGAAATCTTCCTGATTAAAAATGAATTTTTGGACATCGAAAAATTTATTACCTGAATAAGTTCTACAAAGCTGCAACTCTAAACTGCAGAGGAACAAGAATTATTTTAGCTACAGGAAACATTTGACATTCATTATTTCTGGCATATCCCACCATTCTTGTCCTTTTCAAAGAGCTCAGAAGAATTTGTATTCATAATGATAGTCTCAATGACCCTATTTGTAAAAATAAAATCATAGAACTAAAAAGAAAGCAAGTACCATGTTTTAAATGCACGAGACTTCTGCAATACAGGAAGGAAAAAAATATCAACATGAGGCAAGAAATGTCTCTGTGATAAGAAGGGTTAGAATAAAAGCTTTTGTTCTCTCTTTTTTGGCAATCATTCAGCAGTATATAGGCATGGAGCCAGCTGCTCAAAGTTTAGATTTGTTTGGGATTTTTTTTAAATCCAGTGATCATGAAAATGTGCATGTGATTAGGACTATCTTTCAAACTATAGGGCCATTTTATTTAAAGGTGAATTGGGTTTTAATAATAAAATAGTCAACATTTTTTCTAAGGCAGCTCCAGAAATGCATTTTTTCTAATTCAGCTCCTAATGAAGTATATTTCTACAGTATTAGGTTTGTACTCATTTATTTCACAAAACTATCTCTATTTCCATGTTTTTTTCAGAGTATTAATTGTCCCAGTTCATGAATTGTACTTATTAGGAAGTGCATGAATTACAGCCATTTATTTTAAAATTCTGTTTTAAACACTATTTGCAGCCCTCTAACTAGGTTAGGAAATGAGTGACTTTATTCCCCTTTAGGGTCTGAAACTTTTTATCAGACTTCAAATGGAAAGCATAAAGAAGTCTCAAAAAACCAGGACTTTACTGAAATAAAACTACTCATGTAAGAAGCATTGTAAAACATTAGCTGGACTGAGGTAGGTCCCTCAACCTTACTCATTTAAAAACAAAAATGAAACAAACAAACAAAGCCTGCAAACATGTATGTATCTTTCTCCTTCACATGTATTTTTGTTTGCTGCAATGACTATTTATTAAACCTGGAATTTCTTACCTCTTTGCATTAGAATGACCTTGGCTATATAAAAGATATTATGATGTTCTGATTAACTATTATATGCAGTTTCCAGACCACTGCAGCAGCATTTACTTCAATGAAAATATTATTGCATATAGCAGCTACAAATCAGACTCAGATCATGACACAGTGACTTCTTTTATAAGCAAAACACTCCAAAGTTAATATCTTTTCCATTTTGTCAATGTGTAAATCATTCCTTTCCAAGGAAGGCTACATACTAAACTAGGTAATGCATTGTTCAGAAAATATGCCGTTCAAAAATGTGTTTTTTCTAGATCAGCAGGAAAAAGTTTGCAGCTCTGCATGTTAAGAGCTTCATCTCAAAACAAGCTTTGGGTATTCAGGTGATTCCTGTCGAATGGGAGGAAATTTGCAAGGAGCCATCTTGGCTATGGGTTTAAGCCCCCCCATCACACTGATCACAGTGGGCAGAAATTGAGTGAAGGTAGCCCATTTTAATCACTGCCATTAGACACAAGCCCCTCAGTAGCTCCTGTAAACCACTGGGACCACTGGAAGAAACAAACCACTGGAAGAAACAACAGGTATTACCAAAGACTTAGGGAATTTACTGGATGTGAATGTCATGTTGACAGCTGAGAGGTAGCTTTATTTTTCATTTCACCACAGAGACAAAAGCAGTAACCTCTGAGAACTTCCTAAAAGCAATTCAGAATTTAACTTATCTGTAGAAAAGCTTAGCTAAAACTTAGATTTTGAAGAAATATTCAGAATCAGGAACTCTTTTAAATGCCTTGTTAAAAGTTTAATTATTCATTATTAGTCATCACTTCCATACTGAGACAGGGGAAAGGTTTCTTCATTTAATCTGAGAAGTTATGAGAGTCTGGATAAACAGAATCCCTTTACAGTGAGTTAAGGACTATTTATCTTTTGATCCATGTTTCCCACTTGCACTGCCTGCCTGCCTTTTCACCATTATTCCAGAATAAAAATTTGCATTTGGTAGTCACTTTCAAGCCTAATCAAAACCAAACAATTCCTACAGTTTCATTTAAAATTATCAGAGTGGAAAATAGGATTCTAAATTAGTGACTCTACCACAAGTTAAGCAAAAGGCTACGGTGTTATTTCATCTCTATGAGACATCACAAAACCAGCTTGGGAAAGAACAGATGTGTGAAGCAGGGAGATGAATTATATGATATTCCAGCCCCCAGTAAAGAGTCCAGTCATGACATAAAAAATCTTGGGAAATGAGGTGTTATAAATTCCAGTACTCAGTAAGCTCTTTGGAGATTAATCCTTTTCAGTGACCCTTAGTTTTACCACTTAGGTCTTATCACATAGCTCTATTTATAAATGTGATACATTATAAATACTATGTAAGCTTAAACTTGAATACCTTAAGTGTTTCAGTGACATTACCCTAGGTGACTTCTGATTTAAATACACATTAAAAAAACCTACTTCAAGAGGCATTATTGTTTCCATTTATGCTGGAGAACCACACACACATTTATAATTTCACAAAATGGAGCACATTGCACTGCTATATCTAAAAATATATATAATAGAAATAGGCTCCACAGAGCAAACACTGGGAAAATGGACACAGCTATACTTCCATCAGAAAGATTTCTTTGTGGAAGTGTATCATTTCAAGGGAAGGGCAAAGTGAATATTGACTGGCCAGACTTAGCATGGGTCCTCTATACTGCCCACTGCAGTCAGTTCAAACACTTTCATCACACTTTCTTTCTACCCACCCTACTACTCTCCACTGTGTATCAAGGGTCAGCCTTTCATTCACTAAAAATTCCACCCTGAATACTCCCCACAGACACTTCTGTGCTCTTGTTGCTACTGCCACTCAAGGAGAAAACAACCTGTGGGCATCTACAGTATCTACTTTCTTTTCTATCAAAATTCATGTGTACAACATCACCCACAAGCATACTAGTCTATTCCATACTCGTAGCTATCTTGCTCTTAATTTGCATTAAAAATTGCCTTCCACCAGTGACAAAAGTATCCTTGGATTCATTAATCCTTTAGCTTCTAGCATAATGAGGTCAGGAAAGATGAGTTGGCCAGGGCAAAAAGAAAAAAAATTAAAAACCCCAATGCTCTACTTGATTTCAGAACCAAACAACTGACAGATTGTATGTATCCATACTCACATCACTACACTGTTCTATGCATGTGAGCAATTCCACTCAAGGCAAAAAGGCCATTTGCTATTTCAGAAATAAATGTTTGCACAGATGCAAGTATTTGTGTTTGGCATATAAGGTGATATATTTTCCCAAAGACCTTTTTCTAAGATCTATTCTTATTTGTTTTTACCCATTCCTGTTCCCCCATTTATGAACCATCAACATCAAAATAATGGTAGTTTTTTATCTGAGGAAAGGAAAGGAAAGGAAAGGAAAGGAAAGGAAAGGAAAGGAAAGGAAAGGAAAGGAAAGGAAAGGAAAGGAAAGGAAAGGAAAGGAAAAAGGAAAGGGGAAAGGAAAAAGGAAAAAGGAAAGGGGAAAGGAAAAAGGAAAGGAAAAAGGAAAGGAAAAAGGAAAGGAAAGGGAAAAGTAAAAAGGAAAGGAAAGGAAGAATCCAAAATAGCTTTTAGCTACTCTGTCATCAGGGGTAGTCAGCATGGATTTGGTAAAGGTAAATCACGTTTGCCCAAGCTGATTGCCTTCTGTGATGAAAAAATCTGCTGGGATAATGAGAAGGAGATCAATAGATCTTGTTTGCCTCTAATTCAGCAAGGTTTTTGACAGTCTCTCACAAGATCCTTATAGATGGACTCAGGAAGTGTGAACTGGAGGAATGGACAGTGAGGCAGGTTGTAATCAGTGGCAGAGGGTTTCGTTGGAAGCCTAGTGGTGTCCCACAAAGTTCAATACTGGGCACAGCACTAGTTTATTTACTTATCAATGGTTTGGATGGAAGGGTAGAGCCTTCCTCAGCACATTGACCTATGACACAAAACTGGGAGGAGCAGCTGATAAGCCCAAGTGTGCAGCCCTTCAGAAAGACCTCAATAGGTTGGAAAGTTGGATGGAGAAGAGCCATCTGAAATTCAAAAAGGGCAAAAGCAGGGGTCCTGCAGCTGGGGATGAATAACCCCATGCAGCAGCATAGGCTGGGATTGACCTGCTGGAAAGCAGCTCTGCAGAGAAGGACCTGGGGATCCTGGTGGACAACAAGCTGTCCATGACCCAGCAGCATGTTCTGGTGGCCAAGAACACCAATGGGGTCCTGGGGTGCATTAGGAAGGGCACTGCCAGCTGGTGAGGGATGTTATCCTGCCCCTCTGCCCAGCCCTGGTGAAGCCGTGCCTGGAGTGCTGTGTCCAGCCCCAGGATCCTCAGTAAAAGAGTCATGGAGATCCTGGAGCAGGTCCAGCGGAGAGTAAGGAAGATGATTGAAGCACTGGAGCATCTTTCTTACAAGGCCAGAATGAGGGAGATAAGCCTGAGAAGAGACATATGAGAGGGGACCTCATCAATGTCTGTCGGTATCTGAAGGAAAGGTGCCAAGACAGATCCAGGCTCTTCTCAGTGGTGCTGAGAAATAGGACAAGAGAAAATGGACAGAACCAGGTGCACAGAAAGTTCCATCTGAATATGAGGAAGAACTTTACTGTGCAGTGACTGTGCAATGAAGCAGATTGTGCAGACACTTTGGGGATATTGAAGAACACTCTGGACATAATCCTATGCTGTGTGCTCTGGAATGACCCTGCTTGAACACGGAGGTTGGACCAGATGAGCCACTGTTGTCCCTTCCAACCTCACCCATTCTGTGATTCCCCTTCTCCTCTTGTTTCTACTCTATGCACGGTGATCACAAACAACCAGAAAAGGCATTTTACACAAGCAAGTAAATTCTGACAGTGTTTCCTGAGAGACACAATTCTTGACAACCCACATAACAGAACCCTGAAGAAACTGTCATTAAAAAACAAAACCTGTGTTTCACCACCACTGAAACTAACACAGGTAAAGCAGACAGAGAAGGATTTTTTATATATCTCCACTGTTATTCTTCATTAACCAGAGTATAAACAGATATGGAAAGAGAAGAGCTGTTCAGATAATACTGTCATCAGCATATGAAGTTCAAATTCATATATTTACTATGAGAGAGACTGGTTGAAATGGCAGCAATTTTTATGCTTTTTTTTCTGCAATAATATCAAGGTTCCTACAAATGTTTTCTACTCTTATCAGATAGACAATAATGTCTCTACTGGCAACACCTCCTCCTCTAATGCTTAGTGTCATCCTTACTTATGAAAGCAAGAACTTCAGGATGCAAACATAATTGAAAAGGTTACAAGTGGAAAGGAGACAAATTATTTTCCCCTTGTTTTGTTTTCTGAAATCTTTAATGCTGTTACTATCCAGCAATTATTTGTGTCATTAAATTCCAAGGCATGGCTACAACCTCCATTTCAGGAAGTCCCTAAAATTTGATTAGTCTGGGCACATCTTCTCTGATTCTCTTAAGTATCTCTTGCTGCCTGCCCACTCCCAGACTCATGAAATTTTCTGCCTGTCCTTGTAGTGTGATTCATTACAGACTTTATGAACTCAGCACCCAGAGATTCCATCAGTGACCTTGCATTTTCACTTTCGCAATTCCCTCTGTCCTTATCCCTCACCAGCAGATCACAGCACCTTCAGTTTTGTGTCAGCTTTCAGGAAGTGCCTCCCTGCTGTTTGCTTAAAGCCTCCGTGACTTGGACCATCTCTACAGGAAGGCAAATATATTTAAAGAGACTTGGCAATGAGTTAAGACAGTCTTGCATGAAAATTCTTCTTCATAAAGCTTTTCAAAAACCTTTATAAACTTCTCTCTCATATGTGCTCATGTTTCCTTTGACACCAAAATTAACAGTTGTACAAATAAAAAACAAATTGTGGGGAAATTAATTGGAAAATTTGACATTTTAGTGGCTAAATATTAAGACTTCCCTTGGCATCATATTTTTCATTTATATTTTTATTTCAGGAAAACTGAAGGGAGTATTTTTTAGTCTTTTGTATTAATTATTTTCATTTCAACTCTAGGAAGCCTGTGTTTTGCATATTTAGATCTTTGCATTCTTTAAGAATGCCTTTAGCTACTGTTATGTTGCCATAACACAATTTAACTTTGATGACATTTTGCAAAAGAATCTCTTAAATTTAGGAAGCAAAAAGGCACACAGTCATTTTAGCAGAAGATTGGAATAAAAATCATCCTGTCAAAGTTGTTTTTTTACAAAAATTGCATAACTTCCTATTTATTATATTAAATCACAATAATTTTGAGGCAGCAGAAAGATGAAATCTCAATCAATCAAAACAAGCCTCATTCCCCCATCCCCATTTAACCCTTGAAAAAAGAAAAAGATTGCTGGACTTTACTATGAATCAGATCAGGCTACTCTGGAGTCTAGATGATTATTTAATCAGAAACATATACACACACATAAAAAACTACCAGAAACAAACAAACAATCAAAAAAATAGGTTGTTAAATTCACACTAAGAATTAACTGTGATATTCATGTTTTTTCAGGTGGACATTAATATTTTTAGATATTTTTCAAACCTCATACTGATTTCTTTAATGAGGAAAATAAAACAGAGACAGGCTGGGGATCTACATGAACAAACATTTTTTTTCAGCAGATTTGACACATTATAAAGCTTTTAAATTACACTATGAGTCCTAACAGAATCTCAGATTGGCCAAGGTTTGAAGAGACTTCTAGAGGTCATCTGGTCTAACCGCACTGTGCCCAAAGCCTCTTGCCCAGAACCATGACCAATAACACCCTCAGGAAGATTTCTATCCAACTTTATCTTTTAGCTGGCAGGCAGAAAGCACTGCCTATTGTGAACTGGGTTTAAAACCTCAGGGAAAATGCATTATCTTAGTAGGATGGACTCCATGGACCATATACACATGCAGTTGTATAGAAAAAATAGTTTGATTTTAGTTGTATAAAAATTTTCAAGAAACTGACATGTAGAAAAGTATTATATTCAAAGAATGCTATTTAATTTGGTATTACCCTCCCTTTATTGAAGAAACACCAGCTTTGCATTTGTTTCAAGACTCCCAGCTTGTGCTCATGGCACAAGCAGTTTATATGATTACATGTTTTGTCAATAGAACCTTGTGTCATACACTGCATTTAGTGGACAAAGAGACAAAATTAAGAGCACAATCAAAAATCAAATGCGTCTTTCAAGTACTTTTTTTTACTAGCCAAATAATGTTCCTTACCAGAGCTTTCATAGATACAATAGATTTGCATAATCTAAGAGGGAAAACAGATTAAGGTACCTGACATTTAAAATTCTATTCTGTGTACTATCTGTAGTTATTTAGTATTAAAAAGAGCTTGAACTGAATATTTGTAGACTATGGCCCAGCAGGATGGTGTTCAGCATTTTTTGCTTGCTTTGTTACATTCCAGTGACTTCCTTCTCCCATCAGTAACAAGGAGATTTACACTCAGAGAACTATAATGAGTCCTAATCATGTTTTCTCTCTAGCATGACCGTTTAAAACATGGCTAGATCAGGTATGCTGAATTTGAAATGTCTTGGCCGACAGTAAATATGAAAACTAAGCACTGCAAGGAAAGGGAAGGTTAAGAAAAAAATATATACATGCAGTCATACAAAGCCAAGAGAAAATTCATATTACATTGTTTTAGAAGCACATTTGCCTTCAGAAAATAAAATCTAAATAATTTCCCAAAAAAAAAAAAAAATACTTAGCATTTAAAATATTGGTGAGAATATAAAAAATTCCTATGGGATTTATTCAATGATTTGAAGTCTCGGTTTGAGTTTGCACAAATCCTTGAATTTAGGTTGCCCTTAGGCTGAAGTGCCTGGAGCAGACACAAAGGCCTGATGGGCTTGTGAGAGCCAAGCTGGAATACACCTGTAATCCTGTAGGTTTGGGAGCTGCTGTTTTATTCTTTAGTGGTTTTCTCATACACCTAGGAGGCAACAGGGCTCTAATAAAAAAGTCTTCTCCTGACCATTGTTTTAAAACTTGTCAGAGTAAGCCTGAAAACCTTATTTGCAAAAAGTGCATGACAAAGTAGAATTATTTGCAGTACAAATAAATAGTCAATTGCAAATATTAGATGCTGTGAACCAATTACAAAGGTGGTTTTGAAAATTTTTGCCAACTGGAGACATTAAGTCCTGCATTACAATGGAGAATACCAATGACTAGTCTCAAAGCATAAAACTCCCTGGCCAAAATATTTTCAACAACTCTCCCAAATGTACCTACGGCTATCATTTAATAATATGTTCATGAAAGAAAAACTAGAAAAGCTATTTCTTCTATGTCATACTGCCCCAGACCTTCTCTATGTGGACAGTGTTTTGACATCAACTAGTCATAAGTATAAATCTTCTTGCTACTGATCTGCAAAATACTCCAAGTATTAATTAATTTGCACAGAAGGATGAGTTTCCAATTTCTTATAATCAAGGAATGCTAAAAATTCATCTTTTGAGGTCTGTAATACCAGACACAATTAAAAGTCAGTCTTTCAATTCTTAGTAAAATGCATTATTTGTTTGAATTTCACATCTCAATGTTTTCAGTGTTTATCAGTAGATAAGAGTCTGAAGTTTTTGAAAAGATGTGCTGCAGGGCATCAGACATCCTCAAAGTTTGGAAAACATTTTTCCTCAGGTTGTTTTGACTTGGTATCATCTTTCTTTCTACAGTTCAGGAGTTTTAAAACATTAAAGTTGTTGAGAGTGAATTGATTGGATCACTATTCTCCTTTGGCTCAGATGCATGTCTGTCTCACCACCCTTCTCTGTAAAATTTTAGGCATAGACAGATTCTTGTGGGGCAGAAATTCTCCTTCCTTTTCCTCTCATAAATCCTGATGTTGTTAATGATGTTCTCTCTGGGGGCAGCCCCTTGGTTCTTTAAGAGTGCTGCAATCCAATAAAATTTTGCACTTTAATTGACGAAATTAAATATGTTACGAAAAAAAATTTAAAAATATAAACTTGAAATAAATTTTAAAAAGTCAAGTTCTACAATTCTGTGATTGTAATGACTCAGGTCTGACATCTGTCGCATTTATTCAGCCAAAATAAACCTACCTCATCAGTGATTTGAAATTTTACAAGTACTGTTGTACAGGAGACATCAATTTAGTATTCCTCTGTTATTTTTATCCAAGCATGTAACTTAAAGTGGAGAAAAAAATCAAGTTCATTATGAAATGTCTTTTCTAATGGGCTTTGGAAGGTTGCACACCACACAAATAAATTTTAATTGACCTATTGATGAAATAGTCTTCCTCTATTTAAATACTTTAATTTATTAAACGCCTCATAGAATTCAATATTATAGGTGTCCAGGCAAAATTATAGAGCTCCATTAAATCATATTTGCTTTTCATAGCATTAGCTAAAAATTAACTTTATTAATTTTCTACAATTATTATTTTACTGCATTATAAATATCTTTGAGACTTCTCAAATCTGAGGTTAATTTGAATCATTTCAGTTTTACCACTGTTACAGGTCACAAATAATTTCTCCTGGAAGTTATAAAGAAAGTATCTATGCTTTTCTGTGTCCTAACTGTTTGTGTTTTGAAAGAGTAAGTTCACCTCAAATTATCTGATGATAGATAAACAAGGTAGAAAATAATTAGAATGCCTAATTAATAATAAATGAGTCTAAATCAGACTTTATGTTTTATGAGAAGCACAATAATTCAGATGCAAATGTGAATTTCAGCAACAGATAAAGCACAGTCATACAGCGATATGTTTAAAGTAGTATTTAAACTAGCTATTGATTAACTGTTTAGTTAAGACATTTAGACAGGAAAATATTTAATAAAGATATGTATCAAATAGCTTTTCAGCTTTTCTGCACAAGTGCAGAAAAATTCCTACTCAGGCTGATTCACAGTTTATCAGAAAATAAAAAGTCCAAATAGAGTCTTTGTCTGCATTATAAGCATTGAAAAAAATAGAAGTCAGAAGTCTCACTTACTAATTCAAATTTGTGGGCCCAGTTTATCCACTGCTCTAGAGAACTTTTCAGGTTATCTGTGGCATTAAAAAATCAGCAGACTCAGTGAGAATGTTGCTTCCAAACTTGAATGCAATCTCACCTGTGATCAGCCTGGAGGTGCAGCAAAACATGGCCAGCATTTAACAAGTTTTTCCCCTAGGAAGCACACAGTTGTTAACAGTCTGAAGTGTTTCATTTAGATTCTGCAAACATGCAAAACCCCCCAGCCACTGGTACTTTCTATAAAATCTACTTCTTCTTTAATTGTGAGATCACCAGGCATTTTTATGGAGACCTAAGCATTTATTACTAGATATTTCTTTCCATAGTGTGATCTACTACAAAAAGATCAACTCCAGATCTGCTGAGGAGGAAATTTGTACCTCTCACACAGCTGAAAGCTGCTATTGCAGCTACCCACTGAAAGCACAGGAAAGTGCAAAGAATTTTCTTAAAGAAATGCCAGAAATCTTGTTGAAGTCTGCTTGTAGTTCATATCTGAATGAGACTAGGCATTGGGGTGAGGGGTTGTACTGGAGGCAAATTAAAACAGTCAAAACATGTTCATGTTTTTCAGCTGTTAGCATTTAACCAGATTTAACAGTCTTTTAAGACATGCAAAATGATACTACCCAACAGTATTAGAAGGGCTTGTGTCTAGTTTTGTTCTTCAGAATCTTCTCTTTGATCTTCATTTTGTCTTTGTAGTTTCTTTCTGAACTGTAATCCATGCTCCAGTCAAACCTGTTATGTTCAAGTATGATCTACTATTTTAGCAAACATTATTTTCTCTAATGAATTCTTGTCCTCTTCACTAACTCTTCAATGCTTATAAGGCACACAAGCCTTCTGCTCCTTTAATTAGATTCTGTTTAAAAAAAAAAAAGAAAAGAAAAAACACCACAAATTAAAAACACCACAAAACAGACTGCAGCCTTTTTTTTCTAATTTTTTTCACTTTGCCTTCCTCTGCAGTTTTTTATTTGTTGTGCAGAAGTCTGCTGCTTAGCTGTTCACTGCACATCACTGCTGGAAGAGGCACAGCCAGCTGTTACTAGGCACTATCAGCTGAAGACATGCATATATATATGTTCACTTAGAGGTGGCCATAATTTGATATTCAACAGGGCTGAAGATATGACTGTATGTATGGTTTTTTAACAGACTACAGGATGTGCCTCAGATTTTTTGGTCTAGTTTTTGCTGCTTTTTACTGATTACCATGATCCTTTACAATACAGTCTGCACAGCAAAAGGCATGTACAGAGAATGCGTTAGAGAAGCCCTCAAAATGCAGGAGAGGATGAAAGATTGCATTAGTAATTTTTAAAACTATACTTATAAAGAAATAAGTGCCAGAGAAAATATGGTTTCCAGTGGTACTGTTAACCTGTGACCTTCCTACAAAACCCTGCACAACTCCAGTTCTTCTCCTGGAGCCATCTCTGTTTGCACTGTACTATCCCTGCAAGGCCTGCATGGATATAGTGACCATGCTGTGAAATATGTTGCACAAAATCAGATTTTATTAGGACATAAAGCAATCAAAGACTTATTCCCAGAAGACTTTGTAATTTTGAGATGTGTCATAGTGTCTTAGCAAGATGAGAAAAGAGCTTCTACTGCTTACTTCTCTTCCTGGAAAAAAAAAACCAAAATGGAAAGATTAGATTCTTCCAGTTTCCAAATCATGGTTTTATGCTTTATCATTCAATAAGAACATTTTCTTTCAATGCTTCTTCAAAGGCTATTTACATGAATGCAATATTTGCTATGTTAACAAAGCCATACCCCCTTTCCCCAATGCCCGAGGCAGCTGTAAAGATGCTCTCAGAGTGTATATTTCAATTACTCCTAAGGGTAGCAATAACAGCAGTAGACATAAAAAAAGATTATTGTACTTGAAATTTTATGTATCCAAGAGATAGACATGTCAATTAAACCTCATTACTTTCTCTGTGTCCATGAATATTTCAGCAAAACTCACTGTAAACAAATAGTGGTTATATCACTCAGGTTGAAGTATTATTATATCATTGCAGAGACAACACTAGGCTTCATGAAAAACACATTTAATATCAAACCCCACATATCTGTGTTTGATCTAAAAAAATATTTACACTTAAACTATTCCAAACTTTTTACTCACCTATTTATTTCCTGCAATGTGTGATGCTTTTCCCTACAGATGTGTAAAGGCCATAGTCCTTTTTTTTTCTTTTATTGTTAATTGGCTAAATCTACAATGTTTTAGTACAGAAGGAAAGATCTTTGAACACCTATTTTGCAGAGGTACTTCTTTTGAAAGATATGATCCATAAAACAGCAAGAAATATACTTTGCTAAATTACTGTTCTTGAATAGCTCACCAACTGAGCACTGAAAAAGACATGGTCTAAATTAATAGAGATCAGGACTATGTACAGAAGGAACTGAATTTTCAATTTTCACAGGAGATTAAAAAAAATGGAGGCAATAAGGTCCAAAGTGAAAAAAAAATTAAATTAGAAATCTCCTCTTGTAGACAGTATCTGTGGAGACCACATTAACCATTTGGTTCTGTTCCCAAGGACTGGGCTGAGCCCCCAGCACACAACTCTGGCATTTCAGAGAATATGCTCTGCTCCTTCCAACTGATCTAAAAGGATCCACCTAGTAATATTTCAGATTTTTGGTACATGACATTGACCTTTCCTATTCACTTGGCAGAGCTGGCTCAGCTGGACAAAATGTCAGTACTGGCTTTGTACACCATAATTTTAAAAACCTATGCTACCTCTAAAGAAGACCAAACAGCATGGTTATAAGGCAGAGGTTCAGCAAGAGCTGGCTTATGCCCTGGCAGACAGGAGTTCCCAAAATACTGGCATGTGCCCTTGCAGATATGCCTGTTGGGGTTAATGATGCCAGAGAAATTCACACAGTAGATGAGAGAGATCACATAAATTTAGGGGCATTAAAAAGTTACCATTTTAGCATACCATTTTTGCCTTGCAGGGTTCTAGGGAATAGGAATGGGATAATTCCACAGGCACAGAGAAACAGATCTTCAGTTAAACATTTTATGATGAGTGAGGAATAAGGATACTATTCCAAAATGACAGAGGATAGGAGTGTGTGTGTGTGTCTTAATCTTAAAGACCAGAAATGGTCTTTGAAAACCTGAAGTGAGAACCTAAACCTGCATTGGATAAGTTTAGCAGCTAGAATACCATGACAGTGTAAGACCTAGAAAGGTATTGCATACACTTAGGGTCTACTGGACACTGAGAAGACAGCTTTGAAATTACCCTAGTAGTTTCCTGCTTGAGAAGATCACTGAGATGAAGGACCACGTCAGGAATGGTGTCAAAGTTTAATAGCAGGACCTTAATGGCATCAAATCTGTTATTAAGCACAGCTGCAAGGAGCAGCTTCAAACAGGAGAGTTTTAAGTCTCTAATTCACAAAAGCTCTTAAGGCCATTCTACTTCTAACCTGATTAGCACCCTTTATCCTATTCATTAAACCTGCAATTCATGTCCTAAATATAATCTGTGAAGTCAAAGGTGCAATTTTGGTCTACATTCTGGCAATTAGACAGCAATGGCAAGGGTACAAACTGGGGACTGCTTCTTATTCATTAATTCAGAGTCAGCAATTCTTTTTATAGCCCAGTGGTAGAAAGAAGACCAAGTATTTTGTTTGGTACACTCATTGAGGGAGTGGTACAAAATAAAGAGAGATAAGAGTCTCCTCATCAACAAGTGACAGGTATTTTATAAAATTAGTCATAAGAATGGCAAATATTAAACAGAAATGTAGAAGTACATACATCTACAATAGCACTCCATTTTGAAACTTCCAAGTGGCTTTAGCTGTAAAAATAAGGTCCGGTGTTCTGGGCACTGTCAAATTTTCAGTATAGCCTAGAGCTCAAAACATGAATTCTTTGTGAATTAACAATGTCACTTTCTTTCCAAGAGAGGTGTGGGTGGACTTTCAATGACTTGGAAAGTGAGAACAGTCAGTTTCATGGCATGCAGCATTTGATCTATTTCTAAACTCTTAAAAATACTCTTTTTTCCATGGATATTGCAAAATTTCTAAGTAGGTCTTTTCCTCAAAGGAATTGCAAGATCAGAACAAGGAGAGCACGGACCATTCTAGAAATTCTATACTCTTGGCTATGCATTTTGGGCACAATGTGAATAAATTAAAAGTAGAAATGTCATTTTGAAAGAGAAAATATAAATTTATGCCACCTTTAAAGACAGAATCAATTTTGGAACACTGTAGGAGGACTGATTTTCTTCTATATTATTTTTTGCAGGTCCTTCTATTTGGTTGACCTCAGTCTATATTTTATAAGATCACTAATCTTTCAAAAATGTAATAAGTGCTTACTATGAGAATTCTTGTAAGACTTACTTAAACAAACGTGTTCTACTTTTAAACAAAGGATTGGAAACCAATTACAGTATAGAGATTCTTAGTTCTAAAAGAATTCTAACATCAGCTCAGGCAGGTATCTTTCTGTCTGTATGGTTTATTCTAAATCTATATCTGTCAGATTTGATATTGCAGTTTCTCCCATGTTTCTATTTTATAATAAAACCAGTAGTCAAAACTTCAACTGGTTGTCAGTGCAGGTCCTGATGGCAGTACCAGGAATATTTGGTAGCACTTGATAATTCCAGTGAGATAGGTTTGCCCAAGGGATGTTAAACTAACAGCAACATTGGATAAATTTAAGTAATAACTAGTTTTTCTGTAAACATATCAAATTAACAAGTTAATTAACAAGTTTAATTGAACTAAAGAAATTAGGAATAGTCCACAAAATAAATGCCAATATTAAATTCTGACTAATCCAAAGGAAAATTTGGGTTAAACTATTTAGAAACTGAACAGAAATTATAAAAGGGCTAGGGAAAAAAAAAGAAAATTAATAAATATTGCCTTAATAATGAGTGTTAGATCTGTCTCTCTGTAATCTCTGCCTCTCTGTAAATCTCAAAGTGCACATTCAGACTTTGATATCTCACTGATTGCAGTGTATAAGGCAGTCCAAAAGACTGATTTCTGGGAGAGGGCAAAGAGTAGGACTCCTGCAGCACCAATTTATACTGACTTTGCATCTGGTCTATCTGCCTGCAAGTAACAGTAATCCAGTAAATGGCCTCTGCTAGGTCGAGTTTATAGAAGTGATGAGACAAGTTTGTCCCCCAAGGATTCATCATGAGCATAGAGCAGCATGATCAGTCTGAAGGAGTTGTGAGAGTTTATCTTACTGACTTGTCTTTTCTTATTTATCTTCTAAATAAAAAAAACATTAGGAAAATAAAAAATGATTGCTCTCCCATTTGGTGGTATCTCATAAATTAGGGTAAGAAATTGAAAGCACAAAAGGGTTTATTATTATGAAATATGGTCCAATAGAACACATTATCACTCTTACCATGGGTTTGGTATGTTCATTGTAATGGCTCATCAGAATATATTGCCCTCTCTTTTACACTCTTATTATTTATAACTAAATATGTTTATCATCTCCTGAAATAAATTTTCTTATATAATACTCTTTGAAGTAAGGTAGTCTTACCATTATTCCAAATCTCAGAGCCTAAAGAATCACCTGAAAACACTATTAATATCTTGGATCTTATTATTCAGATTTTCTCAGTGCCATTACAGATAGATTATAGAAATTGATGTATGTTGAGAATATTGAATTTATTTTCATAAGATGGACTTGTTAAGTCAAAATTCTCCTTTACAGTGATTACACTAACCTAACTGCACACAACTGCTCAGGGTGGAGTTATTTTGTATTTTCTCTTTCTGGAATTGCAGACTCAATTCAAGTAATTTACTTTACCATCTTATGTAAACAGTTTATTTTTGTAACAATATCAGAAAAACACCTCAGAAAGGGCAAAATTTTAAATATGCACCATGGTCTACTGTGTACTGCTTCCAAAGAAAACTTTATCTCCTCTAATTCTTCAGCTGAGAAATATATGCACTGTTAAAAAGGCAAGCTTTGGGAGTAGAGTATGTCTGTGTTTTGTATGGGCTACATTTCCAATGAAGAAAAGAGGATAAAACTACAATTGAAAATGTTGCAAACAAGAATTTTTCAAATAATTCACATTCAAATGAAACTATCACCTTTGCAAAAGTTATTATTTTTATTCCCCCCTACCATTCTATGGCTCATGAACAGACCTTCAAAATTGCCAGTTGCCCTTCACACAATTTATTGATGCTAAGAACCATGCATGCATTCAGAGATAATTCTCTGCACTGTGCCTGTACTATAAGATCATATCTCCTGTTACACATTTTTTAAAAAAAACTTAATTCAAAATTTTGCTTATATAAGTCCTTTTCCAACAGATTTAAATAAAAGAGAATATGCCCCACATATACGTATATATATCACAGCTGCAGGTACAATAATGGATTGACACATGGATTTTCCTTTCTGCTATCAAAAGGTTCCCAGCTACCCAGGAATGCACATTCATCTTTCAAAACAACTATAACAGGACACCATGGGTAGAGACTGGATAAGAAAGGGAACTAATGCATTTCCAGTCTCCAGGACTGCTTGCTAGGAGTCCTATATTTGTCTACAAAGCTCTGACATATCCCCCGGGAACTGTGATTTCTCCTTTAGCTGAATTAGCCCTTCACTGTGTAGTGTAACTCCAGTGATAGTTTGCCTGTGTGTGCAAGTATCTCCCAGTTCATACATTTAAAACCAAAAAGTCACCATGTTCAAAAGTTCCAATAACTTGACATTTTACTGACATATTCATGGAAATGAACCAGAGACTAAGACATCCTATCCATGGTTGCCCCTACTTTTCCTCTCTGCATCTAAGTATTAGGATTAAGAGTGATGGAGCTGTTTCTCTCCTCCCCTTGGCCAACGGAATTTTAATTATAAAATGTAAAGGTGAAAAGGAAAAATAATACATTTAAAGGTTTGGCTTGTGCATGTAAAGTAAATATCTGATAAATTTGAGAATATGGTTGTCTTTTATGTAATTGTCACTTACCCAGAATCATGGAAGGGGTTGTCACCAAGCCTGTTGGGTACCCTGACCGGATGTTCTACAAAATAGTTTTAAGTTGGCATGATGAAACAGGCTGGAATCTCAAGAGAGAATATTATATTCAGGGTTTTTTAACTGAGATGTTTTTTCTTCAGTATTATTGGTAATAATCTATCAAATTTCAGAAAAACAACTCTGATATTGACCTAGCAGTATAAAAACCATTCAGCATGAGCCTCTGCAGTCTCAATCTAATCTGAGAGCACAACAGAACACATGAATCTCCTTTGAAATTCTATCCCCCTTCAGTTATTCTAGAGGTGGAAGAACATGGGGACAAATGTTGCCAGACCCTTGGGGAAAAGTTTCAGAAATTCCCTTCCCAAAGATGAAGTAAGTCTTGGTGAGTACTCTGCTTCAGGAACCCGTGACAACAGCATAGACAACTTAATGAGAATATGTAGCTGTACATGCAAATAATTTTGACCACAAAACTCACCCTAAACTTTTGGATAAGCATGAAGAAATCTGATTAACTGACAAGCTAGTTTAGTTCTTGACCACTACATTAATATATAGGGATTAAAAAAAGAAAAAAATTATTTTCTACCACTATGTGTGCTAAATCCCATTCTCTTGGGAAAATTAATACTTGTAAAGGGATTGTTCAAGGACACAGCAAGACTGAACCAACTGATGGGCGTGTTCTCTCTGAGTAAGTGTAGACAGAAAGATTGAGGAGCTGTGTTTAAATCATACTTACTCCTTAGTAAAACCCTGCTCCTTGAGCAATGCAAGAAGTAACAGAATCTCTCTCCTTAGTCGGATGTTAAAATGTGTTTACTCTTAAGAAAAAAAAAGGATGTATTTAAACCCCCAAGGTCTGTACACTTTTTTTACTACATGGAGTTGCAGTTACTGAGGAGCTTCAGGCAAAGAGATTTGATTTTGGGAACCTCAATGACCCATGTATGCAGAAAGCATCAACTGAGCCCCCAGACTAAAATCTAACCTTGTGTCCTACCTCCGAATGGTAGGAACAGCAAATGGTTTCCTAAAATAGTATTAGAAACAGGAGAAGAACTGAGATTCTTCCATATTTTCCATCTTCTCTTCATTAGGGCAATCACACTTCAGGTACTTTTCAAGCCATCCTCCCTGCTGACACTTATATTTATTTTTTTTTTTAAA
This sequence comes from Setophaga petechia, assembly GCA_024362935.1. Lineage (NCBI taxonomy): Eukaryota > Metazoa > Chordata > Aves > Passeriformes > Parulidae > Setophaga > Setophaga petechia. The sequence goes on from JANCRA010000001.1 coordinate 28,831,233, forward strand.
AATTTGATCCATATGAATTGGGAAACTACTTAACAGAAGGCTTTCATTTCTGCATTGTATGAAAAACTGCTGTTTTACCTTTTAAACCTTCTACTTTTTGCCAACTCCAAGATCCTGTGCTACAAGGAGATAAATTCCCTATAGATTTCCTCACAGGGTACAAAATTATGTAAACCTTCATTGTGCTCCTTCTGCATGCATTCCTTTTGAAAGCTCTGTGTCTTAGTCAGTTCAGCTTTCCTGATGTGGAATTTTTTTTGTTTCTGACCCCCCTTCTTAAAGACTTCTGTACCTCACAGTCCTTCTGCATCCTTTTTGAGAAACAATGTTCTACAATCCATCCAGTATTTAAGCTGCAAAAGCATTATGAATTCACAGCATCATACTGATGCCCTGTTTTGTATCCTGTTCTTTCCAGATAATTCCCATGTGGTCCTTGGATGGCTGGTTCACACCAAGTTGATATCCTCACACAGCTACCCACAAAGACTCCAAGATCTTGTTCAACCCAACCTCCTGGGCATTTGCCATTTTTACATTTCAGCTGAAATTTCTCATTCATTCTATTCAGCTTTTTGCAAAAGCTTTTTTTATATTGAGACTCTTTTGCAACTGCTACTACCCTGAATAACTTTCTGCTATCCAGAAATTATGCAATTTTACCTGAAATTATGCAATTGATTGATATCAAAATTATTGCATGATGCAGACCTCACCTTAGATCTGTGCCATTCAACAGGTAAAACCCCTCCATTGTGAAAACTGGACATTCAATCCTTGTCTTTATTTTTGGTAGCCAGAGAGAAATCAAACTCTGTTATTTCTTGACAGTTTTAACTTCTTTGAAAGTTGTTTCCACAGCCTTTGCCAAAGCTCTTTGGAAGGTCCCATCAACTGGATCACCCTCAATCACATGCTTACATGCCTAATGACTCCATTGCCTTTCTTCTTTCAATGGTTCAAGCTAGGATTGCCCTTTACACATGACAAAAGGAGTTCCTGGCAGCTTGTACAAAAAGTTTTTACAGTCAGTCATATCTAGGCACTCAGAAAGTATACTTGTACTTGCTTTCGATGCAAAGGAAGCACTGGAGACAATGGATATTTCAATCTTACATGCAGATGTCTCTGCTACTTGTACCCAAATGTCATCTTTAAAGCTGAATCAATAGCCATATGAGTTTCACTTAATTACAGACTTTTGTACTCAACATTTGCACTTGAATGCTTGCATAATTACATATGGCCTTTCTTATGTTTAGGAAAAGAAGCTGCGGCTGCCCACCAGTACCCCACCCTTTACAGCAAGAAACAAATCTGGCATATAATGTCTGCAAAAGAAAGTAATGATAGAAAATTTTAAAATTAAACACTTTGGTATTTTCTGTATGTAGATGATAATGTCTCAATACATCTATTTGAATTAAATTGTGTTAAGCAAACAAAAAATGTCATCCAGTCTGAAAATAGCACTGCTGGTGACATGGTGAAGAATTTCAAAGTATCATTATTACAGAGGAACAGTGATATAAGGATGGGAAATGCATAATAAAGAGCAAGAAAGGATAGTAAACATTGGCTGCTTTGAAGTTAAAAATTCCTGATATCCTGAGCTAATGGAAGAAAGCAACCCGTTGAATATCTGCACCAATGGACCCTTCTATATCACAGTCACCTACAGCAGAGATTTTAGGCCACTGTTCAACAGTGTTTATTGATTTTCCACGGTTAATGAAAACGGAAAGAAAGAACTCTTAACTCTTTCCATTCCTTCCTTTTTGGTAGAGATGGCTCATCACTTGCACTTTGCATTTAGTAGGCATGTGATATTGGCATTCTGTTTAGTAAGAGTGCACATGAGATACAACCATAGCTCCTGACAATGCATACTAACATCAGGCTTGTCAAGAGTAGAGTATATGACCCTTCACTCCAGAGAATAAAGTTTATGATACGATACAAAAAATGTTGATTGAATATGCAGAACTGTGCGCACCATCTGTTTGCCTTGTTTGTCTAACCTCATGGGCTTGTCACTACAGCTGCTAATTGCATTATGGTATTTTCATGACAGACCACTTCTGCTTCAGAATTCATAAGGGCATATTCCAGTTTATATCTGCCTAATCTTCAGAATTACAACGGACTTAAACTTTTTCTGTATTGGTTTTTGTAATTCTTCCAGAACTGTTTGTGGCTTGGGTTTTTTTGACATTTATTACCTGCTCAAAAGCACTTTTTAATTGAAAATCTGTGGCTAACCTAATTAAAAAATGTTCTGTCGTGCACGCCAGAAGCACTACAGGCTTAAAGAAAAACAATTGTAAGTCGAGACTTGGTTCTCATTTACACAAATATAAGTTAATCAAGTAAGTTGGAACACAAAAAACTCATGTCATTTTATTTTGTGAGTTGTTTTCTTATTCCTTTTCATTTTTGGTATACCATATCACTGTTGGTGTTTGCAGGATATAAATTGAACTATGCAAATTTTTTTCAACATGAGAATGCCTAAATGCAGATGTTTAACTCTACTCCCTGAACAGCAGGCTGTCATACCAAAGAGGAAGTCACAATTTAAACTGACCATCATTTTCCCAACTGAATCACATAAATGTATCATTTTAAAATGACAGAAAGACTCCAACGCTCCCATGAAGGAATCTCAAAGTCCAGATTAAAAGAATTGCCAAAAACAATTTAAAGTGGCACTAGAAAAAGGCCACGGACCATCCTCCTGTGAATAGAATCATATAACTAGGAAGGCAGGTATTTCCTTTCTAAAAAGTATACAGGCAATGATCTAAGGTGCAAGGAGTAAATAGGAGAATAGAATTCTTTGTCATTCATTAAGGACAAATTCAACCTCTGTTAACATGGGTAACAGGAAACAGAGCCTGAGCTCTGCATTCTTTTCCATTATAAGCATAATTGACTATTCTATCTATTTCCATTGTGTCAAAGTATGGAGCTAAGGAACAGCACTGCCCTTGCATACAGAAATGTTCCAGGGTGTAATAGCTGTTCCTCTAGATCAAGTGCTGCATATCACTGCACTTGAACTCTTTATTATGCTGACAAAATACATTGTCTGCATCCAGCAGGAATTATTTTGGTTTTAATTTGTCTCAAATTAATATTCATTTACTCCACCAGAGATCTAAAACCAGGAGAAAATAATATTCACTTTCCTTATAAAACTTAGTCATTTACAAATGAGAAATACCTTGACCATTCTGAAGATGTTCATCATCTTTATAAATATGTGACTCTGTTTGGTTGCCTTTGGAGTAATCCAGGAAAAAATGACACTTAATCAGACCTAATAACAGATTTCTCCAGTAAACAGTTGCTTTTATTCAATACACACCATCTTTTGCTTTGAATGAGGGTTCTCTGACTTGCAGAAGCCCAGATCACAAAGGGTCTGTGCCACCTGCACATGTTCAGACCATTTTACTCTCTTGCACAATGAATGCTACTGCTAAAGCAAATGCTAGAACTGATTATGCTGCAGCTGAAACAATCAGCTAATGGTTAATCCAAACCATTCTGAGTCTGTCCTACTGGTCTTCCATAACTGACTGACATAGGCATCCAATAATTCAGATATGTGCAGGGATGTCTGTTTTGGATAGAACACTTTTTTCCACTACAAGGAATTATTAAGATTTTTGCTACATGTTCGAGGCACTATTGCCACAGTAGTCCTTAGCTTCCAGGTTTGTATTTCTAATAAACATTTATGTGAAAAAAAAATGTTAGGAGTAGTTCAATAGGCAGCAGGGAACTTAGTGAATTAGGACTTGGACACTTTTGAATCTACCATGTCCATCTGAAAGGATGTCTGCAGGAGCTTTGTATCACATTGACTTCAGTGGCTCTAGCCCACAGCCTCTCAGTTGGTTCTTTTGAAAGCTCTCTACATGTCTCTAGATGGAAAAGAAAAATAAAGAGTAACCACAAATATCAAACAGCACATTGTGATACATCAAACTTAAATTTGTTCATGTGTTTTCAACATAAAAGGGATTGCTGATATTGCTCACTAATCCAAGATCAGAGGAATTGAAATCTTAATATTTTATAAAATAACAGAAGTGCTAAAACTAAGTTATTTTAGACTTTATCAGCATGAGCTAGAATATTTTCTTTTTAATTATTACTTCTGGAAAGTATTCACCAGAGAACCAGAGCTCTCACAAGAAGGTTATCAAGCTATATACCAGAAGTGAAGCATCTGCACAAGCTCAGGAGCATATGTTGTGCCTGAACTTGGTGACAGAAGAATTCTGCAAGTAACAAATATTCTTGTTTTGAGTTAAATATACTCATATAACAAGCTCTGATGTTCTGATGGTGTGTGTGGAGTAAGGAAGAGAATTCCAGGAGAAAGATTGACTTTCACCTCACGATGCAGATCACTAAGCCCAGAGTTCTTTCCACAGATATTTATTCTAAGCTCAGTAATTATTTCTACAGAACCAAATTTGAAATTCAGCTATTTTTAAAGAGTGTAAAAATTAATAACTTTTGTGAGGGAAAAAAAACCACTAGGTAATATTGTGTTCTTCACAATTCACAGAATCCTATGAGTTGGAAGGAATCTCTGGAGAATACCTGGTCCAACCCCCCCAGCTACAGCAGGGTCCCTAAAGCAGGTGACACAAGAATGTATCTAGGTGGGTTTTGAATTTCTCCAGAGAGGGAGACTCCACAACCTCCCTGGGCAGCCTGTTCCAGTGCTCTGCCATCCTCAACGTAAAGTTCTTCCTCATGCTGAGGTGAAACCACTTGTAGTTTAGTTTATGGCCATTGCTCCTCATCCTGAAAATAGAGAAAAAAGTTTTGGACAGACCAGAAAAATAATCATATTTTTAAAATGGATTGTAATTAAGGAAGGGTAATTTTTATTTCTTCCTTCAACAATCTAAACGACAGAACAAATGCATGTAGTCTCAAAACATATGGCACTCTTTGCCATCAATGCAGATGCACTCATTGATAAAATTAAATGTAATAAGAAGATATCAAAATTTAAGATGCATTAAAAAGCAAACAATCACAGACCAGCTAGAAAATAAGCATGGGAAACATCAATGAAGAGCATTTACTGAGACATTCCAATACATATGACCTTCTCTTAGAAAACTGCCAGTTTCCCAGGACAGAAGTTTTCATAGGAAAATTCTAATGTTCATTAACCTTTATTAAGTCCCCTGGTTCCAGTAAGAAATTTCTGCTTGGAATTTCACCAAAACCAGGATGGCAATGGGAGCAGCCTTTCTTTAAAAGAAATGCTACTAACTTCTTGGTAAGAGCTTTGGTCAAGGCAGCTCATAGATCCACTCCCTACTATTCTCACCTGATAAAGAATCAAAACGTTTTACCTCATGAGACAACACACCCTCTGATAGGAACAGATACAGTTGCAAGCCCAGAGACAAAGACAGGAAATAGCCTGTTAGGAAGTACAATTCAAACTACATTCACTGCATTCCCCTATTAAAAAAAAAATTGTATTTAAAAGGAATTTTTTTGTAAAAACCTTATTTTTAAAATCTTTTTTACAGGAATCCCCCCCAAAAATGGTGAACACCAGTAATTATAGTTTAGAAAATGAGTAATATGGCTTATTTATCAAATTAATTATTTTTCAGAATCAAAGTGAAACATGAATAATAAAATTTTAAGCTAAAGATAAGTTTCTAGAGCATTAAGAAGATCATAGCTAAGGATGTCAGCAAAACTGTCCTCAGTGACTTCATCTCCATGACACAGTCCAGAACACCAGAGTGAAAAGAAGTTCAGTCTAGAACAGTTTAAACTCTCTCTTGTAATCCAGCACTTCAAATCCTGCTCCTCAGGCACACTTTCATCATTGAGGGGAAGGGCAGAGAGGAGTCAAGGAAAAGATTTCCAAGTTTTTCCTTTACATTTTCCCAGAAAAGCAGACATTGTTTATGCCAAAACAGTCTCTGATCTCTGCAGAATGGTGAATACCTTGTATGAGTCAAGGAATGTCGAATGCAAGTTCTTCACTCACATATCCCTGAAATCCCACTGATTTTAGCCAAGGTGCAGCATTTGAAGCAAAAGGATTTTTCAAGTCATTCAATAGGCACACAGCATATGTTGGTATTTCTGCTCATCTCCAGGAGGAATATTTTCCTTTTTTAGTGTAGCTGCACAGCATGAAATAAGCCTTCTCTGCACTGCTCTGCAGAGGTGCACCACTTCCAGCTTACAGAAACCAGGACTTCTTGTACTCTTGACAGTGTGTGCCCTAGCAGCCTTTCATGTCTAAGGTTGAAAGAGCAAGGAAGGTATGTATGGTTGTTTGAAAATGAAAGGATGTTCAGTTACTTTAAAATTACAGATCTCGTACTTCTGTTAAAAAATAAGAAATTAATTAATAAATTAAATTACTTTTACAGCACTTCTGTTTGAGGTAGGGGTAAAAATCCTTACATTTTTCCCCAAAAGACCCTATATTTTCCCTTATTCTTCTATTCTCAAATGCACATGAAAGAACCCTTTTGCTTTCTCTTCTCCCATTGAAAAACAAAAGAAAATATGTGAGAGGATGAAGGACAAAGAACATTGCACCAACTATTTTGTTTCTACATCCATGAAAGTGATCTTTTTTTGGGAAATCAGCTTAGAAGTTTTCATTCTAAGAATTATTACCCATTCTAGTTGCTACCCAGAAGTTACAGCACACAATTTTTAGAGTGACATTGGGGCATTCTCACAGATGAAAACTTCACCTTGCTTTTTGCTATTTATAAAATGTTAGAGTCTGGCATATTATATAATTATTTCACAAAGAACTGAACTGTCTGGACATTTGTGGACACTTCAAGATAAAGTGGGTTTATCCACATCCAATTTATGAAGTTTCTGTGTAGCAGGAACCACCTTTGCACAGGATTCTGTAAGTTACAAATATTTCCAGACCATCCACTTCACTTCAGAAAGTCAGCTGGACAAATAAATATTTCCTTCTATTCTCACAAGCCTTTTTGGTGTTACATTAAAAAAAATGTTAAAAGCTTTAATTAACATAAGCTTTATACCTAAAGTAGTCAATAATTTAAGAACCTCTGCTGATTATATCAGTGTATTGTGACATCAGATAAAGTATAACTACTAATTCAATCCCCATCATATTCATAAAATTATACAGTTCTCAACATGAAGGATATACAAAGATGTAAAAGCTATGTATAAATCTGTCCACATTCAGAAATATCCCTACCATTCTGTAAAGTATTTGTCCATATTCTTTGTTTATTTGACGTTTACCAAGTCTATCAGAGGACACAGATATAGTTCGTTTGTGTCTTTCTATCAGGAATAAAATAGAAAAGAAGAAGAAATCACACCAAAAAACAATCAAACAAAGGGCTTGTAACATTCCAGGAATAAGCAAAACTATTGGATAACACTATCTCTTATACAGGAGGATTCCTTGAGGGTTTGCAACATCAACAAAACATCAGTACTCTTCCAGTCAAACGACTGAATATTCATCCTGGTAACAATTGCATTCTATTACATAGAGAGCAGCATATGGTAAGTATTTATACAAGATAGTCAGCCAGATGTGCACCAACATTTACAAATAAAATCTGAATTAACACAGCATCTGCTGAGATTTTTTCCCAGCATGCCAGGATTGTTCCAGGCAGAATCTGAGCTTGTATTCTAGGATCCAAGATAATTTACCGTCTACTCACATATATATTGGTCCCAGATTTCAAAGTAGTACTAAGCTGAAACTGCAAATACAACCTAGGATCAGAGAGCAGCTTAAATGTTCCTGAGGTCTGATATCACAGATGAAAAACATATTTAAGATGAAAATTTGCACTATCAAAAGGGCTAGAACCAGAGCATGGCCTAGCTCATTGTAAGAGTTATTTTTCTCCTAAGGGGAAGATGTTGATAGTTAGTGTTTACCTAGATATTTCAAAATTTCTATGACAAAAATTTCTACCTATGTAAAAATGTAAAAATATTAAAAGAAATTTGAAAAGCATTTTTTTTCAATGAAAGACGGAAAGAATGAGCTTTAGATACCAATAAAAAAAAAAAATCACTTGAGAGTAAGCCTATAAGTAAGCTTTGGCCTATAATGATTTTTTACCAATAGTTTTGTGTAAAAATTTAAATGTTAAATGATTTTTTATTTCATAAGTATGTCCTACAACATTATGTCTGCTACGGAGATGCGTGCATCCATCCTCCTTTCTGTTGTTATATTCAGGACTTGTACAAATTTGTATGTACCATTAAAAAATATGACTAAAACATTTCTTGTCCTTCCATGTTGCTCTGCTCTTCATATATTCTGTTCTGACTTAAAGGAAAACCATCCAAACATGGGATATCACAGGTTGGAAGCAACCACAAGAGGTCTGTAGCTCACCAACCTGCTCAAGGCAGGGACAGCTATGGGATTGAGTCAAGATGCTCAGGGCCTTGTCTAGGCTGGTCTTAAAAATCTCCAAGAAGGAAGATGGTACAAAATCTCTGGGCACTTGATTCAGTGAGGGAAGATCCTGACTCCATCTTCTTGATAACCTCTCCGTGGGTACTCTGGCGCTGCTGTTAGCCCCATGTGCATCTCCTCTCTGAGCAGAGGGTCCCCATCTCTCAGCCTGTCTTCACTGGGCAAATGTTCTTATCCTCATCTGCTCCAGTGGCCCCTTGCTGAAATCACTCTCATTTTACATCCCTTATAATGTAGAGCCCCAAACTGGATGCAGTATGTTCTAAGGAGCACCATGCAAAAGGGAATTATCCCTTCCCTTCAGATGCTGGCCATGCCCCTACTTACGCAGCCCAGAAGGTTTCTGGCATTCTCTGCAGCCAGAGCAGGTGCAGGCTCACATTCAGCTCCCTGCACACAAGGACCAGAGTGTTTCTGCACACTGCAGCTCCCCAGAATGGCAGTTCTCAAGCTGTACTGTACCACTGCAAGGGACTTTTCTTTACCAGACGTCAGACTTTTGCACCTGCCCCCTGTTGAACTTCATCAGATTACAGCTGGGCTGTTCTTACAGCCTGTCTGGGTCCTTCTGGATGGTAGCATTGCCCGTGGTTATAGGAACTACTGCCTCCAGCTCACTGCTATCTGCAGATTTCATGTGTGCACTACAACGCTTCCTTCATTCATTAACAGAGATGCTAAACAGATCAGATAATACTACAAACCCATTCAGTATTTCACCTCCAGAAAGTGCAACTTGTTAACCACCACATTCTGAATCCACTCATCCAGAATTTTATCCACCTGATTGACTATATGTCATCCATCCATAAAGACCATAATTTCCTAACATGCATACAAGAATATTGCAGAAGAAAATGCCAAAAACCTTGGTGAAGACAAGGTAAATAACATTCAATTCTTTCCCCTCATTTATGAAGCCAGCCATTTCAACCTAGAGGTCAACAAGACTGGTCAGGTACTGTACAGCCTTAGCTTTCATAGCATCAATCCCTATATCCCTATATAGACAAGACTTGTAAATTCCTCCTCTGTAGCATCTACCTACCTTCTTTGTAGCTGCTGTTCAGTCACAACGATGTCCTGCTAAATCTAATTTTTTTGCTTCAGTACCAGGATGGAATTGCTCTTGAGCCTGAAGGAAACTACCTTTAGATGTTTCCTACTTCCATGGGATTCTACATATTAGGTCCCTGCTTAAGCTAAAGTCTGTTCTCCTGAAATCCAGGGCAAGTATTCTGCTACTCTTCTACCTCATTCCCCTCAGGATCTTTTACTCCACTATTTCATGCTCAGTACAGCCAAGGCTACCACTGATTAACACATACCCAATAGGTTCTTCCTTATTAGTGAATACAACCTCAAGATATGCAACAGCTCTGGTTGGTGCAGGGGGTGCCAGGAGCAAAGAGATGCCCCAGCAGCATCCCTGGACCCCTATGTACTTCCCACTCTGTGAACCAATCTTCAAACTGCCAAATACCTGCCTGCAGGACATACACAGGTTTAGGTTGAGCAGCTGTTTGCCCAGGTAAAAAGCAAACAGAAGCCACACAGGATTAATTCCTTCTTGTAAGCCTACAATCCTGTCAGAATGCTTTCCAAGAATGAGTGGCTGTGCTCAGGAACACCGCCTCCTTCACATTCACAACAAAACCACTTCACTGAAATACAGGAGGAGGCTGTGCTGCCACTTTGGGGAGAAAGGCTTTGAAGGCTGCAAGACCATCCTTAGTAGATGTCATGGCTGATGTCCCAGAAGCACCTGTTTGGATTTTCTGCAGATAGATTAGTTTGACACTGTAAACCTGCATCCATGTAAAATGAAATCTTAAAGAACAGAAGTATATCAACCTTTATATTTCTTGTGTGTGAACACTGCAGAGCACTTTTTGAGAAGGGGTCAAGAGAAATCCAGTAAACTGCCTGTACCTATCTAGCTATCTGTCCAAGGTTATAACAATAGGTACATCTTCCAGCTCTTTGCCAAATTCAGTTGAGTAAAAAAAAGAAGTAATTTCAGGCTGTTACCACTATCTTGAATATCTTGTAGCCTGAGCACTTCTTGCTGTTCCACTGCTGACTCTTGAAAACTACTTCTTCAGGGAAGTACCTTCATGGGCTATGCTTTTGAGGAGATACACGAGTTTTGTTTCCATTAACTAGCTACCTACATTTCCCAAAACACACACTTTCCTCTTCCAAACACTTAAACACTTGTTTTTCTACTATTTCTCTGTGGCTTTACTCAAAAAGACTAGCCACAAACTCACCACCACATCTCACTAAAGTCCCAGTCTGCATGTTGATTTTGCAGATAGACACCATAGAGCTCTGTTCTGCACACATTTACCTTTTTTTCTTTTTTTTTTTTTTTTGAGGTTTCCAGCTGCCTACATTCCTGTTCACAAAATAAATCAACAACAGATACACAATGTTCAGAAACCTCAAAGATCACTAAAAAAAAAAAAAGGATTTTTCCCCAGGAAGGGAGACAATACTCAGTTTTAAAAGAGGAATAATGTGAAAAATGTAATAGATGCTTTGTGTTAAGAAATTATGTCGGGATAGTGATTGAAGAATGAAAGACATGAAATTTTAATTTGAATTTCAATTGCTAAATTCTACTGTATGCATTACAATTTTAGCTAAACAAAGAAGGTATGTGAAGTCATCAGAATATATGAAAACAGTTTGAGTAGACATGCCAGTTCAATGAGTGAACTCCCATTTCATACTATAGTAGTTATACTTTATACGGTGTATCTGAAATTCAGCTATTTTACAACGGTGGTAAATGGTAGATCAAACTCATGCTGATAAATTCAGTGCTTTGGGATATGATCTAATTTACAACAAATTGTTTGATTCAACAGAAATTCCAATAGATATTCAGCTAAAAGAAGCAATAATTATGAAGTGTCACAGCAACCTGCAGTATAAAGTTTGGATTATGCTGCAGAATTAAAAAGAGACAAAACTATACTTGGATCAGGAACGGAATGGCAGAATAGTCTCATTTGAATGAGTAACAGAAATAATAAATCGAGAAAAACTATAAAAATCTACAAGTAACTCTCTATTGAGTTATCCCCAAAGCAGCAAGAAAATCCATTATTGACAATGCTTGCTGGGAATAAGGTCTCTTGGCTCTACAAAATGCCAGAGAAATTCTTTGCCAGGAAGCATACAGGCTTAATCTCTCTAGGGTTCTGCTGCTGGAGAAACAGTACCTTAATAGGGACCTTTCTGTCTGAAAAAGAACAGTTTTTATTAGATTCTGAAGGAAAAGATTTGGGTCATTCCTGAGAGACTTGTTGTCTGGGGAAAGCAAGCGGACTATTTAAGTCTTCCCTTGTAAGAAAAAGAAAAACTTACTTCCTGAAGACTCTCTCTCTCAATAAATACCTTGTACTACTAAGGGCTATACTAGTCTTTCATGCAATTCAGAAATGAAAGAGAAAATATAAACATAATATGAACAATATATGTTGTTCATATTAAACTTTCAATTATTGTAATCTCATCAACAGCTTTTAGAACTTTTCTGGTTAACATTACATTTACTCTGTGTTCTGATGTCAATGCAAACTACTTACATGACTCTTATTGCTGTACTTGCTTACACTGCACATTTTTGGTGAAAAATAATAATTAAAGAAAATATCTGAATGTTTTTAAAGCAATTACTGAAATTTTTACTTTATGTTACCAAACAGAAAGTGAATCAGTCTGATGGAATTAATGCAGTAACTACAGATGCAGATCAATTGTAACTTCCACCTTTGTCCACCTCACCATCCAGATTACTATAAGAAAAATATGGCATTTCTTTACAATGGTTATAATTCCATTAGAAGAACCAAAACCTTTACAAAAATGTATATTAAATAATAGCAGATATAGAAAAATAAACAACTTCTGACTCCAATATCCTTGAAAATTATTTATGTGTAACAATCTACCCACTGGAAGTTTCTGAATTGGCAAGAAATGGTGAAGCACATCCAACATATACCTGTGACTCTCTTCAGGGTGAAGGTAGTCAGACAACAGAGAGCTAATCAAGTTGGCTGGTTGATGCTGCGTGGAAACAGATGAGAACCTGCACAGAAACTATGCAGTTTAGTCATGCAGGACTCTTCTCCCAGCATTTTCAACCCTTTCTCTAATAATAATCTATCCAAAATTTCACTTTTTTTTCCAGCATAGGACGGAGAACTGAAGCTTAATATGCTACTTTTACATATAAAGAGACAATTTAGTATCTTGTGGCCTTCATATAAGACTGATACAAAGTAAGAAAAAACACAATCTGAATGGTGAAGAAACTCAGTTCCCAAAACCATGGCTTCCTAATTCCAGAAGCTTTTTTCTTTCATGCTGTTCAAGATCAAAATAAAGCAAGGCTCTCACCTCACGGTAAAATTAATACAAAAATATACTGTACTGGGTCTGACTCAGATGGAGATAATTTTCTTAATGGTATCTTGTGTGGTTCTACCGTTGGGGTTTGTGACTGGAGAGTGTTGGCAACACACTGGCATTTTGACTGCTGCTGAGCAGTGCTTGTGCCCATGACACATTCAGAAAATCCTCAGGCACTGGCAGGATTTTCTGACACTGAAAATCCTTAGGCTCATGACCCAAAACATCTTGGGATCTCTCACAACAACCAGCATGCTGTTAAAAAATACAGTGATATCTGTTACAGATATTCTGCTTTAAACAGATATCTGGAATAATTCAGATAGAATGCTGGTTCCATTACCAGTTCATTCCTCAGATGACAAAATGATACTGCCTTCATATCATTAAAGCAGAAGCAAGGGAAAAGAAAATCTGAACAGATTGCATATTAATTTAGGATTTCTCTTTCTACCAAGTAGTGAAGATTAATCAGCTTATTCTTTGTGCACTTCTCATGAATATTCTTTGTGTATTCTCATGAATAACTATTAAACATTTGATATTGTGAATCACACATAAAAAGAGGATGTAAAAACTACTGGACTACTTTTATATTTAAAAGTTTATTGAGTGATTATATGTCTTTCACAAAATTATGTTGTATCAGAAGGCTTTTTTCAAGTTTGTTGGAAGGCTTTTTTCAGGTTTTCAACTTGTTTGAAGCACAGCTGTACAGAAACAAGAGATTTACTTCTCTCCTTTTAAAATAACTTCATTAAGCAAATTATTTGTGAGCAGGTCAGTTTTATCTGACCTAATGAATTCAGAAACTTGACTAACACATAAAATTACACAGAAGGAAGGACTTCAGAAGTTATAAAAAAAATTTCAACTCCCACAAGAAAATGAATTCTTTGAATTTACCTAAGAACCCTTACCTCTTTTTCTCCTACCCAATTCAAATAATTATGTATTTTGCAGTGCATTATCTAACAGATGTTTTCAGATCTTGTGCTGTTTCTACTGTCTAACCCATAAAATTTATCAAACTGTGCATCTGGAGTATTGATTTTCTGGGCTGTTTGACACATGAAACAGAATAGAAGATGCAACTTATATCAGCTGAAATACAAGTACCAAAGTAGTTCTCGTGTCAGCTACCTTAAGAAAATTATCAAGAAAAAATAGAGGGTTTAGAACACTTATCTCTGTCACATTCATTGACTTTACTATTACAAGCTAGTCTTGATTAAATTAAATATTGCTTTCCGTGCCTAAGCACTCCGGAAATATCTGAGGGAATAAAAAGTAAGTAACAAGAATTGGTAACAAAATACATCACCATTTACATCTGTATTTCTCATTTCTCATTGCATTCTGCTGAACAAGTACTTAACCTAAAAATCCATAGCTTTAGGAACTTGCTATCAGGTACCTTATGTTCCAATTTCAGGATTTGTATGAAAAAAAAACCCGTTTAGACACATTGGAGTCTTTCTTTTTCTGCAGTATATACTTGTGTTCACACTGGAGTGATCAGAGATGAGAAAACATGACATGAGAAGAAGGTGGCGCAACCAAAGCTCATGTGGTGCTGAAGACAATAAAATTAACCAAAATATATTTGTCACACTTGGATATATTGCATATCTAAATCAAAGGACTTAAATAAAATAAAACATTCCTCTATCAAACACACCTAAAACAATGATTTTGGCAGTTTTGCTAGAATTACATTGACCAACAAATCTGATGTTTAGGTCTTTTGGTGAGGTTTGGCTTAGTTTTAGGGAAACATTTTGCAACATTGCTTAAGTTAAACTTTTCATAGCTCACTGATCTGGCCTACATGTTCACTTTAGTTTCTTGTAATTATAGCACAACATTCAGGGATTTTTTCCTCCAAACAAATAACAGCACCTTTTTATTCTTGACTTTGAACCAGATATAAATTTCCTTGATATGTCAGTTCTAAAAATTTCATAAATATATTTTAACTGTATACTGCACAGGAGCTGCTGAAATGGTGCACTATTTCTTATATATCTAGATGAAAAGTAAATTATGTAATTTTAATGACAGCCCAGGAAACTTCTTTACTTGCCTGAACATCCAGACTTCTGCTAACTGTTGCTATCAAGACTCTGGATGGCTCTAAGGAAGGGTTATTGGATGAAATTTTATGACACTTGCTCTAAAGAAGGTTAGAATCAGAGAATCAGGAAGGTCAGTTCCCAACTTAAACATTTATGAAGACAGAAACAATTCATTCATTTCATGCACTTTTATGTGCATCTGCTGAAGAGAGGAGATTGGGTACAATATGATAAGGACATCTCTATTCTGTTAGTAGAGCAGGTAAGTAGAGAGGATTATGCCTTTAAATTGGCATAATGATAAGTAGAGAAGACCCAGTTGAAAGACCAAAAAAGTATCACATACAAACAAAGCCCTCCCCCCATTTTGTGTTTTTCCTCCTAGATCATAATAAAAAGTCCATGATACAGACCCTTGGGTCAAAATACATATAATACAGCAGGTTCATGAAATACATAGAACTTTAAACAAGGGTGGGGCAGAGTGGTGTCTATGAAATATTAAAATAATTTTCTTAAGGGAATGGTCTTACAGAGGATGATTCTACAGAATACAGGCTTCTAAGTTTGTCTAAAATTTAGCTGAAAAGTACTGAGATACTTCAAACTTTTCTTGTTAGGTAACAGCTATGTCTCTGACAAATTTTTATTCTTAAAATGCAATTCAGCATACCAAACATGAGATCAGTTATTTCTTTATTTCAATTTATCACATTCAACATAATTTTCTCTTTTCAAAGTAGAATGTGTTATGTTCACTTAACTAATTTGACTAGTAAGCTTTTATTCAAAGGAAAGGAAGGAGTAGAGAATGGAGGTGATAGTAAAGATATAAGCATTGTCAAGTGCCAGGTTCAAAAAGCCATGTGGTTCAATTTGAGGTGATGTCTCCAGCCTTCTATAGAAAACTTCATTCCTGTTAAAAATATGTAGTAATAAATCATATAATGAATGATCTTATCAAATATTAAGAGCAGTACTAAAATTTCTGAGGAAGCCTTCTCTTTTCATGACATTTCCATACTTTCAGAGTCATCAGAGTAAATCAGTGTTTTCTACTCAAATACATCCAGGAGTGATTTATTCAAATCCAGCCATAATAACAATGTATTTTATCAGTTAATCCAACATAGTTTTTTGCATCTAGGTATTGTCTTTTCTTCAGAGGAAATACTGAACTGCATTAATTTATTTTTATTAAGTAGAAGAATTCTGACCATCACATTTTAATTACTTTCTGTATAAGATTCCTAAGTCTTCACCCTGTTTTGATCTTATACCATTTCTAAAGCTAGCAAATATAAACATGAAAAACAATGAATAGAATAAAATATTTAAACAGTACCCAATCAACAAGGATAATAAAAAGTCCTTTTAATATTTTTAAATGGTTATTGGAATTTGAAATAAATACCAGACTCAGTGTGAGACGGCTCTGTGAACCTGCAAGAAGACTGATGTTCTAAAGCAACTAATTTTAATGTTTTCATGTTAGAATTCTTTCAATATAAAATTTTTCTGAAACACAATACTTTACCATGTAATTATGAGTGCCTCTTGACTCCTGCCTCAATTAAAACCCAGACTGTGCAAGCAGAAAATACATAGTTATATATAGGGATACATTGATCATGATTGATCATGAAAGTCTTTCATTCTAAAATACTTTTGTGTTTCCTATAAATTTACTTCCAATCATCATCATGCAATAGAAGCTTAATATAATGAAACTAAAATTACATCAAAACACAGAAATATATAGATTGCTTCACCAGACTCAAACTTCTCAAATTATTACACATGCATCCTAGAATTATCTCTTAGCAATGGAGTTGAAGGAAAACTGAATTTGTCACTAAGAAAGTTCAGCTGATAAATGTGTCCACAAAATCATATAAAAACCTACTGAGATATAGAACAAAAAGAAGTACGAAAGGACAATGCAGGACTTATAATGAGTTTAACTGCCAGCTAAGTTGTAGAGCTACAAAGTACAGAAATACCAAATTCTGCATTGGCAGCAATGATTTGGGGGTTCTATGTGTCTGATCTTCCAATAAGAAATATTAAATTCTTTTCATTTGAATATAGTCTCACATATAATGAATATTAGCTACCAGTGCAGCAAAAGAGATACCCACATTTCTTTTACAAAGAGAAAAAGTAAACAAAATTAACAGAAAGAAAATAGAAGGCACGGTATAAGTCACGACTGGCCTAAAGTTCAGAATTTAAGGGACATTTGCATTAACTCAACAGGGCTCAGATTAACTGGATTGGCTCAGGATAAAAGTCTGATTTTATTCAAATTACAAAAGCAGTAAGTGAATTATGTGCAAGGGAAGATACATGGATTTGTTCATAAAACTTCAGCTATCAAAAAGTTTTTGTTTACATAAAGCTAATCTAGTTGCTAGGATTCCCTCTGCTACCATAAGGGAAGACAGGTAACTCCAAAGTAAAATTCACCTCATCTTGTCCAGCTGCTACAAAATCTATTGTACTGTATTGAACACAGCTCTTCATTTTCAAAGTAACTTGAGATAATTGTCATCTTATGAGGTAGTAGAACATTTTGAAATACTGACTAAAAAGTAATAAATTTTTGGTTACATAATTCAATTTCTTGCTATAAGCACCTAGACGGATAGAGAACCAATGCAAAATAAATGCCACACAGCCAGAACACTAAGCAGTCATTGAGTGACACCTTTCAAGAATGGCCAATATGTCTTGAACTCTGCTGCACGCAATCTTCTGTTGCACTTCAAAGCAGGGTTCTAAAGCACTGGGATTACTCTTATCTGACTTCTGATAGGCTGTGAGGCTGAGGAAAAAAAAAATCTACGTCTGTGTCATATTTATAGAGGAAAAAGAAGTTTCCATCTCTTTGTTGTGGTAGCGGGGGACTTCTTAGGCATTTCAACAAGAAAAAAATGTTATCTCTAGGGTTCGGAAAAAGAAATTAGAACTAGAATAATTTACCTTTTTTTTGTCCTCCTTAACTAGAGGCAAGTTGTTGACTCAAGTCCCAGAGGCTAGGAGCAACTTCAAACATTACTTAAATAAAGAAGGTCTGATTCAAAGACATTTGAAAAATATAAAGGCATATAAAAGTGTGCTTCATAAAGTATTTTGATTACTGAGCAATAATATGTTACAAAGATAATGAGTTGATTTACTGAGCATTTGTTGGTGTTCCATCTCAAAACTATGATAAGACGTAGACATGTCGCAATTTGAAATTGAAATACAATGTCTAGGGCCCTTCATTTACAGCAGTGATGTTACTTTTTCCTTTGAAATTTGTCTAGTCACATCAATCACCCCATTAATCACTTAGAATATTTTCAAGAATGATTGTTCACACTTTTCAAATGTTCTTGATGTTATATTAATGCTAAAAATGATTAAATGGGGATTATTTTCCCAAAACATTTACTTCAAAGAAAATTGTAGGGGGTTGTGAAAACAGCAACAAAATTTTTATATGCAAAGTAGTCAGATTTGAGAATAATCCACTGTCAGTGGGCATTTAAACTAATATGATATTTTGTCTTTCGAAAGTCATGAACATCAGGGAGATATCCCAAAAGACTGGAAGAAGTCTAGCAGCACCTCTATTCGCAAGGAAATTATGGGCCCATCTGTCAAATGGAGCCCATGATTAGGAAAAGCCAGCACAGACTGACCATGGACAAATTTTGCCGGACAAACCTGATTGCCTCTTACGACAAATGAACCTGCAGTGAACGCTGTCTACCTGGATATCTCCAAGGCTTTTGATATGGTTTCCCATGGCTGCCTCCTACAGAAATGTGTATGTGATGGTGTGGATCTGTGATCCATGCAGTGGGTGGGGAATTGGCTGCCCAGCCACACCTGGAGGGTGGTAGTAAACTGCTCCCTCTCACTCTGGCAACTGCCTCAAGTGGAGTCTCCCAGGGAATGATACTGGGCCCAAGGCTGTTTAGTTTCTTCATCAGTGGTTTGGATTGTGGGATCAAGTGTACCCAGATGAAGTCAGTGATACCAAGCTGAGTGACACAGTAGACACTTTGGGAGAGCCAGCCTGCAGGAAAACCTGGACAGGCTGAAAAATTAGGCTAACAAGAGCCTTATGAAGTTCAATAAGGACAAATCTAAGGTCCTGCACATGGAAAAACACAATCCAGGAGAGCAGCACAGGCTGGGGATCTGCCTGGCTAAGGAAAAGCTCCACAGAGACGGACCTGGAGGTGCTGGTGGACAAACAGTTCAGTGTGAGTGAAGAGTTTGTTGCTGTAGCAAAGAAAGTCAGCACAAACACTGGGTTCCATCAACAAGGGTCACCAACAGTGATAAAGAAATCACTATTGCATTCTACACAGAGCTGTTCTGGTCATGCCTTGAATGCTGGGTTCAGTTTTGATCCCTGCTGTACAAGAAAGATGTAGACAGGGTGGAGAAAATGCAGTAAAGGGCAACAAAGATGACCAAATTACTGGGAAGCCTGCTCCTGTGAGGAAAGGATGAGAGAACTGGGTTTGTCCACCTTGGAAAAAAGAAGATTAATGGACACTTTACCATGCTCCAGCATGGAAAGTGTGTCTACAAAGATGGAAACTTGTTTTTTTGAAGAAGTCATATGGAAAAGGTGATGGGTACAAGTTCTTCTTGAGGAGATTGAGATTGAACATAAGGAAAATTTCCACAATGAGAACAAATAGTCATTGGAATAATCTTTCCATTGTAGGAAGTGGATTCCCCAAAGCTGGCCACTTTTGAGATTCAGCTGGACAGGGTGCTGGGTCACCTTGCCTGTACTGTGCTTTTGCCAACAAAGGTTGGACCCGACGTTAAATGAGGTCCCTTCAACCTGGGGATTCTATGATAGTACAATTCTATGATTCATTGAAACCAATTAAAAATACTTTTTTGGTCTTTTGTGTGTAGGGGCAAAGATAATCACTATTTTGTGCTTTGGACTGCAACTAACAATTATACAGGTAAGGCAACAAGAATACATCTACTGCTACATAGGAGTACATTTATGCAGAGTCTTCCACATCGTTCCCCAAATTTTATACTATAGTTGAAAAAATTAATTAAAAAATTTACTAGCTTGCGAGTTTTACAAAATGTTTTTAGTGTATGAAACACAGATAAGTTTGAAAACTGTAATGTGAGATGATCTTTGTGATAGAAAGACAAATCTAGGTTCTTTTTTCACACATAGCTTTAACAAGTCTACATATTGTAAAAAAATGAGCTGAGTTAGAAAGATTTGACATCTGTGATCCCAGCAATTCTGCCTAGCCTATGTCTCACTGCTCTTTGAAAACTCCATGTTTGTCACTTTTGTCATGATCCTCCTGATAGTTTTCTGATAGATAAAATGCACTTTTTCTCCATTGACTTTTCCATGATCAGTTTGTAGAACTGAAGATGACACAGACGGTTTTAATGGGACCTTCTCCTGAGTTGGCAAAATTCAAATAATAAGGCTTAAGATGAGTAAGAAGTCATTCATGAGGGAACAGGTACCTGATATAAATATGAAAAGAAGCTATATTTCAGCCTGACAAGGTATTTGATTTGAAAGGATCATATTGGCATAATTCTGACATCCTGGGAGTCAGACTTTCCATCTGTGATGGTACTGGGCTTACAAAAAACATAAGACTCTGTTTAAGCAGGAAATAGCAATCTTTTACAGGCATTACAAAATATTGAAAACCTAAAAGGAGTCTGATACATGACTTTGTCTGCTGGGAGAAGAGAGGAGAGAGAAAAGAAGGTAGAAGAAAACCATTGGCTGTTTCTAGCCATAGCACCAAAAGAGGGTGGAAATATCTTTTCCTAGTCTCACCTGACTTGCCTCACTCCTTCCTGAAGGACATGGATGAAAACACAAGGCTTAATTTCCCAGGTCCCACTCTTTCATGTATTTCTGGTATTTCTCTCTCATTCCCTGCCCATTTGGATGGCTGCCTCTTCCCTCAAGCGTTTTCTTGCATGAAGTCAGATTTTCTTTCTCCCCAGGGGTCATCTCATCTCCTTTCATCTAGTCTCAGCCACTCTAGGGCCATGAGTTGGTTTTCTGCTTCAAACAGAAGTAAAATCTTTTTCAGTCCCCACCTGTGACATTTTCTCCAGCTTATCCTGGCCTTTCCTTTAGCGCTGTTCCTAACTCTAGTCAGGAGTTTATGGGGTTAGTACCTCCCTACATCCCCATGTACATGACCATTGCGGATCCCTCTTCCCTACAGAGGCAGCCCTAGACTATGGGAGTGTTTAATCCTGGGGTTTTTCCATGTTTTTGCCAACAAATTTCCTGCCTGGTTTTGTTCCGAAGAACTTCACACCAGTGTAGATTTGGTCTTCTCTGATCTGTAGTCAGGCAGATCCTCTCTGCCTTCGCTGTGCCTGCTTTGTGTCCTGTGAGGTTCCACAGCAGCTCAGCCCTTGGATTGAAGCATGTTCAGTCTCTCTTCAAAGCTGGCCCATGTCTGATGTTCAAGAGGCACACAGGATAGTGATGACCTAGCACAGACACTGAGGAATGGCTCCTCAGAGATACCAGCTACTAAACCCACTGCAGATTGTATACAAACCATGGCAATTTGGAAGCAAATTTTTTTAAATGCTTGCACAGGAAGAGATAAATGCCTTTCCCTGACACAAAAGTCTGACTGTGTGAAGAAATTCAATCCATATACTTGAAGTCTGACAGAATTAAAAGCTTGTTAAACAGGGTCATAAAATGGGAAATTTCAGATGTTCAGATTTACAAGGTAGGACAGAAGAGAAAGGGAGAAAGGAAAGAAGCAGTGTCAGCCCTGCCTGTGGTATCCAGAGCTTTAACTTCAGCATCTATTAACTGTGAACTTAGAAGGAAATATCATTGTATATAATACAATAAGCCTGTGAAGCAGTCATGAGGTTTCAGGTTTCCCTACTGCTTTAAACTAGGCTTACTCTGACTCTCCTCTGAGCCCAGAGAAGTCTTTGTAGTGTGTGTCTGCTTCAGCAGGGAAGGCAGTAAGTTATTCTGGTTGCTCTAGTTTCAAATAGCATCAGATGTTCTGCAGAGAAGGACAGTGGTTTAAGTCTCCTCAGGTGGAGAAAGCAGAGCAGAGACCTCACACATTTAGGAGGAATATGCTTTTAAAAAAAGCATGCCTGCATGCTGCTCCTTCGCACACTCCCTGGAAAACATTAATTTTCTCTGAAGAAGGAGATCTGGTTACACTGTGTCAGACACTAAACCCTGCAAACATGAGCCAACCGTGGATTCTCTTTACAACCTTTTTATCTTCAAATTTCCCACCAGCTTAGTCCAGGTGGCTCTTCTACTGTGCCAATCATTCTGGTAGGTAATAATAAGTTTTGTGTTTCATTCTTCTAAGAGGAAGATAAAATACCAGATATTGCAAATGTTAAGTCTCACAGAGCACCATATGCAGCAGTGAAGATAGGACTGAAATAGATTTGCTTATTTATTGCCTGAAGATTTTATTCATCTAACCTACATTACACATGCATGCCTGTGCCAAGAGACAGGCTCCAAACATCAGACATATTTATCCATTAAGTAAAGCTGGGCTAAAAGGTTTAACAGGAATGATATAAACATGGTTGTCAATACTTTTGGTGGAAAAGAGCATAGTATAATCATCATACTTTTCAAAAAATAAACAAAAAAGTAGGTATTTTAAAGACCTGATGTAAATAATTTCTATGAAATCTAATTCCTATTTACACAACATATATTTTCTGTTGCTTGGAAAGTATTCCACCTTTGCCCTGGTTATATTCCCTTTGAAAATTAAAATCTATCTCTTATCTGACCCAGTAGACCAGCTAAACTTTCTATCTATTTATTCGTTATTATTTTCTTAGACCAGCTTTGAATTTATAATTTCCTTTTTTGCAATATTAATATATAGAGAATATCAAGTCAGCTAACACACCATTAATGTATT
This sequence comes from Setophaga petechia, assembly GCA_024362935.1. Lineage (NCBI taxonomy): Eukaryota > Metazoa > Chordata > Aves > Passeriformes > Parulidae > Setophaga > Setophaga petechia. The sequence continues at coordinate 28,854,224 of JANCRA010000001.1, forward strand.
TCAATACTATATCAATACACTCCCTTTGGATTAATTAAGAAAGAAATATTAATTTTACATTGTATAGGAATTATCCACAAGCTTGGCTTTATAAAAAAGATAGATAAAATTGTTGATCCAATAATTCTGCAATTCTTTGATAAAGTTAAATATAACTGCTGCAAGATGGCATTGTTTTCCTACAAAATCTATATTAAGGTGTTGGCCTGCAAGGAAATAATAAAATTAACACCAGGGACATTGCCAGACTGAATCCCACTAGACAACTGAGGTTAAGAAAGAAAAAGACTTCATCTAAAATCAAATGTAATTTGATTAGAAGCAGGCAAATCACAGCATAGCCATATCTGAATACTAAAGGGTTTAATGAATACTAATTCAGGTCTTTGTTTGTCTCTTCCATGGGACAGTCTTCATCTTTTTGAATAGTCCACATAGATTCACAGAAACCCTGAAACACAGAATTGCAGAGTATTCTAAGCTGGAAGGGATCCACAAGAATCATTGGGTCCAACTCCTGGCCCTGCACAGCACTATTCCCAAGAGTGTTATTCAAATGCTTCTTGAACTCTGTCAGCTTTGGTACTACGACCATCTCACTGGGGAGCCTGTTCCAGTGCCAACCACTCTCTGGGTGAAAAACATTTTTCTAATATCCAAGCTAAACCTCCCCTGACACAGCTTCAGGCCATTCCCTTGGGTCCTGTCACTGATCACCACAGAGATCAGTGCCTGCCCCTCCTCTGCCCCTCATGAGGAAGCTGAGACCACAATGAGGTCTCCCCTCAGCCTCCCCTTCTCCAGGCTGAGCAGACCAAGTGACCTCAGCTGCTCCTCATACAACTTCACCTCAATGCCCTTCATTATCCTCACAGCCCATCTTTGGACACTCTCTACTAGTTAAATGTCTTTTTTATATTGCTATGATCAAAATTCCCCACAATACTCAAGGTGAGGCCACCCCAGAGCAAATCATGGCAGGACAATCTCCTTCCTGGCCTGGCTGGTGATGCTGTGCCTGATGCACCGCAGGACAAGCCTGGCCCTCCTGGCTGCCAGGGCACTGCTGACTCATGTTCAATGCGCCACTCCTCAGGATCCCCAGGTCCCTTTTCACTGTGCTGCTCTCTAGAATTTCATTACCCAGCCTGTCTGTACATCCAGGATTGCCCCATCCCAGGTGCAGAATCCAGCACTTTGCCTTGTGAACCTTCATTTGGCTGGTGATTACCCAATCCTCTAATTTACCAAAATTTCTATGCTATGCAATTTTGGCATCCCCGCTATTGAGGGAGTCAACAGCTCCTCCCACTCTTTTATCATCATCTGTGAACTTGCTCTGTGTCCCTTCCAGTTCTGTGTCCAAGTCATTATTGAAGCTGCTGGAGAGAACTGGGCTTAAGATGGATCCCTGAGGATCCCCAGCAGTCACCGGTCTGCCATTTGATGGCACCCCATTCATTGTAACCCTTTGTGCCTGACCTGTGAGCCAGCTCCTCACACACTGCATGACGAGTTTATCCAGCTGTGTGCTGGACACTCCAGTCCAGAAGAATCCTGCGAGAGACAGTATTTGAAAGCTTTACTGAAATCCAAAAGGATTACATCAGCTTGTTTCTCTTGATCAGCTGGTGGGTTACCTTGTCATAAAAGATCAGAAATTCAAGTTCCATCTTCAATGACATGTTTTGACAGCTCTCTAGACTTAATATATTTACCATATTTATTGTTCTGCTAAAAAATACAATACTATTTGAATATAATATTAAAAAAACTAAATAAAGAACATGGAAATATAGGTTGTTTGTGTTTAGTTTTTTTTTATAAAAGGGTCAAGGCATAAAAGATCTTGCCTCTTCAATTTGACATACTTCATAGAGGATGTGAAAGAAAGCAGAACTAATTTATGCTTGCAGTGGGTAGCACAACTTGTATGGTAAATATACATGGGCTGAATACAGGAAAATCAACAAGACACAGATAATTTCAAAATCCAATTTAAGATGCTGGATATTATTTTATGGTTTAGTTCATTTATAATCTGTACCAAGACATATACTTAAAGCACAAATAAAAAGTTAGAGACATATTCTTCATTTTGTTTTCAACAAAAAATATTATTCTTGACCTGCTGCATCTGCCAGGTTAACAAGATATTTAACACTCTGCTTGTTTGATTTGTCATATATTGGTGATTTGTTAATGATGTACAGATGTAAGCTTGCATTGTAAAGGGAGGACCCTGGTTACTCATTCCAGCATTAATTCTCCTATTTAAATATAGGTTAGCCTGCTAATGGGGAGGGAGTCATAAAGTTCTTATATTTTTGTAGTGTAGAGCTTTAAAGCACTCTTTGTTGATGGCTGCTTGAAGGCCCACAGTATAATTGGAAAAATCCATATTTATCCTCTAGTAGAGATTGTATTCTTTTGTAAAGGAGCTGTACCCCCTTTAAATCGCCCTTAATTTGCTTCATTAGGGTTTGTGGGTATTCCTTGGAGAAGAATTAAGAGTGAACATAGATTTGTTTCACAGGCAACCAGCTATCACCAGTTATCATCTGCATCTGACTTACATCAGAAATAATTTGCTATTTAATTGAACAGTGTTCCAAAAGATACCTGGCTGTGCTGCTCATATTTTGACCCCTTAATAGTATTACTCTATGCAGTAAAAGACTGACTCTTAACACATATGTATTATCAGACTGAAATACAGTTCATACAAGTCAGGTCTTGATTTTCCTGATCTTATTACTTATGACTACAATCATAGCATCATGTTAATACAACCACCACGTAAAAACTGTAGTTGCATTATACATAAATATTAAAATTTCTAAGGTTGCAAAAAAAGATTAAAATCCTGGGAAAAGACAGAGAGAGTTATGTGTGTAAGAAAATACATTATGAAATTAAATGTGCCAAATTATTTTTTAAAAATTATTAATTTTTGTTTAATTAATTAAATTACAATGGAAGGAAAGAAGGAGTTGAAGAGTCCATACAAGGAAGTCAGGAGTACACTGACATTTCCATTTTGTCACCTGGACATGCTGATGACTATAAGGGAGTGAATTTGCATTAAAATATAAAAGCCATAGCTCAAATCAAGGGCACACATCCTAATTAACTACAGTACATCAGGGAGATGAAATTATGAGTTACATTGTACCCAGCTGTTATGAGGAATGCATGAAGTTCAAAATGGGCTTCCACCATTCATACAATTATCAAGAACTACCACTGACTCCTGTGCCCAGGGGAATGCAGAAACTGCTTGGTTCAATTATTCACTTTTCTGAAGAGCAGAGGCACAGAAAGTATCACAGCCTCTGATGCTGATACAAGAGCTCAGTAACCTGGGAAACTCTGAGGTACAAGGATGTAACACAGGAGCATACTGAGAAGAATATTGTCTGCTAAGCATCAAATTAATTCCAGGGAGAATCTAGCTGTTCATGCAAAAAAATTATATTTAAATGTATAGATCTGTGTCAGGAATTTATTAGCTAACAAGACAAGGTCTGTTGAGGGAAAGGGGATGGAGTCATGGGAAAAAGGAAAACAAGTGAAAAATTATTTGGTGGCAAAGAATACATGACAATGTGAAAGAAACTTGGAGGAAGTCTGCAGAGAAGAAAAGACTTTTCAGAGGGAAGATTATAAAACCTAGTTTGGTATCACCCGTTGAGTCCAGAAGATCTCTGTCTGAATTGCCTCAGGTCCTGAGTGGCTCAGCTATGAAAAAAGAGAACAAGTGTGCTACAATTTGCAGAATACTCACCTGTCCTGCCTTTTTGGAAATCCACCACTTTTGGAGGGTGCCCATGAGCTCCTGCAGCCCTGCACAAGGCAAAAAATTCCAAGGAAGTTTTTAGGTTATGATTTCAGCACAGAGAAGTTCCATAACTGTTTTTCCAATGAAAGCATATTAAGGCCACTGAGAAAAGTTTAGAGCATGACACTTGCATAAGTCTGTTCACCAGGAGGAAAGACATACAGTGCAGATAATCCTAAATTAGAAGACCAAGCAAACCAAAATTCAGATATAGAATTAATTGGATTCAGATATTTTTCTTTCATATGTGACCAGATATGCATACTATAGAAATTCATTAATCAAGCTACCAGGATGTAGGACAAAGTTTAAAGACAAAACTACTTAGAAGTCCAGTTAAAACCACTTTAAAACAACCCTAAAATAGGCTGCAGTATTATTTGTCCAGTATTTCAGTAGTTTTTAGCTAAAAATTCTGTGAAGAGAAAGAAAGGCTGGGGAGAGAGGGATGGAGTTTGCACATTCACAAGTAAAGACCTTGGCTTCCTCCAGGTCTTCAACATCAGCCTGTACAGGAAACCTGTCTATCATGGCTGACTCAAGGATGAGGACACATTTAGGTAGAACAGCTGAAATTGATGCTGCCTTCAGTTTCAGGTTCTAGCCTTTTTCTGGAGATTCCCATTCCCAAAGCAGAGACAGCAGAAAGAGCGAGGTGTCTGCTTTTGAACTGCCACAACCAAGATCTAAACATATGAAAAAAGTCTGAAATCAGTCATCCAACCAATTTCAGCCTGGCTGTGGAAATCAAGTAGAAGATTAAGCAGAATTCAATCCTCTCATAATAGACCATCATCCCTCAGATTCCAATTAGCTGGCATGTCTGCCTGCCCTACCTCCCATAAATCAGTCTATGGCCTAGTCCTTCCACTGATTGAACATGAATATGAACATACAGCACCCCAGCTTTCTAGACAGGTTTTTTTGGGTTTTTTTTCTGAGAGCTCTTCCTGCAGACTGAATCTCATCCTAACTTTTCATCTAGCCCAGGTCAAATGCAGCTGCACATGGAACTCTTGCAGTCACAGCTGCATGGCTGGACATTGCCTTGGAGCCTGCTGACACAGAGTGATTAAATCCTTACTGAAACCTTCCTCAGAGTACACTTTGACTCAGTTTTCCTTCCCACATAAAATTGGGCATGGAAGATCACTAGTGTGTCACAGTGATCTTCATCCCAGTATAGGATTAGGATGTAACCAAGGCATGCACTCAGGTCCTGAGTCCTCCCATATTTCTAGCATATCCTTAAGCATCCTGTTTGCTCTTCAAGAGAAACATAGAAAGATAAAGCTACTTTAAAAGTTACAGGAGTATGCAAAATTTGGTTCAAGTTCCAGTGTGAGAGAACAACATTTTTTTGTTCTTGGTACATCAGCAGAGCTTCCATTGGACATCAATCAAAGTATAAAGTAAGTCGTATTTAACTTTGTTTTGCTGAATTGCTAGTAAATATGGAAAAATGCATGCTGGAAATATTAAATGTTTTTCAATATTAGAAAATAAAATATATTTTTAAAATAACCAAGCTTATTTTGATTGAAATAAATGTTGATTTTTCTTATCTTACTACAGTCTTGCCAAGATAAAAAAAATTCAATCTTTTTACTTTAATGTGTATTATTTGTCATGCTAGCAAACACTAGTTAACCAAGAAATTGATTTTTTACAGTGGAATTAGGTCATTGCGAAACACTTCCAGTATATTTAATTTTCTTCCCCTATTGAAATCCAGCTGTGAAGTTTTTAAAAATACCTGCACTTTGTTTATACCCTCTGCAAGCACGACAGGCATAATAATTATTGCCCTTTCCTAATTTGCTCTCTGTAACAAAAAGATGAAGAGTTTTTTGTTCTGCTTTCATAAGGTGAACTTGCTATGCTCTCTATGGTCTTAGAAACTAGCTCTTCCCCACACTGTTCTAAATAAAGGCCATTTATGTGGGTGACCAGAACTATAAAAAGTAGTCTAGTGTTGTTCTACTGCTTGTCATGGTTTTGCTCCAGCTGGCAACTAAGTCCCACACATCTGCTCACTGACCCCACCCTCATTCTCTTAGGATGGGGAGAAGAATTGGAAAAAAAAATTAAAAAAAAAAAACTTTTTCTCTGGATTGAGATAAGAATAGTTTAATAATTGAAATAAAATATTAATGATAATAATAATAATAGAATTAAATGAGAGACAACAAGGAGAGGAATGAAACCCATAAAAGACAAGTAATGCACTGTACAATTGCTCTCCACTCACTGACCAATGCCCAGCCAATTCTGAGCCACCACTGACATTACCCACCCAATACCCCCCAGTTTATGTCCTGAGCATGACATTCCATGGTGTGGAATATCCCTTTGGCCAGTTCAGGTCAGCTGTCCTGGCCATTCTCACTCAGAGCTCCTTGTGCGCTTCATCACTGGGATGAATTTTTCCAGAGCCTGGGACACTGAAAAGTCCTTGATTTGGGCTAAGCACTGCTTGGCAACAGCCAAACATCAGTGTGTTATCAGCATCATTCTCACACTGAATCCAAAACACAGCAGCACACTAGCTATTAGGAAACAAATTAACTCCACCCCAGTTGAAACCAGGACACTACTGTCATAAACATTGATACTTGCAATTATAATTACAGCTTAACTATGCAAACATGAAAAATAGAAAGCCTAAATATTTCACTTGTCCACCAGAAATATGTGGTATTTGAGTGTGACTAATAAAGAAATAAATAACAGATTTATTGTGTGCCTAGCCCATAAAAGGACTGATAAAAGTCTGGCAGATATAACTGTCTAAAAAGGATTTTAAAATCCATGTTTAAAAATTTATGTGTTATAGAAAAAGTCTTAAAATACTCTAACTACAAAGCACACACAGTTTATTCATTTATAAACTAATAAAGGGTATTAACTTCTGTGTCTGAAAATGAAGTTAAAAACCATTGTTCCAAGCCAGATTTGAATCATTTATTCAAAGGGAAATTTACATTTGTATTCCACTAAGTCCCTGTGTGAATCATTTTTAGTAAGGACAAAGCTTCAGAAATCTATGTTCAGTGCTAAATCTCAATGACCAGCTCTGCAAAGTACAAGAATTGCAGAAGACAACAGAAGCTCTGTCTGAAACTTCCTCTGTTGTGTCCTTTCTCTCCTCCCAAACACTGACAACAGCAAGATTCTGGAGAGAAGTTTAATCCCTGGGGCAAAAAGAAGTGCTTCCCATCACTTCCATGACTACACAGGCTTGTGTACATGCACACAGACTCAAAAGGAAAAGATGAACTATTGTTTTCAAAACTAAACCCTGAAATTAATTGGAACACTTTTTGCCATTGAAAAATTATTAATCTTTTGACAGACAATGACATTATTCACTCTGAGGTTTTATCACTCCTTCAGAAACTATATTTTTAAAGGCCACACAGAGAAATGAGCTAATATAGGTTATAATGCTGATTATGGTGTTGAGACAAAAGTTCTCTGACTGCCATTTGTTTTATAGAACCACCAATGTAATATTTTATCTTTTGACTTTTTATGCAGGGGTTTTGTATTGTATGAATAGCTGAGAGGTGATAAGTATAAAATTACTCATAAGGAGAATTATTAATGCTGGTAAATTGGATAGCACTCCATAGGATATGACAAAGTAATCACTCTCCCAAGAACTCCTGACTCTTCTCAATATGCACTGATAATCTGCTCTGTACATTGATTTATTGTCTATGCTATAATGTATAGATGCTTCAGGTTTTTCAAATAAAGGTACCATCCTGTATAAACATCCTATTTTCCTTCCAATGTAGAAATGTATTTTTCCTGCTACACAAACTTCAAAGATCTATAAATAAATAAGAAGATTAAGCAACATTTACAAATGAGTGTGGAGATCTCTTCTCTGGGTGTAATAAACATGAGATCAGGCATTTCTCAGTGGAAGCAGTGGATGATTTGGCAGTCGGCTGCCAAGAATGAAAATGGTGCAGATCTGAGGTAGGTCACAGATGCACAGGTTGTAAACACCGTTGGCTTATCTGTTGCATACCTTTTTTACCTCTCCTTCTTTATTACTTTTTATTATCTTAAATCCCTTGTCTTTCTAATTTTATCTTTTTCCTTCAAACCTGGGTCTCCCCTTAGCTATGTGTAAAGTATGCTTAAATATTTAATGAGTTATATGTTCTGTGGTTCATGCTTTATTGACAAAAATGTACATCTCATAATGCCAGAATTTCCTAGATCCTATTGGAATATATAATGTGTGATATAATTCTGAATTAAATGCAGATAAATTTTCTGCAGTTTAATTCAGAAAAATTTAGAATTAAACTACAGAAAAGAGAACTTCTATTTGGTGAACAAAACCTAAATTGTTCAGCTTTTTTTTTTTCTAATCTTCTACTTCTTCCATGTTGGACATAGCTTACAGTACAAGGAATACTAATGCGAACTGAAAAAATTATGCAAAGATATTTTTGAATGTTAGCATTTTTGAAGGTCGATTAGATGCACAGAAGCAATAAAATGGAATTGAAGTGAGAAAAAATTTCTGATTTTGAAGGCTGATCATGCTTAAGGTCTCATATTTACAAGGTGCTTCAAACCCCAAACAGCAATGAGAAGAAATAAACTTAAAAATCAGTCCAATGGTCACCAGAGCCCATGCATTCTAGAGAGTAAATGTTTACTGTGGGAGATAAGAACTAAAAAAAAAAAAAAAAGAAAATTAAAAAAACTGGTTTTCTACAGCCAAGAAAATAGTACTACTTTAGAATTTTGTGTTTAGAGTATTTCCTGGACATATTGGACTTGGATACAAATGGAAACAGTAGCTCCTTTGCCCAAATTTTTCATGTTGAGGAAATGAGCCATTGAAAGAAAAGTATCTGCCTTAGCTGATATATTGTTTCAGCAGAAAATAAAGAATCTGGAATTCAAGAGCTCTGAGGTGTAATGCAGACACAAGAGACGCTCTGCTCTAGGTACACACAGTGCACCGTCATCAAAGTGCATTTTGAATTTAGAGTATAAGACTTCTGGTTTAGGGACCAAACAGGTCTCCAATGCTTTCAGATATGTTAATAAAAAAAAAAGGAGAGTGAAATTGCTTAAAAAAAGAGAAGATATGGCAATATTCATAAGCTAACCTATGGTTCAACTAAAAATGTTAATTGGGCCCTAAAGGAGAAGACATATCCACACATAAATATCAAAAGATAAACAGTAAGTCAAATTTTACAGAAAATACAAAAAGCAAAACTAAAATATATCCAAACAGACATAAATAAGATGCACCGGCGCAGCTGCTTGTGTGAGGACTGATTCTGGCTGTTTGGTAAAAGCATCAGACAACAACAAACAAAAAAATAAATACGCAGGTGCTGGCATCTAATGCATCACCTCAAAAACGTTTTAATCTTCCTGTCTAAGAGAATGTCTGTAACATTTAAGAAACACCAAACCACATAACAAAATATTCTCAAATATTCTGACATGCAAAACAGACACGGTGCTATACACAAAAGTTGCAAATTTGTCTGAGCAGGGCAAAGAGCCCTTTGATACTTCGAGCACAGGTGAAACTGAACTCCTAATATGTAGGCAAACTGCCAGCCAGAGATGACTAGGAATAACTGCTGAGATACAAAGAAAAGCAGCAGGAGAAGAGGTTGGAACTGAGGTAATTTGGATGTAAAGTCTTGGCAGGAGAGAAAAGCTCCTGTAAAGCAGCAACGGCTCAGTATGCCAAAAAGACTATTTAGAATTTAATTTAATAGAATAGAATTTAATTTCAAACATTTGCAAGAGGAAGTTTTTCACTGTTTTTTTCCCTTCTCACATGGTGTTTCAATAGAAAAGAAGGGGGGTTTTTTGACATTTTAAACTTTTTTTGTCTTCTCAACATTTTCCATGGTCTCCCTTCATCCAAGACACACTCTTTGGGTAAAAAACTAGGGGACAGGAAAAGAAAAAAAAAAGCAGAAAAAAATGAAAATTATTGACAAAATAAAGGTTAATTTTAAAAAAAGTGGCATATTCTTACTTTTTAAAGATACACTTAATTCATAATAAAACGGAGAAAAATCAACACTTTTAACAATAAATTACAATGTGTGAAAATTGTTTATTAAACTATGTGTTAATTTTTCAGTTCTTAACCTAAAAATTAGGTTAAAAAACGGAATCTTAAGAGAAACAGAGTAGCCTGTTGGGTAAGTAGCAAGGAGTGAACAGGATACATGCTGGTATTAGCTATGTTTTCTACATAATTCCAGATTATAATTTTGTGTTTAACTTAAAATTACAGTGAACAAAAAACATCATAGGGTAAATTCAAAACTGAACAACAAAAAATTTTGGAGGACTAGTTAAACATAATTTACCATCAGAGTGGATTAAGTTTTTCAAAATGAGTCCTAAGTTCTACCCTGGTTTGACTCTTTTAAATAGGTTTTTTAGAGGTTTGAATGATGGAACAGCAGAAGGTTTGCAAATATTTTGTCACAGATTTCAAGACAATAAGGAAGAATTTACGACAGCAGCAAATCAAACCCCAACAATTGCTGTAGAAGGTGTTAGAGATTGCAGTATTTTAGCCAGACCAAGTCAATTCTCTTTCAAAATATTGTTACAGCATATTTAAAAGAGAAGTTTTCTGACTGTTCCAATATTGAAGAAGTCGTGAACAACAAAACAACCAAGGCATCCTAAGTGAAAACTGACTGTAGAAGCTGCTGTTAATAGGTTTCAGACTAAAATGAGAACTGCAGCTTCAGCACAGGAGGATAAGTACTCCCACCTGCTACTTGCAGGGACTAGCTCACACATAAAGCCCCAGCCACCACACACACTGGCCTCAGCATCAAAGTGCTGAGCACTGAAGCACCCTGGATATTGCCCACAGAGCAGGATTTAAGGCTGTCCTTTTAAGAAAAGCAGGTCAGAGGGGTCTTTGACCCAGTCAGGTTGTTACTTTATTTAATAATACAGAATGAAAGTGTGGCATTTAAGAGGACAAGTTAAAGTTGGAAACCATACATTGTCCCAGCCTGTGTTGCTCTATGTGACATGACAGTTCCTGACTCACACACCTACACACAGACTCACAGGAGCAAACAGAGACTCAGGCACCCACAGCTGAGGGAATTACCACCAACACTGCACGACCTCTATCCTGCTTAAGGAAGACACCTCTACCATTTCAATACTGAAACTGAAAAGGGCAAGAGGGTCTGCACATACAAATGGACCATACAAGGATTACAAGGGCAGAATTTAAATGAGGTCATAACAGCACACAGCTATGTTATTTACACTGCTCCTCTAATCCAATGTTGTTTTGGAACAAGAAAGGCCAGCCTTGCTCCAAAGTCTGCACAAGGTCACTGAAATCAACACACTTAGCTGAATTCTGCTGATGCTTAAGCCCCTCAGGTAAAGCCTCTAAAGACTTTCCTCTTTGAAGTCCTTTCTTGCATTAGTCTAGAAGCCATAGGTAGCAACAAAAACACGTTCTGGCAGAGAGTCTTCGAGCATACATAATTCACTAGATACACTTTACAGGGTCTAACAGCTTTTTGCAGAACTTTTCCCTGTGCCAGTCAGGCCACAGCTAGCTCTGCAGAGGGGGACTGGGTTAATTAAAGCAATTACAGAATGCATTCTACTTATACTCTCATAATGGCTATTTTTGTAATTCAAACTTAAATCCAAAGCTCACAGAGATTAATGATGAGCTCATTTCCATTTCAATAGAGTTATCATGACTGTAGCTGTTGACAATTTGTAGTGTTGCTTTATTCACAGAAAACAAAGTCCTATTGAAAATGTCCTGTCCTTCCACTTAGTTGTAAGAAAAACTTCCTCTTTTTTTCAGTCTTAAAAATTCAATGTTTTCAAGTAATATCTGGTTGGATTCCAGTTCCCAAAAACTAGACAAATATGCATTGTTCCAACATTTATATTGTTTACATGTTGTGAATGAAGCCTTGTACATATATTGAAATTAGTAAAACACCTGAAAGTCAAATTCCCTGGAACTGTCTTTTGCACCAAGTCTGGTCCTCAGTCCCTCCCCTCAACAGCTCCACAGTGCAGTAGCCCCGCCAGCAGAATGAGCACAGTTTTGCTGTAGCCCAGTGTTGCTCAATCAAACAGGGACTTCTGCAAGACACCAGGCTGAAGAGACATGATCCCTGTGTGCACGTGCTCAGCTGTGTGATGGAAATAACCCACCCCACTTACAGGAGAGAAGGCAAAGGCAGGGGGGCATAGAGAACAAAAATGGAAAAACAGCAGTCAGAGAGAAGTCAAAGAAAAGCTGGAGGAGAAAAGAAAGAAGCAAGTTCCTTATAACTACCCCTTGAGTACAAGCTATTTATTTTGAACCAGGACACCTGTGATTCCACATTTCTCCATATCCAAGTAAAAGACTGTAACTTGAGTCTAAAGCATACACTTGTGTGTGCCAGAATAAATGCACAGTCTAAACCAAACCAAACCACAAGCAAACACACAATAAACAAACTATACAGAAAAAAAAAAAATAAGAAATCCAAAGAGAAAAAAAATTTACACCCTCCAATACACCTAAAAAGACCTTAAGCAGATAGTGGTGGCTGCTGAGAGAAATTCTTCATATGTCCTGGCAACAAGGGAGCAGGAGGAGGTGGTAAGTCTCATTCACTGCCACGTGAGTTCATGTTGCTGGCACTGAAGGTGGAAAATTTGGTAAGAAACATCTGTAGCTTTGTGAAACCATGTTAGGCTTTGAAAGGAGCAGCGTGTGTAGGAGGAAGAGCAGGCAAGTCTTCCCTATAATAGTTCATAAAAAATCTGTGCACACAGTTCTGCTCTGCAGCAGCACCCCACAGGCCACTAAATACAGGCCTCTATCTTGGAAAAGAAAAACATTTCTCAACAATTTCAGCAGCATTAAATCACTAATATCTACAGAAATCGCCTAAATACAGTGTACTCTATACCTGTGAGAAGTCAGAAAACAACTTAATGTCCTTGAGAACACAGAATGCAAACTTCTACAATGGCAAACACATCTCAAGTGGCCAAGCAGAGCAATTTCAATTGAATCCCTTTTCCAAAATTTATAAGGGAACTCCACTGACAGTGCTTTCTCCATCTCTCTGCATTTCCTATATTCCAACCATCACTAACATGAAATAATGAACAGGATGAAGGAGGTGAATGGGGAAAACTTTAATATTTCTTACAATGTGAGAACTGGAAATAATCAGATGAAAGCTGCATTTCTACATGCAGCAATAAATGGACCTCATTGCCACAGGATGCTGCGAGAGCTAAAAGAATTATTTTAAAGGCTCAAAAAAACCACCCCAAAGCCAATGCTTAAATTAGAGCCTGTAAGAACAAAGCATACTTGTATATACAGCCTCATAATCTTGACCCTCATATGTCACTGTCATATTCTCTGAAAAATCCTTCCACCAGGATTTCTTCTCCTGGGAAACAGAGAAGCCTCAGAGAAAAATGAAAACAATAATTATGGGATTGTTTCTCCTGTGTTTGCTGCTTTAGAATGTGGTTTGGACATTTTTTACCAGCTGGTCATTGTTTCATTGGTTTCATGTGAATTGTTTTAACTTAATGACCAATCACTGTCAGCTGTGTCAAGGCTCTGGAGAGTCACAAGTTTTTCATTATCATTCTTCGTATCTGTCTGTATCCTTTCTCTGTTCTATAGTATAGTTTTAGTATAGTATTCTTTAATACAAAATAGTACAATAAAATAATAAATTAGCCTTCTAAGAACATGGAGGCAGATTCATTCATTTCCTCCTCCGACAGGGGACCTAGAAAATACCACAGTCACAGATGGTCAGAGGACAGATGAAGTTCAAGAGGTGAACTGCTGTAATCTTGTCCAAAGGACCCATTGTTAGGCACACACATGCACATGCAGAGCAGAGACAAGCTACCTGGCTAAGCTGATCAGTGTTTTCATCTAGTGCAACAATCCTTTGTATGCCACTGCCTCCTCCCCACTCCCACCTACCAACACACCTCTCCCTTCAGCTCTACTGTACCAGCCAGGTTTAACTCTCTGTGGAGGGACTCTTCCCCGGGTGGGAGCCAGTGATGGGAATGGTACAACATGAAGATGCCAATGTTGTATTTGAAAGTGCTGATGGTCAGTTCATCAAACCCCATTCTAAATAATCTTGCAGCAAATGCACAGCCTGCTTAACAATGTAGAAATCAGATGGTAATCACATAAATTTGCACTACCTGAGTTAATTCACCACTATTTCTGCAAGGTCAGGATGTTTCTTAACTCATCATTTCAGCATGAAATGGAAGAGAGATATATAGACTAGTTTCATCTACAAAATCAGAAAAGTAAAATCTAATAATTGCCAAGAAGTTCAGTGTGCAACACTGTAGCACCATGTCTGACAGGTAACATTAGATCAGCTCTGACACCAAGCTTTACTTCATTGTCCCAGCTGTGCACGTCTGCAAAGCGCAGGTTTGTGGCTGTCTTCAGTAGCTGAAGGAACAGAATTTTTCCTTCTCTCACTGTTTCCAAAATGTCCCTATAAATTAATATCTTTTTTAGAAACTAAGCAACAAGAAGCACCAACTTAAGCTTTAAAGATGAAGTAGGATCTTGCTGAAAAAATCCCAAACTGTGACTATAAATGAGCAACATCTGAAAGCTGTTACTGAAAATGCTGTTTATATTTTTATTCCTTGTATGCTGGGAATACACAAACACAATGTAAAAGTACAGTTTTGCATTTGATAACTGCAAATACAAGGATGTACATAATATATTACCTATTTAGTTCCAGCGTATAGTAGACATTATGTGGTCCTCTTCTTTTCTTAGGTCATGCAGTAAAGTAATTTCTGCACAGAAACACATCTATGCATGATCTAAACAATGTTCATGCTTATCTAAATTCAGAAGTGAATTACTGATAATAAAATGTATCAGATTAAATTATACCCACACTAGTTTTCATTTAAAATTGATCCCAGTGAAAAAGTTTGCTTTGATGGAAATCTACAGATTGGCAAGTGCAAATGTTATCCTATCCTCAAGCAACCTTGTACAAGAATAGTATTTCTAATGATAAAATACACTCCCTGCTGTCCAAATCAGCACAGAATATATCGCTTTCCTTTCATAATACAAAACTTAGGGAAACCTGCCCTCATTGTGGTTGCATACCTCCATCTAGTGATCAGAAGAGGTACATAAATTAACTCTAAAACAATGATTGATCATTTGCCACTGGTGAATAAAACTTACAAATCCCAAAACTCTGTTATTGTTAATTTTCAAGTGGTGAAGGAAGTTTCTGGATTCTAAGAAAACACAGAGCAGACCTCCAGCATGCTGAAAGAAATGTTAGTACATTTGTGCAATCAGGATGTGCATCTCATACAGAGACCTGGACAGGCTGGAAGGGTGGGGTGTCAGGAACAGCAAGAAGTTTAACAACAAAAAGTGCAAGGTTCTGCACCTGGCCCAAATAATCAAAGAGCCCAGTCCAGGCTGAGATCTGTGGGCTCAGGCTCGGCCTTGCTGAAAGGGACCCAGGGACCCTGATGGAACAGGAGCCAAGAGAGCAGCACTGCAGCAATGAAGGCAAAGCAGATCCCAGAGTGCAGCCAAAGGGGCATTGCCAGCAGTGCTAGGGGCATGATCATTCCACTCTCCTCAGAGTTTGTCAGGCTGCACCTGGAGCTCTGTTTCCTGTTCAGGTCCCTACAATTCAAAAAAGACATAGAGGGGGTCTAGAGAAGGGCCATAAAAATAACCAAAAGTCTGGAGAACTTGCTGGTGAGAAAAGACTGAAGGAGTAAGTTCTTGTCTTTCTAGAGAAAAGAAAACTCGAGGGTCTCATCATAATATTTTATTACTAAATGGGTGGCTCCAAAAAGAAGAGAACCACACAGAGAGGTCAAGGGGCAAAGACTACAAGCTGTATTTAGAAGCAGATTTATCCTGATATGAGAAAAAAATTTTTCATAATAAGAAAAATTTATCACTGGAAAAACCTCCCCAGGGACATATTGGAGTCCCCATCACTGGAGGTTTTCAAGATGTGACTGGAGAGAATGCTAGATAATATCATCTAGGCTCCCTTTTTCAGTGACGCTTGGACCAGATTCCTTTCTTTGGAAAGCAGTGACACTGTGCCAAGAAGGCACTGAAAGAATTCTCTATTCTGCAGTTCTGCAGTCAGCAAAAAGGAGACATAGGAGAGTGAGAAAAAAAAAGGAGTACATGAATTGAATTAATAACACAAGTTCTATTTAAAAGCAAAAAAAAAAAAAGAGCTGCTCCTTTGGAGCCAAATATAGTATTCTAAAAACAGGCAATAATTTCAGAACCTAAAATGCTACAGGGGATTTCTTGGTTTAGACAGACTTTAGATGATTGTCCCAAATGTCATTAGAGGTCAGCACTAAGCCTTCCTGCAAAAGAATACCCCTCTCTTGTTGGGGACATGGACCATGACTATTCAATATTCAGAGCAGCATCTACAATACAACATTTACCCACAGCAAAACATAAGCACAGGTACTATTCAAGACACAAAACCATTAATATAGTAGGATTTTATGCATATTTCTCTAAAAGTGTGGCTTTTTTCTGTGTATAACCAATAACACTAGAAGATTTTTGATCCACAGCTCAAACATTATATGCTCAGAAATATATCTACTAACTCTCGTACAGTGAAGTTTTATTTCAGTGGAATTTTTAATTTAATTCCCTGTAGATGGTGTTTAGAGATTTCTGCATAAATTATAATTTGCTCATATCTTTGCTTTTTACTCCCTTCTGCCATTTAGAAATATTGATAAATTTCTTCAGCATCCACTCATCTCTTTAACAGAGCTCCAGAAAGACCATTAGGGCACAGAGAAATGTTTGAGAGAAGTATTTCCTTGGGGTAAAAAGGAAAAGGAAAAGGTTACAAGGAAGAGCAGGAAAAGAAAGGGAAAGGTAAAGGATGTGAAGAAAGAAATATATAATCAGCTCTTACTTTGTGTGTATCCAAAAGCCAAAATCACCATCTAAACATTCTGCCTGAGTGAGCATGCAGTCTTTGAGAGAGAAAATTTATTTCATTTGCACAGCATGGATTGGCAGTAGACTTACTGCTCTACTGCAACAGCATCTGAGGGGTTAGAGAAGCTCCCTGCACTAGTTATCAAAGCAAAAAGACATCCCCCTACAGACTATGCCCCAAAGCTTGCACAGCATACACCATGCAGGAAAAGCCCAAGGCTAATAACTCTGTTCTATATTTATCCCTGTGGTCTTATGCTTTGCTCTGCCACCCTAAGAAAGTCATGTAAAGTCCTGTGACTCAGATATAGCTGACTGATAAAGCTCCCTGTTATCTCTCACTTCTAGAAGCATGCTGTTTATTTGGTATATAGTAGCCCTGACTACACAAGGCAGACGCCCATGAACAGGGCAAAATCTACAGGGGTTTATCCTTCTCCTTCATTTGCTATGTCACTCACAATCTGCTTTCAAGGCAGAATCTCTGCAATAAGGAGAAGTGAGCAATTAAATCCAGCTAAAAAGTTTGTTTGGAAATTATTGCCTCTGGTGCCCATGTACAGTCACATAAATCTACTCTCAGATCTGGAACTTAGGTAAAATCTGTGCCTGAATATCTTGACTGATCTCCTAACAAGAAGATATGGTTTGTTACCAGATTAAGGTTTTTTAAACTGACAAGGAATTTAACACACCTTATCCTCTACTTTCCCTACAGGAACTCAGATAAATGCGTCTCTCCATAAATTTCATTCATTTAAGAAGGCAAAAGGTGTGACAAACATGCGACTGTCACTCTTGCATGTAACACAAAGTAATTTATAGAAAGCTACGGCAATCAGATGGTTCCGCAAATTTTAGTACCAAAGCAAATTCCTGGCCTGCTCGAGATAGAGCGTAAATCCCTTACCACCCTCACTTAAGCAACGCAATACCAGCTCAAGGAAAGAGAGCGAATATTTTTCTTAAACCCTTTAATGTTCTCTGTAACACCTCAAAACATGACTGAATGGGCAGACAGACAAGAAGTACCAGAAGCACATCTCTTAGCAGCAAGATAGGCACTCTTTAACAGTGTCCATTCAGAAGACCTGCTGATGGATCAAACCTGCCCACGATACAAAAAAAAAGGACCCAACAAGCATCTAACCTCTGTTAGTCACAGCAACAGCTATTCATTTTTGTTTAGAATAACAAAATACTTGTCTCAAGGTACGTGCTCTTTTTTATCGTGTACAAGTCAACTAAATTCTCAGTTACTTACTGCTCATTTATGCAACAAAAAATCTTGACCATTTAATTCCATATTAAGCTGCTCCTTCTGCATGATCGGCTGGATTATTCCTGTGAGACTAGTTTCTGCCTACACAGACTTCCCCCGGTAGTTCTTCCAAAGCCCAGGCCACTGCTTACCTCCTCTGGGGTGATGGGATAATTGCCTGGTCCCAAAATCATCACAGCCAAGCTCCAGCTTGGGCATCATACACTGCTGGTCTCCTTATCCCATACCTCATGGCCCTTTTCACAGGAAATTTTGGAGTAGCAACTGAGCTTATGGCAACTTAGCCCGCTGAACTCAGGAGTTTCTGGAATTCTGGCACCTTTTTTTGGGAAGTATGGGATTTCAGATCTAGATGTTGATCTCTGGAATTCCATATTACAGATTTCATGTTAAGATAAATGAAGATAAGAATGAGTTTGCATATTGGCCCTGCATATCAAGGTTCTAAAAAGCCAGGAACAGGTAAAGATGAGACTGACAGGGCAAATACCAGGTATCTCAGCATTAGATCTACCTTAGATCTATTGTAGGCCAGGGCTAGTGGTAACGTTCACAAGAAGAGGTGCAGCAGAGTGCCTTCAGTAGAACGAGGACTGTGAATAAAAACACTGATTTTAAAACAAAATTTTATGAGCACTTGTTTGTACATTTAAATAGGATGACACTAGTTGAAGTTCTGCAGTCTTGGGTTAGATGTTAATATTTGATACGAAAAATGACAATCTGTTGAAGCTGCTGCTTTTGCAATCTATTTCAAATTAACATGTGATTAATGCCAAGGAATTTTAGCACTTACACATATAATACTTATAGTGTCTTTAGTAAATTAATCTCAGATATACTGGTCTACCCAGTCACTGAATGATGCCTGTAAAAGTACAATCCTTACTTGATGAGCCTCTGTTACTGTAACAGGTTTTTGTTTCAATCCCATATGACTCATGGAGGGAGCCATTAACAATAGATTTAAATTTTTCACCTTATTTGCATTAGTTTTCTTTAAAATTAGCTGCGTGTAATTAATTTTTCTCCTATGTCTGCCAGTTTACCTGTTGTGCTATTAAAAACAGAGAATTATAAAAAACAATGAGAATTATATATTTTCCTTCTCCTCTTCTAACCAAGTGATTCTTAAAATTAGATTTCCCTGTCATAATAATAATAGAAAACAAACAAACAAAAACAAACAAAAATCCCACCACAGGAAACATGGACAACAATTTCTGGGATAAAAATTCAAGATCTAAACCATTTTACTAGTTTAAAAATGATCAGGAATTAAAGCCAGCTTATTCTGCTCTTACTTATACTGCACATTATTTCTCAGATTCCTCTTAAAATCTCTGATAAAAATGTTCTTATTGAATTCAGTGTTAAACAACAGGATCATAGAAATTAATCCACCTGCATGGTCATCTTTAAAGTTAATAGACATTTATGTTCCAAAATGGAAAAAAATATTCACATGATTAATAGTCTTAACTTCTGAAAAACATCTCCTTTAGTACTCTGAATTACTATGTACTTGTAAGTTTCCTTTGGTGGAAAAATAAAATCCTAAAAACAATTCAGACTACATTTGTACCCAAGTTTCTGTTAGAACCACCCACTTCTAAATGTTGGTCATACTCATGAAGACTTGCAGACTTCCCAAAAAGGACAAATGCAGGGTTGCAGGATTCTTAAGAGCCTATATTTTAGCCACAAAACACAAAATTATGTTAGAACTCTGCCAAAAAGGTCAGACTTTGCAAAACCAATGGAGATCAATATCTGGAGCCCATCATTAACACAGCTACAGTCTTAATCCTCCAAACCAACAAGTCATGTTGAACTCTTTCCATCAAGGTGCTAAGGTATTTAATCAAGAATCACAAACATCACTCTTTAAACTTGCACGTCAAATTACTTCAAAATAATCAATCTCACTTCTCTACAAGCTGCATTTACAATGGCCATGTCCTGCCCCAGATAGGTTGCTACATCTCCTTTCCTTCTCCACAGCTTGCCAGGGCCTTGCATTTCAGCTGCTATTTATAGCTACAACTTCTCTCTTTTCTCCTTAAGGAAGCTGCAAGTTCTTCGATAGTTAATGAAAATCAATCAGACAATCAGACTGTTACCTCTTTCATGTACATAGAAAGCAGTTCTTCAGCTAAAAAGGCAAAAAAAAAAAAAAAAAAAAAAAGGGAAAACAATCTGCCAGCTCTTAAAACACATTTCCTGGAAAAATCAAATTCTAATTATGATTTAACCTCCTTCCAAAGTGTAAAAGTAGCTGACTCAAAGCACCAACCCCTTAGTAAGAGTCAAGAGTTTCTACAAAAATACAGTACACACTAAAATTTGTTCTTGCTCTTGAGTTTAAAGTAGGATTAGGCCTGTGGTGTACTGCTGAGGCTGATTGTGGCATGTTTTGATATCGCTTCTCATTCTGAGTAATTCCACAAGATGAAAACAGGAAATATATTTATTTTCCTATTCCTCCTTTGAGCTTTTGGACTTTAGGCATTCCTCTTCCTAAGGCTTGTTTGCCCTCAAAGGAATAACTGATTCTGGATCCCAAAGAACCAAAACAGTAAGGAGAAAGCTAGAGAAAGGACTTAAAAGAAAAATCTCAAAGCCAGTTAGCTACAAATAGAAACCCAATGTATTAGTAGATGAAGACTGCCTCATTCCATGTGTCTCTCACCCTCATCCAGACACTGAGAATGGTAATGCCTTAAAAGCAAAAGGTACAACTGAGTTAGCCAAGTAAAGTTTTCTGTATTTCTTCACACTACTGATTTCTCTGGAATTTTCGATATGGCAGCATTACCTATGACAACAGAGCTTCTCCAGTTTTCTGAGCATTTTGTGCCTAGTGCTGCATATTAAGAAAGAGGAAAGGCAAAGGGATGTGTGATTAAAATGAAAATACTTTTATTCACCTCAGAAATATTGCTATTTCTTTCTTTTGATGCCTCAGTTTAAAGGAAGGAAAAAGACAAGTGGGTGCCTGCTGTTGCAGTGCTTTTGTTATCACCACAGTAGCTGCCATAATTGCACTTTCAACGTCTGTGTCTGCCTCCACCGCTGAGACTGTTACTAAAATAATTACAGCAGCATTGACTTTTCTAGCCTTTTTCTAAGCCTTGTCTGTGACATGCATTTAAAGTGTTTTACTCTACCTGCTTCCAGGCAAAACCAGGCACTTTACTTGCAGGGAAGTAACAGGCCCAAGAGAGCTCTTGATTCCAACGCAACATTTCCAGCTTGAGTGAGGAGCAAGGCAGGGCACACGCAGGACCTGTGCCCTTTCTTCACTGCTTATGGACTGGGGAGGGCACAGCTGGGTCAACACATTCTGGTTGCTGCTGGTGGCATCAGAGAAAGCCCAGCACAAGAGAGAACCAAGGGATGAGTCGGGTACACCACAGGGCACGTGAAGAACTGCTGGGTGGAACTCGGTGCCATCTCTTGTCACGATCCGTCCTTACGAACGGGTTTCATGATGGTTCGTGGGGGTGATCTCAGGGTGCAAAAAACTGACACAGCACAGGGGATTTGCAGTAATAATCAAAACAGATGCACCTTTACTGAATGACCACAGCAAAATGCAATAGAGGGATTAAGGGAGAGAAAAAGATAGAGAAAGAGAGAGGAAAGAGAGAGAGAAAGAGGGGGATATAGCTACCAAACATAGAGACAAAGTCCTTTGGTCCAGCCCAGTCAAGGATCCGCCTGTTACATCAGGGAGATCTCAAAATCTCTAGCTAACTCAGAGGCTTTTATTATGATAATTCTATTGAAAAGTGGGGGGGGGGGGGGTGGAAACAGATACAATAAGGGATAGATGTAACAGGTAGTCCATGTCCTCAACAGTAAGCAAGAGCTATTGTCTTCTTGGTCCAGTGGTCACACCTGCAGGCAAGCATCTCACTTTGGTCAGCTTGCCTCCCCACACACCTCCCCCAGGCTGGGGGTTTCAGTGCCAGTCCTTGGAAGGAGGAGAGGAACCCTGTCACATAGGGGTTTCCTGTCTCAGTCCTTCATGGAGAGGCTTCTTACATCTCAGTCTGTCTGTCACAGTGGTTGTAAAACAGGTGAGAGTCTTCTGTGGGGGACCACCCAAAACTCAGGAGAACTCCAGCCAGGCCGAGAGGTGGGGAGGATTCCAGGGCTATTGTGCAAAACAGGGCAGGGTGCCCCTTTAAGCTCAGTGTGGCGTATAGCAAACAACACCTGTGGAAACAGTGAGCTAGCAATCAGGCACATGATTTCCACCCCCACTGGTTCAGCAAACAGGAGTTTTTAATTTTTCGGTGGTCTCTCTCCATGACAATTGTGAGGCAAAACGAAAGATATTTCAGACAGACTCTCACAAGGTTACGTAATGCCAAAGCTCTGTTTGGGCCCCTACCGTGCAGAAATACAAATTTGAGTAATTAATGACCAAGTGGGAAATCAAAACACTGGAAACATCTACAGCTTTCTCTGGTTCCTCAGTACATGAATTATCTTATCTGGGTTCCAGACTACAGAAGCCTTGGGTATACGACCTAAGAAAAGTTTGAAGGTGCATTTAGCTCTGCAGCAAGAGATCACTAATCCTCTGTTAGGAACCTTCATTAAATAAAGAGGCATAACTCCCATTTAGAATATTATATTTGCTCGTCCAAAAATTCACATGCTAGACTTCTGCATTTTCCAGCACATGCAGATGTGGAAGCTTAAGTCCTTGATTTACTGGTGGACTTGCCTCGACTCAGTTAACTTAATGCCTTTTCCTTCCTAAATGATGTTATGTTTCTATGGTCCTACAAATGAATTCACAGACAAGAGAGAGTAAACTGTCAAACAAGGTGATATTTTTCTGCTTTGCCTTAATTGAGCTAATAATTAGAGACCCATGAAAGTGAGCAGCTTTGTTAATATTATCCCATAAACAGATAATCACAATTTTGTGCCATTTTACTGTCCAGAGATACCAGTCGATGAATTGAGAAAATTAAAGAAATTGACAGTTTGATCTGAAAATAAATGAAAAAGCCTGCTAATTTGTTCATGTTATGATGCTTGCTTAGAATGAAAATAAAATTACACAAGTAATTTGAAATATTTTAAAAACCAAAACTTTTTCACTTCATATTTGGAAGAGTAACCTATAAATAGCATGAATACACTTCAATATTTGTGTCGGTCAGTTTTTACCTCAGGCCACAAAACTAATCAGGTAATTCTGAGATTGGGACACTAGTTTGACTCTTGTAGTGAAGATGCCAGCGGGTTTTTGCTTGCCTGGCTGGGTTGTTTTTTTGGCCAAATCAAGTTAAGCAGAGCAAAGAAAAGGCTTTTTCTTTTTCCTAGAAAATGGAAATTCAGAACATGCCATGAAATGGATTAAATTCCAATGGCACATAAAAAATCTACCTACTGAGAGAGCAGTACATCTGTAGAGGCCATCATACACAGCTGACGTGTGCTAAGAAGCAGTAATCTTTGTAAGTGATGTTGCTTTGGAGATAATTTATTCTATTTTACAGAAGAACAGCTGGTAGTAAAGACATGTAACCAGTTTGCTGCTCCAGCTCTTCAGGCACGTGCTCTTTTACTGATTTGCTCCAATAGGGAGTGAATAGTTGTTCAGACTGAGGGGTTCACAAGTCATGGTACATTTGAGCTTAAGAATTCCTAGTTCAATATTTTAATACATGAATATCTATAGCAAAGAATATGAAGTACAGTGGGAAATGGCAACTTATTCCAAACTTCTCTCTACATTTTACTTCCTTCTTTTGCCCAGGCATTACAAGTGCCTATTAAGAATTTGATATACCTTGTTTCTTTCAGTGCTACCCAGGATTTTTAAGAGACACCTCATCACTCATCAGTTTCTGGAGCATGAACACTCACTTGATCAATGTCAAATAATAAAGGTTGCCATAGTTCTGTCTTAGCTGACATGAAAATAACTAATGATTTCATTAACAAAATAGATTAAAAGCAGTGATAATCAGTGACAGCTCATTCTGTAGTGGCATCTGTACTGATGCATCTCTGGCACCTGAAACACCAGACAATTTTGTTTTATTAAATGGAGTTAAAAGAGATTGACATGATCCTGTTTCCTTTAGGCACCTTCCAGGCAGCTCCTACTAACACTGTTAGTAGAATGTCAAGCCCAATACTATTCTCATAATGAAATGTTATTAACATTATGCATTTCAAGGGTAGATTACCATGAGGTATCTGAAGGGCTGTTTATTTTAGATTCAATTTTATTTTCCATTTATAATATTAATACAAAACATATCTGGAAGCTTTTCTTTCTCTTGAAGCTGATTACAACCTTTGTAGCTTCCAAGTATGAAATCACACATTTTCACTTCTGGGAGAAGCACAGCTGTGTGTCAGGTGTAGGGCTGTGAGATGTAACTAAGAGCCACACATATCCTGGGACCCATGTGAAAATGAAATTAATCTGTGGAAATTAGTTCAAATGGTGCCTAGACATTTGGAATGTCTAAGGTTAAGAGCAGCAAATGCACAGGTTATGATCCCAGCAATTCAATGAGATACTCAGATCATAGTATTCTGATTCTAATATATTGCAGCTTTGGATCTGACCTGCTTCAGCCATCATGAGCATGAGTCATTGGATTCTCTGGGCACAGGCTAGGAGTTCTACTGTACAACACTGCAATATTTAACAGATTTCTCTTGGCTGCTCTTCGGAAATAAATGAAAAATTTGAGATGTAATATAACTTGAAAAAGAGTCAATTTAATAATGATGAGAACTGTTCCCTTATGTTAACTGAGTATCAGACTAAAAAAAGAGAGCAAGTCATCTTGCAATCAATTTTTAGATAAATTTTGCTATTTTAAAGACTTTGGCATCTACAATACCTCTTACAAAAGCAAAAAAAAAAAAAATTTATAGAAATCATACACTACATAATACAAAACCAGAATCCAATCCCTAGCAATTTTACTAATAGAGGGTCATCTATTTAAGTATGGTTGTTGACACACATTATTATAGTGATATCCATTGGACCCAAAACATCTTAAATCATCCTAAGTTCCTTGATAGAACACTATTTGGCAAGAAAAGTCCAGCA
Source organism: Setophaga petechia (assembly GCA_024362935.1). NCBI lineage: Eukaryota > Metazoa > Chordata > Aves > Passeriformes > Parulidae > Setophaga > Setophaga petechia. Next base: position 28,879,518 of record JANCRA010000001.1, read on the forward strand.
TCTGATGTTTAATATTCAGTATATCAGAAATTATCCAGTGTATCTAGCAGATAAATTATGGTTAGTTACAGCTGACTTTGGTAGATAGACTCTTATGAATTTTTAGCAACGTTCAGCTAAATGCAATTTTAGCAATGTGAGTCTTAGAACATTTGCCTTTTAACTGACTGCAAGTAAGTCAAGACAATCCACTTAGTTTTCATATGTGCCTGCTGCTATCACTGCAGCAGAGCTATGCAGCAGAGGAAAGGTTAGCAGAGAGGCTACAGGCAACCTAAAACAGGTGAGAACATTTTCAAGTTTCTGATCAGAGCTGAAACTCAGGAGCAGTCCCAGGTTAGCATCAGAACCATGTAGACTGCAAACTTGATCTTTGACATCAGCAGGAGAAAGCACCCAGCACACTGTGACTCAGTCTGAGCTGGCTGAGGCTACTTGTAGCAGTGGTACAAGGGCCAGTGGCCACTGCCCAACCTGTTCTAGTCTGAGTGGTGAGAAACCATATGTTTTCATGACCTGAGAGTCCCAGGGAACCAGTGTGCAATGAACAGTCATCTGGGGCAACACAGCTGGGAGAAGCTGGGGCCAACTTTCAAACGTCAGCTGGGAAACCACAAGAAACAAACTGTGTTAAGAAAATGTATAAAAAAGCCCCCATGTGGACCATATAGCCAGGGGAAAGAAGTTCCGTGCTGATGGCCTTCATAGGCCTAGAGAAGGCTCTGGAATGCCCTTGTTTTACTGAAAGAAAATCTAAGTATGATTCTGATGCAACTGTTTTTTCTCAAAAAATATCAGACGAAATGAGGGTGAGCCATTCAGGGCATTTGGACTAGAGGATGCAGCACTGCAGGATACAAGCACCAAGAGATAAGCCGAAAAACAGCCAGACTGGCCGAAAGAAAGAATTCACTCCACATAAAGTTCTACCTGTTCTTAATAACTAACTTTTTTGGAAGACAGCTCCCTGTAATTGCATTGAAAGAGGTATGCAGATAAGTCTCACTTTCTCTACTAGGCAGCAGCATAAACAACTTGTCCAAGGTCACACAGAAAGGATGAACTGAACCCACTTCTTTTGAATCTTATAAAACCATATATCATTTAATGAAATGAACAGTCGTGACACCACTGTTCATCTTTCACTGATGCTACAGCTGCTGCTCAGAGGTGCTAGTTATCAGCTTTTGAAAATTTCCCACTCTGTTTCCTTCCTCTAGTTGAATACCACTCTGACAGTAAAACTCATCTAAACATTTATTAACAGGACAAGGGAGAATGGCTTCAAACTGAGAGTAAATTTATCTTACATATCAGGAAGAAACTGTTTACTGTGAGGGTGATGGGGCACTGAAAGAGGTTGCCCAGGGAGGTTGTGGGTGCCCCATGCCCAGAAGTATTCAAAGCCAGGTTGGATGGGGCTCTCAGCAATCTGGCCTAGTGGAAGGTGTTCCTGACCATGGAAGAAGAGTTGGAATGAGATGAGCTTCAAGGTCCCTTCCAACCCAAGCCATTTTTACAGGTCGGACCTATGTGATTTAATAGGGACTGTAGTCTCATCATATAACTAAAATAAACTTAGTTTTACTTAAGAGTTATATTGGAAATCTCTGTTGTATATGAAGGAATCATGATCATTTCAAAAGGTGACAGAAGACACAGCATATGGGATATTGAGGACAGGAAACCCCTCGAAATTTGCATTGCTCTAGGTTGTTACCTCTGTTCCTTTTTAATCACTTTACAATACAGGAAGATACGAGAGTAATCTTGTAATGGGTGCTGCCCCTGGTGTTATGCAGCTACATCATATCACTTCCTTTTCTAAAAATGAGATATTCAGTCCAGTATCCTGAGTGATGCTCTTTAGTGTGAGAGAAAGGTTCCTGAGTAGTTTAAACTTCAACACATCTCTAAAAGACAGCTGATTTCACATTATCTTATGAAGTCTGCACAGGTCCTCTTCCACAGGATAAGTCAACATTAGCTTTTATAAGCCAGGATGGGCTATAAGATCTTCCAAACAATTTGGGATGAGATTCCTTATCGAACCCGCTTTTCTTACATTTCTGTCAATGGCAATTCCTGAAACAAGAGAAATTTTAAGCAAAAGTCACTGAGCAATGTGAGCTTTTGAAATGTTCTGCAAAGGTCAGAAATTAATTTCCCCCTCTTCTCAGGAGTGGATGCACTTGAACTTACCGTAGCATTGGCATGTTCCTGATTCTACCTCCACTAAGGTGAAAATTCCCCCAGCCAACAAAGCTGTAGAGAATTGTACGCATCAAGAACACATGGCACGTGAACTGAGGTCAGGGGAGGGGGATGAGCAAAGACTCAAGTTTGATTGTTGGCATTAATGCATAAATATAGGACATACAGCGAGAAAGCATCTATGCATCACAAACTGCTTGTCTTTTATTTCTCTGGCTATTTTAGCCAGTCACAAGAAATCTCAGCAACCTCAAACCTAATATAGGGGGAGAAGCTGAAAAATTTCTATGACGTCTCAGAGACAAAATATTTGCGTGTATGAAATAAAGATTGAACAAACAATGCTAATAATTGAGAGTACTAACACTGAATTAAAATTTGTATGAAAAGTTTTTTCAGATGGGTACTCATCATCACAGTGAATCTAGATGTAGTGAGGGCTTTTAAGTCACATACAGTCTTTTCCTAGTAAAGTAAAAATTGGATGTAGCTACATAAATACTTTTCACACCTACCCAGATAACAAGTTTCACATATTGTCTCTACCACACATATAACCCCACTCAGCATCAAGAATGAAAATAGAGTGAAGAGAATTAAATGAGAACATTGTGTCAAAAGGGGACTGCAGTAATAGTAAGTAATTTCCTTTGGAATTCACACCTACTTGAATGTGTAATTTTACACAGATGGAAATTTGCTGAAGTTTTATAAAGAACATCTCCATAGCAGTGACCTCATAAGGAACAAAAGAAACACAGTGTAATTTACGTGTACAGAAATTAAATCACTAAAATACTGAGCAACAAAAATTTGCATAAGCAGATGGGTAGTACAGATATTTTACCATTCCTTACTCTTTTGCATGCTATTCACAATCTTCTGATCTTTCTCATTTAAACAGCCTCACATGGACAGGACATAAACCAATGAGAACAAGTGCACTGTAGAAAAGAGGACTTGGTTGTCTTTGTCCTTGGTTCATGAGGTGACATCATTTTATTCTAAAGTTCAGACCTGATTCATTCTGGTCAGCATTTAAGAATGCACTTAGCTTTAAGCACATGCTTGAGTAATACTGAATTTGCCAAATTGAATATCTGTGGGCCTAAACAGAGATGATTTCCCAGCTCTAGTCCCAAGTCTCTAAAGTAACGAACAGCTTACAGAGCTGTGTCCATACCTAAGTCATGCACTGCTCAAACCACAAAGCTCAAGTGCACAGCATTGCAGAAATACAGGTTCATATTCCACAGGGAGCAATTTATTTTCTTCTTACTATTTTGTCACCGGTACCTAAAACTGACTGAATTTACCTAAGGCTTTGTGAAGTTAACCTTCTACGGATTACCCCCTCTCATATAGTTCTTTTTCAAAGTGCTGTTGCTGCAGTTTGACTACTAGAAACAAGAAACCATAGACAAAACTACCCAAAACATAGCTTGGTTATTATGTTTCAATTATTTTTCCATACTGCTATTTTAAAAAGCATTCAGGAAATTTTACCTTTTGATGATGTACTTTTATCCTAGAAGGAAGAGGGGAAAACAATGAATGACAAAAATAATTGCATTTTAAATTTACGATTCCAAATATGAGATCAACATAGAGGGCATTAACATAAAGAAAAAAAAATCTATTCTTTCTGAAATGGTTCCTGAAGGTACACTATTCGGTTCTTGTTGATGCACCAAAAAAAAAGTGTTTCCTTCAGACTTGACTCCCTCCACTTACTTAAACGTTTGCTTTAAATTCTTCAAAGCCATGCATGTTCACTTATGTTGCTATGCTACCAGTGTAACACCTATGGTTACCAAGGCAACAGGTAATAGCCCTGTGTGCGTGTGTAACATGTCAATAATGTCAACACTCTGAGCACAATGTTAATATATAAACTATCGGCTTACCTGGAAAAATTCTAGTTTTAGACTATTATTCAGTTTTTCCTGTGTCAAATACCTTATGTTCAGATGTTTTGGTAATCCCTCGATAATGAATTATTTAATTTTACCACTTTGCCATAGCTAGTTGTCTGTGCCATTTTTGGGCTATAACTAGATATGTTTCAGTAAGTTCTGTTCTCAGTACTAGAAAACCAAGATATCATTTCACAGTGCAAATATTCATGCAAGTGCTGAGTGAGAAGTAGTTTATGTATTAACCAATTATTTATGGCATTCCTTGAAGGATTCTTAATCTCTGTAATCCACTTTTTGGAGAAAAGAAAGCAAGATATTAGTTTCACTGTTATCTCTTTGAGTCATTACAGTGCTCTGAACAAACCTCTGCGAAAAGAAATTTCAAAGATGCATACAGGTGACCACCAAAGCTGTTTGGTCAGTCCCCTCCTCATCTGGGCAGGGAAAAGAGAACAAAAGGGTCATGGGTCGGTATAAGGGCAGGGAGGGATTACACATTAATTATGGTCATGGGAAAAATAAACTTCATTACCAATCAAATCAGAGTAGAAAAATGATAAACAAACCCAAATCTTAACAACTCTTCCCCCTACCTCTTCCTTCTTCCCAGGCCAAACATCTCTATCCCTCTCTGTCAGTGGCACAGGGGTTAGGGAAATTACTTCAGCTCCCTTTCAACATAATCTTGTCGTCTTGATCACCTAGTGCAACCTCCCCAAACACATTTTTTCAGGTATACAAAAACATGTCATGTACTGCAACAACCAGGTCTTGTACAATTTTGGCTTGCACTCCTGGAAATAAACTGCTCAAAGTAATAGCGAAGTTCTGAGCCTTGAACAAGTAGAAATATGGGAGTGACACAACACCATGAACATGTGGATCTGTACATGCATCCTTATCTCCTGTGGAATAATGAATTCCTTTTCTGCAGTTAAGAAAGAAAGGTCAACTGTCAACTTTGTACAACTACAAAATGACTGCCTGAGTCTCCAGGGAGATTCGAAAGCAAATATGGGACAATCAGGAATGAGAGAACAGCGTGAAAACACCTTCCTTCTCAAGGCAAACACATGAGGAGAGGCTTCTGAAGGCTCACCAATCTGGCAGGCTCTCACTACAAGAAGGTAATGACTAGGGAATTATTGGCAGTTTTTTCAGAACTGCAGAATGAAACGGGAATGGAGAAAGAATTTGATGACAGTATGGAAAAATCAAACCAATAGATGTTCTAAACCAGATGTTCATTCATTTGCAGAAGGGGCACATATCCCACTCCTCTAACGAAAGCCTACTTATTACAAGTCTCCTTAGTAATATTTTTGAAAACAGAAAAGGTATCTGACTTGATCATAAGCATCTCCAAGAAGAAGCTTTCACTTGTCACTGCAGATTTGGGTTATTTACACATTTCATTACATACTGAAAATAAAGGACACACTACCAGGACAGAATTGTAGCATAAATGGCTGTTTGGAAAAACTGCAATTCCAGGGAGAACAATAAATGCTCAGGATATCTCTGAATGATGACCTATGTGTTCAATTCTTAATTATACTGAAAGATGTCTGAAAACTCATCTCACTTGTATCTATAAATTCCAGGATTGTCTTCAAAAAAATTTTCCAGGCTCCAAAATATTCCCTTTGACAACAGCATTAAATAAATCACCATCTAAAAATTTGGTTCTTGATCCATCTGCTCCAGGAAGATGGTTTGAAGACAGCTGCAAATTCTGCTCATAATCTATGCCCTCTTATTTGTGAGACTGCTTTTCACATACCTGAGAAATGTACAGATGTCTAAAGGATGGTAAAAGTAGCAGATCAACTGAAAAAGGCTCTCATCAGCTCTGACAGAAATTACTCCAAATTTTGAAGATTTGAGACTCTTTCTGGCAGAAGCGTAAGTGAATAATGTTTTACTCATTATCACTACATTCATCAAGTAATTTAAATGCCACAGGTGGGCTCAGTACTCTCCAAAGCATATGTGAAAAATCAGTTAAGTCTCCACAGAAACAAGCAAGCATTAGACTACGCAATTTTACCCTCTAGATCAATTTTTGGATGTTATATATAAATAGAAGGAAAGGAAGTTCTTTAAAATTGTGAAGTAAAATGATAAGTATAATCAACATATCCAGTGGATGTGACATTAACAAGAAGAATATCTTAGTTTGTTTATAATTTAAATAAATCCAGCGATGCCTTAAATTAACCAGGTGGCAATCTTAATGCTGTGCTGCAGACTCCATAGAATTCACAACAAAAACAAGGATGTGTTTTAGATACAATTCCCCAGCTTTGGATCCCATTTCAGTTCAGCAAGCAAAGAACAATTTCAGAATGAATTAGCAGTGCCTACATGCATTCTTTAGTTAAAAAAGGAAATTACCAAGAGGACAGAGTTTTAACAGCTTTATGCAGGTTGACAGTCCCTGCTGAATTTCTGGAGCAAATTGCTACAATTTCCATTTAGTTTTGTTGATGTGCTATTCCATGGCCTTCTGACTTTTACAGACTTTCTCTGCTAAAAGGATAGAGGTATTTAACCACAGGTAGTGATCCCCAAAATGCTCTACCTTATGAAAGAGATCATTAGCTTTTGATCAGTGAGTGTACACAAACACAACTTAATTACTTAAGTTAAAAATTCAACTAATCAGGAAATATCTTAAACCTTCCACAGTTTAATTAATTTTAAAGTAACTGAATTTAAAGACACATAACCAAGAAGTCCATTTTTGCATTAACAAAAGTACACCAAGCTTAAAATTCCATTTGCCTTACTCCCCCTGCCTTTAAACTCCTCTTGCAGCTTCAGAAACTCCTCTTGAAACAATAGATGTGCTTCCAGCTCTTCTAAGGTAATATTTGCCTATTCTTTATACCAGGGCATAAAATTTGAAGATATTTTTATTTCAATTTACCTAGAAGCTGTCCTTCTTGGGTTTTTTTTCCCGAAAGCCATGCTGTCCTTCACAATACTGAGGACCTAAGCAGGAGCAATAAATACCAGTTAAGTAGCTCAAACACAAAGTCACCCTGATAGCAGTATTTTGTACTAGTATATTAAACAGCATCAAGACATTTGGCCATAATTGCCCACATTATTTAATTGTTAACATGCTCTTTGGAATAATTTTGGCCCATGAAAATGCTTGGGCGCGGTTCAAGGAGAAGCAGGTCTGGTGGTTCTTACCAATACCCAATTTGGACTCGGTTATCCTGCTTTGAAGCAGAGAGAAAAAATTGTGCTAATTATCTGCAGGGCTAAGGAACAATCTCTCCACAAAATTAGTTACAAAACTTACATGCCTTGATATAAAAATCCAGTCTTCCCTACAGTACAAGTCCCAGGGGACTGAGACTGTCTCTCAAGAGACAATCAAGCAAAAGAACTACAAAACTCACATTCTATAGCAGCCACCAATTCACAAAAAAAAAAAAAAAAAAACCACCAAAAAAACCAGAAAACCAAATCCCTATCATCTAGTGACTGGAAAGTCAACTCGAGGTGCTCTTTGTGTCCTGAAACAGCAGCCAGGAGATTCTGCAGCCCTGGGAGGTAAAAAAAGACCAAGTACAAAGGAACACCTGGCCTTGGGCAGGATCTCTGATCATACCTCCTCTTAGAAAAATAAGCAAATCCTTACAGATTATTCAAGTAAAGGAGGTTTTTCTTTATACCAAAAAGCCCTTTGGAATAGAAATGTGAATCAGACCCAGAATTCCATTTTTCAGGGCATTTGACTGAGAGAAAGCAATCCCAAACTTGAGGCTCTGCTGCCTGGACAACTGATCAGTTACCTTCAAGCTCTTCACTGATGCTAAACACAGAAGCAGTCCCTGTCCCAGGCAATTTTCTGTCTCCCTTCCCATTGGAAAGTCACCCAACTTCTTAAATCTGAATGTCTCAGTCACACAGGCTTCTTTCTTCCTCCTGGCTCTTGATCACAAACATTCAAAATACCATTTCAGGAAAGTGAGACACAAGACATCACTCCTGTCAAGCAAAGAAGGAATTAGGCATGAGGCTATTGTCTCCAAGAGCACCAACACATCAGCCCACCTTGGTGCCAGTTTCTACGAGCACAAAGGTGACCCTCACGAGAGCACTCCAGTCTGCACACACAGTCTTTCCCTCTCTGCCCTGACAGCCTAAGAGGGGGAAGTGAGGCATAGGTGAGGCACAGCTGAGCAAAGTGGTGCAGCTGTAGATCTGTCTCATGGGGCTGCCCAGCTCCAGGAGATGGCTCCCAAGTGGCTCCACAAGCAAAATCCAGACTCGCTTCAAACTCATCCCTTTCGTGCCTTCCTTCACTCTTCTGCTCTTCAGGGATTTGCAAGCTGTTCACATGATCAATCCATTGCATGGCTTTTGTTTGCTTTTGGGAACAGTGTAACTGTCTTGCCTTGCACCCCTCTCAGTACATCTCTGCTCTTCATCCCTCACTCTGTCTCCCAATGCTGTAGGAAATCAAAGTGTTCCCATGAGGGAGTGGGGTAGGATGGGATGGCAGGTGCCCTGGAGCACAGACACGTTTGGTTGGACTACCTAGGGTGGTGAAACAGGGACAAAGCCCTTCGGTGCAGTGAAGACACAATCTGTGCCTTCAAATCCCTAAAACTCTGCTGCCTGGATGTCCCTCCTCCATTTCATGGTCTTGCTTAGGAACAGCATCAGCAATAAGTAATATCTGACCTTGCTGGCAGTGAAAAAACAGAGACAGCAGCTAAAACAGCTCCATATTTTCACCTCTTGAATGGTCTGTTAAGGTAGTGACAAAAGCTCCCTAGAGGAGAAAGAAAAACCACTTCAGTTAAAAACCATATTTTCAAGGTCAGTGACAAAGTTCCAGAATATTATATTATGAAAAGAAAGTGAAAAAGAAAGACGGAGCAATATGCACAATTCACTCTGGTCAACAAGGGAAAAACTCTTTATTGAAATCTATAACAAGGGGGTTAATAAGCTGTACAAAATGCTACATACTTTTCAGGTGAATGCACCACTTGAAAGTTTCAGGGTGAAATAGTATCCTGGAAGATGTTCCTGAAAAATCCCCCAAAGCAAGGAATAAAGAAAACGTTTCTGCTTAGTTACTTGTTGCCTGGCCTGAGCTACTGCAACCAGCATGCTTCCTTAAGCATTACCCACGAAGCAGGCAAGCACTGCACAAGTCTCTGCAGTTCTATGTGGCACCTGGGCTCAACCTCATTTTGAATCTAGAGATCCAGAGAAAATAATTGCAGTAAGTCACTTCCACAGTGCTATAGATAAGCTTTGATCAGTTTGTCTGTAGGCAACCAGCACAAGTAGCACAATACAAGCATGGCACTGGTGAACCAGACAAACTATGTGTTTACATCATGCACAAACTTTCATTTTTGTAGATGATTTTTAAATACCCTAACTATCAAGCTTTGGAGTACAGAATTTTTTTCTTAGTGACTTTTTATTGTTCTTCAAAAATGCAAGAATAATCAGAGATAAAACAAGCATTCAGAGATATTTGAGAACTGCTCCCACCTTCTGAGCCAGAGCTATGTAATTTGCTTTTCAAGGTACTCTGATCAGATTTCTGAGTTCAGTTCATATGAAACAATAACAGCAAACCAAATGCTGTAACTATTTGCTTTGCTGAAAGGGGCTTAAAGTTGCATTGGAGGTTGTAAGAAACACAACGAAGAAGAGAAAGAAAATAGTTTGTGTCTTAAAATAAACCAGGAATGGTCACAGAGCAATAAATGGCACAAAAAGCAATATGTCAAAAAGGGGACTGAAAAAGAAATGCCAAGAGAACCACACTTACACTAAATGACCCCTTAGCACAAAGATAAAAAGCAAAGGCTGAACTTGACAAGGCTGAAAATAAGTTTGACAGTCTTAGACAAGAAATGTAAGATGACCTTGGCTACACTGACTTGAGTAAGCAGATGTAGACAGATGGCCAAAAGAAAAAATATCTGACTACTTTCAAATATAAAATATTCCTGGGACTGTAAAGACAATCTTGCTGCTTATAAATGAGGTCTGAAGAGTCAAACTAGATGTCACAATGTAAAAAATGACAAATGTGCTCTTCAGAAACAATCAAAAATATCAGTGTAAACACAAAAATATCTGGCACTGGGTAGAAGATATCCAATCATAATAACAGCAATTCATATGAAACAAAAAGAAATAGAGCACTTGTTTCTTGCTCTTCCTTGGTACAATAGTAAAGAGGGTATATTTGGACGACGATGGAAATTTTCTCATATATCTCTTTCTACAGTTGAATTAATGCAGAAAAATCACTTAATAGCATTGAAAGTCATTACACATTAAATTTTAGAGAAAAACTGATTCCGAATAAAGTAGATCAATTGCTAGCAAATAGATTGAAGGGGAAGGGTTGTGACTCTTGGATCTCTGTTCTAGGTATCCTCAGCTACAAGGTACATGAACTGTTTGGCAAATCTCCCCATAAGATTTTCTTAGCTTTGCAATGATCTCACCCAATGGTTTTCTTAAGCAGCACTGTAAGCCATGTTCTCTTTGGAAACTGCAGGAGGACTCAAGTGTTCCTTCTGTGTGTGTTTCCTTGCTACGCCAGTAACACGCTCATCACCAAGTCTGTTTGGGTTTCAAAGACCCTCAGTGGCAGAGCCTTTCATGGGCCCCAGGTTTTCTGCAGATAGTTAGATCAGCTTCTAGACAGATGGAGGTACAAACCTTATCCCACTGCCCACAGGTGCACAGGCTTCAAATAAATTTGAAATCATGGCTTCTATTTTTCTCCTGTCTATCAAGAACTGGAGAGGGCTTTTTTTGCTGGAGAAATATTTCACTTATGGTTTTCATTTGTTAATTAGAAATCTGCAAATATGAGAGGATAAATTTTGATATTTTGGTTTGCAGAACTTCCCTCTACAGTAGTGAGCCCTCACAATTAATGATTCATTATTCTCTGCTCATTCAGAGTCTGTGGATGATGTGCCATTATAGTTAAGGTTTTTTTCCTCAAGAGTGACTTGCATTGCTAAAAATATGTAGGAGAGAAACAAAATTAATTGATATTTCATCTAGCATGTTGTGGTTGTTCTTTTGGAAAAAAAAAATATTACAGGAGTTGCATAGTGTGCAAGTATCTTAAACTTAATAAAAGCCCAAGAGCATCGCAGAAATAATTTTGCTTGTTCTTTCTTAAAAGCACCAGAGAACTTGTTTCAGGTTCCCAGAAAATATCAAATTACTTTTCAGCAGAAGACCATAACTGACTTTTAGACTGACACTTTCCTTAGATTTACTTGCAACCCAACTTTGCATCATTCTTTCTTACATATCAAATATATCATCAGTCCACTGTTTTATTTCTACAGTTCTCAATTAAAACTACTTTCAATGTGTTTTCCATTAAAAAAGCTATTTTTTTGTGGTCTAAGTAAGCCTTCAAATGTATTTTGAAATATAATTCTAGAACTATACATCAATCATTGTTGAAATTATTATGGCCAACTACAATTTTCTAATTGTAAGTGCTGTGAAAATTCATAGCCTGCATATGACTAAAAGAAAATAATGTCTTCAAATGCCAAGCTGCTGAATGTTGGTTCTTGTCAATGTTCTTCACAGTCCCAGATGGTATATTTTAATTTCTGTTACAGAAAAAATGCCCGTAAGAACTTTAAAGCACCTGGGTAAGGATTACTAGAATGTAGTAATGGTAAATGACCCTTGCTTTTCCCACAGCTTTTAAGACTGTGGAAAATTAACTGGGGTACAAATGCATGCCTGCACCAGGAAACAGTGAGGGTGAGGACTAGTGGCAGTTAGGACATGAACAGAGAGATGGACAAACACCAACCACAGAGCCTATTCCAAACAACAGCTAAGTTAAAAGAGTTAAATTCCGTAGTTTGTTGCAGCTTTGACATCTAATTCTGGTGACGAGATATACGATGGTACCATATAAACATTCTGACTGAAATATCAAAAACCCAGATTTCTGCCTCATTTTTCTTTTCAGGAGAATGAGAAGAAGAAGCAACGGAGAATGGAATGGGAAGGGGAGAAAACTAAAATTTCAGCTTCATGTCTTGAGCACCAAAGCATAAAAGATGTTCTAAATTCATCTGAACATAATATTTGCAGTCTAAGAGGAACAGTAGCAACAATAGAAGCCAAAAACAATGCCACACATCCATAAGTCATATTGAATATTACTGCTGTTAATTATGAATACATTTCTTGTATGTATGTTGAAAACTCAAACTAAAAGTAAAAATAATATTTCAGTGTTCTAACAAACTCTGAGCTTCTTAGAGCAAAGGCAGTGAGGATTAGAAGGGGTTTGTTTCTTGATTCTTAACAGAAAATAAGCAGCCCTGCTTCTTAGGTCCAAAAGCTCTCTACAAAACTCTGTTTTTTATACATTTTACATTTACATACTGATGAAAACATGTGTATTGTAAGTTTAAAAAATCTTGTCATTATTTTTGTATTTATTTTTATTTGTTTCATCCAGGATGGAGCTTGAAAATAAATATACTTGTGCTTTAAATTCACAGGTTAGAATCTTGGTACTGCTTATTTTGAATCTCTGTTGCTAATACATTTGAAATTACTTCTGCTCTAAAGAGGAGCCCTTTCTATAGAGCAAAAAACCTCAAGAAATTTGCAAGTTATTTCAGAGTTATAACAACCTCCTACCTAGCTGCCATTCTCACTCTTCTGCATTTTTGTTGGCAAATCAAGTTCAAAATACATCCAACATCATCAATTTCTCAAAACACATAGCCATTTCTTGAAGACATCTGAACATAAATCTGAATGCTGTAATCAATGGCACAGGGGGAATGATACCACAGTGAAACTCCCAACCTGTCTGTGACTTACAATCCTAATGGTTGGGCTGATTTCTCTATGACAAGAGGTATGAGCAACTACATCCAAGAGAAGAAAATAATTTCCTTGCATCCTGTAGAATAGATTTTCAAAGCATAAAAGTTATTTTGGTCTCACTTTAAGATCTGCTGTCAGACTTTGATATGGTGAATTGTTTTGTCTGGCACAAAAATTTTTTAAAAATGACCTGTTAAAACCAATTATTGTTTTGTAAAACCAAAACATCACTCTTCAGGGCATGAGCCAACCAAGTCACTTTAAATAGGAATAAATTCTCACTATCAGATTTCTGTTTTCTTCAGCTAGAAATCCAGATCCTAGTCTTTGCTCAAGAGAGTGTATCAAATGGAGATGTCACATGTAAATACCTGTCTCTTAGGCAAATGTGTAATAGGTTTGTCAAAATTTATATATTTACTTTAGATTAACTTCTTTCTAGCATAATTGAGGCAATGAAATATGAAATCTGGAGTGGAGTTAATTTGTGTGTTTATATGTATTTAATTGTCACCTCTTTACTGAATCGATATTGCATTTTTTACTAGAATGAGACTAAGCTCGCCTGACATATCTCGTTTATACAACTCATACTTTTATAACAAGCCAGATCTAAACTAGAAAACCAAAGCTACGTTAAATTTTACCTGTAACATCAATGAAACAATTGAAAAATTATGCTTTGCTGCCACATTAATTCCATTCTCCATGATATTTCCTGAAAGAATTAATGCACCTCATCCCCTTGTAGATCCTGTAGGGCCACTTGTACCTAAGTGGATCCTCTTTTGATCTGTTTGAGAGGAAAAATGTAGAGAATTCCATGTAGAGAATTATCTATTGAGCTCCTGGATAAAAGAATGTAAAGATTACATAAACATATACATTTAAAAAAATGAATACATGTATTTATTTATATACATCTAGATGTAGGCACACCTCAAAATATATTGTATGAATATATAGGCACTCAGAAAGGAAGAAAAATGTGCTTATTGAAAGTCAATTAGGCTTTTCAATAATTATTAATTATCACAGTAAGTAGGTAAATGGTAAAGCAAATAGGTAAACTTTAAACAACCTCTATTAGGAATCGTCAGAATGTTGAGTTACAACTGTAGTGACACCCACAATGTATAATATCTCTTCCTACAGCATCTGAAATGTAAAACACTGTAAAAATATGTAAAATAACATGGAAAATAGAACTCAAATGAAAAAATTGTCCGCCTAACAACATTTTTTTGAGATGCATACACAATGGATTAAACCACCTCATCTGCCAGATTTACACAAAATGTGGTAATTAACATCTGTGCTAATCATGTGGGAGAAAACTGATTCACATACCCACAGCCTGCTCCCCACAATATTCCACTGAGAAAAATGAGCTGTTCAAAAGATTCATTTTGTAGTGAATATTTACAACCCAAAATAGGGGCAGGGAGACTCTTAAGAATTGGACTGACTCCATTTGCACCATCAGAGGCTTTACAATCAATCTCCTGTTTCTTAAAGCCTCTTTTCATTTTGCAAACCTCTGAACAGACCAGAATGTGACATTTATTGAAACATCTAAGTGACTCTTCAATGAGTCATTCTACAAATTCCTTTTTCCTTCAGCCTTTCTAGGATACAGAGCCCTAAGTTCTAGAAGTGAAAAACAAGGGAATAATCAGCTGCATTTCCCATCATTATGATGCTGACCTTCATTGCACTTGCAAAGAGAGATCTGATTCATTGATTCCAGCTCTGTTTTACCAAGCATTCAGCCAGTGAAGTACACTTAAATGTATTTCCTCTCATAAGAAATTGGTCCATTTCTTCTGTTTTCCATTCCAAAACTATATAGTATTCAGTTGCTTATTTTTAGCACTTAATACTAGAACAAAGAGAAAATGAACTATATAGTGCTACCAAGGACCAAAGTGTCTCCATCCACTCAGGAAGTACAGCAGAGGTACTCTATTGTCATCCTTTGACTTATAGGACATACTTTCACTTATTCATTCACTAGAATGAAAGGCTATTAATCTTTTTTTTTCTTTTTTCATCATCTGTATCTTACTGGATAAAAAGTATTCCTTTGAAGACAGAATAAAATTTCCTCTCTGGGGGCAGAACCATGCAATTACGTACATTTAATATCTAAATTCTTAGAGTTGTGCTCATTTTTAATTCTCCAGAAAAGAAGAAAAACATCTGTAACATTAATATCTGTAATTTAAAACAAAAATTCTCATTGATTATATCCACAGAAACACAGATGGTAAACTGAAAATAAATTTTTTAAAAAGGAAAAAAAAAGGTTTAAAGAAGCAGTACTTTCTACTGATTTTTTTTTCTAATACAAAAGATTTTCTATCTCCCCGGTAAGCACCTACAGAATCCACCCCCAACTTTCTTCTCTTTTTTATATTTACCCTTTCTTCCCAGCTTTTTCTCTTCTCCTTTTTCTTCTACTCTTTTGGGATAACCTTTACTGATCAGATTCTGCTTTGATTTAAACTTCGGTTGGCCTTGCCACCTTTTAATCAGGATAGAGAGCATGAGCATCACAATTCCAAAAATTCTCCTGGGAGCAGTCTGCAGTGCAAAGTGACTTGCACTGAATAAAATCCAGCTGCTGGAGAAGTGAAAGGTGTTGCAAAAATCACCCCCTTTTTTTTCTTCATGCAGCAATAGTAGATTTCACACCAAAAATCAGCAGCAAATAGCTCATGTTCTTTGGACTGGATGCAGCAACCATTCAGACATCTGCTTAACCCTAAGTACACAGTTATTCAATAGAGCACTTAACCCATATTGATTCTTCACTGTCCCACTCTTGCATAAAAATTCTTCGCTATTTCAGATAAATTCCAAGTGCATGTATCAGTGCCTGTGATTCCATGTACTTTACTTTTTGGGAGCCCTCATTACTTTCCACACTCTAACAGCAAAATAATAAAATGAAAAAACTTGCCATTCTATATTGCCACCTATGAATCAATACAATTTAATTATAAATATAAATATATATACTTTAATTATAGTTGCTTTAGGGGGTATAATCATTCAAGTCAACACGCACAGTCTTAGTTATTACACGCATTATGCATATTTCATTTACTGATGGTTCAAAGTAGCACTAAGAGAAAGTCTTCCTCAGTACTTTATGAATTTCAGAGTATTCATAGCAGAAATTACCTGAAGTGCTAAATGTGTCATTGTTAAATCCTTTGTGCCTATAACTGAAAAAACAGCATGATGCTTCTTCATGGAGGAGGTTTCAGTCAATTCTCATGCAGGAAAACAAGGCAGCACCACAAGACTTTCCATTCTTTTTCTATCTGGTGCAGGGACAGAAAAAGTCCTGGCTAGAAAGTAATGCATTCTACCAGTTTTTTTCGCATTGGGTTACATACTGAAAATGCTTTTATCTTCACAACAAAATATCACCTTTTGTTTCCTCTCTAATATACAGCAAGAAGCACTCTGGCCCCCTAGGGATCAAATCAAGAAGCTTCTTTTTCCAGAAGGTAAACTAAACCTGGTTTTAGACCATGCGAAGCTTAAAAAGTCAGATAAAACAAGAATTTCAGAACGTCAAAACTAAGGTTTCTCTTGATCCTGGCTTTTATATCAGCTTTGTCCGCCAGACCCTGTACATTTTGATGCAAATCCTTCCATTTTCTTTGATCCACACCTATCTCTATTCAGCTGGAAATAAGATCTATTTGACCTGGTGTTACACTGAACAAGTCAACAAAAAGAGCTTTGTTTCCCCAGGTAAAATCCTCAGTCAAAATCCCAGCTCTGGTAGAAGGTAGGATTATACCTCAAGCACGATTATCTTTCCCTTGTCACAGAAGAAATCCTGCAAACAGTGGTTCCACATCTTCAAGTCCTTCCTAATACTTCAAACTGTGTACAAACATACTTCCTTTATTACCTTTTGTGTGATATTATTTCCATTCAGTGAACAGCAAACCAGATGCACTCAATATGCAATTTTGCATTATTTAACATAAATTTTTCTAACAGGGCATAGTAGCACAAAGGTGTCCTCAAAGGTTAGGGCTTTCTCCTCTCTATTTCAAAGCTGAGAGTGTAGTAGCAAGGAATAAAACAGAGCAGAAGTCTTCTGAATCCAAAGTCTTAGAGAGTAGGTGAGAACAAGCATCTGATGCAACAAGGAAAAGGTCAGAGACCTTTGTGCTTTGAGCTCTGTCGCTCCCAAAGGCCAAAGCTGCATTCACTTTGAAACTGAACTGTGCGGTCAGTCCTCAAAACAACTGGACTGAAAAGTGTGAGGGCAGTCCAGACAATTTTAGATTTGCTAGGCTGAGTGACTAGGAGTCTTAACATTTATTTTTCCTAAAATTTCCAAAGTATTTTTCTTTGGAATTCTCTTTTTCCTAAAGTCTCAAGACTGCTAAAGCAAAACCTGTGAGATTCACTTTTGCCTGTTTTTTGCAATGCCAGGAGAAAAATAAAATACGCAATGAGACAGAATCTGTTACTCCATCTAAAAGCCAACAAAAGACACAATAAATGTTTTGACATTCACCTTTCCTCTCCAAAAAAGCTTTACTGTAAAACTAGTATAAGTGTGTCTTGAAAATAGAGCAGTTCTTTATCCACACCACTACATTTGCTTGAGAAAATGTGTTATTTACTCAGTCCCAGCACAAGGCAGGCCAAGGGGCAGCCACTTTGCATCCCTACTGTAGCATTTGAGACAGGCTGAGTCAAATTAGTAAGATGGTAGTTCCTCTGCTCTTAACACTTCAGTTGTGCGTCTGAGGTAGGAAATAAATCTGAAGCCTTTTCAGCAGACTATGAACATAATCAGGATTTTCAAAATTAACACAAGATGTTGGGGTTTTTTCCCCAATGGAGAAAACACAAATTCTTATTAAAAAATGAAATGCTTTCTTTCTGTTCAAATATTAACTGAAGACTTCACAAATTACAAAACTTGCTATTATACTGAGTGCATGATTCCCAGGGTATTGAAACTGATCATAAAAGAGATCTGAAGAAGATGACACAGTTTAAGGTGAATGCAATTATAAAGCTTGCAAAAAATAGCATCATGTCTCCTTCACCTCAGGAAAACACTGAAAATAATTATTTGAGACTGTTAGAACAAGGTTCCCTCAGTTTCATCAGAACTTATGAATTCTAGAGATTTGGGTGTCTAAATGCCAGCAGGAATGTTTATAAGTTTATTAATACTGAGATTGAAACCAAGGAAGAACACCATAAGCCACAAACATCATAAGATGAAAGAACTCTTACCCTAAACTCCCCCCCTGTTTATTGCCAATAACTCTCTAAGCTTGATTCATTATTATGGAACATTTGCATAAAAACCGAGGGGGGAGGGGAGTAACGATGTAACAAAATACCTGAGTGCAGTGTTGTTATCTATTCAAACTCAGAGACAAGAATGTAAAATGCACAGAACGTCAGACCACAAGCAAGAGCCTTTATCAAGTTTTCCAACTCTTCCCTGCAATATGTTTTTTTTATGTAGCATATGCTTGAGGTGACAGAGAAAGCCATACTCTGATAATTGTCTAATAATATGGGAGTACTTCCAAGAAGATCAAATCTCTGCTCCTCTCTGTTCTGTGAAAGGTCAGCAGCTTCTCTCAGCAACTTATCCTTTTGGCTCCCTTATTTAGTGAAAAATGGTCAACATGAAAATGAAACATATTAATTCACCAAATAGACTTGCTTTGAAGTTTGACCTGAATAATCTTTTAAGTTTGGTTCATCTGCCAAGGAATAAAAACAATTATTCATACAGCTTTACTGTTGTCACCCTAATACATGATTAACTTTCCAAAAATAAAAATCAAGTCTTTTTATCCCTCTGTTCTGAAGACCTGACATAACCTCTGCATTTCATGAGAAACATGCACGTCTTTGAATCCTGAATGGTTCCCAGGATAATAAAAGTTACATCTGTTTTACACAGTGATTAAGCTTTATAAATAACAGAGTTTCAGCCCAGTGAAGCAACCAAAGTGTCACTACCTTCAGCCAGTAGTCACCACTAAGCATAAAAGCTCTGTGCTGACAAAAACAACTCATAACACCACTGAGGAATGTAGTGAGACACTTACCAAGTGAAGTTCCTGCTTATTTATGCAAGTAGTAGGGAATGTTCTGCTTTGCAGGCATCTGAACAGGGCAATTTAGCACCATGAATAAGCATCCCAGTGCCAAACAAGCACCAAAAACAAAGAGCAAAAACACTCTTACATTAGGACTATATCGAATCCAGGCTAATTAGCTTTGCTATGAGCAGAGCTAATTTACTCTGGAAGAACACTAAATTGCTTTTGGACCCCACTAGATCTTGGGCAGCACACTTGGCAGCCCACAGCTCCTCCTGGACATGCCAGCTCATAGAGATCCAGGTTCAGGGATCACTTACAGGAACACAGCTCTCAGCCCTCTCCAGCAGAGCTTTCATAAGTCATTTTGTTAACACCACTTTATGGCCCTGGAGGTAGACTAGAGAAGATATCCTGCAGAGAGAAGCTCTGGCCTCACGAAAGAGAGAGATGAGCTACTCTCCAACTTGAATAGGGCCAGCCTTTCCCTTTCCTTGGTGTGAGTCCTGAGCTGTTCTACTGAGCATCAGCTACTTTTATAATCATAGGACTTTACCTCTGAGTTCACTCCAGATGGAATTTTTTGCTTAATGTATATGGAACACCTCAGCTATGTCTGAAGTGCTCTGACCCTCAGGGTCAAGAGTCCACGACATCCATTTCATTTTTGCAACATAGCAAGGCTGGTTTTGAGACAGAAAAGGAAAGGATAATTCTTCAAAGAAACTGCAAGTCAAAGGTAGATGAGGAGAATGTAAATGTTACCCTGGCTGAAATAAAGCTGGGACAGTTCGAGTTGGAATCTGCAGTCTTCAAAAAAATGCCAGAATAACTACCAACGGTGATAACCCTTACCATGCTTCCTTGGACTTTGATATTAATCAGCAAACTATAATTTGCATTGCTACTCTTTCATTATTTATTTTTATATATTACGTTATAGTGCTGATGGAAAAAATAGCCCTTTGTATTTAATCTATTTTTTAAAGTATTGGGGTTTTGTGTTTATGGAATGAAGTCCAAAAGCTAAGAATATTTCATTTACTCCTCTTGCTTGCTTTACTATATATTTGCATGCTTCAACTGCCAAAACGTGTTTAGCTCTCCCAGTCCATCCCCATTTTTTCTCATCAGTTTTTTGGGGTTTTTTTTGCATAAGGTCTTTCTTCAATCTTCCCCCAAGTCATACATTTGAGTCTTTTTCTGTGGTTTAAAATTGCCATGGAAGGTCCAGCCTTGGTACTGTACTGGTTAACACCAGCTCATACTCTAGTTTCTTCTAACCCCTTTTCTGATGCCAAATAAGTCTTCTGACCTCCCATTTTATCTTCAAAAAGCAATTATTCCAGCAGATACTTAATGAATCATCTTACACAAAGATTTTTGCTATGAAGTTTGCTTTCTTTGTACACTTACACCATAGGGGGAACTTAGCCCTTCTGATACAAAGAACATGTTTGAAATCCCAAAAAATGGTCTTTGAAGTGAGGGTGCTGGTGCCAGGAGAAAGTACTGATAAATAAGAGCGGGCAAAGATGAAAGGTTATTTAATGTGGTTATTTAGGCTTGTATTCTTAAAACTGCATTCAATATATAGTGAAGGGAACCCATCAGAGACCACAATGGCTTAAGAATCCAATTTACCAAATAAAAAATTGAGACCTGATGGATGCACTTGGAAAATGACTTTCCACATGCATCACCCAAGAGCGGTGTGAAGGATTTTCCTTTTTGTACAGCTGCCCCTAGTGTCACCATCTGCACCTTGGGTGAGAGCTGCTCTCACGTGGGCTGTGAGATAACCAGCCAGCCTAACCCCATCAACAGCTAGCTCTTTCAAAGAATGGCCCACAAAGTTTTTTGGCATTTAAATAAGACATGTTGTGATTGAAAAGTCAGGATTTCTTGTTAGTGCCTAGAAGCCTCCTGAGCGTGCCTGATATGCACACCTGAGCTTACTGAGAAAGTGACTTTTTACATGGGCAGATGGTGAAAGCACAAGGAGAAACAGTTTTAAACTTATAGAGGAGAGATGCACACTAGATATTAGGAGGAAATTCTTTACAAAGGGAGTACTGAAGCACAGGTAGCCCAGAGAAGTTGTGGACGCCCCATCCCTGGAAGTGTTCAAGGCCAGGTTGGATCAAGTTTTGAGCAATGTGAGCTAGGGCAAGGTGCCCCTGAACATTAGGGGTTGGATGAGGTGTTCTTTAAGGCCTCTTCTAACCCAAACCATTCTATGGTTTTATGATTACAGATGCAAACAGAAAAATAAACATTCAAGTGATCCTGGAAATTTCCAATGTGGACTTGAAGAAAGAGCTGGATGGCATTTTCAAAATTTCAAGAGTTTTCTATTCTTCCCTTGAATTTCTCCATAACCTGAAGTAAATCTCCATTTGCTTTATGTTCCACTGAAAAAAAAATCTTTATTTGGGCAAAAGGGAATGCACCACACATGGAGGTTCAAAATATATTGCCAGTAAAGCTAATGTTTTTATAGCTTAATAATCCATATTGTCCAATTAACACAGAAAACCTTCATTAAGAATACAGGAAAAATTGCTTTAGAAAGAAAATAGCCCTTCCAACTAGATACTCTTTTTCTCTGGTGTGTGCTTGCCCTTTCTGTGTTCCCTTGCATCCAGAGGTCGATGGTTTCAGGCGCCCCTGTGAGGTTTCTGCTAGATGGAGGGATATTGTACATACAGCAACTATCACATTCTCAGTCCTTCACTGAGAGAAGTATGACATTGTTGCTGGGTATCCCAAAGATCCTACTTAAATTACCTTTTTATGTGTTTTATCATGGTGTGTTTCTCCTTGCTTCCCATTCAAGTTTGGACAGTGCTCCCCCAGCCCTGTTATCCCAGCACCCTGTTTGTTTCACTATGGCTCTCCTTGGCCTTTACCACACACAGTTTCCCATCACTCCAGCCAAAACCAGGTCAGGCAGTCACCCCTGATCCCTCCACAGCGTTTAACCAAGTCCCCACAGCTCAGGCTGAGGCACACACAAGTGCTGGGTCCCTGCACAACCAGGTCAGCACAAAGCCTGGTGTTTTCTCATGCTAGTGGCAAAATCACATTGAACAGGACAGCACAATTAAGTCATTTCTTTATATTAGTAATGTTTAGGCCTAGTTTATAGGCATTGAGTCTTCTAAACAAAAATGACTTCTCTTGGGGCAAAAGAAAACTAAGCCCATAATAACAAATTCTGAGGTTTTGCAGGAGAATGAGAGGACTGAACCAGTTAAAGAACAGGCATGCAAAATAAATAGAAAAATATTCAAAAATACATATGTATTATAGAAAAAAACCAAACCCCATTATTTTGTATTGCTGTTCATGATCATCGGCAGCAGCTGGAAGGTCCAGTCCACCAGCAGTGCAAGGCAGGGCCTGTTACACCATGGCCAGTTACCACCTAACCCTAAATACTTCCAGTGATGGAATTTCCACAACACCCTCAGCTGCACCCTGCCCGCTACTTCATTCTCTTTACCCCAAAGAGTTTTTCAGCATCCTTCTTGGTATAACTTGAAGTCACATGTTCTTTAATCCACAATAATAACAATAACTCCAAATCTTTATTTTGTTCACTGATGCACAGAAAGAACATCTCTTTCCTCCTGCCTGAGTGGTCCAAGATTTACTAAGATCAACAGCTGGTTTCAAATGTTAGAGCTGTAGTAGAAGAGCAAGATGTTATTTATTCTTCTGCTCAAGGACCTGTAGTACCTGGGACATTGTTCCACATGGTTCCCTTTGGTTGTGTTCAGGGGTAATGCTGGAGACTAATAATTCAGATTATCATCTCTTCCCAATTCTGAGCCATTTATCAATTTCAGACAATCTCACCACCGGTTTTTCCAGATATGAAAACCTCACAAAGGAATTTTTAACAGATGGGTATGGTTTTGGCTGTAGGAACCATTCATATATTATTAAAGTACAGGCTGAATTTGTTTTAAGCTTATAAGGCACAGTAGTGAGGGCCAGGCTCACACATAGCTCTCCAAGGTACTTCTCCCAATTCTGCCTCCAAACTCCCTCATTCAGGGCCAGACAACTGCACTGTGCCAAAAGCCAAGCCTCCCAGAGAGAGCAGATGTGCTCAGGGCCCTGCCTGTGTTGTTCAGTGGCTTTATGCCTATTTATTAACGTGTGAAATACTGTGGGGTTCCATAGGCAGGGAGCTGTGGGCAAAAGACTTGTGTTTAACTTGATTTGGTCAGCCTTCATATCCTAGAGTCTTTTAATGTTCCTGTGCCATGAAGAAATGTGGAGCTAAACATATCTGCCGCCTTTGAATTCTACAAATGAAGATGGAAATCTAATTACTTATTATTACTTATTCTCAGCTATAGAAATAAAAATATCCTCTTAGATGGTCTTTTTCTCATCAGAGCCATTGAACACAGGACAAATTAAGGCTAAAGCACCACCTAGCGACAAGCTACTGAAAGTTATTTTAGAATACATAAAAAAGCTTCTCTTTTCCCCTGAAATTTTAGTGAAAGCTAAAGAAATCAGAGGTTTACTGAGAGCCATAAAAAAATTCCTAGTAATAAGAACAATAAATATACTGGGAATAAATATAAAACCTCTTTTTCCCATTTATTTTCTGTGTTTACAGTAATTCTACTTCTCGCACCAGTCCGTCCTGCCAATCAGAGAGTTTTAGAATATTTGAAGTCCAAAGTTTTGGATTGTGTGGATTAATTCAGTACTAATTGTATAAATGTTTTATTAACTGTTCTTCCTATTTCTTCCAACAAATAGAGTTCAGAAAATGAGTTGCATTCAGACAATATTATGGCATCAAGTCATCTGCCAAAACACCCACATCCCAGGATGCCCCAAAGAGAGGAGCAGCTCCTTTGTCCTTCTCCTTCCACACTTTCACTCTGGCCCCCACGGGATGACCCTGCTCCTCCCTCCTTCCCCCGTGACACTGAGTGATATGTGGAGTTATGGTATGACTTGTTCCCTGCTCAACATGTTGGGCACAAGTTCAAAACCAAAATGCTCATGCCTAAAGTTCCTAAATACTGAACCATGAACAGAAAAATGGAATCACAGCACAGAAACATAGAAGTTTCAGATATGTTATGGGTGATGTTCCATTAAGAAGTACCTTTAGCAGCACTCAACCAACAGGAATCATTCAAAAAATGATGCTGTAAAACAGACAGGCAGCACAGTAAACTTCAGGAAGGCTTCATCACCCAATAACACCCCATAACAGATATTTGTTTAGATTTCTTGTAATAATTAAAGCCACACCATTCTCCAAATTCCTGTAATCACTTCAGGGACAAAAAAAAGCAAAGAGGTTATTGGGAGACAGAATTTTCCAGATGGTACAGTCAGTGGAAATGGAGTGAAAGTACAGATATGAGCCTGACAATTGAATCTGGTGTCTCAATGTAGAGCAGCAAATCACAGCAGAGCTGTGTGATAATAAGCTCAGGTAAGAACACAGTACAATCATGTTAGGGCAATGCTGCACTTCAGATGATTTCACACTTCCTAGCACAGAATAAATCACGTGTAATAGTGGAATTCTATTTTCAGGTCCTGGGATCCAGTTTTGTGGACCTGGAAAGGATGCCTAGGTGTTCCATCATATTTTCAGTTCCACACCCCCAGATGCATATCTATTGTTCAGCATGGTCTTTCTTCAAGTTGCATTGATA
This sequence comes from Setophaga petechia, assembly GCA_024362935.1. Lineage (NCBI taxonomy): Eukaryota > Metazoa > Chordata > Aves > Passeriformes > Parulidae > Setophaga > Setophaga petechia. The sequence continues at coordinate 28,904,361 of JANCRA010000001.1, forward strand.
CTTGGGCTTTTGTTCCAACTCACTTTAACTTCGATTTAGTTCCTACCAACTCCTCTTAAGCTTTTGCATGTCCTGTGCACGCAGTCTTCTTTTGATATCATCTCTTCCTTTGGTATCATTGTTCCCCCACAAATAAACCAGCTAACAAAAACATGGGAACTGACTCAGTATTTTCTATCAAATTGTGATAGAAAAAAATATTACATTATATTGCAACAGTTCTCTTATCATTACATAGCAAGGGTTCCATATTGCTAGAGTTCCATACCTCCCTGATGCTTCTCATAGGCAGCTCCTCTAGACACTGACTCGTCCTTGCAGCAGCCAGCTGACTCCAGTTCCCACCAATCCACTCTTTTATAACACTCTTCTGATTGGCTACAGGTGTGGCCTCTTAACATCAGGCCTGCTCCTAATCCTTAATAATTGGTTCAGCTGCAACTCTTTAGGGGGGTAAGATCACATTATATACCACTTTCATTTACCCATACTGTATCCCCCTACAAAAACAAAGTATTAGAAACATGAAGAATAACTGCAGAAAATTTTTTAAAATTAAGAAAAAAAGCAAACACAAAAACCCCCAACCAAATAAACAAAATAAAATGAAAACCCATCACAATACCAAGGAAACCCCAAAGTCCACTGCATAAGACATGAAAAAAAGTTCTTGTAGCATTCAACAATCCCCAGTAATTTTAACACATCTATATATATCTATAATGTGACTTACAACACAAAGACCACAGGAAAAACAATCAATTTACTACTCCAGGAAATCCTTCTCTATAAATATGTACTATTGCATATCTGCTATAATTGCTCAGAGGAAAAATAGTGTTGCCTCCTATTTGAAATAGAAATGCAATTTGAATGTATTTAAATGCAGATATTTCACTTTTAAAAAAGCACCTAACACTAACTTTCCAAAGAATTCTCCATACATACAGGAAATTAGGCAGAGAATTAGAATTCATAGTTCTCCTATGAGGAGTGCCACTGTGAATTATTTTAATTCCATACAGTTTGCTGGTTTTCAGCATCAGAGACTCAGTTTTCATTACAGCAGAATAATAATTTTTCACAGAACAAATTAAACTTACACTACGAGCTTATACCAAATTGTTCCACTCCCTTCTGCTGGGAAAGCAGAGGAAACCGACTTACTAGGTGATCTGTCTAGATCTTCATTGCAAGGATTTTGAATTCTCCCAGCAAGAAGAAATGAGAGGCTTTATGTCTTCTTGTTCACAGCTCAGGTCACTTTCATGAAGTCAGACATTAGGCAAACTCAGACATTAGGCAAAGCACCAGCAGTGGTAGGAAACACTGCGTTGCCAGTTTAATGGGAAACTGGGTTTTCTGCTTTGCAATTCTATTTAAATGATTACAGAGAAAGCTATTACAAGTTAAAACTTTAGTCCACTTGAGCAGCAAAAGAATATGCCTTTACTTTATGCTTAACTAATTGTTCTCCAGACCACCACAGCACATATGAAGTGTTTCATCTGTACCTGAACAAGTTTGAAAATTTCTGGGATCAGGGACCTTGTTTGTACAAAAAAAATCAGGCCAGACTAATGCTGCCATTCGATGCATCAACAATGGCACTTGCCCCTACCAAAATTCCTGCATCTCTAAGTAACATCCTGAGATTTATTGACTTTCAGGACAACCAGAGACAATTGCCACTAATCAGAATAACAACCAAAGCACTGATGTTTATATTCTGTTCCAACATGAGCAGAGGAAGATTTAAAGTATAAGACCAGGCTTTTCTTTAATGAGATTGAGATAGGTTTCTTGGTTGTCAGCTTTTTAAAAATCACTTTTCCCCAGGGAGGTAGATTAGAAGGGAGAATAAACAAAGATAATAAACTGCCTCTCATTTTGTGCAAGTCACCTATTGATACCTGAAAGCCCAAGCAATATAATAATTAATAACACCAATATACTTCTATCTATGAGTCTAAAGGTCTCAATGAATTACATATCACGCTGGTGTATAAACCCAGAAAAAGATCAGACACTCCCTCATGTAGTTCATCTTCAACAAAGTCATAAGGACTTCATATAGCCACTACAAACTCCTGAATTTTCCACATATCTGGTATCCACATATTCCTGGTACTCCGTTTTAGCCATCAGGAATTTATTACAGATGGACTGCCAAGTAACACAAATTATCATTGAAGGATATCTGCTGTAAGTGAAAATTTATTGCAATAAGGTATTTTATCTGGTCAACAGCTACTCGTGAAGGATGTCTGCAGTCATTGAGATCACTTGTCCTTTCCACAGGAACAGCTAGTTTCCTTTGGCATATGGCTGTCACCTGAAATATTTCTGAGAAACAAAACATGGAGCTCCAGAGGTCTACAGAGCACAGCTGACTTCCATTCCTCTTTGTTACTGCAATACTTACAACCAGAAAAGTTGCAGCCAAAACAAACAAACAAATAAATTAATTAATTAATAAACAACATTGAGGGAAGGAAAAAAAAGAATAACTCATTTTTTATGCATTTGAAAAAGCTGATGACAGGATTATTATGAGAAGGTTTTAAAGGCTGTCAGATTGACATTGCATATACTCTTTAGCCTACACAGTTTGAGTATGAGAGACAAGTATTTTGGATGGTCTCCTGATGATTCTTATTTAGAGAGTTTCAGCCTCTGTTTTCCTACTGAAGCAATTCCTTTTTTCCGTCAGCAACTCTTTTCCAGCTGTCTTCATTCCTTCCCCACGAGGACAAAACCACACTGGAATTCCAAAAATGTTTTTCTTCTTTTTTCCTGTTTTCTATTTTTTCCTTCTGAGTCCCTTATTTAAGTCTCTAGGTTTTTGACAGCATGTCTGAGGTTTGCTGTTATTTTAAACCAGCTGGGGATTAAACAGAGACTGAAGAGACCCAATCAGCCCCCACCCATATCTCTTGTTTTACTTCTGCAGTGTTGGCAAAAATCCCATGTGCCTTCCCTCTCACCCTTGATCCAATTCCCCCAGCACGCACCAGGCAGTTCCTGCTGGCTCTCTGAGCAGCCACGTCCAGCACTCAGCACTCCCAGGGCATGACACCTTCGGCACTGCGCGCCCAGTGACTCAAGCCTCTGGCATCAGGAGTCCACACAGGGCAGAGGGAAGGCAGCACCTCTTTCCCCAGATGTGCCTGCAGCAGCAGCATTACCTCTCCTCTCCTGTTAAGTCTGGACTGTTCTCATCTCTCCTCTGAATTCTACTTCTTTAAAAATAAATGAACAAAGTAAATCAACTCCCCAGCCTTTGAATACAGCTTTGGAATTTCAGGTTTGTTGACTGCAGTCAGCTTAGCACTGCGCACCCTGACTCCAGACACAGATAGGGGCATAAGCTTGTAGCATGGAATTACACTTTTTTCCCTCAGTATTATTTACAAAGAAAGCATAAAAAATTAAAGACAAAAATAATTTTCAGCAGCTTGATTCTTATCTCCCAACAATTTGTTGTTTAATTCCTAAGTTTCATGACCTCATTTACTTGCAGAGCCACTCCTGCTGCTTACCTCCCAGTGTGGTGCAGGGCAATTATGAGTAGCACTCTGGAACATATTTCCAGCAATTATGGTAATGTAAATGATTAGGAAACAAGCTCATAAAGTTTGGCAAAGACAGTGTTGGTACTCTCCTTTCTGATGCAGTGTGAAATGTTGCTTCTTACTATGGGAAAGTAACTAATTTTTGATTCCTGTTTCTCACACTAGTATTAATTTCAGCCATGAAATATGTTTTCTACCTGATACAAAGCAATAAAAAAATTATAAAAGGAAACAAGGAGATATAGGAACAGGATAAAGTTGGTTTTTAATCACAGAGTTAAGTATTTGGAAAATAAAAGTATATATTGGGAGAGGGGATACCTTTATTGATTTTCTGGATAGTCTTCATGAGAAGTAGACCCTCATTAAGCTTCTCATCACAAAATTATCCACAGAAATTAGAATACTGTAGGTGACAGCTCACTGGGAGCAATGGGTTAAAAGTAGAAGACTGGTGGGGATTGTAAACACACTCAAGTGACCTTGCAGCTGGGAATGCAAAAAAGTCTGGAGAGCAGCAATGTAGAAAAAAAAGTATTTTATGCCTTCCACTGTTTGTGTTCTGTGTGCCTCCAGAACATCTGTGTATAGATAACATGGTTGTTTGGTAACTTGGAGGCACCCTAAGGGTCAGGCTCGAGCTCCCTGCCTTGGTCCTGAGAAGATCAAAGCCCAGTGGGGATCACAGCACAATGGTAAACCACACTTGTGCAAACCCTTGGCAGACTGCTGGGAACAGCAGGATGGGATTTTCCAGCATGAACTGGGCTTGGTGGTGTCTGCATCCACGTTGTCCCTCTGCCAAGACCTCTGGGTTTGTTTTCTTGGTTAGGACTTGCTAATTTTTGGTTAATTCCCCAAGGATACTAGGGGAATGCAACTATGTAGGCATTTCCATGCCTCAGCTTCCCTTCCCCCAGCCCTTCAGTAAGCTTGTAAGTGGTTCACCCATTTTAACTGCATTCAGACAAGAGAGGGGAATTTCTCTTTTCCTCTCTCCTAAGACAGAGGTAGTTCCCAGCTTCAAGGTCCATACATGTCCTGCAAACTCATCCACTCTCGTTTTATGTTAGCAAGAACAGAAGAAGTCTGTGGCTCAGCCATGTTTTCTTCTGCCAAATCAGTGGTCACAGAGTTTATTGTTATTACTGCTTTTTATTTAGCAATAGGAAAATTAATTCATTTTTTTTCTGCATTTTACAAGTCCTTTACACTCCAAGCTAACAAAAAACACCATTGAAAAAGCACTAATACACTTTATCCCATTGCCCTGAGAGTTGTTATTCCACATCAACACTTTGAGTGAGTCAGTAATGCTCATACTGTGTAGTTTTTTCTAGAATCCAGTCCGAATAGTCAGCAACTTTGGTGTAGACTCCCGGCTGCCTGGGGCGGGCGCAGCCTTCGCCCCAGCTGGTGATGCCCACCAGATACCAAACCTCCTCGTGCCTGCAGGACAGGGGCCCTCCTGAATCTCCCTGTGCCACAGGAGAAAAAGAGAGAGCATGCAAGGAAAAGGCCTCATCAGTATTTCTATCACAAAGAAAACTGTGAATAAAATCAGCATAATTCAATGTTACCACTAGCATAACAGCGTAGATTTCAGTCACTCTCACTTACAGCTAATTAACAGAGGACTGAAGCAGGTGTTCTGATTGTTTAGTAAATTGTTTTCTAAATAGTCATTGCAAAAAATTTCTTCTTCCCATGAAGGTTCAAAACTACTGGTTTATATTATTTTCTTTTTATTATCATTATCACTTTATCTACATACAGTGATTTAAAACTGTATGTAGTACTGGCAATGTTTTTTCTTATGACCATGTTTTTAGTATCTCAGTTCTCTACATGCTTTATCCTGCTTGAGTAACTCTGTCCCACTCAGAATAAAACACCTTTGTGTTTTCTTTTTCTATTCCTTTCTGAATATAAGATTCCTTAGAGAAGCTGTTATGAGTTGTTAGGACAACAGCAAGTGTGGTTTTTTTAAAAACAGCATCTCCATGTTCTGTTATGCTGTATCAGATAAAAAAAGCTTAATTGACATAAAGGGAAAATTACATCCCAGTTCCAAGTATTTTTATTCCTAACTAATCACAGCAATAGCAACATTTCAGTGTACACTCATTAAGCGTTAAATGTTTGCTGTGAAAACTGTATTTGGAAGAGAATTTAATATTAATCATCAAACTATTTTCTTCTTGCAGAAATTAACTCAGAATATTTAAAGTGGCGAAAGTGCAGGAGTTTACTCTTGAGCAGAGACTTTGGCTCATGGAACTCATGCTGTTGTGACATTTTCAACTCTAATTATGAACAGAGCAGTTTTCACAGTTTGTTTTCAGCCTTCTATTCCCCATGCATTTTTATAGCATTACCAGCATCCTCCCTTCTGGTTTATACACAATGGATGCTTTAAAATTTGATTTTAGGCACTCTATTTCCTACCAAGAAATGGAAAAAAAAAAAAAGAAACCACATAGGAAATCTGCTCTTAGAGGAGAAATGCTTCAAGATACTACACTTATGCTCTCTGGATTTCAGATACCCTGAAGGAACACTGTTTTATTCCCTAAATGGATATCTATATATCCACACTCAGAGTTTCCTATCCATGGAATCTATCCCTAAAGATTTCAATGTCATATAAGAAATATTTTCGATATACCTTGGTTTTCAGTGCTTTTGACAACCAAAAGTGACAAGTTAATCAAGAGCTCTATTGATAATCATACTTTTCTGATAACAATTAAAAATAATTGCATTATTCATTTACATATTTGAACATATGGTTGGAATATATAAGCATACACTACTGTTTGTAATTACCTTACAGGCATCCCTTCCTCCTTCATCATAGCCAGCACAGATCACTTTTTCTCCTATTCTGTGCTTTCTGTACCTTGCCTGGCATTCCTCTTTTGACATGAAGGGAACAGGAGCCTTTTGAAGAATATCTTGGACCCGACCTATATGGAAGGCAATATGAGACGAGAAATGTTTGGTTCTAAAAAATAAAGGATAAAATTCAACTCTAAAAATCCCCATACGCTGATATTACAATGTGGGAGGTCACTGCTTCTGGAGTGTCAATAGATGTTCATGGCACTGATTTTCCTTCCTTTGTGTTAGCGAACAATGTGAATTCTTTTCTAATTTAAATGCTTTAATCATGCTGGGAAAGCTTCAAAACTCCCTTGTGATGTGCAACGAATCCTCATATTGGAAAGTCTCTCAGGACATTGGCCCTTGGAGCATTGCTGTTAGCATTGCTTTGTGTTAGTAACTATTATTTCCTGGTAAAGTGTTGCAATGAGTTTGAAATCTCCCAGTTGCCAAATCTGTGCTGCTCTCTGTCCTAGTAGTTTTTAAGATGGAGAAATTTGCACATAGACTAAACAGGAGTATTTAAGCTTTTTCTCTAGTAATTAACAGAAGAAATTTGTCTATACAGTAACTGCCTAAATTTGTTAGATTTCACATTGAACTATAACTTTCATATAGGTACGTGAATAAAGGAAAAGATTCTCTTTAAAGAGATGCATATACATCTATGTAAACATATTAAAAATATAATAAAGAGATGTAAAACCACAGCTTGGTAATTAAGAGCTTTTTGGCCTACCTCCATATAAAATCAGAGTTCAAATCTCATCTACTATCAAAACGTAAGTCATTGGCATGGTCTATAATCAATCTTCAGAATAAGAAAAGCAACATACTTCAGTCTCCAATTTCTAAAGTCATATGAATACAATCACATAAAAAATCACCATGAGTTATGTGCAGACTGTAATTCAAAACAGTCCAGTGGTAAATTATTGCCTTTTTTTTCAGTTAGGAAAAAATAAAAAAGAGTGTGCAAAACCCAGGTATGTACTGGCATTTGCCAGTAGATTAAACTAGAATGTAAGGAAAGGTATTTGAGTGCTGTAGAAGATGTATTTAGATGTACGTAGAGGACTGAAATCTCAAGTACTTCAAACTACTGAACCAATTTATAAAATTAATTATTGTGTCAGAGCATGGAGCTATTTAATGATAATTTTATACATCTTTCATTTATGTTTCATGGTGTGTTAATAGAAATCAATTCTAATAAAGAATTTTATTAAAGTGCTGTCTAGAAGGAATAGTGGTAGCTAAGAACAGAGAATAATTTTCTATTTTTTAGAGAAGGGGAGTTTTTTTGTCAAAAACATTGACTTTAAAAATAAAAAAATTCACTGTTTAAAAGTATTTCTCTGTACCTTTTTCTTTTCTGTAACCCCATCCAATTACCCAACAGTCAGTATAAAATATGTTAGTGTCTTCTTTTGATGGCAGGCAGATAGGTAGTTGAAGATCTAAAGTACAAGAGAAAATATTAGTTTGTCCAGCAGAGACAATTGCAACAATAAGGTTTTGTGGGCACCCACATGACCCCTGACAACAACTTCCATGTATGCTTTGTCCTTTGCATTATGTATGACTTCCAGCATGTAAATTAGAGCTGTCCATTTTCTTTTTGAAGCCAACAGAATAGATTCTCCTCAAACCCCAGTAACTGCATATTAAAGGAAGCCAGCCCAGGTGTCATGCACTGTCATAGTAATGCCAGGCCTATCTCTTCCTGCACATTTTCACAATTCCTCTGCAATATGCTACATACCAGTAAAATTCATAGGCTCAGCAAGTTTCATCAAAGCAATGTCATATCCAATATGTGCATGTTTATACTGAGAGTGAACAATAATCTCTTCCACTTTGAAGAAGGGGGTATCCTCCTTTATTTCTGATTGTCTCAAAATGCCAGCATAAATACGCCAAATGTTGGGATTCTCTAGACTGAGGGGAAAAGACAGTCAGTCTGTTACTAAATAGCCTAATGCAGTATTACAGTAAGAAAAAACTTGTATCTCATGAGAACATCTAGGGTTCTGTTTGTTGTCTGCTTTAGAATTTCACCTTCTAGAGCCATTAAAATAATTTAGCATCAGCAGTACAATACTATGCTAAAAAGGGAGAAAATATGGATTTCCAGTTACATTAAGAAACTTAATGTCTACCTGAAAATTTCACCTTTTGGCTATGTTAAAGCAGTTCATCTATTTCTAATTCTCATTGTTATTATCCTGAAAGGTAGGCCTCAATTTACCTTGCATGCCAGGCTAACCTTTGAGGCTTATTTGTCCATTTGCATTTAGGTCTCTCTCACCTGGCGACGCAGTGAGCAGCCGTGAGGATCCACTGGTTGCTGATGATGGAGCCCCCACACAGGTGTCTCTGGCGGGACAGCTTGGCGTGCAAGCTGACCTGCCACGGCCACTCACCAGGGGAGGAGTCTGTCCCACCAACAATCCTGACTGTTCTTGCAGAATGCTGCATACACACTATTAAATTACAGAAGCAATTTGAAACTGAGCTTAAAGACAACTTGCATTCACCAATGAAAAATGAAGATGAGACTACCGCTGATCACTGAATAGGCGCCAATTGTTGTGAAGAAGGTGATAAATGATACATTTTTCATGGGTTATGGTCGTAAAGTCTATTAAAATCAAATTCACAGTGCTGTTCCAGTGTTTGCTATGTATTAAATTTGCAGGCAACCCCAGTGTGGGGAGAGAATAATGAAGAGGATTACATTGATATCAGAAGGCTAATTAATTACTTTATTTTACTATATTATATTATATTATATTACATTAAATCTAAACTGAATCTGCCAAGCACTCCACTCTGCACACAACTGCACAGAATCTCGTGACTGTCATCCAAGAGTCCTGACACATGCACATTCTTGGCCCTGATAGGCCAAGGAAAAAAACATCATCACTTTGGGTAAGCAATCTTCATATTGCATTCTACTTTTGCATAAACACAGGCACAGTAAATGTTTAGAATTGTTTTTCCTTTCTCTAAGGTTCAGAGAATGTGAAACCCAGAAATATTCTTGGGAAGAATTGTGCCTTGCTTTTCTCTGTGAAGAGAAATGTGGTGACAACTATGAGAAGACCTGACTGACTTCACTTTTCCAGAACACTCTAACTTTACAAGATCACCCACTGGGACAGTGCAACCACTTAAAAAAATGTAGTTTGGCCTCCTACACTGAAATCAGGGAAGCACCATCTATTTTACATTAAAAAAATGTTGCACTTACCAGTACTGGCTTTTTTTTTGCATAATCTTAGTGAGTATCCAGAGATACTTCCTGGTCCATGTACTATTTTCACTGGAGATCCATTTGAGGACATTCTTAGGTGACACTCACACTTTCTGCCAATGAATTAATGCAAACATTTTGTTTGTACTTTTTTCACCGAACAACACATACATTAACTCACCCAGCACATGTCTGGAATGACTATTTCAGCAATTTTGAACATTTTAAAAAATATATCTCACCCCTCTTCATTGCATGAATCTTGGAGGAGAGAATAGGAAAAAAACTGGCAGCGGATCATGTCTGTGCAAACCTGCTGACAGGCTCTGTGTCCTTTAGTATAAGTGACAGTAAGTTCATCTCCCAAAAAATCCATCTGTATGTAAGTGCGAGAATTGCAGGCTGTAAGAATGATTGCATTCAAAGCATCAGAAAGTTATTACTTAGATTAATTCAAAATTAGTGGGTTTATTGTAATTTATTGTTTACCAGGAAAAGATCTTCTGCAATTTAGGAGGCCAAAGCCTGATACAGCATTTTCTTGTGATATGAGCTCCTCTGGAATTCCACTTGTTGATGTCTTCAGAAGGCAAAGATTTCTAAAATTAAATATTTTTCACAATAACTAAACCTGTTCTCACATTCCAAAAATAATTGTTTCGGTACTGGTAAAAGAAGCTTCTTTCCTAAATACACTCTTTTCTCCCAAATCTCAATCTGTAGAAGTATTTCATATGAAATTGCACTCCCTAAATTCACTAGTTCACACTAAATTGAGGCAATCAATTGTGCTGTGAAATGCCATACAAGTATACTACTAAAAGTGGTACAGTATTAACACATATATAGAAGAGGTGACTTTAGAAGATGCATGCCATCTCAGCTTTGCTTCCCCCTGAAATTCCTTTGAGACCCTATTCTTCTGATTTGTGTGCAATGTTGATTTTTAACTATTCTCACTACTAAGTGTGAAAGAAGAAAGACAAATAGAAATATTTTTAAAGCCATTAACTTAATTGAAAAATCTTTTCAAGAAAATAAGTTCACCCTGCCAGGAAACCAGATAGCTCTTTTGATAATGCCATAAAATTCAGCTTTAAGTCTTTAAAACAATCTGGAGGCTCACCGTACTTTTGACATCTATAATTCTTTTCAGATTAAGACCAGATACACAACCACAATACAAAAGTCCTTATCACATTGGAAAACAGTTGAAATGCCCACATGAAATTACAAATTTATGAACAAAACCCATCAGAAGCTGTACTTTACTGAAAATAGCCTTTTAGCATAAATTTACATATGTATAAGAAATTAGTGTTTAAAAAAAGACTCTGTATTTTTAAAAAATAAATTTTAAATAATCTACATGGATAATATCATTTAACTGTCATATTCACCTTTGAGATTCTATTTGCCATTTCCTGGTAAAAAATGTAAAGAACAAGCACTTTGGAAAATATGTACATATAGTCTGGCAGACAGAAATATCAGGAGTGAAAAAACTTGTAACATTAATTCCTGAAAACACTTGATCTTCAAAAATGTCCATTTGACAATCTGTAAAAAACAAGGACAAAATACCAAAATTCAAAAAACTTTTGTATGCCATCAGAATATTGAGATTTACAGATTATTCATTCCTGTCTTTATCCCATTTTCCTTCTGTGATTGGTAAACTGGAAAGGCAAGACAACATTTTAACTAAAAACTATTTCTCAAGAATATTTTTGAATATGTAAAGTCATGGACAGCACTAAGGTTCATATAGAGGAAAAGAGAAAATACATATTACAGTAGAGATTTGCTAGTTATGTATTATAGTAGAGATTTGCTAATCTAATAGGGAAAAATTTAAATTATTTTCACTGGGCATATAATGCTCATGGGAAGACTAGAAAAAAAAATAAGGTGATGATCTTCTTAACCCTTCTTTTAGTATTTGAAAAGTAGGCAGAGTTAGTAGGATTGCTGCCCTCTGACATAGCCAAAATATCAAAACACAACAGAGGCTTGGCGGGAACAACCAGAAAATGGACATACAGATTACAGGAAATACTAGCATGTTTAAAAAGAGATTAATGAGTATCCTTCTTCAAAGATATACTTAAGTCCCAGTTAGAATTCTAGTGTGAGAATTTAAAAAGAAAAACTGGAAACGTCAGCACGGAGGATGTTTCTTGAGCCTAAGAAGCTGCAGAGATAGTAAAAACAGTGAAATGATCCAAAAGACAGGATTTGGTGGCAGCAGAGAACTTGAGCTGTTGAGAAAGTGCAGCAACCAAGCCAATAGTGCCCAGCGTGTTGTAGAAACATACTGGGAGCACATTACTTCAGAAAGGGAAACTAAGAAGAGGAAGAGCTTACTCCAAATCCTGTTTATTTGATGAGGTTTTCAAAAAACATAGAGAAGAAAGGACAATAATACTGGGAAGCAATTATACAATAAGAACAGTAAAAAATATAACCAGAAATGTAGAAAAATGGAGTCAATTAACTCTCACATTTAGTAGTTAAGATCCTATGTTAAGGGATCTTCAGAAGAACAGACAGTTTCAAAGGAAATTATATTTAAAATAAAAATATGGATCTGAAACTTAAGGGAAGCTAACCCATGATCTCAAGGACCATGTTCAGTGATCATTTGCTCAATATCCAGTGATGCCCAGGAAGATACTTTGCAAAGGGCAGAAAACTGACAAATTGTTATGCATGTGTAGTAATGTGTGCGCATAAAAATAAAGTCAGAGAGGCAAAGGCAGAAAATGAAAGGCCACCTAGAAAGGAATAAACTAAATAAATTCAGAAGAAAACTTCGAACAAATATTGAAATAAACCCATTTCAGATGCTGACAAAACAACAAGGCAGAAGACATTACTGAGGTTTTAAGACTACTCTCCACAAATCTCTGTCTGGACAGGTATAGATGATCTGTCTGGGATTACGACAGGTGACCTCCTTAGCTGACTTCTTGATGCAGTAGTGCTGTCTAGACTTCTATGATCACACAATTTATTTATTCTCTCTCTTGCCTGCTCTTGCCTCTTTCATAAGACACAGAAAGTAGGGAAAGACAGGGAAAAACATGGTTGGTTTTCGCATGATGTCATGGTTTTATCCCAGCCAATAGCCAAGCCCCATGCAGTCACTCACTCACTTCCCCACCGGAAAGATCAGGGAGAGGATCAGAAGGGTAAAAGCCAGATAACTAGAGGTTTCAGGTAAAGACTGTTTTGTAGGAAAAGTCCATGTTGGGCACCAAAAAGGACATTGGTGGGCTGACCTTGTCTGGATGCCAGGTGTCCAGCAACTTACTCTACCATTCCACTATCCCAACTGGACAGGTGAGCGAAAATGAGATGGAAAATGACACATAGGTTGAAATAAGGCAGTTTACCAAAGCAAAAGCAAAAGTTTGCACACACATGCAAAGAGGACAAACCCAATTCTTTTATTTTCTACTTCCCATCAGCAAGTGATATCCAACCATTTCCTGGGAAGAGCTTCCTGGGAAGTAGGGCTTCAGCACACATAATTGTTGCTCCAGGAGGCAAACACTGCAAATAATAAATGCCTGTCCTTCCTCTCACTTCCTTAGATTTTATAGCTGAGCTGACATCATATGACATGGAATGTCATATGCTGTGCCAGCACTGCCCAGCAGTAAACCCAAGCACTGATTTTAGAAAGCAATATATTGATACACATCTCTATGAAATGTGATTTATACAGGAAAACTAGATTATCTGTGAGATAAAATAAGGCTATATGAGAATAGAATAACATCATCATCATTAAGAAGGGAAAATACCACACAGTAAGACAAAGTGGAGATAGAATTAAAAAGAAAAAGAAAAAAAAAAGAAAAAGTGAAAGATGTTTCAGTTGAGAATAAGAAGGTTTGATATACACTGTTTGATTTTAGACACTTGAGAATTTTGTATGAGTAATGATGGCAGGAACAAGCACAGACTTTTTCCTTTCATCACAAATCACCCACAAAATGCATATTACATCCTTTCCTATTAGCCAGCTGTATTAAAACACTGCAGATCTTCAATAAAAATTTTCAAGTGCATACACAGTATACAAACAGAATGTAGAAAGATCCATATTTCCCTTGATCTTTGTATCTGATGGGCTTTTATCTTTAATTTTTGTATCCATGATACAAAGATAACATACTATTTCATCAAGCTAATATTATGAAAGAATTCTTTAGATCTCTAAAGAAGGGAACTGTTTCTGTAAGATAAATGATAACATGAAAAAATTTTAAAGATATGAACCTCCTTTGCCCCTGAGTGTACTAACTACATTTTTAGAATAAGGTTATTTTAGAATTATTCTACATAATGAAACATTTCTACATGTGAGTGATAGATTGCATTTCAGCATACATGACCCTTAAAACTAATCAGATTTAGAGATTTTAAATAGTTACCTAATTCAGAAAGCTGACATGGCTTTAGAGAGAATCCAGACACAACCTCATCAAGTACCTTTATGTTGGTTGGAGTTCCAACACTGGTGTGTTTCAAGAAGCATTTTTTACTGAATGACAAAGAATAAAGAAAGTGGTAAGAAAAGAGGTCTTCTTCCGTGGACCAAACCATCCCTCCTGAGCCCACAATTCCTACCACTGTGCATGGTCTGGCCATGGGCCAGAACAATCTCCAGCCTCCAGAACAGAGGTCACCTCATAAACAGAGCTAGCTGAACAATGTTTAACTTCCACAACTGAGCAGATTAAGAGCTCAAAAATAGGTCTCATTAAAATTAAATAATTTCTCTGGATACTCTGATGATGCTATTTTCAGAACAATAAGCAGAGTAAGACTGAACAGAGCAAAAATGCAACACAGCTATCAATACAATTTGCATTTCAGTATCTTCACAGAATTTTAGGATTTTTTCAAGGCTGTAATAATCAAGTTTGTCTTTCTCACCAACAGACAAATGAAAGCCAGTTTACAATTGATATTTTCCTACCTGTAAGTGTGAACAAACATTTCAAGGAGGAATAAATTGAATATTCTTGAGTAAATTCTTGCACCTTAGAGTGCTCTGAGATTTAATCTATTTAGGCACAGGGCTATCCAGGGGAATGAATCCAACCTGTATTTACCAAAAGCTTGCATTGTGAAAATTTTCAGAGGCATATGTAAAAAAATGACAACGGTTGTCATTGGTACATCGTTTTTGACACTCTTGATAGCTGTCAGCCATAGTAACATCAAAAATATTCCCTTCCATATCCAGTCCTACATGGACATCTGGGCTGCAAGCTGTGAAGAAAGAGAGACCAAGTTCTGAAAATGTACTTCTATTCTTTTCCCCATCCCTTGCCCCAAATTACCCAAAAGATAGCAGATTGTATGACACCTCCTTCATAATCCAGATGCCACATCCCACGCTCACTTCAGTTACATCACACTTTATACATAGATCCAGCCCCAAATCAGGAATGGAGGTTTGGTGTAGTAGCTCGTGGCAAGGGGAAAAACTGGCAGACTTTGACAGTGCCTCTGCCTACGTGAGAGAGGGGCTCTAACCACTGTGGCTGACTGAGAACAGGATGACACTCACCAAAGCAAGAACTCAGAATAAATATTAAAATATATTTTCCCAGTTCCAAATTCATAGAGCAGGTTAAATGGCATATTCTTTCCTCATAAGCAACAGACAGTTCCCACTTGAGTCAGAATATTACATTTACACTTCACAGAGAGAGGACCACAAAACTGTGGGGCTTGAAATGAAGGTCATTTCACAGAACAAGAGTCAGCCAATGATTTGAGGCATTTATAAACATGTATGCATAGATTTTCATTTAGTATGATTCTACAGTAATTCAGTGATATTAATTAGTCTAAATAGGATAAAGAATAATAACCCACTGAAATCTCTTTCTATTTCAAGATACTCAGAAATCCAAACATGAAGGGTTACTGGCAGGAAAGAGCTTTTAAGGGGCCTGACTGCTCTGAAGGACAAGTGGCAAGCAAAAGAAACCACAACTTATTGATAATAGCTAAAGTGGAGTACTTGCAGAAAAACCCACCAAGTCCTGACATCTTGAGCTGCTATACCAATACAACTAAAGAAGAAGCCTGACATCCGTAAGACACTATTTGTCCTCAAGTCAGGAAGTGGATAACCATATTCTTCCTTATTTCATTTTTCTAAAGTACCACACTATGCTTAAAGTTGTTCTCCTTTTAATGACATCACTATGACAGTGCAAATTTAAAACATTCATAAAATAACACATTTAATAGGCTTTTAGTATGCCTGATGATAACCTGCAGGCAGGGCATGATGATGTTAGGTCTTCATGTAAAGCACATATACCCTAAAAGATGCAGCTGCTAAAAATATTATTACACAGAATCACAAAAGCATTAGCATCACTTTGTGACAGTGCACTTTTGCCTTGCTGAGCATCTGCACCTCAGGGTCACACATGCCATATGAGACACTTTCTGGACTGGAACTGTAGTAGTAAATTAATCTTTAGAACTGGAGTCAGTAGTTAAAGCAAGGGCTGCCATCTGCCTCTACCAGAAGAAACTGTGACTGCAGAACATGATTTCCCTGTTACCTCATCTCGGGACCCTGGGTGGTGGATAGGTGGGCCTGAAGAGTAAAACCAGTGGAGATTTTGTCATCTGTGTTTGAAAGTGGTCTGGCAAAGAACACACAAATCACTGCTTGGTTGCCTCCCTGATTCTATTCCTCTTCCGAAAATGCTAATTTTTTAACAGCTGCTATGCAATGCAGACCATAAAATATATGCATGTGAATAACCATATCTTACCACTAATTTGGTTACACTGTTTTAAGGAATGTCCAGAGATAGCTCCTTCCATACGCACTTTCGGCAGCATTTCTGTATCGCTGTCTTTTAAATAGCAGGAGAACCTGTGGTTTAAAGTGCAGCAATTCAGAGCTTTGGCAGTACAACACAGACATTCATAACTGTTTCTCAGGTGAAATGCAGCCTGTACAATACACCTCAACATGAAAATTTTGACAAGTGTAATTGGAAGAAAAATGGGGTCAAGCCTCAGACACTTTGTTGGCAGTTGTGGCAGAGGAGAATATTTTGTTTTTATGGGAGCTCCAAGAGGTCTTAACAAAATGAGAATCAGAGCCCAGGGCTGAGAGGACAGAAATGCTCGGGGCATAGAAAGAAGACTACCTCATTCTCTCAGGCTACTGAAATTCTTAATTGTGAGAAAAATATACTAAATAGAAAGGATGGGAAACAGTACAGGGAGAATAATTTCATTGGAGAAGTGAAATTATTCAAATTGTCCCTCAACAATAAATACGTGGCCTAGAGGAGGGAGTGCAGAGTCAGTTCTCTTTCCTTCAAAGGACAGTGTGTGAGTGTGAAAAATTGGGCATTGTCAAATTTTACCTTTTGAGTTCAAGCAATTACTCTTAGATCAACAGTTTTAGAGTTACTTGACATTTTTTCCTATGGCAACCCTGCACCTTTCCCTGCATGCCTGTGTTATGTCAAAATGTTACCAGGTTTTTAAATTATCACAGGAGACCAACAAGTACATGAACGTTCTACCTTTTTGCAGGATCTCTAGTCCACGTGGCTGGCAAGTAGGTGAAGAGGAGACAGGTAGGATGGTAAGTGCACACTATTTGGCAGTAATTGGCACTTGGTGTAAAAACTGTAGTGAGGTCTCCTCCTTGGAAGAATGTATTTTCATAGATCTGAGTCACACATTCTGACACAGAATAACAAAATTGTCAATTATTAGAGACAGGAACACTCAATTCACCAGGAGAGAGTGAAGCCACTTCTCCTCTTCATCATTAACCTTGCTTTTAAACCAGGTTTTTGTAAGGAAAAGTGGGAAAGGGAGGTGAGTAGCACAGTTCCTCTGAGTCTCATCTTTTCTCTCCAGTGGAAATAATACTGTATAGGGTGTCTCCTTCTGTTCCCTGCCTCATACCCAATGCTGGAGCAGGGCAGCTTGAGCCCAGATAGAAACCCAAGAAGCTGGATGGGTCACAAGGCAGATCTGCATGGCAGAGGGGAAAGGTGCCTTTCCATGGCAAATCTCCGGAACAGCCGAAGCCTCTCCTGAGAGGGGCCAACACAACATCATTATGAGGAAAACCAGGAAGAGGAAGGGCAAATAACAAAAGGAGTTAGAAAGTTTTATGTAAAGGCAATCCTATTTTTTGGGGATCCTCTGAATTCAGAGTCACAGGTGGTGCCACTGTGCACAGCCTCAGTGGCTCCCAGGATTTCATAGACCTTCAACTCTCTCACAGTCCACCCAAGATCCCCCTAACCCTCTTCACAATGAAGAAAATAATGTTACAGGACTAGTTTCTCAGGAACAGTTTAGAATAAAAATGAGCTGTACTACTACCTTGCATCTGCAGGATTTCTTAACTATGAATGACATACTTAACTCTGTAATGGCAACAACTCATGCTGCAGAGCTCTGCAGCAGAGGAACCCAAGCATCAACCTCCTCACATCTTTCAAAATGAAGGCACTTGTAAGATCACAGAATCACAGAGTATGCTGAGTTGGAAGGGATCCACAAGGATCATTGAGACCCTGCCCTGGCCCTACACAGGATCATCCCCAGGAGTTACACCACGTGCCTAAGAATGTTTTCCAAACACCTTTCGAATTCTGTCAGGTTTGGGGCTGTGCCCACTTCCCTGGGGAGCCTGTTCCAGCGCCCAACCACTCTCTGGGCGAAGAACATTTTTTAATATCCAACCTAAACCTCGCCTAACACATTATCAGGCCAGTCTCTCTGATCCTATCAGTCTCAAGACTCTTGGGGGTCTTGAATATCCACTGTAGTGGAGAAGCTGGGTAGAGTCCAAGGGCTCTAAGATCTGTGCATTAAACACTTAAGAGATCTGTCTTTGCACAGGAGACCACTCTCTTTTTAAACTTGCCCTCCAGAAGGAGTAGCAAACCAATAAAATGGCAATTTTTATTCCTGCTTCTACCAAGTCTTTTCTCTTTATCTTTAAAAAATAAAGAGAAAATAATGTATTTTTACAGACTGGGTGGAAACCCAACTGAAAACATTTTACCCGGTGGCTTAATCTGTTACTTTAGAGTGATCATACTGTATCAAGTGATATTTAAAATGAAAACAAAAAGTAATATCATATTGGATTTGACAGTTTTAAAAAGACTGCAAATGGATTTTATTTGTTATTATGATTATAAACTATGCAATTCAGTATTTCCTGCACACAGGTATAATATATAGGGTTTTTTTAACAAGGAATAAATAAGCATTATTATACATATTGTCTAGATGCATTAATATCTTTCAAAGATTTAAGTCCTTATTAGAAAAAAATTGGATTTATAACCATCCAAATTCTCTGGTATGTATACACTTTCAAGCTCTTTCTCTAAAAAATGTTATTTATTATTCTTAGTATTATTTCTTTATCCAGCTCATCATTAAAAACATTTTCAATTCTTAGAATACACCAAGTGAATTCTAAAGCTAAAAGAAAAGAATATTGCAATTATTTACAGTATCAGATATTTTGGATCCTATTTATCTTCTTCTAGCATAAATTAACACCAAAAAAATTATTTATGCTGTAAAACTATGCACCATGTAAAACTATGCCAGTTCTGAACACTTTAATTTAATTAAAATGTTTTCTAGACCTCAGAAATTTTCCAGGATTTTTTTTCTGAGACTTAAAGCCAAGTGAAACATTTTCTTAAATAATATTTCATTAATCTATTTGATTTTGCTAAAAAGCTGTTACCTAGTTGCTCCCTGAGAAAACAGCTAATACATTACTGAGCTTATACCTATGTTAGTCCTTAGTTATAATTTATCAGGAAAGGGAATTTCAGAGAAGCACAGTGCAGTTTTTAGTAGTTTAACTCTTGCTACTGCAACAAAGTAAATCATTAACCCATCATGAAAGACACATTACTCTGCCTCCTGCACCCCCAAAGGGCCTCCTTCCCCAGCTGCTGCTTAGGCTACTGACCTTGCCACTGGGCAGAGAACAGGAACCATCACACCAATTTCACAGTTACATGCAGAGGGGGCGGCAGGACAGTGTCAGTAAAGCCCCACTTGTCAGACAATAGGGTTATGGCAGTTACACAAACTTAACTAAACTCAATCCTGCAGAATAAACAGTTCTCTCAAGAGCAGACTGCAGTTACTAATCTTCTCCCCACCTACAAGAGTTTCTCTACACTGTTTGTAAGTCTCAGGAATTATATATGAACTTACCACTGTAAACGGAAGCAAGTAAGAAAATGAAAGAAAAAGTCCGATAAATCCAATTCATCCTAAAAACCACAAAATCATTCTTTAGGATATGTTCAAGAAAAGGTGTGTAGTTAGTTTTATAATGCACTGCTAAACCTAACACTGATTTACACTTGTACTGTTTCACCATTTATTCAAAATTACATTGAAAATTACAATTGTAGCTGTGACATGCTGTTTTGGCATACCTTTTAACAGCAGAATATTCATTCCTGCTTAGACTGGGAACAATATTCCACTGAAATGACATTACTATAATACTGACTCTCCAGATAGTTTGGTAAATACAGTTATCAAGGTAACAAACTAATGACTCACACTCACTGCTTCATATGCTATAAGAATTCTAAGCTTTATTTCACATTCAACAACTTAACCTGTGAAACAAGTTAACCACAAAATACAACCCATAAAGACTCCAACTTGCACTGTCTTGTTGCTATGAAAACCTTTCACTGAATACCAGTGCATTATTGCAATAATGATTACATACCTGAACACATAACAAGTCTGGATACATGGATCAGGTTTGCACTCCACTAAAAAAAAGAAAAGTCAACACTTTGTGTTAAATATTACTACCTGCAATGCTAACTCATCTTTAATGTTTACTTTGAATGGGTACTGTTTTTGTCAATACTGCTACTGACCTTGGGACACATTTTCAGAACATCTATCATCCACACTGCACTGGAATTGATCCTGTATAACCACACATATGCAACATAGTCTCTCTTTTCACCCCTATAAAATGATGATAATACTTTAAACTACTGGAAAAATTTTCACCTCTATATCAAATTACAGAATTTTCATGGTCCCTGGATGCAATCACAAAATCTACCTGTATTTGAATATTTACAAACAAATTAAGCTGAACTTAACCAATTTTTTGTGTTGCTTAACATATATTAGTATTCAATTAAAATAATTGTTTTGCCTGTGTGTGTGTGTGCACATTTCAATTGGTGGCACAAACAGGTTAGAACTTCTGTCCAAGAACTTAGTTTCTTCAATTTTCACTTCTTATCTGGACTTTCCTAGTCAGATATTGGACAGTTATTCCATTTTGTTACTGTCCTAATAAAAACACAAGCAAAAAACAAGAAAGCAAAAAAACCCCAAGAAAACAAAACCACCCAAACCAACAAACGAAAAAACTTCCAATCATACACTTTTGGAAAAATAAGGTATACCATTCAAAAATGCAGAAAACCAGAGCAGCTTGACCATAAATTTTA
Organism: Setophaga petechia; assembly: GCA_024362935.1. Lineage (NCBI taxonomy): Eukaryota > Metazoa > Chordata > Aves > Passeriformes > Parulidae > Setophaga > Setophaga petechia. Next base: position 28,925,642 of record JANCRA010000001.1, read on the forward strand.
CTGAGAACATGTGTGTCCTTCATGCAACATGTAGTCATACCCACACTCATCAGAAGCTTCTGTAAGATTTCATTTTTATAATCCATTGTCTATATTTTAGATTTTTGTCTGAAGAAGGGGCATCTTCTGCTGATGGCTGTTTCAGAGGCAAACTACTGAGGAATAAAAAAAAAGGAAGAAAAGATATTTCCTTAAAGCAGTAGTTCTCAAATTTAGGTATCAGTCTTTCTAAAACAAGTCATTTTAATTGAATCTGTAAGGGCATCAGTTGGGTTTGATGGTGAAGCTCAGAAATAAGGCAGAAATGCAATTCAAAGAGAATCACAATGAGCATGATCACTTTGGAAAATAAATGCATTTTCTTTCACTGGGCCTGCTACTCACATGATGTGCTCCCATTTGCACTGCTGTGCTGTTGCTCAAACCAACAAAATTATTCTTCTGTACAGAGAAAAAATGTATTATGGACTCTATGATGATGAGTGACTTATTGTTTATTATAGGACATATTTATTATAGGAAAAATTATAAAATATATTGAGACTAATTCTCTGCTGGTATACATTTCCTGAGCCTCTCTGAAATCCAGAGATTATATGATTTAAACTAGGAGAAGAGATAGAAATTCAAACTGCATAGAATGCCAAAACCATCTAATGCTTCTTAGATCATAGGGGCTCAACACATAAGTTTACTATTGGTCTTAAGTCCCTCATTGTATCAATTTAGCTGTTCATATTCTAAATGTCAGCTAAATCAGGATGTTGCACATAGGGTTCAGTAATTCAGACAGCAGAAATAAAAGAAGAGCTCATCAAAGCATTTTTATAAATGGAAACATTTTTGCTTATTGAAGTTCAAAATTTATTTGAATAATCTACAATACAATTAAGAGTTTGCTTTTGTTTGACTTTGCTTCATTTTGAATTGGTAGTTACAAAACCAAAACCTGCTGCAGCCTAAGCCAGTTCTTTAGGATGACATCTCCCTGGCAGTGCACTTGCTTGAAACTGCTTTCTGCTGATTTCCACTGTGATCCATGCACAAATCTCATTCCTGCAAAGGTGGCAGGAATACTGAACTGTTTCACCTCAGGAAATAAATTGCTGGATTCTAGCCGGATTTAGGTCTAATTCTGCCTGGCAGAACCAAATCCCACATTTCTTATGGCAGTCCTATTCAGAAAACAGCTTCAATGTGGAAGAGGATCTACTCTCTTGTGATGAGACAACACCTGCTGGTTGTGATGTGGAGCAAGAGAAGTTTCTCAGAGGAAATGAGGGAAGGAAGGCACCAGTATGGTAGGAAAAACACAAATTTTCATTTTGATTTGGCTTTATGCACACCCTTTCCATTTAAATGAGGATACCATAATAATTGCATGAACCTGAATGCTCCAGCAGGAAAAAAAACAACCAACCAAATATTCTGAAGAATTTCATGGCTATCATTATGTATATGACAAAGGAGATAGAGAAATAAAATATAAAATGCTGCTAAAACAAACTCTAAATCTAAATCTCAATCTTTTCTTTTCTTCTTACAACCAATAATCTAGAGCCTTTTCATCTGACTCAGGATGCCACTGAGTGAAGAATCTACTGTCTCACTAGGGCAGAACCTTCTGTTTGACTTGATACCACCTCAAATGGCTACAAAAAGATGGATAGAATAATTTACTGATTTGTGAATGGTGCAGCATTGTGTATTGTATCAAATTAAAACCAATTCACTAGTTCCATATGCTGAAATTACACATCAACAATAGTCTTCCTTGAAATAGAGCCCAGAAAACACTGCAAATCAGATGTCAAATAAGAAATCAATGCAAACAAAATTCAGGATAGTATTAAAGAAATAGAAGACAGTTGCAAATATTAAACAACAAATAGCTACTGGGTTTGTTATTTCAGAAGTCCTCTGTGATTTTTTTTCAGATTTTCCCTTTTATTAAATAGTGGAGAATCACATTACTGCCCAAGGCCTTCCTTTTTGGACCTATAGCACCTGGTGCTGGTTATTGTTAGATATTAGAGAAGACAGGATGTTTCAACATACACTGAAGGGCCCCAGTATCTTGATCAAGGCCTGTAAATTGCCAAACAGTAATTCTTGGGCAAGTTCTATGTTGTATGTCAATTACTAGCCTGGAATTAGGTCATTTGGGCATACAACAAATGCTGAGTCTTTTGCTAACTGATAACTTTTGCCTTTCTCTGATCAAAATATTTTGCAATTTCAATGAACGCTTAATATCTCCACAAGTTATACTCCAGGCATCAAACAGAAAAGTCCATTTGTTGAACAAAAGATAGAGCTTTACTCAGCAGAGTATAACTAAGAGACACTCATTTTCAGAAGAATCTCAGATGTATGCAGTTTTTTTGGTTTAGAAAGTGAGTTAATTTTGGTTTTAATCTTTTAATCCATGCAGACCATGAAGGTCATCTTCTAAATATGACCTGACCCAGGAAAAAAAAAAACAAAACTGAGGTGCTTCTATACTGGGAGTTTTGTCAGGGTGTGGCACAAAATATCCTTTAGGAAGAAAATTGGAGTAGGATTCTCTGACTCTTTTAGCTGCTGGAAAAGAAGATGACACATGAGATCAAACACGGCAAAATTATTTGTTTGTAGCAGCATACTAACATTTATACATCAGGATTTTTGTCTTTTACAGCGTGAGGATTAAATTCAGGAAGGCAGTGGATATCTAGTATGCACCACTATTCCACCTCTTGCATGTGTCCAAAACATGCAGCTTTCAGAGGCCAAAACGCAGTTTGTGTAAAGGTGGCTGGGAAATTCTAGTGCCTCGGGGCACCTGCAGGTTCTGTCAAGCAGAGCTTCCCAACAGAGGGAGGTCACACCTTGTCTGTTGTCAGTATTCCTTGTAACAGCTGTAAACTGTGATCCAGAAAACACTCACACATTCCATTTCTATCATCCCAGTAGGAAGTCATGTCCTTTCTGACACCTCACAAGGGATCATTATAGACAGTGTAATCTTTTGGTTTAGAGATCAGCTGCTACCTTAATACCACAGCAGATACCAATAACTCTGGTAAAAGATCACGAACAGCTACTATGCACATGCAGGTTTTATTACACAATATTTTATTGTCCCATTATTTTATCAGGAAACCTGCAATGCCGTGCTGCATGCCACAATTCTACAGGAAGACCCCCCACCCCCAATAAAACCCCAAATCAAACAAAAAACCCCACACTAAACTAACCAACAAAGCCCCACATCCAGAGGATTGCTGCTGACCACTACCAACAGCTCCACACCACATGATTTAACCTAATAAAAACACACTAGACAATGCAAGGTATTTAATATCTATCCAGCAGACACAAAGTTGGCTGTATGTTCAGTACTGTTTTCCTCAATATTTACTTCCTTAACAGCATCAGATTGCTTCAGAACCAATTTTTACAACAGAAGATAAGAGATCACTGCCATTTCAAAACAGCTCAGAACACAAAGATTATAGGATTACATCAGTGCTCATCTTGGCAAAGACACTTTTTGCATCACTAAATAGGGATTTTTCACATTGACATCCTCGTGCCAGCATTTGAGCCCATGCACTTTTCATAATGAGTTTCTTTTTATAGTTTTATCCAGTTTTTGTCTCAATTATTTTCTTGTCCATTTTGAAGAGTATAAAGAAATTATAGGAGATACACACACATTTTATGAGAAGAGGATGGTACAAGAAAAAAGCACAGTGCAAGAAAAAATATTGGTCATTGTAGATAGAAGTCATATGAATCATCTTATGGGAAAAAAAATGTTATAATTTCATCTATTTTACAAATATTTTCCACAAAAAACATCCCACAGAAGCAAAGGAAGTAATATTAGTTTTCATTTGTCTTGAAAATCCTTAACTTAAGCACATAGCTTAAGAAATGAGGTACCTCTCCAGGTTTCAACTACATGCCAAATTTCCTGAGAAAATGTATTCTGGATGCTAATCTTATTTACCTTGAAAATTCACACTGCCAAGTACGTAAAACCATGAAATAATTCCTTAATTTCGAGTCTCTTTGGAAAACTTGTGTCATGTGTATTATATGCATTAACATATGGAGGTGGTCTCAAAAGCTATCTCATTATAAAGAAGACAATGTTTAGATTCAGCCCTGGAAACTGAAATTCCTGTTATTATACAGCAATGAGACCTCTCTTTGAAAAAGAAGGCTGAAGAATGCAAGTATTACTATTGTTAAAGGCTCTTTTGTCTTAATGGTAAAATAAATATAGTGATTGTAGACTATTTGTCAAGATCCGTGATTTAATTTTTTAAACTAATTGTTACACACTTTCTTTTTAGTAGATCCTCAGAAAATGGCAAAAACAAGGCTTATTGGAATAAATAGTTTGGCAGGTTCAAGGAAACCTCTAATTTGTTTGGAACAAATATAAATTATTTTGTCACTATTATGATATTCTGCAAGGTACAGCAGCATCCCAGGTATTAAGAGACTAAGTGTTGTTGAAAGGAAACAGAAACACACAAGACAAAAAATATGTAAATGTCAACAAAATAAGAACAGATTACTCCTTTCCTAGTTTGTAACACATTAATCATTTCTGGACCAGTCCATATTAGTTTTATCAGCTCTGACCTCCAGCTTCTCATCCAGTCCCCCTCTGCAGGCTGCCCACAGCCCAAGAACAACCTAAAGGTAACAACACACCAATAGCCCTCACCACCAGGAGGCAAGAACAACCAAAGGCACGAGTGCGGTTATTGGTGGGCACTCCTCTTTGTACAGCGCCAGGCATCGTGCTGGAGCAATACACACCATTCAAAAGAAGCCCCCAAGCATAGGGCACCAGTAAAGCCAGACCAGCTAGAGACCATCAGCTTGGTTTGGCACCAGCTTTTTCTTCAGAGCTTACAGAAACCATGGAGAGTCCGCTCTCCAGCTGTACGGCCTGCAGCAGACTTTGACCTGTTGTGGTGGTTTCACAGGAAATACGTTTTTTGGGATTTCTGGGATATGCTGTGGTCAGGCCAATGGGTGCTCAGATTTTAATATTGGCACCTGGTGTGGCCACTGGGGATGTTTGGACACGCCTCTGAGAACACACACACAGGAGTTAAAAGCGGGGCTCTTCCCTCTCGGAGCTCTCTTTGAATTTCTGGCGGGAAGCATTGTATCTCTGCCCCTGGCCCAGCTGCCAGCTGGGCGGGGAGAGGGGAAAGCCATACGGCCCTGGGAGAGGTAGGTCTGAACCCCCACCCTGAGGGTGGAAGGGTGAGAGAGACCCCAGGAGCCACTGGACAGCCCCCCCCCCAGAGAGAGAGAGAGCGCCGTGCCTGGGACTGTTATCTCAGAATGTGATATCGTGTGCTGCTGCGGCGGAAGAGGGGGGGCAGTGCGGCGAGGAGCCCAGCTGCTTGTGAGAGCTTTTAACCCTTTGTGGACACTGAAAACTTTACAGAACATTAACCCTTCCTAGAAGAGAGATAAGAGTAGGAAATGGGCCAGTGGTGGGGTCTGGCAAGTGGGAGAGAGATGTTGGAGGAATGGAGAAGATGGAGTGGCATTTTTGCTGGACTCTTTTTTGTACAGCCATGGACTGTTTCCTTGTGATACAGAGACTGCATCCAGGGGGAGGCAATGGTTCAGAGCCAAGAGAGTTCAGTGTTGAGACCCCTCAGCCCCAGGGGGTGTAAAAGAAATGGGGGGAACACAGGTCCCAGAGATGAGACTGTGCTCTGTTTGGAATGGGATGAGGCATCCTTAAAAAGACCACCCCTTAGCAGGCCCCTGCCCCATGCAAGGTGGTGAGAGCACCGGGCATGGAAGGAAGATGTCACATTGGCAAAAGGAACTCTAGGCGGTGCTACTTGTGACAAGAAGACCATGGCACAAGGAAGGACTCCTTCTACTCTTGATGAACTGAGGATTTGATTATCCAAAGGGTGGTACCAGATTGAGTGTTGATAATTTTGGGAAATGTAAATGTCTTGGGAATTTGGCAGGAGGAGGAGGGGGAGTGTTTCTGTGCAGTTTTCATTTTCCTTGTGTTTTTCTTTTTTTTTCCTTCTCTCTTTGTAGTTGAGTTTTTGTAGTTTAGTTAATAAAGTTTTTTCTCTTTCCCCTAAGTAGGAGCCTGCTTGTTTATTCCGGGTACCACCTCACAGCAGACACCAGGGAGAAGATGTTCTCATGGGGGCACTGGCATTGTGCCAGTGTCAAACCATGACACCTGTCATGAAGGTACAATCAGAAACTTTGACAGGCACTTCATTCTATCACTGTAATTCTTCTTCAACATCAATTAGCAAAAAATTCTGTATGTTGCCTTCAGGGCACTAGAAGGCAAGAGCACACTGGCTTTGACCAGCATGGTAAAATCTAGTTGATTGATCACCCTAGAGGAACTGATGCTAAGAAACAATTATTCATTACCAATTTACCTGCACACAGGCATGCAATTTCAACAGGTACAATTTCAGTCCACATTCAGGTATAGTAGGAGTTTATTCTCAGAGTTTCTAATAATACATTGCTTTTGTCATTATGAAATCCTGTGTGTAATTTACATACGGTCTAGTTCCTGCTATGGTTAATGCTTTTGGTACAGTTTGCTAAAAAATACTTCAGAGCACTCCCTTCTTACAAGCTACTTTAAATGCTTACCAAGAAGGAGTGAAATGATCACAGATTTTTGTGTGGTCTTTACAGAGGCAGTCATCACAAAAAAAAAAATTACGCGAAGAAGAAGGATTATCACTGGTATTTTTCAGAAAAAAAGAAACCTGAAAACCTTTCAAACACTTGAGACTTCCCAGTTACTTGGAAAATGCTATGGCATGTAAGCTGATCACTTCATGACAGGCATTGCTGCTGTTATTACCATAGCTTAGTTTTTATGGCACTGTGGCAATAGAATAGTTTCATCTGAGCAGACAAGGCAGTAAAATTTAAGGATTAAAGGCTTGCATTTCAAAGATTAACATGAAGTTCACAAGCACTATAAAAGTAGAGCAACTAGGGCTATTACTGCATCATTTTTAATAAAACAATAGCAACTAGTTTTAACAAATTGCTGGACTGATATCAAAATATTTGATTTTAAAATATGTCTCAGTCTAAATAGATTGAAAACTTTTGGAGGCAAACTCTTGAAATTCCTTTCATTCTGATCCAGTATTTGGTCTCCTAGACTTCAGTTTAATCCAGATGCCTTTATTTGGACGAAGAATCAATTCTCCACATAAACCAAGCTCTTCTGGCTTTTGACATGATTCCACCCAAAAGCGCCGTAGGATGAGGGCTAGAAGAGTTTTCTCCTCCATTTGTGCAAAGCGCTGACCTATGAGTTACATGGCAGGAAAAAAAAAGTTATTGTCAGGTTGCATCAACAGCAGCTGCACTTGCATGCTCACAGGAGTTAAGAACAGAACTAGCTTTTGGCCAAAATCAAGGTCATATGGATACAAGTAACACTAGCACTTTTCTCTGCATGAAAACTGGCCTTCTTGGGATAATCCACAGTTCATCCTCCTTCCCATAGTACACAGAACTCAAACAGCAACATGGAAACAGTCAACCCTTTATATGGAACTACTACAAAACACAGCCTTGCCAGGTCTCTTGAAAGGACTGGGCAGGAGGGATGGATAGCAGACCAGAGCAGAAGATGCAGCACAGGGACTGTGGGACAGAAAAAACTCATGGTTCCATATACGTGGAGAGGAGCAAAGGAGATGCAACTGCAACGGAATGACAGACAGACCTTCGTTCAGTGATCATTAAGCCTCATACACACAGATGATTTGGTAGCACAGAGGGCAAAGTTCAATTTACAATTCAGAGATAGGTGAACGCAGAAACATGAGAACAGAGAAATGTGAGGGAAACCAAACCAAGTGGTACAAGGCTGTTCACAAAAACTAAAAAATGGAGATGGGACACAAAATACAGGGCTGAGAACTTTTTATGTTCTCCCCTCTGTATTATATACACAGATTATATACACAGAAGTCCGTACATATGTACACACAATGCACTTTTCCAATTATACTAATGAACCACCTCTCCTGCACATGTTCCTGCACACTCAGGAACTAGCTAGACATGTTATATTAAATTAGATTAAATTAAATTTCTCTTTGAAACAAGGAAAGACCTAGTTTACTGCTCTCATGGAAAAGGGCACTTACTACCACTGAGACAAATCAAAACAAACCAACTGTATCCCCCAAAAACAGAAACCAAACCAAACAAACAAAACCAAAAGAGGTAATATTTCCCATTATCATAACAGCATGACAACTTTTGGATGTTCCTCATCTGCACTTAAAATCAGTGCAGGGAACAGTCTTTTCACATGTTCTACAATATTGACAACACTGCCTCTACTTGAAGCACACCTAAATGCCAAGCACCTCAGTGGCATCTGAAAGTGCTGATGAGTTCTGGGATGACAGAGAAAACACCAAACCAACTACAGGTTCAGAAATAGGGAAAGAATACATCAGTTGCAGATTGCATGATTTAGACATCCAGCTCAGAACCTGAGAGAGACAGATGAACTGTTTCCAGAGGAAAACAGATGCAGGACATGTGTCTTCTCTCATTCTGTGTTGCTGACACTGAGAATCAGAAATTAGGAAGCAATCATGTCCTAACACAGGAGCCCAATAACATACTGCCAGGCTGCACAGAAGTGAGGAAGAAACATCAGCAGGATAGACACTTGTCCCTAGGAAGAAAGGAAATGCCTCGAAAGAAGCAAATGGGGCAGCTCAACAGTATTAATATGAATCTATGAATTAAACTCTTCTGAGAGAATTCAGGTCTCTCTAATGGAAGTGTGTGGCTTGCAGGACACACAGTGCCCAGATTCAGAGGTGGGGTATGAGGAAGAACACTATACAAACAGTACTCGTTGCTGTCTCAGGTACCACATTCTCAGGTACCACATACCAAAGCAGAACCTTACAAGGGCTTCCTCTCCAGACACATACCAATGCAGTTCCTGGGACCAGCTGAGAAGGGCACATAAGCGTATGGGTGCCTTCCCTTAGAATTTTCAGGGAAGAATCGTTCAGGCCTGAACTCCTCCGGGTCAGGGAATGCCTCAGGGTCTCTATGCAGGGCGTAAGTTAAAATGAGGACATTTGCACCTCTTGGTATCTGATATCCCTCTAAAGAGAGGAGAGAAAGGGAGAAGAAGAGTCAAAACAACAAACAAGTGACTTCCTATACACACCAGCACAGTAAAAAATAAAACAATGCTGCCCTTTTCTTGGAAAACATCTCCACTGCAGAAATGCTAACACAAGAGAAAGTGGCAAACACCACTTACTAATGCAGCAATCCTCTCTCAAGGTACGGGCAAACATGGGAACTGAAGGGTAGAGACGAAGAGCTTCTTTCACAACACATTCAAGGTATCGAAGATTCTTCAAATCCTCTGTTGTAACGGGACGTTCAGTATTGCCTGTCCAAAAACAAATAGAGGGATGACCAAAACCAAAACTCCCCATCTTTGGCTAAACAAACTCATCCTGGAGCCCCCCAGAAACTCTCATCCTGCACCATGACCACATACAAGAAGGGGCTACAAATATATTAAACATGCATATCTTGCCCCAAAGACATAAGTTTGGTTGTACACCCCAAAAGACCTTCGCACACCCGTCCCAAGCACCTCTAACTGCTCAAAGCTCCAGAACGCCCATAAGGCATGCTCTTAAATCCCCTTCTACTTCTAGGATTTTAACACAATTCCACTCACAAATGCAGCAAAACCCCAATGAAGGGTGGAACGGAGACTTACCAAACACCTCGTCCAATTCCCTGTGAACCTTCTTCTGAATTTCTGGATTACGCCCAAGCAAGTACAAGACCCAGTTCATAGCAGCTGCTGTTGTATCATGGCCCTACAGGTCCAGATTTACAAAGACATTAATTTCAACTCTATTCCCATGTACCAGCAGGCTTTGTAAATACTTAGGTGTGCAGTTAGTATGAAAAGTGAGACTTATTAGGCCCATCACCATAATAAAAACAAGAATCAAGAGTGAATTATTCAACTCACTAACTATCAGGATAAAAGGTGATCCACAATTGTTCTGACAAAATGAGAAAGTATTGAAATAACCCAAGCAAAATCCCTTTCTTCTGATTCTCAGGAGCTGCATGAACTATCAGTATCTACACAATTAATCAGATGTATATTCATCTTTTTGGTTACTGTTCAGTCAACATCTAGGGGGGGTCAGTGACTGTCACAGGAGAGATACAATGGACACAACCTGTAACCTTTTCAGAAGTATCTAAAAATGATTTTATGAGACACAATACAGTAGCCATAGAGGAAAATACTTGGTTTTCTATGGGAAGGGAATCAACTACTAATTCCCAGCACTGTGGAAAGGAGAGACAAAATAAGAACCAAAGGGGGGGGGGGGGGGGAAGCCATAAAAAAGGGAGGAACAGAAAAGGGAAAAATTGACCAAAAAAAGATTTTGATACTAAAAAAGCACACTTGTGGTGAAGTTCAGGATGCTGCTGTAGTACAGAAATGGCAAGATAGGAAGAGAGTTTCTCTAGGTTACAACAGGATTAATATGATTCTATGAATTAATCTCTTCTGAGAGAATTCAGGTCCATCTAATGGAAGTGTGTGGAAAACTCGTGAAAACCTTCTTCAGATCCTCTCTTGGGGAATCAGACAAGAAGAAGGGCCTTGAAGATAATCAGAGGGATGGGACATGTCTCCTGTGAAGACAGGCTGAGAGAGATGGGGTTGTTCAGCCTGGAAAAGGCTCTGGGGAGACCCGATTGTGGCCTTTCAGTACTTAGAGAGGACTTACAAAAAAAAACAAAAAAAAAGAGGGAGCGTGACATTTTACATGAGCAGGTACTTACGAGCAGGGCAAGAAAGAATAATTTTCAACTAAAAGAGAAAAATTTAGATTAGATGCTAGGAAGAAATTTTTTACTCAGAGATTAGTGAAGAACATGTTGGCTAGAGAAGTTTTGAATGTCCTGTCTCTCAAGGTGTCCAGGGCCAGGTGGGATGGGGGCCTGACAATTCAATCCAGTTGATGACATCCCTGCCCATGGCAGGAGGGTTGCAACTAGATGATCTTTAAGGTCCTTTCCAACCCAAGCCATTCTAGGATGAGTTTATACAAGACGAAGCACTGATGCACAGTGGACAAGAGAACTAGAAGACTGCAGGCAATGTAGCAAGGGAAAAAATGTGAGGAGACATGACAAAATGCAAGTCAAAACAATGAAACTATTTAGAGCTCTCTTCAGTATTAATGAAGTTTGCAAAAAAAAGGCAAGAGCCCATGGTCCATGTCAGCCTTTAAGTTTTCATTTCTCTCCAGCCTTCACAAGTAAACCCTGTTCACACAGGCAGGGCCTACCACATGTGCATTGTCCAAAGTTTTTCCAGGGCATACCAGTGCATTTATCCTACGTCTGTAGAACAGAAACATTGAGATTTTCTCTTAGGCTTCCAGGGCTTAACTAACATCATGCTGAAAGTAACCTCCTGAACTAAGACAAGAGTCACCATCTGGAAATTCTGAATCTTTGGTTTGGAGGGAAAAAACCAAACAAAAAACCCCAGCAAATAAAACCTTCCAAAATAAAAAACAACAAAAGAACAATACACCAATGAGTTCCTTGGTTACCTCAAACATGAAAGTATCCACTTCCTCACGAATGTCCCTGTAGCTCAATTTTTTCCCTTCATCATCTGTTGCATTCAGCAGCATGTCCAAGAATGCTTTTCTCTTTTTGGAACCACTTTCTTCAGAGTTACCATCATGTTTCTTTAGCTGGGCGTTTTTAAGTTCTTCAGCTTTTTCTGCAATGACCTGAGATTAGAACCATTACATCAGATATGATGAATTCAGCACCAGCTCACCGTCTGCCTCATACAGTTTTGTCCTAACTTATCAAAACAACTTCCATCTGTAGCACTCTACACGAGCTAGTTAGCACAGCTGTGAGCATTTAATTTAACTGACTTTTTATTAGCAGTGAATTATGACCAACCTTTGTTGCCCCAAGCAATAGAATAAACCTTGAACAGCCTTTGTGCAATCAAGAAAATAGACAGCCAAACTACATAAACAACTTGGAGGCCATCAAGAAGTGTAAACATATCCAGAGTATCTGGAACACAATGATAATGAATGCCAACAATGATAACAGCATATCAAAAAAATCACCATAGTGTGATCACATTAATCACCAATAAGATCTTCTATATCCCATCTGAGAACTAAGATCTCAATTCCAACCTCCAAAAATCTCAGGAAACTGAAGAGGAGCCAGGGCATCCCAGAACGATGTGTCAAGGCTACACACAGCATTGCTGAATTCACTATACTAAAGCTTCCCAATTTTTCTCCAGTATGAGAGCAATGGCTGAATTTCCCTTATTTAGGTCAAAGTACAGACCCAGTAACAGACATAAATTTCTTACTGCTGCAATTATTGTTGCATAGTCAAAACAGAACCCTTCAATAAACTGGCACTGCTCTTAAAAACAACAAAATAATTTAAAAGGGTGTAGAGTATGCATTTCTGTTTGGAGGAATCACTAAATGGAAGAAAAACATACAGTTCCATGCACACACATTATTTTCCTCACTTAACATGCACGTGTCACGTATTGACTCATCCTTCACCTCAGTGCTTGCTCTCAGCACCTACACAGGTGCAATTATTATTTAAGGTCCTTTGTCATCTTCTATGATTTGGTTGCTTATATTCTTCAGTGCACCAGCCCAGCATGGGAAGGGTACAAGTATTAAGAGCCTCTCTCATGACTCACTGCTGCAATTTCCAATCAAAGGAAGCAAGAAAAAACAACACAATGTGGTTCATTATATGTAGCCAAAGATCAAAGATTATTTCCTTTGTCAAAGACATTGATACAATGACATCATGGTGTACATGCATAGGGAAAGCAGCCTCTCTGATAACATCCTAATAGTAGATTTGGGAGGGCAAACTTTGGCAAGAATAATGTAGGAATTATTTGGTGAGAGAAAGGGCTGTTACTTCTATAGTCTAACAAGGTGAGAGAAAACTTTATTTTATGCCAAGTGAGTAATGCATGCCTAATGATTTCTGTATCAGTGCCTTACTGCTGATGTGGGGACCTGCATGTGTTTGCTCCTCTCAGCAGTTCTGTTCTGAATACAGGAAAATGAATACAGGCTTCGGTTTCTGAGGGCTGAAACCAGTGGCACTAACATGCAGATCCCTATGTTTACTACTCCAAACTTGGCAGTGAGCCATTGCATGTCATCCAGATGTGGAGCCCTTCAGGCAAGACAAAGAGTTCAATGAATTTCTGTTGTTTGTTTCAGTTGTCAAGGATCTGCAAGTTCTGGCACTCCCTTGGAATAGTCTACTTTCTTGTTTAAATTAAGCAGAGATCCTAAAAGGGAAGTTAGCTCTTGTCTTCTTTTCAGGGAATTCCTCAGCATCATATATAGCTGCTGAGGAAATAGAATGACAGCATATCAAGGAGGCTGAACCTCATCCCCATCTGGAAGATCTGAGTGCAAAATGTTCATCCAACAATGAAAATTATCATTATAAGTAATATTTTTTTAAAATACTCTATACCGTATCTGTAAAATTGTGAAGGATGTCGAGCTTCCTCTTGTGCTCTCTTCCTTCTTTGAACAATACATACAAAAAGTCAGGCCAAAGCCAAGGGCTCATCTGTCGCCGTTGGATTAGATCACTCATCCTAGGGGCAAAACAATTATATCATGTAACATTACTTGACAAAAACACCAAATTAGCACATTTCAAGAACAACAAACAAAAAAATACCCACCAACTTCTATGTACCCTAATGAAGTAGAACTTAACATATTGTGTAGGTTTAAACCCATTATCTGAAAGGAAGGCCATTCTCATCTGTGTCTTGATTTTACACCATCTCAAAATTTCTGTTATTTATCCCAGCATCACCATGTTTTCTTTTATTTCTTTAAGTATTGATCTCTGAGAAGGACAGCACATTCTCATTTAATCTTGAATCCTCTTGAAACAGTCCTATTAAGTCATCAAATCCCATCACATCCCCACTTCAGCAAAGCATTGGCAGTGTTGTAAAGACTACTCATGACAGGCTCCAAAAATACCTGTCCCAAGAACTCAAACAGTTTCTGAGACCATTGCATTCCTACTTGAACATCCAGATACCAGACTGCACATTAAAGGACTTAAAATGTATTTAAAATGAAAAATATGAGACTTCAAGTATGCTCAAACACAAGTGGAGTACATTTGGAAGGGCTGATTGTCATTGCTATTCAGCTCTTGCACATGCTTTAGCTGCAGAGGAGTAATTATTACTGACTTCAAGCACACTTGTGCTACAATTTGGAAAAGGCCAAGGAACCAGTGATAATCAAACCCTTCAGATCTACCCCTGTTTCTTATCACACCTGTCTCAACAAGCTCCATCAAAAGTTAGGAGTGAGATCATAGAATCACAGATTCATTTAGGTTGGAAAAGACCTTTTAGATCATTGAGTCCAACTGTTAACCTAGCGTTAACCCAGTCCATTGCTACACCATGACCCTATGTGCCACAGGAGCATGTCTTATCAACCACTTCCAGGGTATTTAGTGACTCAGGGTTAGTCTGTTCCAATGCTTTACATCTCTTCCTCTCTGACTCCCTGGCCTTCCTTCCTGACACCAGTAGCATTAATTCCAGCTCAACTGAAAAATAACTAAGGAAAATTTGTGTTTACCTGTAGATAGCAGAAACATAGTCAGAATCCTTATTATTCTGGGCACCCACATTCCTGCCCATTGCTGTTTCTAGAAGGAAAACATAACATTTCACAAGTACAAAGTGAAATGCAGTGTACACAGTGAGTTACTACTACTCCCAGCTTCTATCACCACCATCCCTTTGACAAGTGAATGTACATATCCCTTTGAGCTTTCTTTGTAGTTCCATGCCCAGGAATCCTGCTCCTCAAGAAAACCTCCCTTCAGACTGCTACCCCTGTCCTCCCATTCAGCTGCTCAATTGCAAGTAGCAAACCCTGGGAAAAAGGTCGGGAAGGATGGAAATCTATTTAAAAAAAAAGCAGGGACATTGCTCTTCAATCATCTTAGAAAAACTGGCACAGCTAAACTCATGATCTTCTGCATCATTCACAATTCTACCACAATAACTGAACACGACTTACCACAAATAATATCAAGGGCACACAGAGTGACGTCCATAAAGACATCAAATGGCTCCTTGTCAACATGCTTCTCAAGTTTCTTCACCAAAATATTTCCTTGTTCATTCATGACCTCTAGGAAGTCATTCAAGATTGCAAAGTGGAATGTGGGAGTTATCATCTTCCTCCGTGACCGCCACTTGTCTCCAGTGCTATAAAATTAATGGGGAGCAGGAAGGATAAGAAACTCCAAGCAAAAAATAATATCCTCACCATTACAGGAAGTACCCAGTGAATACTGCAGCCTAGAAGAGATGGACACACTGTAGATGTCTCTTCAAGCTGTTCATAGCACCCCACAGAAGGAGCAAATGGAAATATTTCTTGCTCTTGGTCTCTTGGAAGCAGAAGCCACCATTTCTCCAGCTGATCTCAACAAGTGGAAATGCCAAAAAGCTTCCAGACAGTACATCCTTGTTAGTCAGTGCACAGGCTCAGAGGCACCAAGCAGAAGCCAGCCAGAGGCCAAACCAGCTATTCAGCATCAAGGCCTAAACCACACCACCCTGTCTCTGAATCAGTTGTTTGTGCTTGCCTCCGTCCACTGACCATGAAATGAGGCCTGCAGAGAACTAGGGCCTAGAGACATAAAGAAAATGACTGTCTCAAGGCACGGCTTCAATCTACTTCCTTGGAGACGGGCAATCACTTCCCACATGCCAGTGACAACCATGGAGCCACAGTGAGTGTCACCAGCTTCCTGGGGGTCCCTGTTCACTTTTTATAAATAACATGCCCCAGCTGGCACTTCAGCTTACAGGGTAAAACTATCACACCACTGCCCCTGTTGATTTGCTATTAGGGCACTCCACAGGCCAGCATATTGGCTTGCTGTCTGCTACTGCTGCCCCTAATCAGCAGAGACTGGAACATTCTGGAACATTCTCCTCCTTCTTGTGTTTTTGCAAGCACAAGAAGGTCAAAATACCTCTGTACATCTATGGAAGACAAAATAACCAGTAAGGAAGAAGAGAGAGGATGCACCATGCCTGTTGCTCATGGACTTCACCTCTGCACTCTGCTACTGATTAATTACTACCTTCTTACAGGCCATGAACAAAACTCAGGATAAAATGCATGCCTTGTCCTCTCATATGAACTTGTACTTCCCACACCACATGATCACACCTGGCTTTTATAATACCATGGTCCCATCATAAAGCATGAAGAGTCCACCTCTGAGGGCTCCAAACAAGCAACAAAGTTAACCACTAACACTGGGATCTGGACCTTTTTTCAAAAAACCAGAAGAGGCTCAAAGGTACCAAACATGCTCTATACTTACCTTGCTCTGACTACTGAATATCTGCATCATCCAAACCAATCCTTCCTTTGCCCTTCCAAGACTGGAGGACACCAAACCCTTATACCACTGCTCCTCCCTTTCTCCACTCCTGATTTATGCTCCTACCCAGGCTCATTTCTCATCATCCTCTACTTCATGAATGAAATAAAGGAAAGGGTGCACATACTCTCTGATCCTACCCCAAAGCATCACCAGCCCCAGGCCTATCGTACTGATCTGCAATATGACCAGCTGAGATAAGCAATGCACACAATCTCTTTGTTCAGAAATACATACAGCTTTCCTGCCCCCAAGACCTCTTCTTATCATATACCCTGCAAATTTCAAAAAGGCAGCAGTGCACCTTAATTTGATTTTACAGTATACCTTGTCAGAAGTCCAGTGCCCAGCCATGGATGCAGGAATTTGTATAGGTATGATTTTTCTATATGTTTTGAATTGTTCAGAATAGCCTGTCAGAAAAATGAACAGCGAGGAAAATATATTACTTGTTAGATGGAGAGAGATTTCTTCACCATTTTTTCAATAAACACTCCAACAGGGAAACAACACTGTCTTACTAGATCAAGGACAATCACTGTTGGCAGCAAAACTTATGACTACATTTCATGGCATCAAAACAGACCCACTAAGTTTTAATGCAGAAGTCTGTCAAAGAGACACAAGCATTGCAACCTGAATTTCATAATGTTCTATCCTTATTTCAGTGGTCCCATATTCCCTGCTATCTGCTTGTTTGTTCCAATCTTGGGAGCAGTAGATTTCACACATGTGAAAACCAAGCTAAAGGAGATGCTTCTTTGATGCTTTCATTTGCAGGTCATCTTCAGTACTCCCCCCAATGCCCTCTGACTAGGCCTTTCTATATTCCTTTACTTTGTTTTCCCCTAAGAAGACTGACTATCCCAAAGCAAGTCAGTCCAAGCCCCTTTTAACAAAAATTACATTGAGGTAATAGAAAGTAACATATTGGGCACTGCTCTGCATCCCAGTAGAATAGACAGGAGACCAGCGCACTCACCTCCACACTGTCAGGGTGATACAAAAACATGACAGGCACTGGTCCTATCCAAAGTTTGAACAATGGCCAACTTCTGAACTCTTCAGAATAAAACTGTACCTGCTTAAAAAAATCTGGAACAGAAAATCAGAGTAGAGCTTCAACAAGAGGAATTTACAAAATAAGTAAGGATTCTGTAATGAACTCTTGCACCACGAGCCCTGCAATTGTGATTTTCTTGTAGTTTTAACCTGCTGCTGGAATCTAGCAGCATATTTTACACCTGTGGATTTTACAATTCAGGTGCCCTAATCTCTTCAGGCACAGAAGAGCACCATTTATGCCACAGATCAACCTGAGGGATACCAATGTTTTCCAGCTGCCAGCTGGACTGCACACCAGTGAGCTCAACAAACTAGCAAATACACCTCCCACCTTCTTTTGCAATTATCCAGTCCATATCTTGTCAATTCAGCCATACAGAAAGCATGGGAGATAGCTCAGTCTGTTGGCAGGGTAAGAAGAGTAGATGGTGTTTGATTTAATTCAAAAAGGCTTTTGATACTATCTCATCACAGAGGACAATCAGGTTCATTATACAATCTTAGAGTGGGGGCCACTCTCAGGATGTTCGAGGATTAAACACTTCCTTGCCCTTTCAGAAACTAGCTTAAACAAATGATACCTTTACAAACCTCTGCAGAGTTGAAAATTCAAAGGTCCCCAAATGAAAGAAAAAAAAAGAAAAATAAAAAGATAGTTTTCTAATAGATGTTCAAATACAGCTTTCTCTAGACTTAAAAAAAGTTCTAATGACACCTCATTCAACATGATTCAGAGTGTCAGATTATTTTACTATTTTTTAAATATTTTTCCTAACATTGCTGTGATTAAAATAGCACATTTTCCAGCAACTGTCTATCAATACCAATAAAAAAGTCCTCCCATATTAAAAGTTATTTTCATTCCTGTTATAGAACATTACCCTTTTTAAAAGGTTTTTTTGTTTTATTTTAATGAAAAATATTATAAACCACAAATTTCACCCATTTTTACACAAATAAACAAGAACAAAGAAGGCTGGACATGCAAACTATGTGATTCCTTAACTAAAACAAGGGAGCTATGTGATTCCTGCTAACAAATTAGATTAGGGACTACACAGAACATCAGAGTTCACATCAAATTGCTTTCTAGAGATAGAAGCAATGTTTCAGTTTGCTTTGGATTTTTAAAGATTTTTTTTTAAAGAGGATAAGAAAGAAAGAAAAAAAAAAATATTGATCTCTCAGTCCAGCTCATATAAACATCCTATCATCCTCCTACTGCTTCCCCAAAGTCAATTTTGTGGATATCTGCCTGCCCTCACATCCACCAAAGATGCCTCATATTTGTCCTTAGACATGGGACTGGATCCAGAGGAAAGATATTGCAGTGTGCCTTGTGAACAGAGGCACCGTGTCTCAGCATGGGCCAGCACTGGGCAATTTGTGTTCCAGTGCTGTACTCTCACTTGACTTCACCATGCACCCATGACCCGCTAGTCTCTGTTCTGGCAGCATGCACAGCAGCACAGCCAGCAACACGTGCACAGAGCAGAACTGGCATACACAGGCATCACAAATACACGCAGAGGAGTGTGGCAGCAGACTCAGCAACACTTTCATACCACAAACTCCTTAAGAAATATGTTCCTGTTAAAATATGAGTACCAAATGGAAAGGGAACATCTGCCACATTAGTGCTCACTCATGAGCCTGGCAAAAAGAAGGTCCCATTATCCAGTTCAAAAACAAAAGGATTTGCTTTTGTGTAATGTACCATAAATGCTCAGCAAATTCTTTCACACTCAACACATAAATCTAAGTCACAGATGATTCTGGAAGTGAGCCCAGGTAAAAACAACTTGGCATGCTAAAGTCCCTTGCACATGCTTGCTTGGGGGAAGGTAATTGTTTCAAGCTTTGTTTGGATCACAGCCAAAAAAGTCATGAGAACATAGTGTTCAAGTTTGTAAAGCAGCATTTCCTTCAAGAGCCCACAGTACGCCTCCCTCTCACTCCAATACATTCCACAGTGTTCATGCTCCGCCCTACCAACAACTTAACGGACTGAGCCCAGCAGCAGCTGCTGTCAACCTCCAGTTAGTCTTTGAGACCAATAATAATGCCACATTTATGCAGTTCCTCTCATTTCCTCTTCACTGACCACTCCTCACACTGTTCCCCTCTGCAGACTGCTCAGAGAGACCTAAAGGCATCAGCACATCCTCTGATACTCCACTCTCCTTCCACAGCTCAGCCACAAAAGCGCCTCACCACCACTGGCTCCTGCAGCAAACCCCAGGCAGTGCAGGGACCTCACAGCTGGGCTACAGTGTGAGCTGGCATTACCTTCTCCTTTCCGCTCGAAGAGCAGGGCATTTCCCACCACAGGATAGCAGGGGCTGACACCCGGGATGGACTTCAACATCCGCCATTGCTTCCAGTATTCCATCAGGGAGGGCAGGGAGCACACAGTCACTATTGTCACAAGCAGAGCTATGATCCCAGCTCCCCATGGCAGCAGCTGGGGTCTCCCTGAGAGTCCTTCCACGACGTCCATCATCACCTCTCAGCCTCTTGCTCTGAGCCTTGATCCCTGCTGCGAAACTGGCGCTGCCTGTACTCGGCACTGCAGAAAAGTTGGCCAGAAGAGCAGGAGGCGGAGCTACCACACAAGCCACTGGCGTAGCTTCTTCCCAGGAAAATAAACAGAGTTGAAAAACACTCTCATGGAGAGGCTGCATTCTGTCATTTCCTGGTAGCAGGCAAGCCAGAGGGAACAGTCACTGTCCTCATTTGGTTCAAGTCAAGTGATGAGTGAGAACCTTCTTTGCGGGCCATGCAATACCTCACAAAGAAAAAACAAAGCACCATCAAGAGAAAAAAAGACCTTTTTGCTGATTTGGGATAGATGAGTTTTCTCAATATCATCTTTCTCAATCTGTTCTCAGGTGCTCAACACCAATTTGCCATAGAGAACTGCTCCAGTGCTGTCCAACACGATAACTGAACATCCAGACGGAGAATACCCTTTTTCAGCTGGTTTGATGGCTTCAAAGGGTTACAAAATCCAAAGCCCACAAAGACCCCTGATCAAAAGCAGCACTGCAAAGCACACTGATGCTTCTCAGTGCAAATGGCCTTTACTGATCTCATTGTTGAATACTCAAGCACAGGCTAAAGGGTGCCAGTAAAACAACTGGCAGCACCAGCACCTATGCCCCAACTTGCAAAGTGCCTGGGTACACACAGTACCAAACCCACCATATACACTGCTGCCCCTCCTGCCTCAGGAGGATCCGGGGTCTCTGCTCACTGCTGCAGGGCTACTCAGCATCTGTTTCTCAAAGTGGGTGCTCAGAAACCTTTTGGTCAAACAGAATGTTGGTAGAGGCAGCATGGTTCACGGCCAATTCACAAAACTTCACCCCCCAAATAAAGCACAAATGGTATATGTGTATGGCCATAGTCACATTTATCCTCTTTGCTTTGTACCAAAAATGACTGCACTGACTGCAAAAGCATTTTTAGCAAATCAACAAATAGCATAAACAAAACAACTAAGATAAAAAATGCAAACAGAAAGCTCAGAACATCAGAAGTTAAGTAAGTTTCTGTGACCCTTGGCATCAGAGGAGGGTAAATTTTGGCACTTTGTTCTTGCAATCTCCCAGCAGAGACTTTATCATAAACGCTGACTGTTGTATCTTTCTGCACAGTAAACAGCTGGAAATGAACTTTGCTACTCTTGCTGTTATTTGTAATGATTTGTGACAGAAAGCAGCAGGTATATACCCAGTCTTGCAAACACATAGGCAAGTTAGACAATCATCAGTCTCATCTTTTGTTCAGGTGACAACCTAGGAAGGAAGCAAGCACACAGGACAAAGAGATTCACCTTCTGTATTTTTAACATGGAGATCAGCTGAAAAATGATGCTCTCATATTTACAAAAAGTCTTGCAGTTTGTTGCCTTAATTGCACCAATAATTAGATTAAGTGGCTATTTGTGCTTCTGAGTCAAAAATATGTACTTCTAACTGCTGATTACTCCTTCTACAGGAAAAACAAAAAACCCAAACACCAAAAACACCCTCTGAAACAGCAAGGAGAAGAAGGAAAGGCATTGGGAAAGCAGTAGGGAACACTGCAAAGCAAACATTGCAGCATCCTGCCAGTAGCTGGCAATGGTGATGATATTAATAAAAGCCAGCAGAAACACTGGAATGAGACATAAAAGATATATACCCAAGAAACAAGAAATTAGAGGTCTAGCATCTTTGAGGCCTAATTATGTCACCAAGACTTGGAATCATAACAAAACTTGCAGGATGTTGTGTAGGAAATAACTTTTCTACCAGATTGTGATCAGCATTTCCTTTTTACCCTGAGAACTATTGCTCAGTGTTGGATTTCTGTGAGCACTCCACTGGTTAGTGAATCTTCGCTTTCATAAATGCTTGTAACAGTGCAAACCTGCTCTTCTTCAGCCTCTTGCCTAAGTGGAAGCCTATCTACCTGTGCTGGCAGAAGACAAGCAACTTGTTAGGCAGCTGTGTCAGCCATGAAACACAATGACAACACAGGCTTCTGCTGGTCCCTAGAATGAAGCCTGGATTCTTCAATAAGAAAAACTAATAAAATCATCATTAGAAGCAAGAAAAAAAAACAAAACAAAAACAAAACAAAACCAAAGCAAAGCAAGTCTAAAGCGGATCTGACACAACAGAGTAGGGGGTTCCTGCTGGCTCCACTCTGGATCCACTGGAGCACACAGCTGAGCTCAGCAGCCAAGCTGAAGTACAAGCTGATTAGCTCAGCAGCCAAGCTGGACAAGTACACAACCCATTCCGAAAAATTCTTTTTTTCTTAAGAAAGGCTTTCTTAGAAAGAGCTTCTCTTTTTCTAAACACACACCATTGCAACATGATTAACCCTTATGCAGAAAGCTACTCTAAAATAAACAGGCTATTTGTAGACAACAATAGCTATCACCTAGACAAAGAAAACATAACACAGTATGTTTCCATTTCAAAATATGTCATCAGCTGGACAGGTGGAGAGCTCAGAGATCTCACCAGTCCTCAGAGAGGAATTTTAGGGCCTGATATTAAATTTCATGCCCAAACAAGGGCACTAAATCTTCATACCCAAAATCTAGTCTTCCAAGAACAAATCCTGAGGAAGACTCCACCTTCAAATCCTTCTGTGGGCACTTTCTCACACAGGTAAAGGATATTAACAGCATTTGTGAGACAGAGACCACAGCTGTTTTCCAGAGACACTGATTGGTTTGATACCACCTCCATCAAGCATACCTTGCTTGGTTTCTGCAACCTAGGGTTCACTGTACAGCAGCAACTGTTTAGTTTCTTCACTACAAGACATTTTGCATGAATGAATTACCCACAACAGAATACAAAAGCCTGCCTGCTAAGAAATCATAATCTTCCCTACCAGGATAAAAATGTGACTTAAACAACAGAGACCACCACTCATGCCCCAGAACACAGACCACTGTTTCAAAGCAATTCTGATAAGGTGTTAGTTATGTTTGCATTACTAATAGACAATTAACACCAAGTAGCTACCAAAGCACCACACCTGTGTTTATGGATCATTGTTTCCAGTAAAGTGTACACTCCCAAGCTGGATGATCATAACTCCTCCAAGGTCACAAGTGAAGATTCCGCCCACTTCTCTGTGATTTGGCTAGATTGTACAGGGCCTCCTCTTGCTAAACTCCAGCAAGTTTAAAGAAAGCATGTAGCAGCATGCAACACACTAGATGAAGTGAGCCAGAAGTTGTGAAAAATTAATAAAGAGGGCAGTTTAAGGCTAGGAAAAACTTTTGGGGCACAGAAGCACAGCACTGCAAATTTGCTACCTGCATTCTTGCAGCATGGAAGATTTGGTATCAGTATTTGCTCTAGGAAGTTCTTTGTCCACATTTCGTGTGCATGCACATAACACAGTCATAGCTGTACATCCTCTTAGAAGCTGTTGTGGGTTAGCCTTGGCCAGCAGTCAGACCCCCCATTCACTCCCCTCCCTCAACAGGACACAAAAGCCAAATATGAGCCAAAATAGACTGAAAGATTGCTTATTGGTTACCATCATGGGCAAAACAGAGCCAAATTTGGAAATTCAATTTAATTTATAGGCAATAAAAAACAGATAATGAGGAAGCTAAAAACAAAGAAGTTCCTCTCTGCTGCTCCCTCCTCACTATTTTCTTCTGCTCCATCATAGTTTCTCCACATGCTTCTGAGGAATCTCTGCTCTGGAAACTGGAGCACTGCCTTCTCCTTCAGAGCCTGGTGTTTGCACTGCTGTTTCCCACTCTTTTCCCTCCCCACACTTCTCTGTTTAGCATTTTTTTGTACACTTGTAAATACTTTTTCACTGAAGTGCCACTGGTTTGGCTGCTTATCTCAGCTGTGTCCTGCAGTGGATCCAGAGTGTAGCCAGCAGGAACTGTGTTCTCCTCTCTAGACTCTTCTTAGACAGGCTACCACAGTAGCAGCCCTGCTGCTGACACCATGACATCTCCACTCAGCTGAAAAGCCTACCATGAAAACAATCACAAGACTGAAAGGGAAAATAGGAGTGAAATATCCTTCACATCACCCCCTAGTGAGACCAGAAATGTCAGTTACAAAGTGATGGATGCGTGAAAACTGTCAACAACATTAACTATTTGGGAACTATACAGGTGCTTTTCCTTATAATGTTCAGGAAGGAATCACTCAGGACTAACTCCTGGAGGTCGGGGAAAACATCGGTAGGGCACAAGTTATAACAGGAATATTTGTACCATTCAATACTTGATATCCTTCACCTAAGAGAAAAGGGAAAGAAGGATCAAAACAGCAAATAGGTGGCTATCTGTAACTGCTTTATCATAAAATAAAAAAGAGAAAAATCCTACCCTTTACCTGGAAAACTTTCTAAGTATTCTCTCCTGCAGACATTGTAGCACGCATTCCAGCCACCTCTGGCTACTTAAAACCCTGGAATGGCCACACGGTGCATTCCTATCTCAATTCCTTCAATCTTGATAAAGGAGGAATGGAAAACTTACCAAACACCTTGTCAAGTTCTTTGTGAATCTTCTTCTGGGTTTCAGGATTACATCCAAGTAAGCATAAGGTCATGGCGAGGGTGTGCAGAGATGAAGTTAGAAAAGCAAAACCTCAGCTCAAATGGAAATTTGTGATGTGTCAAAAACTACAAGAGTTCTCCAAGCACTATCATGGCTTAGACCATGACGAAGTACCATGCATACACCCCACCCCAGTGGAACAGAATAATCAGGAAAAAAATAAAACCCATGGGTTGAGATAAGAAAAGTTTAATGATTGAAATATAATAAAATGAAAACAGGAAAAGGAGAGGAACAAAACCTAAGAAACACAAGCAATTACACAAAACAATTTCTTACCACCCACTGACCTCAGTCCAGCCCCAAGCAGCAACAGGTCCCTTCCAGCCACCCCCACCCCAGTTCATGTACTGAGCAGGGCCTTCTGTGGTATGGAATATCCCTTTGACCAGTTGGGGTCAGCTGTCCTGACCATGCCCTCTCACAGCTTCTTGTGGAGCCCCTCACTGGCAGAGCATAGAGCACTGAAAAGTCTTTGCTGTTAGGCAAACACAACTTAGCAAGAACATCAGGGTGTAATCAACATTATTCTCATACCAATTTAAAACACAGCATTGTGCCAGGTACGAGATGAGAATAAATTCTATGCCAGGTGAAACCAGGACTGGTACGTAAACAAGAGGAAACAGAAGGAAAGTATTTTCCTGCTGTTTAACAGGATTAATTAGTCACCAACAAGGCTGAAAAGGCAGAGGTACTCAACACTTTCTTCACCTTCGTCCTTCCATCAGCTCCAGGCCTTGGGAAAAAATCCTGGCTGATGCAAACATAGACCCAGTATCTGTGAAGGAAAGGTTGGTGTGTGAGCTATTAAAGGAGCTTGACCTCTGCACATTGATGTGCTCTAATGGTATCCAACCAAGAAAAGTTGGCCAATATAGCTGTGGGGCCACTCTCCGTGATTTTTGAGTTGTGGTATCTGGGGGACATCAAAGAAGACTAAAAGAAGGCTAATGTCACTCCTGTCTACAAGGACTTCAGAGAGGACCCAGAAAACTATAGGCCCATCTGTATTACTTCATTCCCTGGGAAACCTATGGAAAAAAATTTCCTGGGCGCTGTTACAAATCAAATGGAGCCCATGATTAGGAAAAGCCAGCACAGACTGACCAAGGAGAAATTTTGCTCGACAAGCCTGATTGCCTCTTACAACAAATGAACCTGCTTGGTGATGTGAGGCCTGCAATGAACACTGTCTACCTGGGTATCTCCAAAGCTTTTGATATGGTTTCCCATGGCTGCCTCCTACAGAAATGTGTATGTGATGGTGTGGATCTGTGATCCATGCAGTGGGTGGGGAATTGGCTGCCCAGCCACACCTGGAGGGTGGTAGTAAACTGCTCCCTCTCACTCTGGCAACTGCCTCAAGTGGAGTCTCCCAGGGAACGATACTGAGCCCAAGGCTGTTTAGTATCTTCATCAGTGGTTTGGATTGTGGGATCAAGTGTACCCCGATGAAGTCAGTGATACCAAGCTGAGTGACACAGTAGACACTTTGGGAGAGCCAGCCTGCAGGAAAACCTGGACAGGCTGAAATTAGGCTAATAAGAGCCTTATGAAGTTCAGTAAGGACAAATAAAAGGTCTTGCACATGGAACAACAACCCAGGAGAGCAGCACAGGCTGGGGATCTGCCTGGCTAAGGAAAAGCTCCACAGAGAGGGACCTGGAGGTGCTGGTGGACAAGCAGTTCAGTGTGAGCAAACAGTCTGTTGCTGTAGCAAAGAAAGCCAATACAAGACTTGGCTGCATCAACGCCAAGAGAGATAAAGTAACTATGCCATTCTACTCAGTTCTGGTCAGGCCACATCTGAATATTGTGTTCAGTTTTGGTCCCTGCTATACAAGAAAGATGTGGACAGGGTGAAGAAGGTGCAGTAAAGGGCAACAAAGATGACCCAACTACTGGGTAGCCTGTCACATGAGGAAAGACTGAGAAAACTGGACTTCTCCAGCTGGGAGAAAAAAACCTTAGGCACACCTTATTACTGTGTTCCTGCATTCAAAGGGTGTCTACTAAGATGGAGATTCCCTTTTCATAAGGAGTCTTATGGAAAAGTGAGGAGTGATATGTGCAAGTTATGCTTGATTCCAACTGGACAAAAGAGAAAACTTTTCACAATGAGAATAATCAGCCTTTGGAATAATATCTCCATTATGTGACAAGTGGTGGATTCCCCAGCATTGGAGACTTAAGATTTGGCAGGACAGGGTGATGGTGACTCATCCAGACTGTGCTTTCACCAGCAAAGATTCGACCAGATGATCCTTGAGGTCCCTTCCAATCTGGAATGAGTTTACAATGATTAACAGGTTGTAAGATGACCAGTGATTGTCAGGTGCCCAAAGACTGACCAAAAGGGAAGTGCTAAAATACTTCTGGTAGACAGCAAACATCCCTCTTCCTCTCTCTTGTCACCTGAGAGCAATCCATTGCTGCTCTAGTAATTAGCAAATCTTTCTTTTTAAGCCACAGAAGCTTATTGTTCTGCTCTTCTATTTATTTGTGCAAGAAATCGCAAAAAGTGGGAATCATCTTACAGATTTGCAAGCATGTGGTTCAATTGCTCAGCATCTATAAATGCTTGGCTTGGCAGGAAAAACATTAGTTGCTGTAAACAAGTTTATCCCAGCAGTTCCCGTTGTTACTGATGATCAGAACAGCAATAAATGAGATTTCGAAAGAATTAAAGGAAGAAAAACAGCTTGGTACAGATAACACTTGTAAGAGATAGAATATTATAATATAATAATAAGCAGACAGATTGAAAAATGGAGAAATGTTAAAACAGCAGTTAAAGAGGAAGTACTGCAAACTTCTGTTTAAAAGTGTAATTTTTATATATGACTAATATTTAGATAGACTAGAACATCTTTAAGGAAACAAAAAAGTGGGAACAGCACCTTATATTCTAAACGTATCTTATTTGATAGGTAGAAAAACAATTCTCTAGGAAAGGCATAAAAAGGAGGAGTGCCTGAGAAGAAAGTGCAGCCACAGTCTCTTGATATTGCAAACAGAGCAGACACCTCAACCATTTATTTCCTTTTGCTATAATTTTTGATCTAAGCTCTGGTCAAATAATTTTAAAAGAAGGCAATGCAGGCATCCTGAGGACTGCAAGACTCAGCAGACACCAGGATATGCACACCTTCTTTGTTACACAAGATACTAAGTGGCAAATTTAGTGCTTCAGTCTTTCAATCAGGGCAGAGGGTTTTGTTTCTTCCTAAAACAAGTTACGAAGCAATCTGAAATCTCTTCTTTGAATTTGGAGGATTTCTCTGAAAGGATCTGGAGTAATTCTGTGAACCTGAAAAATATAAAACATTGCTAATTGTTGTAGTTTCTGAAAGTTTCCAACATTATATATGAATTACTTCCACCAATGTGCTGAGATCAATATTTGCTAACCTGCCCTTATTCTTACATCACCTGTTACATAATTTTATCAATGATATAATTATTTAAACTCAAGGAACTTTCAAACAAGTAAAGATTACTTATAAGAACTCAAATACACTAGGAACCTAGCTAGTCAGCTTTATTGTAAAAACAAAACAAAAGGAGCTACTGAAGGCTGCTCTCTTTTTCTGGGGTTGTAAATTCAAGAGAGATGCAAATCAATACTAATTTGGTTTTTTATGAGAGCTTTATATTTTTATTTAAAATGCACATTTTCAAATCTACTTTTTCTACAGAAAAGAAGTTTATTAATTTCAGACCTAAAATAAAATTTGTCATTAGCAGTTCACAAGCATGCAAGAGTGGTACTACTCTAGCAGCTGTAAAAATATCTTGCCAGTACACCACATACTCTTGCTATAGTTGTAAATATGTCAAAATGCGAAAAAAAAAAATGAGATTATGAGACTCAATCTTTTTCCTCTTCCTTTTCATGTCATAACAAGAAAAAGAAAATTCACAGGATTCCTACCCATAAGAGTTAGGACTACTTCAGAACAACTGAGAAGAAACTTCAAAAGATCCTGTCAAGAAAACCTGTTGCTCTTTTATGCTGAGATGGCTCTCCTAAGCACTAGACTTTTTGACAGCATGATGGGTTGGTAAGTTTTGTTGGCCTTTTACCTTTCAAGTCATTCTCCTTTGCCTACCTGTTATCAAAAATCCTTGACCGGTCCTTCTGTGGTTAGCAAAATCCACCGGAGTCAGTGACTTCTTCTGAGGTGTGTCTCTCTGTACAAAGGAAAGATATACTCTTAGCTAGTGAGATACACTTATCTATGGAAAGAGATCGATTATGGTTTATGATCTAGTCCAGCAGACTGGATCCTACCAAAGTGCAAAGCTCAACACAGCATTAAAACTGCACACTTCTAGCACACACACCCCCTCAAAACATGAAAACATGAAAAAAAATTCTTCATAAACAGTACTACACCCTCCCCAAGACTTTTAGCATCATCCTCCCTACAGATAGCAGGAATCCCTGTACATCAGAAGTCAGGAGACTCAGAAATGAGACCACCTGTAAACCAACAGCAAGTATGAAAGAAAACCTCGTCCCTTTTCCCATGTCTCTGCTTACACTGTAACATACCCTGAATGTATGAGTTGTGCTGGGTCTTGAAAAGAGATCAACAGTAACAGTTCTTTCCCTTAGTGGCTGTTGCTCTGCCCTGCCGGCTACTGCACTTGACACTCTGCTATGAGTATATTGTTCTTGATGCTGAGAGAATTAAGAAGAGCATTAAGAGAATGCAGTGACTGAATAAGTTAAAACAATTTTTTCTGTTGACATACAAAAGTTTACAAGAAGGTAAGAAAAATATGTTTTCAATAACCAAAAGCACCAATTTAAGTGTTTGCCTATTTTTTAAACAGATGCAAGACTGTTTCTATGTTGGCATGTCGATATATCAACATGCTAATTTACTTTCATTCTGGTGATTTATTACTGCCCCAGCCTTCAAAACTGGCCAATATAAGATCTGGCTTTTTTCAGTTATTAGCCTTTTCTACTTCAGTCAGCATAGTATTCTAATTCTTATAACCTAATATTAGTTAAAAAAACAATGAAAAGAGCTATTTAAATCCAGATGCATAGAAGAGCAAGGTTACTATCTTATCATCTTGTTGGTTGGTTCTTTTTAGCTTTTTTTTAACCAGATTTTTCTGTTGTCAGACAAGTCTTTCTGCTATGAGCTGTCTGTGACCTAAGGTTTTGAACTGCCTTCTCTTGCATTGTAATTGCAACTCAATGTGACACACATTAGCACGTTAAAACTATGTATTAAATACAAACCAACACAAGCTGTAAAATTACTCACTTCAATAAGTGACATAGAATAATTTATTTCTAAATAGCTTGAAGATCTTTACTTTAATGAACACAACTTACAGGGCTCTGCTGCATTCGAGATACTGAAACACGTTGTTCAACAGCCTCGGACTTTATTGGTGGTAACTTGTTCCGGGTCACAGGTGCACGAGCAGAAGATAAACTGCTGCCAACCCTACAGAATTTTAAGGATTCCTCTTTTAGGAGCATTCATATTACAGATTTCTTCCTTGAAGTAATATGAAATTATTAAGTAGTACATTTCTTTATAAAGCTCAGCTACAGAAAGTAACAGCTCCTAACGCAGCAATGAACTAGAACAAATGCCTTTCCTCAAAAAAAATCATGGCTCTGCTTGCTTTCTTCTTCACTCTGAATTCTACAATTAATAATAAATCATGGGTTAGTTCTCAAGTATTTTTCAAAATCCTTCAGTGGTGAAATTTCAGAAAAGTTCTGAGAAAATAATAAAATTAAAAACTCACAATTTTTTTCCTTTACGGACTTCATCATTGTTCATATTAGGAACTTCTGAGCAGAGTTGGTCAGAGGTGAGAGAAGGTAACCTTGGTACCTTCCTAGAAGATGCCAGCAGAGCTGGAGATGGTGAGAGGACACTGTTATCAGAAATTCTCCCCAACCTAGCATGTGCTGAATTTGGAGTGCTGGAAGCACTGGTAGACTGTTTGTCTTCTTGCTCATTCCTAGGAAAAGAGAAAGAAATAAGGAATTAGGATCAAGAAATACAAGGGTTTAACAGTACATCATTTCTACCTCTGCAAATTACTATCATATCAGTGATCACAAGATCACTGCCTTTTTTACCATTCTTTTTTTTAATTGCAAAACAAAAATTTACATAATGTGAATTATACCGTATTTTAATGTCAATGTCACCTACTGTTTTTTTTCTGCCATGGCAGCATGCCTCTGTTGGAGCGGTTTTGCTTGAATTGTCATCACGCCACTCAGATCACTACAGAAGTTGCTGGAGAAACGGTAAACCTATTAAAAGCAACAACTATGTGTTAACCTCTACTTTTTTAGAAGGAAGATCTCAAAAAGCACGTAGTTAAGACATATTTTACTTGTTTTTTACAGAAGTTCCTTTTAAGATGGTTCAGTATAATTCTCAGGAGTAGATGGGGCCACAGTGCTTTTTTCTTTTGCTTATCTTTAACATATTTTTATAAACAAAATTTGTGTAATTTAGTTACTGAATTGTAACTGGATTTACAATAGGAATTTCAGTTGAAGCCAAAGATTGATTCTTCAAACTTTCCATTTTCCCTCAGTACAGGGGCATGATTTTTCAGAGTATTTTACTTCTCCTGGCTGCTGAGACTGCTACAGAACAAAGCACACTCATGGGGAGAACCAAGACTGCTATGCTATCTTCCCTGTGTTCCTTATCTCACTGTTCAGCAAGCACAGAAAAAGAGCTGATGGAAGAAAATTAAGTCACTTGAACTCAGTAGTGAGAGACAGGAAAAAAAAAAGCCACAAACAGAAGCAGTGGCTGAAAAAGGAAACAAATGTGCAATACACTAATCAGGAGACAGAGGGAGGAGACAGCAAGCAGGACAAAATAGGACTTTTTATCAATATAAGCATGAGCTTCTACAAAGACAGGTAAGGCCTAGTGCCAGCGTGCTAGTGGATGTACTGCAGAATCTCCTTTCACAAGAGGCAAAGAAAAAGAGAAGGAATGGGAGAGTCTGAAACTCGCAGTGTTGTGAGAAAAGCACTTCAAGTTGCAACTTCACATCCCAGTTTATCTTCTGAATTCTACCATGAAGAAATTACTGGATCACAATAAAAGCATAATTAATTTTTAAGGACAGAATAGAATTTAACAAGACTTTGCAAATCAATGGCAGCAATACCTTAGTGGTAAATTGTACCTTTAAGAGCCACTAAAGAAAAACAATTGACAATAAACAAAAAATGAACACTGAATTAAATCTCATTTTAAATCAGATGACTTCAAGTACCCCTAATTGGTATAAAGAAATAAAAAAAAACCTGAGGGGAAAAAAGAAAAAGAGCCTTTTCAAGTTTCAATCAAGACTGTCCAAGGTTTGACGAAAAAAAAACATTTAACAAAAAGGTTTGCTTTATTTTTACCTGTGATGAAACCGAATGGGCCCCAAAAGATACACTTTGTGCTTCAGAGCCTCTGGAAAGAGGAATGGTTCCAGCATCTGCTGTAATATGAATGGCTGGCAAATGCAGCAGTTTTGCTGTAACAGTTTTCAGTTTTTCTATTTCTTGGTCACACTCTGCACAACAGCAAAAAAAGTAGAGGGAACAGTAAGTATTTTCTATGTTTACCAGCCATCATTTCTTGGGGTTCAAGCAATATGACACAGTAAATAAAAGAGTTGCACACAGCTTTGTATTTCCATGCTATTTAAAAATCTAACATATATTATGTTAGATGTTTTTGAAAGCATTTCCATTTGTCTATGCTTTCTCTGACATCGACATACAAACTAACCTGTACAGGTAGATTTGAAGGTGGTTGTTTAAGAAAATACAGCTAAGACCTTTGAAATGCTGTCTACAAATCCCCAGAGCTTTTCCTTTCTAAGTAGTAAAAAAAAATTATATATATATATGTAAAAAATAAAAAGTCTATTGATACCAGTCTCATCTGACAACAGCTATACACTGCTTCATTTTGGGTATATGTTACCATCTTATTTCTATTATAAACCCAAGTTCTTTTCCTTCCTAGTTTAAATACTAGCTATATGACCTTTAAAAATATAAAAGGGCAAAAAACCTATCATAATACTGCTAAATGATCCTCCCTAAACTATAATACAGAGTGCTAAACAATCCACCTGCAGTGTCAATGAACTTTTAAATTACAGAAAAACCTGAAATGTTAAGTTCTGATGCTGCAAGCATTCAGAAAAATTTTGCCATTTCTTACTTTGATGTATTCTTATATTTGAGCTCAAGTGTACCTTACATTACAGGTAACTTCCAAGACCCACGCTCAGTTATTCTTCTGTTACTTCTGCCCTTTTAAAATACAATGAAAGAAATGAAATTCCCCTCAGCCTCCAGAGATAACGCATGCACACTAAATAGATTTTCACTTCTACTTCTTTTTCCTAGCTTTTCCTTTTCCTCACTACAGTCTGTTAGAATATGAAAACATAAAATTACATCCATCACCTTTTCTTCATCCTATAGTCAAGTCATGAACTCCTGCACATCAGCAAGACTGTCTATCTCACTTTTTCTATTTCTTTCTATTTCTAAAGCTTAAACAATGAGGACTAGGAGACTCTGATTCCTAGGTACCAGATCACATTGTCAGTGAACCCCTGACTAACAATGACTAACAGCATCAATTTGCATCTTAAAGCCAGTGATTAATATTTTTATTTTTTTAAACATGCTCTCTTGCAAAGAAGCTATTTCAGTATTTTTCTCTTTACACCTCCCTGAAAATTAGGAAGAAAGTTTTGTTTAACGTGCATGTGTGTGCACACATTCTTGTGGCAATGTTACAGTTCTACAGCACTGGTTATCTTACCTAAAGCTTGGAATATTTGCTTAATTTAAGCAGATAGGGAAGGATGACTTTTCTGAATTAGATTCAACAAGTACCATATTTTCAAATGAAAATATCAAATACCTGGGATACTAGTTTCCCAATTTTTTTTAATCAGTTCCTCCAATATTCCAATGACATTGCTCCAGATATGATCAAACACTTCAGAAGCCACAGCATCTTTGATACAGGCATTGGGAGAAACAGGGGGAATGCCACGCTTACACCTCTTCTCAGAAAGACGCATTTTCTTTTGTTCCCAAATCTCATCCTCACTAATAAAGGAAACAAATTCAAAAGAATTCCCATGGGAATTGATTTCCCTCCCCGCCCCCTCCTTCAATAGAGAAACATACATATGGAAGAAAAGGCAGTCAGCTAGAGATAACCAAAAAATTCAAACTCAAATTCACCTAAGGGAAGAGAACCTATCAAATACATATACTGATTTCTTTTTCATTTGCTTGCCATTGAAAAATTTTAAAATACCATCAAGGCATTACAATGGAAAGATCTACAGGTCTAGGAAAAAGTTTTAGATGTGGCACATAGTCATTCGAGACTAAATCCTATGCTTTTTACAGTAACATAGGCAACAACATCTGTTGTATTTGTCAAGAGGACTCTCACATGAAAATTTCTTTCTCAGCATGCCCTGTGTACCTGCACACATCTGCAATTTTCCATCATTGATCAAAGATGAAACAACTTTAAAGGATTTCTGCAGTATGACAAGAATAGTAGAGCCCATAGCCTTGTAAGTACCTTCTTCCTATGCACTACAGTAAGAACAGTTACACTTTTTAATTTTTTTTTCTGTTTCCTCTGTTTCTAGGGAAACATATTTTAGCAACATAACTTGGTGTCCTAACTTGGTCTTCTAGTACACTCTCTAACAAAGAACATTTTAACTTTCTTCTTTTTACAATGCCATTGTATTTTTTCCTAAGGAACGGGGGTTTTTTTGGAGATCAGAAAGATGCTTCCAAATTCCTACAGTTTCTACTACCTCCCTTTGTCTTCTCTGCCACTTCTTCACTTCTTCCTCAAGCCACACTGCATAATTCTTAAGTGTATGTGAGATGTGGCTGATTAGTCCAACTCACAAAATGACCAAGCTATTCTCCTGTCAGGTTTTGTAACACCTAATGTTTTAGTTATGGAGAACAAGGTATTTCAGAACTGAAGGAAACAAGAAGCATATGAAGGAGACAGAAGAGAGAAACATACCTTCAGACAAGTCTCCCTTCCAAATTAAGTTTGTTTACTTATTAAAACAGAGAAAACTACTGAGAGCATTCCTACACCTAAATGCTTCCTAAAAAGGCAGCAATCCCACCCTTCTCTTTCAAAAAGAGCACTGAAATGGCCTCTGTCTGAAAGGTTCCTCAGGTTTTGAGAACAACCATGTCTTTGTTCTGAGAATGCTTAAGGCCTTAGCACAAAAGGCTTTATGCCCAGTGAGTGCTACCAAAGCTTTCCCCTTTTAGAGGCCTTTTAGAAAACAGCACATGATGATCCTTCATCCACTCAGTAGCCTAACTGCTGGAACATTCAACTGGCTCACAGGAAACCTAGGCTGCACTGACAAGAAGATAACTGAATGACTCCTCACTCACAGGAGTGCTCTAAATGCAGACTGTAACCTGCAGCTCTCCTCACAAAGCTGCTGTACTCTGCACAGAAAGAATTTAAGACTCATTAGGGCAGACAATGACAGCACAAACAGTGTAATGACACTAAACACCCTGATGCTCAAGGCACTCACTTGGGGAGAAGGGATGCCTTCATCCTTAAAATTAAAATAAT
Source organism: Setophaga petechia (assembly GCA_024362935.1). Taxonomy (NCBI): domain Eukaryota; kingdom Metazoa; phylum Chordata; class Aves; order Passeriformes; family Parulidae; genus Setophaga; species Setophaga petechia. Next base: position 28,961,114 of record JANCRA010000001.1, read on the forward strand.
CTTAAAATTAAATATTCATTTTACTGAATCTCCATGCATCAAATACCTCAAAACAACTAGTTAAGACATTCCTCTGAAATGGGAGATGTGAGCTTTAAACCACTAATCTTAATCTTAATCTTCCACATGCCCAGTGAGTGTCCTGACCACTGTGCTACCGAACACAGGGGCAGAAGAGAAACACAGTTTAGTAACCCTGACTCAGTTCATTGATATTTTTTCATTACATTCTTCAAAAAAACATATATCTGTTATTTACAGTTCCTTGTTGTCAAAGGCAAGATATTCCTCTATTTTTCCATCCTCATCGTAAATTTCTTCTTCCAGGAAGGAATACATGGCTGAGTCTGAAGCAGAAATCCTATTGGAACTTGAATGCAGTGATGTATGTATTGGAGATACTGTTGGGATCAGTTTAGAGCCTGAGATGCAGAGCCTGAAAAAATATCAAGAAAATGAGAATTAAACATTCAAAGATAGGAGAAAGTGCATACTTAATTATATTGACACGTTTCAGTAATATAAAAGTAATATTTGTATGTGTTTCTGAAGAGGGAAGACCAAAACGAAAACTTTAAAAAAATAACATACTCTTTTGTATGACCAGTACATTCAAGGAGGCCAGACACAAACTTAGTATCTACATGGGCATCATTTCTGCTCTGAAAATGCTGAAAGCCTTCATCCTTTGGCACTAGGAGCTGCTTTCCTAGAACCCTGAATAAAAAGCAGAGAACAAGCAGTGTCATAGATGGAAACCTAAGCCACATGCAAATACCCAGAATACAAGCACCTGCAAACAGTAGGCTATGCAAAAGCACAACTTACACCTGCTTTAAGGGGGCAGAGCCTTGTGTATTACCTTAATATTGTCTATTATTTAAGTCATTAAAGTTAAGCTGATTTACACAAGATGAGATTCTAGTTTATAAATTTTAAGAGCAAATAGTAAAATTTGTTAGATTGTTTTAAAGCCAGACAAAAGTAAACACGCTTCCTTCCTTATGAAAAAACTGTGTAAGATACATTTTAAAATGGATGCAGAAGACAAATAACATCTGTGACTTCACTTATCCAACTCCAGTATCCACCAATGTGAGTAAAAGTGCTAATCAAAAGTGTTTACATGGAAAGTTAAGGCTACAGTTAAAGTTCAGAAAATGTGTGAACTCCAACATGCATACTGTAGAGAGCAAGAGTGAAAAGGTAAAAGCAACTCTAATAAATTTACACTAAATTATATAATAAAATAATTTCTGAACAACTTTGCCTGCAATCATTTCATTAATCAAAATGAAGGGCATCAGTTGCTGAAGCACCACTGCCCAGCCTGACTGACAGCTATGGCACAACTCAGTCCCAGGGACAGAGATCTGAACGCACAAGTGTTGCTGGTGCCCAAACGGTAAGAGGGTACCCCAAAAACTCAAATTACAATGGTAACTGATTTAAACTACTACTAGCAAGAATTTCCTTACCGTATATGAGGAAATTGTTCAACCCAATCTGCACATTCTGCCTGCAGGTTCTCTGTTTTTGAGGTCACTTTCCCTTCAAACAGCATTTCATCAATCTCCCAAAACAACTGTTGCACTCTCTGTGTGTTGGCTTTATCAAATTCCTATATATTATAAAGTTAATAGTGGTTAGCAAATATGCACGAATACTAAAATTTCTCTAATATTTAAAGAACAGAACAACATGAATCAACTTGGCTGAGTGTGTCAAAATGCATGTTCAGACAATATATTTTTGACACAATTTATGTAACACAATGCAAAAAAAAACCCAAAAAACAAACACCCAAAAAATCCCATACAGCTGGCCTGAACAAGCTGATTTAGCAAAAAGGAACTACAAGACTGTATTTCTTTGACATTAACATATAACATACAGCTGCCTAGAATTAGCCCTATAAAAAAAGAAAAAAAGAAACAACCATTATAAGTTGTTTAGACTCCCAGTTTATTCTCTGTGCCAATGTGAAGCACATACACTGCACCTCCAGCACCCAGGGCACCCTGCTCTTTCAAGAAGTGCTCTTCCTCTTCCTTTCTAAGTACAACAGCTACGAGGGCAAAGAGGGAGCACCTTATGCCTGTGGACCTAGTCTAGGGCTCAGGAAACAGCTGTCAGTGTGAGAAATGCCCTTCCATACTTCTTCACTGAACCTAGACAGAAGGTTAACACAAAGGCAAATGAAAATAGTAGAGAAATGGCTGATTTTATGCAGTGATGTGGAGACAAGCACTTGGCTGAGGGCTCCTCAGCTCGGCACTGTTTGTGATGACATTTGCCGCGTATATTAGACACTTTGATACGCTAACAAAACTGATAAAACCCAAAGCCCAAATTAGGCTTGTTCACTTCCAGCTGAATGCCTCAAAGCACTTTAGGCCACAGAAGGGATCACATGGAATGAGAAAATAACTCTCACACAGGTTACTGTAATATCCAGAGTCAGCTTTCTCCTGAAGGGCTGGCAGCGACAGGTTGGGTCAGTACCCTAAAGGCTAGGGCACTATGCAAAAAGAATGGCAACACTACCACTACCAGCCACAGAAGGTTTTCTGAAATGAAAGTGGCAGCAACTGCAATGCTGCAACTTCCAGCCTGCAACAGGTATGCCTCAGAGGTCAGCCTTTGTAACAGTAGGATCTCTCTTTCCATTATCTACAAGAAATAACTGAGTTCATGTAAGAGCTAAATATTTACCAAGACTGGGAAATTTATATGTATGTTCATGAATGTACTTCATAACTGAAAACATAGAGAAAAGTTCAATTTAGACATTGCCTGCACTATATGGTGTTTGAAAAGACATGTTTTATCACTTGCTTGGACTCAAAAACCTAAGCCTACCTTCTTCAGTAAAAGAGCTTTGTTTTCCCCAAACTTCACCAGTTATCATTTTATTCCATTTTCCTTTGTTACACATTAGCTGCACCAATACCAACATGCAAGTAAAACTATTTTTTAAATATTCAATTAATACATTTATTCATTAGGCTCTTATGGATGAGGTGCTGCATGTCCAACATCAGTAAAAAACTAGTATTTCTACAACATTTAGAGAAAGGGTAATATAAAAGTTTCTGTGACATACATCATCCCTCCAGGAGTAAATCGAACTTCTTTCAGTAGACAAACTAGTAGTATAGCTGTTTATTCCAGACCAAGAATTATTCAGCTCCGTGGGTGTTGTGCAACCACTAGGTGAAAGTGATGAAAGTGTCTCACTGAAAAGAAGACAAATTAAAATGAAGAACACATGTATTTTCTGTATAAACATCTTTTAATTAAGGTAACTAATCAAGTAAATGGTGGAAGCAGATAGTTTAAAATAGAGTGAATACATGCTCCTATTGGTAGTATTTACTGTCTCAAAGGCAATTCCTTCTACACTATTAAGTTTTTCTATGCATATAGACCATTGCAACAGTATGGCACTCTAAAATATGCATATGAATGTGTGTATGTATTTTAATATAATTATATGCATGTATCTATATTTCCAGGTCAAACAATTATTCTGGTTTCTCCACGTCAGCTAGTGATCACATGAAAAACTGATGAAAGATAACATAACCTTTCTTTAACTCTTTCACATTAGAAGCTTCCACAAGAAAACTTGCTAAACTAAGCACAAGATATCTACAGATGTTTCAAATACCACTGAGTTACATGTCTCTATGCAGTGCTTTTTATGTTGCTAAATCTGGCGCACTTTAAAATCTGAGGCACGGCAACTCAAGCCCCCAGAGTTCTAGCTGGTCCCTGCCAGCTACCACCCACCCCAGGATGCAGGGAAAGCAGTGGCAATTGGATGTGCAGGCAAATCCTAACCAGTGTCACCTGGAATAAAATTTCTTGAAAGTCAACTAACCTGATTTCCCTTCCACACCTAATCAGCGCCTTCTACTATGGTCTTAAAATACTTAAATCCATATCACAAACAAGAAATAAAGTTCAAACCCTTTAAACAGCAGGTTAGGTCAATTTGTATCCTGATTTATATTGTGCAATAGTTATTATCCATGAGAATGACTGGAAGAATGATTAGTGAAAATTAACTCCAATCTGGAAATATTTAAGTCAAAAGTAAGTTAATTAAGTATTGTTTCAGAAGTATATGTATACCAGGTATAACTGTCAATGGCTTCTTGAACATTTCTTGCAAAAACTGATGGAAGAGATACTCCACTTTTTCCAGAGAGACACCGATTTGGGGAACCTCTGGACAGCCCCTTCCTATAAACACAGAAACATAACATTCCATAATTTTAAATAAGGTAATTCACATCTCCACTGGAAGGCGGGGGTGAGGAGGGCAGGGGAAAGCAGAAGAGGAGGAAGACAACTATTCTGTTGAACTTTTCAATTTTTCAGTCCTATCCGTCAAGACAAACATTTGCTTGAAGAAAACAAATAGCTTTTATTTGCCTTACTTACAGAAGTATGTTTTTAAAAAAAAGGAATTTTACATTGAGACTTGCTTTACTCCATTGCCATCCTCCTTGGATTTTGCACTTCAAACTTTGCAAGAAGCACACACAAATGAATCAGCACCTCGCTAATGCAACAACAGAGCAAAGGCACAAACGAATAATTGCCCATACAACAGTTAATGAAGGAATGGTTTTTTCCCTTATTTGGGAAGGTGGGGCTTTTGTTGGGTTTTTTTTGTTTGTTTTTTTAGATGGAAATTGCTTACAATTACACAACTGTTCATAATTACATATTCGATGCATGTAATTATATAATATATAATTACCTTCAATGCATGCAGTTGGGTCATTAATGTGCTAAACCCACCTCTTCAGAACATACACAGATGTGTGAAAGTGCTCCTTGGAAACACTTAAACAACTGATCGCTTCACCTATTTTCATGCCATAAAACCCTCACAGCAGCATGACTGCATTGAAATACATTTGTGAATTTCAATGCAAACAGCTCACAGTTCTAAGAATTTTCTTCATTTCTTTAGACAAGAACTGTAGGTTGGCCCTGCAGCAGTTAGGATTGCTCCATCTTCTTTCTATCCTTTCTTATAATTATCTTTCCATTACACATATTAGAAAGACACATATGCCAAAATCTAACTCCCCACTCAAATGGACCACATCACACATCCTACTGCTATGTCTTGGTAAAGAAAACAGCAAAACCTAACATCAGCTTGAACTGCACATCAGGGAAGACCTTAAATTTAAAATTCTTCGAGGCTGGTAATACAGCAATGGAAAACATTTCCATGTGTTTGCACTTCACATGCTATCTCTTCCCTAGGCATCTGCTTTTGGCCAGTAAGCACCAGGAGGCTCTATGAATATTCATAAAGTCCAGTCCCATGACTTGAGTCTCATTTTGTCCTAACACCAAAACCTATCTCTCAGGAAGTAACAGTGAGCTCACAGTCTATCTTCTACATGGAATGCTGTTTCCTTCTGTTCCCGTACATCCCTCTCTAACATTTGCCATGTTATTTATTGCTCAGGGAGCCTTATAAGGTCTTTCAATTTTTTTTTTATAGTTGACCCTTGTTCTTAGTATTTTTCCACAACTTAATATCACCACTAAGGTTTAACACTTCACCGTTCTTTACCTGCTCAAACTGCTCAGGTCAGATTCCCATGAAACATCACTGGAGGAGGAAACCACTTACTGTTACCTTCTGCTTACTAATATCCAAGCTAAACCTCCCCTGGCACAACTTCAGGCTGTGTCCTCTTCTCTTGCTATGAGGTGGAGCAAAGTGGTGTTTCTGCCCCATTTTTCCACTGCATGTCGTTGTACTACGTCTCCTGACTCCTTGGATCACACGCCATTAGATGCGCCGGTAAATTATTGCAATAAAATAAAACTATAGGAAAACCCTCCCAGCACATCTATAGCATCACTCCCCCCGCGCTGGCAAGCGAACACCAGAAGCGGGAGCAGCTCCCGGCTGCTCACCGAAAGCTCCGCAGCGACGGGCATTACACGAAGACAACAATACCAAGGCAGCGCTCCCGCCGCCCCGGCAGGACGGCAGGCGGGCCGCGGAGGACACCGCCCTGCCACGGGCCGCAGCCCCGGCCCCGCCGGCACACTCATCCCGGGACGATGACCCCCGGCCCCGCCGGCACACTCATCCCGGGACGAGCAGCCCCCGGCCCCGCCGGCACACTCACCCCGGGACGAGCAGCCCCCAGCCCCGCCGGCACACTCACCCCGGGACGAGCAGCCCCCGGCCCCGCCGGCACACTCACCCCAGGACGAGCAGCCCCCCGCCGCAGCCGCCCCGCGGGCCGGCGCCCCGGGCCCTGCGCATGGGGGCGCGGCGAGCGCCCCTCGCACCGCCTCGGCGGCGGCAGCGCCGCACCGCCCGCTGCAGGCGCCCACCCGCACGGCCCGCGGCTCCCCGCGCCGCGCCACGCCACGCCCCGCCGCAAGGCGTCGCACCCCTCCGGGCCTCCCCACGAAAAGCTAAAGCCTCAGCCTGGGCGGGAGCGGTGCAATCTCCCCATCTTTCGCCTCGCAACACGCAGCCAAAGAACGCCGAACTTGGTCTTTCTGACCAGAGGAAGTTTCCCTCGCCTTCGTAGATGAACAGTGGTTATGCGATGCTGGCCAGCTACATAAAGATTTTCCCTTGTTAATTGAGTTCTCCTCCGAACTACCCCTGTGCATGTCACCGATCTTCTTTAGCACGGGTGTCAGGGCAGAGCATAGAATGTCAGCTGCAGATTTACACTAGCTCCACTAATCCACTAGCTAATAATCCATTCATCTCTAGCTCCAGGACAAAAGCTCGAGTCTACACATATGCAGAAAGCATCTCTTAAAGGAGGAAGCAGATCTGCTCATAAGCAAGAAGAAAATCCAGGAAAGAGAAAATAAAAAGAAAGGCAGTATTAAATATGCTGAAGATTAAGACTGAAAAAGCAAGGCATATGAAGCCTCACCTTACAGGAAATCAAACAGCAGCATGTAAATAACATTTAAAGTTTCATTTCCATAACCAAACAAAATATTACTAACTAAGAAAGGCATATAGGAAATGCCTAGCATTTGTTCTCTGATGATAATTTTTTTTTTAACCTGTTCGGTAAGGAAAGTTCCACGTTCTTCAAAGTCCCATTCTTCCATGTCTGTAAATCATTAAGAAACTGCATGCATAATTACAGCTTTCCTTGTCCTTAGCAATCATTCTTCTATACGAGCAGGTTTTTCCAACGCTTCGGACACATGCACACACACAAAAATAGAGTCCTTTGTTAAGAAAAACTTATCCAAGCAGATGAAATCTAGAAAAGAAAATTATGTCCTGGTTAAAAAAAAATGCAATTTCAACCTTCCACTTTCTTCTATATTTCCAAAGTGGAGAGTGTGATAAATAGGTATGATTCGTGCTGATAAAATTGAAACAATTATCAATATTGGTACAGTAATTATATTAATTATTATATTAATTGGGAATAATAAAAATAGTTAAAAGTGGTAATGCCAAAGAAGAGAGGGAGAGAAGGGGCTCCACCCCCCCGGCAGATGTTCACAAGGACAGGAGGAAAGAAGCCGAAGATATAGTTGCTAAAAATGAGTAGAAAAGAAGCAAAACCTGGTTGGGTCCCAGAAAATGCTAATTATAAGGGATTTATTGCCTTGATATGTGGATATAGTGATATGTTAGTTTTGGCTTACATTGTACTGGCTTGGTGCGCATGTGTAACCCAAAGGTGAATTAAAGGACACAGAGGGAGACTACGAAATCTTCATCAGACGACCCCCAAAAGACTTGTGCGACCACCAAACCGAGTGGTGGCGCATGCACGGTAAAGGTGATAATGAGGGCGGAGATAGAAATATGACAAACCGAAAATAGGAGGAGATGGTATTAACCCACGGCATATAAGAGCGTAATTTTTACTTGTCAAGCTTGTAGGTGAGGTGGCAAGGGTCCCAGAGCCCTGCACTCTGTACCCCACGGTTATCTTTTGCTTATGCGCTATTATTTGAACCAAATTATCCCTTATTTATATATTTTTTTAAACTATTAAATTAAAATTGTTGCTATCTCAAATATTGTTTGGGTTTTTTTATGAAGGGATAATTGGGCAAACATAACAGAGAGCAAGAGTTAAATTTTGTGCAACCGTTTGGGAAGGCTTTTTTGTCATTGCAGCAACAAGATTCAGCCAATGGTCACCCCCACACCTTACCACCACAAAATCCCACAATATCATTTGCATTTCTCTAAACCAAGACCCTTCTTCCTTTCCAACCAACACAATGATAATTATATGGATAAATAATTTTGAAGGAGTATATTATTAGTACTAATACTACTTCCATCACTCTAATTTGGAGAAAGCTAACAAAGGACATGCCAAAAGACATTCAACCTGAGGAGTTTAGAAAAGTCAATTAACAGAGAAAAATGCTGACTTTATTATCTCTCACACATGCTATGAGATCTCTTTAACAGATGATTCCAAGTCTGTTTTGTAGCCACAGCCCCAGTAGAAAATATTGTGCATGGTTCCCTTGCCAACAATCTATAATATCCTAATTTCTAATTAAGCTGCTGCCTTGTTGTCTGAAATAATTAATTTTCTTAGACTTCACATCTTTACATGTTCTTTACTATTTTGGAAGCATGATTTGTAACAAATGTAAACATACTACAACATCATGCTCTCATAACAAGACGCGCTTTCTTTTAACCTACCATTTACAGCTGGGGCACTTAAACCTGGAGAAAAAGAGGGTTCAGGGGGACCTTATCACTCTCTACAACTACCTGAAGAGTTTGTAGCCAGCTAGGGGTTGTTCTCTCCTCCCAAGTAGCAAGTGGCAGGATGAGCAGAAGTAGCCTCAAGTTGTGCCAGAGGAGGTTTAGATTGGATATTAGAAAAATATTCTTCACTGACAGGGTGGTCAAACCTTGCAGTAGGCTGCTCAGGAAAATGGTGGAATCACCAACCCTGGAAGTGTAGGTGTGACACCTAGGGACAGTGTTTAATAGAGAACACATCAGTGCTGGGTTAATGCTTGGACTTAATGATTAGGGGTCTTTTCCAATCTTAATGAGTCTCTTTATTAATTTCACTCATATTCTCACTTTCTGCTTGTTTGTCTATCCCATTCTTGGTTTGTAAAACCAAGACATTACTATTTGTATGCCAGATTTCTATAAAACTTTGATGTGAGAGTATATAAAAAAAAATTAAACTCCAAGCTCTCTCTAGCATAAATGTAGAAATACATCTGCAGGAAAAATAGATTTTGAAGTCACACCAATCTTTCTTAAACTGGTCTGGGACAATTACCATCGAAGTCTATTTCTCATTCTTCTTTGAAGCGATATAGCAAACAGAAGCGTAACGCCACAAATCCAGCCCGCTCAAATATTCCTCTTTAAAGGCTCACTCAACATAGTACCCACCTGTCAGGGGCATTTTCTTTGAAGTGAATAGACACTCCTGGTCAGTATCATGTTCACTGAGCAGAACATACAAACTTTGTTGCAAACACTGAAAAACTGTCACTGCACAAAATGATCCTTCCACACATTCACCAGCTAATGCTGCTCCATCTTCAGAGCAAGTCACTGATCAAGTGACTGAACAGACATGACATGGCTATATTCCACACTGATAATGTACAACATTCCAGGCACGCATTGCAGTATTGTAGTTGAATATTTATACCACAGAAAATACAAAATTCGTAAGAAATACACACATCCTTTTCCTTCTAGGTCAGGTAGTCATCCGTCCAACTTGGTTGCAGTCAGCCATGGTAAGCTCTCCCTCTATTGCTTGACAAAATACATCTTTTTCAAGATTGAGAGGATCTTTAGGAAAAGCACTTTCACTCTCTTGTAACAACTTCAGTGACCACAAACTTCCAGGTATAACAGACAGGAATAAATGTCATTGGCAGACCCCAGACGAGGTAGTACTGTCTGAAGACTGCTGTAACAACTGTACCAGGGCTTACAAAGCTTGCTGTAAGCTTGCTTGTATTAACAGCTTCCTGCTGTTAATGTAGCAGCACCAAGTTCTTCTTTCAGCAGTCTGGACCTTTTATGAGACATATCCAGTGACTTTTACAGATCATGAAAGTAGTCAGTTTGGCGCAGCATTTAATCACTTACTGCAGTAATACAAAGAAAATGTAGGTGGATGACAACAATGCCTGTCCCTGCTTACAATCCCTGTGCCTCAGCTTTCTCAAAATCAGGCTCACTGTGGCATGTCTTGAAAAAGCATCCTGGGAATACTTTAGCTGACGTAACTACAGTAGGTGCATGTAAATGAAACAGAATAATGAGAAATTTATTGGAACATTCATCTAGCCTTCTGCAGTAAATTATTTTAAGGCAGCTATAATATGTTTGGCTTGTTTGTTTAGAAATGACATGGCTTATTAAGGAGAATGAAAAAGAAAACCTGCCTTGAAAGGTAACACAGTAAATGTTGCTCTTCTTAACTTCTAGCAACACATTTTTATCACTACTCTTACTGAACATGCCAGAGGCTTGAGAGCTAGCAAAAATACACTCCAAAAATTATAGCGCATCTCCATTTGAGAGTGTCACTTGGAGATAATTTTCATTTTGTTCTCATCTTTATTAAAGAGCACTGCCAGAAATATTTCAATGCTTTCAGTCATCTGGTTGTTGGTCAGTGAATGAAGTACTGACTATAGCTGAAGCATGAAAATACAATCTTTATCAGAGTCTTTCCACTGATAGTGTTTAATCATACCACCTGACTGGCCCTTTCCTCCTACAAAAATGTCACTTACTGTCTTTGAAGCTGTGTATGGGTTACTGATGCACTGATGATCAAACTACCTTGGGAGCATTTGTACAGTTGGACTCTTGGTGAGTTTTTCCTTTGTATACCTTTTTGATCTGACAAAATTACCATAATTTGCCACAATGCAAACTTTCTTCATATGTTGCTAAAATGCTATTTGTAAATAAACATAAAAGCCTCACTTGGTTCAAAAAATAGGTAGCATTGGAACAAAAGCATTAAAGTTTCTCTGTGCTTGCCTGCATCAACATCTACAGTCCATCAGTCCTCTGGCTACCTCCTGCACAGAGTGCTCCCTAGGTGCACTCAAAATCACCTCTTTCACCCAAGACCTGCTTCCCCTTAGAGTCAAGGTTTTCACTTGTTATTTCATCTGGAGTGAAGAAAAATAATAAAGAAGTAATGTAATTATTTTCTTAAATCACTGACAACACTGAAAGCAGGCCATCATTATTAATACAATCTCAATCTGTGTGCATACAACATATAATCTCAGGCAGCAATTTGTAGCACATACACTTAAGTGCAATGCCTCCTATTAGACATTTTCATATTGAATCCTGAAACAGATTTAAAGCTTTTCCAGCCATGATCTGTGTTGAGTTCTGCTCCTATCTTTATAAAACAAAGTAAGAATAAACTGCTCCAGTTTTTAAGAGAGGTTTTTTTGTATATAGTAATTTTATTCTTCTGCAAATTTTAAAGGCTTTGTAATTTTGAAATGCACTCAAGATGGCATGAGCTTTCAAGGTATTATATATATAATTTTAAATCTATTTGTAATCCTGATTCACTGTGAAAATGTAACTGCAAGTATAATTCTTGTATATAGAAAATATAAGCAAGATACTTTGGAAGTAAATCTGACTTTTTAATATAAATTATGAATCAACATTGAGAAAAATACTATCATCTTAATTAACTACAATAATAAAGAATGCTAATTAGTGTCTTAGGGAAGGTGTTTTATTTCTTTGGATCTGATAGGAGGCATTTACTGCTGCAGGATCAAGTGACTGAACAGACAGGGACAGAGTAGTGCCCTAACAAAACACTTGGAAGTGATCCACAAGACTTTCCCTGTGTATTCTTTTTATGTAAATTTGGAAATCCAGTAAATGTTTTTTTTTTAAATCAGACTTCTTTGAGCAGCATAACATCATAGTGATTGGAACACATTTTCCCTTCTGTTCATTGATCTCTGAAGAATATTTCACATATAAGGAATCACTGGGAACAGTTGCAGAACTTTATCCTCTCAGAATTTAAAAAAACAAAAACCAAAAGTAATCTGAAATGTGACAGTTCTATAGCACAGAGTGAAACAATGCAATTGTGGGGACACCTTACTCTGCATATGCTCAGGCATACTAACCACAAACATCCCTGGCTTGAGATGTCAAGACGTGCAATTATATTGCTAAACCATTACATAGCCAAACAGATTAGAGGACCTGAAAGTTTTCCTCTATTCTTGCTATAGTGTGACTTCCATGGCGGTGTACTAGAAGAAAGGCACTACTGAAAAACAAAGCAACAATCCTTTATTCATCCCACAACCACAACTCCTCTCCTAAAAAACAGAGAGAGAGAGAGAGAGACAGAGACAGAGATGGAGCAATAAAATGCAAATAAATAAAAACCAAGCAATTGCACAATACCACTGCTCACCACCTGTGTGGAACATCCCTCTGGCCAGTTCAGGTCACCTGTCCTGGCCATGCTCTCTCACAGCTCCTTGTGCACTTCATCACTGGCAGAGCCTGGGACAGTGAGAAGTCCTTGACTTGGGCTAAGCACTACTTGGCAACAACCAAACATCAGTGTGTTATCAGCATCATTCTCACACTGAATTAAAAACACAGCATCTACTCAGGAGACAGAAGTCATCAGAGTAAGGATGTAAAAACTATCACATGCCAACTTGTGAATATTATGAACATATGTTTTCAAGTGAAGGACTCCAAATAGCACAGAAATCCCCACACTGTTATCCATATAGTGTATATACATGCACAAGTACACATTCACACCACATCCAAACTTTTCCAACAAAACTGTAGCAACAGTGAGAAAAGACTGACTGATTCAGTCAATCATGTATTTTGTGAGACAAGAAATCTTTAATTCCTTTAGCATTTGACAAAACTGACAGGAATAATCTCACCACTGAAAAGACCACAAATTTCCACCAAACTACCGCATTATCCAAGAATCTTCATCCTTACCAAAAATATTGATGAGGGGAAAAAAAAAATTATGAGCCCAAACCTTAACTAAAAGCATGACTCCCATGAACAATGCATGCTGAATTCCACATTAACACAATTAAAAAGAAATAGTCCTCTAACTCACAAAATTTTAGAGGACTTCACAACATTTAAGAGTAACAATGAAGACTGAAGGTAACAACGAAGACTGAAGGTTCTTCCTCTTCTTTTCACAGTTGACTTAATAATCCTGTTTATTGAACACTGGATCAGAAATAAAATGCCTGGATGTAAACATATCATATTAGCTTCCAACAAACAACAGACGTGCTCTGCGTCTAAGAACAATTAAAGGACTTAGAGCTAAAATGAGTTTCATTCAGATTTAGGGCTCTGTGGTTTCCTTTTTTTTTCACACTTATTCTCTAGTTGATTAGCTTGTACTGAATCTAGCTCTTGGACCCCCAGCATAAGAAGGATGTCAGCCCCTGAGAGCAATCCCAGAGGAAGGCCATGAAGATGATCAGAGATCCAGAACCCCCTTCCTATGAGGACAGGCTGAGAGTGCAGGGATTGTTCAGCCTGGAGAAGAAAAGGAGAGACCCTAGAGAAGGCTTCTACTACCTAAAGGGGTTCTGCAGGATAGCTGGAGAGGGACTTTTGTACAAAGACATGTAGTGGTAGGACAAGGGAGAAAGGCTTTAAACTGAAAGAGGCAGGTTTGGAATAGATACTGGGAAGAAATTCTTTACTCTGAGGGTGGTGAGGCACTGGAGCAGGTTGCCCAGGCAAGTTGTAGATGCCCCATCCCTGAAAGTGTTCAAGACCAGATTGGACAGGGCTTTGAGGAATCTGGTCTAGTAGAAGGTGCCCCTGCCCATGTCAGTGGGATTGGAACTAGATCATCTTTAATGTCCCTTGCAACCCAAACCATTGTTGGAAGTCCATTAATATTTTCCAAAAACTGAGGTTTATATACAATATTACTAAATGTTAGTAATTATTTTTAGTTGCATCCATCTAGAGAGTGTAGATGAATGTGTAACACCATGCAAAATTAAAATTTACTTCTGAGTTCTTGTACACTTAATTGCAATGAAAAAATAGACCACAGGAAACCACCACATTACTGTATTTACTCTTTTAGATCAGTACAATAAGGGAAGTGACAGCTTGGTAACACTACAATGCCCCATCTAGGTTAGTATGCGTTACAGCGTGAAAGAGATCTAGTGCTTTTAGGGGGTAAAACAGGAGACAGGGAATCAGAGTTCCAACCCTCTTCTGCAGCTCATCAGGTTACATATATCCACATTTTCAAAGTTAGAAATTAGTAATTTTGAAATCCAAAGCTTGAGCCTCGAGAAATAAAAATTGACAAAAGATAATGATATTGGTACATCACAGAAAAAGCTAAACTTCTCATACCTAGTTCACAAATATTTTTTTCCATGCGTCAACTATTCTGAAAATAGGGAGCAGCAAAATTAGTTTCTACAAAATATTACCCACCCCTAAACAACATAACTTAAGCTTTGCCCAGTTTATCTTTAGATTAGGCAGGGGTTGTTATCTCACCTACCTATTGCAACATGTTAGGATAGCAATAATAATGTTTCTTTAAAAAGGAATCTGTGTATCTTGGTACATTAACATATTGTTAAGTGTAGCATAAGGCATCTTCATATTCTCTCAAGAAATATCATGGTCTTTTTTAGCAGAATATATTCTCTTTCAAATAAGACTAAAAAACTGTGAATTTCTATCTCCATTATGAAGAAAAATATTTATTCATTATCAATCCTCCTTCAATCTGAAGAACAGGAAATTCCTATGTAAATAAATAACAAATGTTAAATCTCACAAAGTACTGCCATAGTTTAGCCCTACACATTACCACGACAAATAGTTGGTAGTTGTGGAAATAGAAAATTTAGCATATCTGAGAAAGATAGAAAGAAATCGGTGCTGGATTTTCACAATTTTGCACTATCCATGTACTGTCATTGCTATCAGCTTGTATGTACTTAACTAAGATATAAAATGGATCCTTTCCTTTATTAACCAATTAATCATCATAGATTGCTATCAATGAAAATACACTGGCCACTGAGGTCTTCTAAATCATTTTAAACAGCAATAAAACTTGAAATGAAGGAATTTTACTTATGTAAGCAAAAGCTTCCTGTGTATAACTATCAATAATGCATTATCATAGTCTGTAACTCACAAATTCTCATCTCAACTCTAAGCAAGGAATGCTAAGGTTTTCAATATTTAATTAAGATGCTTCTTCTAAAAGCTTAAGTGAAACCATCTAATTAAAAAAATGCTAATGTGGAGGTATAGACTTTCCTTGTCAGTGATGTATTTTTTTCCTTCTTCTACCTCTTTCTGGTTTGGTTTTGTTTTTTGAAGACAGACAACACCTTATCAGTATAACCTTTATTGCTATTAATAAAATATTTGAAACGCCACCATGCATACAAAAGCTTAAGTTAGGGGATAATAAGGTGATATCAATTAGAAGTGGTTCAATAGCAAGTCAAAATGAGTATTTTGCTGGACACAATCAGTTTTAAAATAATAGGGCTTGTTCTTCATCCCAATACAATCAGATTGTTTTCAGAGTGGATTCCATTCTTCAGATTTTTTTAATGATAAAAGTCATAGACATTTTACTTGGCTTTATTTTTGGTACTGAAAAAAGTAAGTAGCTAGGGGGAAATTACAGGGACATAACACTGATATGTTCTGGCATTGTTTATATAAAGCACCAAACATCTTAGAAACAGAGCTCTATTACTACACATAAAACCAGATTAACCTCCCTATTCATAAAAGGCTACTATTTTACAAATACAGTAAAAGTTTTATGCCTGAAAGAGCTCACAATATGTTCTGAAACAAAATAAAAAGGTCTAGATTGGAGTAGGGGGAAATAACAGAAGCACGTCAGGGAGGATTTGTGCTCCTACTTTAAATATTATCCTACATGGAAACTGAACTTAAAGCAGAGGTTCCAAAATCCATCTGAAGATTTAAGTGTACTAAAAGAGATTCCAGTCCTTTAGAGTTAAAAACTTAAATACACATTCATTTCTATCAACACCTAACAAAACATTACTGTTCTTTTGATTGTCAGTTGTAAAGGTTAGCACAGTTTAGTACTACAGAAGCAGCCTTTATAGATGTCCATGAAATATATACAGAACCTTCCTTTTTTTTTAATAATAGTATGAAAAATTCCACCTATACAGTAATGCAACTGTTGCTCACTTTTATAAATTCCTGTGGTTTAAATACACTAAGAAACCACTTTAGTATATCTTTGCTGTAGCAAAATAGCACCAAATGGAAGCACAGATATTTAACAGGCTTCTTTTATACGCAGCAAACCTTAAGCGTTTCAAGGTGAGACTTGAAAATTAAACACAGAAGCATCCAAACCAAGTTTCACACCTGTTATTGACACTTTAGAACCTCACTAGGCAGTGACTGCTTTGATGCGCAGTAGCAACCTCGGGACAGAACTTGATACAACTCGCACACCTGCGTGAGAGACCTTTACGATATCTACTCAAGCTCACCATCCCCTGCGCGCCCTCTGCACCTCGGCTTCTCTCCCTGCGCATCCCCAGGTGGGGACGGGACAATTTTCCGTGCAGGGCCGGGCTCTGACTCCGGTCCCTTCCACGCGGAACCGCGAGCGTTTTCCAGCTCTTTGTTCCTTACGGCGCCGCACACACACAGCCCGTGCGAGCCACCGCTCCTGCCCGTGAAGATGCGCTTCCCTGCCTCTGGCATACTGCGGGGGAGAGAAAACCCTGCCCACGATGATGTTCGGTACCTCTCAGGACGCCCAGGGGCAGAAAAAGCCAGGAGGAAGGAAGCCCCAGCAGTGAGGGGCGCACACCTCCCCCGTACCCCAGGTTTGCGGGGCGCTCACTCACACGGGAAGCTGTGGACTGCCGGTCGCCTCGTCGCCCTCGGCCGCCGCCTCCTCCCCAATGTCAGGCAGGGTGACGAGCAGCCCCTTGGCCGCCGCCCGCCCCCCGGGCTCTTTGTCCGTCTCGCTGGGGGCCGGGCGCGGGGTGAGGCCGCCCCTGCCCTCGGCGCGGCCCCCGTCGGACGGGGGTCCCGGGCTGGGGGCCGACGGGGAGCGGCGCAGCCTGGAGAGAAGGGCGCCCGCCCTCAGGGCCGCCACCTTCATGGCAGGCTGGGACGGGAGCCCCTTTCCGGCGCCGCAAGCCCTGTCGAGGGGCCGGCGGCCTCCGGCGGGAGCTGCCCGCTGCCTGCGGCCCGGCAGGCGTTGCTAAGCGAAACAAACCCCGCCGGGCACGCACCGCCCGGGGCGGGGAGCACCGCGCCGGCGGAAGGCCCGGGAGCAGCCCCGACCGGCCTGCGCACCTGCGGGGCGCCGGGCAGCGGCAAAGCGTGAGATTTCCCCTCCAGTTAGAGTTTCATCTAATATTACGGGGCAAAAACGAAGCCCACCTGCCAGGGCAGGAGGGCCCTCTTCACACACCTGTGCGTGGGAAGGGCTTAACCATAAGTGGGGAGCGAGAGCGACCCAAGCCAGCACATCTTTATCACCGTGCCAGGCAGATGCAGAAAGGAGCTGTGGGGAAGGAACAGCTCGCGTGCTTTTAAAGGTGCTCCAGCCATCCTAGGCAGTTTGGAGAGCAGTAGAGGGTGACAGTGGCACAAGCCAAACAGCTGAGGGCACACAGTGGGGAATTATTAACTTTGCCATAGCTTTCCAACACTGGGTTGTCTGCCTGGGTGAAGATCAATATGAACAACCAGCAGCAGTTTGGGAACACTGTAATGCTTAGTTTTATGGACAAGGCAAATATTGTGCCAGCTCAGAACATGACAGGTCACGTGGAGTGCCCGAGAGAACAGCGCAGGCTGAAAGTTAAACCAGTTGCTTTATACATGTGAGGATCGTACATCAAGCAGCTAGTTGTACTATCAATTTTAAGTTGGCAGCTGCTGGTCCACGAGAACCAAGAGTACAAAGAGAGGAATTTTATGTCTGCCTTGTCTTCCTAGCACATCAAGGAGTGCAGTGAGCTGGCAGAGAGAGCACACAGACCACCAAGTAGAGGACTGAGATTTGAAACTGGAGTATTCCTGGCCTTTCTCTTACAAACCAGGATATGTTCTGACAAAACCTTATGGAATAGGTGCACTCAAATCTAACAGCAACACAATCTGAATTTATTCCTACCATGGTAAAAAGCCCTGACTAAGCCACAGTGAAAGTAGCATAATTGAGCTCCTTGGAGGGTAGTATATTTATCTCAGCTATATATATGAACATCATTACCTGTAACTTGTTCATTACTCCCTGTGTCCTCGTTCTGGCCAGGACTGGGTTAATGTTTGCAGTAGCAAGAACAGGCACTGCTAGGACCCTGAGGTAATTCTGTGTCTCCTTACATCAAACACAAGGGGCAGGGGTCCTTTGTGTTCCATGAGGTAAGAAGTCACATGTGAATCGATTACCTCTCTTGTACACTCTTGTTATTAATGTTGTTCATGTTACTGTTTGGTTTTTGTTTTATTGCTTTTTCAAGTAAATTGTTCTTATCTCAACCCATGATCTTTACCTTTTGTGTCTCCAGTTCTGCTCTCCAGCCTGCCAGGGGGAGGGAGGAGTGAGCAAGCAGCACATAGTTTAGAACACTAAATTGGGGAATAGTATTCCTAAACCATGACACCCTGTCATTCAAGATCTGCAGAAACAGTCAGGTTCCACTCCAAACTTGAGTGGAACAACAACAACATCTCCAGAGTTGAGCATTCTGCTCATTCAAGTCCTTTATATATTCTGCTTTCAATACAAATGGCTCTTCTTTAGTCCTACGTAACATCTTTGATATTACAAGTTTGGAACTACTTTTCATTTATTTGGTGTTTAACTCATTAGCAAATCAACATAATATAATCTCGTGCTGCTCACTGCAATGAGACTGCGCAGCTCAGACATAGACTCTGAATCCTGAAAGCACTTACAACTCTTGGCCATGTTAAGCCCATTTATTTACTCTCAATAAAATTGTCTAACAAATCTAGAGGAGCAGACCTGAAGTAACTTTCAGAAAAACAGGGGAAATTTATAGGAAAATTTTAGGTCTGGTGTAACTGATGATTACCACTGGCGCTGTGATTATTATTTTTGTGCCTTTTTTTTCTACATTATGAACCTTTTTTTTTTTATTTTATACATTGTGAACCTTTATAGTGTCTATTACTGTGATAGATTATTTTAAACTGAATCTATGTACTAAAATAACTGTTTAGAATGTATTCATCATATTTTTATAAATTAAAGCAATTTTTCATTCATCACCCATTCATTCTTCTTTGTATTCCTAGCTTTATTACAAAACTAAGCATTTATAAGATTTTTTTTCACTGTTCTGAAACCAATTTTGGGGGCTTTTGTAGTAACTAGAAAAATCTTTAAGAATTTAGACATGCTGTCATTTGTGAGCGTCTAAGGGTCAGATCTAGTCTGACCTCTTGTATCACATTTCACCACCGCGTTTCTCCGTGCGTTCTCTTCATCTTTATGTCATTTTTAATATCCATGTGAATACTAATAATATCCATGTGAACAACTAGCATTTTCTAAACAATTTACGTTAATGTGGAAAGAGAAATTCTGCTGCTATGTGTCATTGCAGATTTAGGATAGGAACTCTGTCACACGTTAGTCTTTAAATAAGGACAGAACAGTTGATATGGTGCATACCCGGCACACCATAATTACCAACTTGCCTCCTCAACTTTCATGGCCTAAGCATGAAGAAAGAATTTGTCACTTCGCCTGAAAAGGTGAGAAAGATGAGATGAAAGCATCACAATGGGGATAATCCTATTACTGTAATTAGGGAATCATCATCTATCACTTCAGCTGTAAACAAAGCCTGTTTTGTTTTCACTCAGGACTTCCCAGGCAAGTGAAGACATCTGCACCCCCTTCACTATTCCAGCGCATGAAAAATTATATTTCACTAATTATTTGTCTTCTTTAGATTTTTATCATCATGGGACAATAGGAAACCTATTAAAACTCAATTTTTCATCTACACATATAGCAAATAATGGGAAAGCTGTTTTAAATGTGAAGTACAGAACTGTTTTCTAAAGCAGTAAAACAGCATTCTTGTAGCAACAGTGGTATTTAACTTGATGAGGGAAATGCTAGGTCAAAAAACAATTTAAAAATATTCCTGAGCTATTGAAGGATCACAGACCTACTAAAAGCTGACAAAGTTTTAAAAGGTCCTTGCAGCAGCAATTAAATATTAACAAAACTATACAAATGATTGCCTTGTGTCTAATTTACAGTAACTTGTGCTCAGATTCACCATAAAATTTTAGCCAGTGTTAAACCATATAAACACTCTTGAAAGCACATTTTGCTCAGCCTCACCTCTCTCTCGTGATCAAGCTGCTAGCCCATATGTTTAAAGCTTAATGCCCTGGCAATTGCCATCTAGCCCACACTTCTGTAAAATATGTTCAGGAAAAAAATCAAACTAGCTTAATATGCAAGAAATAAATTACAGAATTCTATTTGATTTTTTTTTTACAGTTTTATTTTAGCTATCAAAGGCAAAACTGTGTATAAAGGGAAACAAAAAAATTGAAATTAATCTAGTGTTTAAATTTTTTTCCCAGTCCCCCTCTAACTGTGGTCAGAATAATGTTGCTGATACTATTCAAAACGATTTGTTTTTGTTGTTGTTGCTTTACCAGTAACAAAATTTTTGGTAATGAAATTGAAGTAGCACCACTTTCTCCACAAAGTTGTCTTCTGGTTATATTATAAAAACATCTGTGCCTTTATTCATTTTATATAGGTGCAGCAGCTGTGCCTTAGCCATGCTTCACATTGATTTCAAGTTCTGTGAACAGGCCTGCATACAGTTTTGTGTGCATTCTAAGAATCAAGGTGACATCTCTCTATGTTAAAGTCCTGCCAGCTCTCTGAATTTCACCAGAGAAGAGCAAAATTTTTTTTTCCTGATACCAAATTTATTAAATTACTTGACTCATCAGCCTAAAAGTCACTTTTTGATAGCAACCAGTATTAGCCCCCCCAGAAGGCATAATCACAAAGGTATAAAAACTCACTTTGAAGCTGCTCACTTTGAAACTCACTTTTGAACTGCAAATTCTTGTTTTGAATTACAGAAGTAATTTTCTGTGTTACTTAATGTGTTTCACAAGGAAAGCTTTCCAGCCTGAGGCACTGAATCCCCCATGTTTCAAAAGCAAGAACTAGTGTCCACTCTACCTTCTACAAAAATTTTGCTGTTTTATCACTAATGCATTTTCTTTGTATATCCCCTTAGAGAGTCTGTCTTTTCTACTCTACATCATTTCATAGAATATCAGTGATTCTCACTGCTTTTCAGAAATTCCACCACATTTTCAATACACTGATTGAAATGACTATCCACCATGATCCCTTTTAACATCACTTCAGTGATGCTGAATTAAAATATCAGAAAAAATATGAATATAAACAAATAAATTTAAATTATAGTGCCCCTTACATATATTTTCAGGATGACAAACTTTTTCAGACCTTCATGAAGGATTGCTATTTTTCCAGTGATAGAAAACAGACAATAAAATGACCCCATAATTCAAATCTGTAGTTCAAAAATCAGTGCACTTTACTTTTACATTTAAGTGCCATCGCTAATTGCTGATGAAATGCACTGACTCTTTCTTTCTGGGCTGGCCAGTTCAAGATGCAGCGAGATCTGAACATTCCTCTTCTCAGGTGAAGTGCATGATACAACTTGTAATCTTGGATATCATCAAGAAAGATCAGTATGATGGAGTCCCGACTTTGTTCAATAGCTTGCTGGAGAGCATGATACACCTTGAAACTGAAGCAAAAATAAGACAAAAATCAGTGTTTTCTTTTATGTGAAAGAGAAAGAAAATATTAACGGGATCTTAGTATCTATTTTGTGATATACAAGGGTTATTACTTTTCTTAAATTAGTTGCCTCTAACTAAAAAAAATAAAATAATGCTCTAAAAATGTAACCTAAGTATACTGTCTTGATATAGCCTTGTTTAGCAAAATCCCTTTCTTTATGAGACCACTATATAAGAATAGTGAAAAGACTAACTTAAAGGGAAAAACCACCTTTCAATCCTAGTGGTTTCACTCATTGTTGCTCTTCTTCAAATGTGTGATTTAAGGAAAGCAATCTGCAAAGGTATCAGCCTGACTTTTGGGAAAAAAACCCAACCACACAAAATTAAACAAAAGACCCCAAAAGCAAAATGAAAACCAACAAACTAAACAAACAAAAAAAAACAACCAAAAAACCACAACAAACCTAAAAACCCAAACAAATAAATCAAACAAACAAAAAAACCCACAAAAAACATCCAAGAAAATGCCTAAAACATTGACTTAGATATTCAAATGTACACTACCATATGTGTGAAACAATTAACTTTATTAACTTAGGAATTATTTTGAAGTTACAATATATTAGGTAATTATATTGAAGTAGATTTTGAGTCAGTGTTTTTCATTAAATGGTATTTTTTATTAAATTACAACTAAAAAATTATCTTGGTAAAATATCTCTTAAGAAATTTCTCCTCTTACAGATAAAATTTCAAATCCTACTCACTTTTTACACCAGGGATCCTCTAAAAGGTGTTCAGTCACAACAAAAATAATCTTCCTGCTCATTTTTATGCTGTTAATTGTGGCTTCAATTACAGATACACCTGCTTCAAAATCCCGTTCTTCTAAACAAAACTTAATTTCAAAGTGGTTATTTTTTTCCAGAGACATGAAATTTTTAGACACCCAATTCTTGTCCTCTCTTGCATGAATAACATATGCATCATAATCATACTGTTCCTGTTGTCTCTCAAATTCTTTAAAACCAAGCATTCGATTGACTAAAATATTCCAGTAGAAAGCTATTCTCCACCCTTCAAAATGGATGGTAAGGACAATAAAAATGAATAGCATTACAATCGTCGTAGAGATCACAAAAAGAAGTTTAAATGGAGCACTGTCTTTGCAGGCTGAACTATCAAAATACAAAACCAGACTACCATGATATTTAGGTGGGGTGTTGCAGATGTACTGGGACCTCAGTCCAGGTATATCTGCTTGGGTCTCATTAAGCCAATCAGCAAACCAAGCAATGCTTTCACAGGTACAATCAAAGGGATTGGAATCCATCTCTAGTCTTCTCAAGCTCCTGAAAGGTGGACCAAATACTTTTTCTTCAACTGAGGTTATCAGATTTTTCTGAAGGTTCAATGAATTCAGAGAGTCTTGGTCATCAAACAGAGTTGCTGGAAGCAAATTCAAATTATTTGAGCCTAAATCCAAGTGTTTTAATTGAAACAGACCCTTGAAAACCTGAACTGGAATTTCATCAAGTCCATTTGATTTTAAATTAAGAATTTGCAAATTGGGAAGACCCTTTAAAAAAAGAACAGGGCCACCCGGATTTGCATGTTTCCAAAGCCGGGCTAAATTATTGTGCTGCAAATCCAGGATGTCAAGTTTGTCAAGTCCATCAAACAAGTCTTCTTTTATGTTTGCTATGTTGTTATTGCTGATGTCCAGGACAGTCAGGTTTCGTAGAGGATGAAAAGGTGAAGGAGAAAGGGCCAGATTACTGCAGCCTACCTTCCTCAGCATCAGTTTTCTAAGGCCTGGGACAAAAATGAATGATTCACTTTGCAAAGTCAAGTTTTTATTATAGGAAAGATAAATATCTTGTATATTATTGAGACCTTTAAACTCATGACCTGTAAGCTGCTGACTAATTTCATTGAGACCAAGATCAAGAATTTTCAGGTGTCCCAGGGAAGAAAATGCCCCGCTTTCTATTGTAGAGATTCTGGTTTTTGTGAGGTTGAGAACCTGTAAGCTAGAATGAGCAAGTGATGAAAATGTTTTATTAGTTATTCTTTGTAAGTTTATGTTGCAGTTGCAGAGACTCAGATATTTCAGGTTGTTTAGACCTGTGAACATGTTAGCAGTAATTCCTGGAAAATTGTTATTATCCATTATAAGGTACTCCAGGTGGTATAGCCAATGAAAGGAAAAATCTTCAATTTTTCCAGCAAGTGAGTTTATGAGATTCAAATATTTAAGGCTGGATAATCCATAAAATAAACGTGAAGTTACATGAATATTATTAATCTTCAGGTTTAAGTATTGTAAACTTGAAAGCCACTGAAATGAGTCGTTTTCTACGACAGAGAGAGAATTTTGGGAAAGGTTTAAAATTGTAAGATTTGTTGCTTGCAGTCCCTGGAAAGTTGACTTGCCAACGTAGGAAAGTTTCACATGGCTTAGTGAGAGGTTTTGAATTGCTGTGTTTGACAATTCTGTACAAAGTTTCTTTGTGCGATTTTCACCAAGTTCAACATTGTTCAGTATGAGGCCGCACAAATTTCCAATTGCATGGAAGCATCCCGTATGAAACTGAAAGGACAAGAAAAAAAGTCTTGAGTTAAACAAGAAAGTTGTAAGAAAGTTGACCAATAAAACGAAAACCTGGAAAGGCTTTCAAATGCAATTTCGAAGAAGAATAGGTCTCCTACACTCAGATCGCTTCACAGCCAAGTTCAAACACTTTTTGGAGTTTACAGTTCTTGTGACAATAATTCTATCACTTATAACACGATTATCATAAATCTGAGTAGTATTATTTTAGAAGAAGACAGAAAGTGGCTTAGTGAGATGCAAGTTTGTATCCAACAACCAAAACTCCTTCTCTAAAAGTATCTTAAAAATTTTTTATCTTTCTTCAGGTTTCTTTCATTGATATCTGCTAGGTATACTAATCTACTAGTTATTAGGTCTGCAGACAGAAAAGAAGAAACCCAGTTTCTATGTGCAAACTGAAGCAAATATGAAACCAAATACTACACACTTGCTTTCACAATATGGATCACAAGCTTTTATCATAGTGCTAGCCCCTCATCTTGATTAACACATCAGCTGAGGGATTTTTCAGAATTATTCAAATGCATAAGGCAGCTTTTTAGATAGCAGTACTGTCAAACCAGAGTAGCTGAAAGTGGCACAAGGTAGCAGTGCCCAAGAAAGGAGTAGTGCCATTTACTCATCTACACCCTGTACCCTTGTGCCAAAATAGCCCCACTTAGAGTCACACAGTGAACCAGGTAGGGAGCCAGTGTGACTACAAGCTAACCAAGCCAAAACACCTGTAGAGTTTCCTCAGTGATCCAGTGCATAGCCTCATAAAAGCTGGTATCAGAAAGAGGGAGGGATGAAGAGGCCAAGCAAAAGAGGATGGTGGGATTCACTCTTAGGATGGATACAAACTTATACTACCTTAAAATATTCTTGTAGGTTCAATGTACATATTTAGAATTGCCACACTTAATCATCACTCTTCAAAGAATCAAAACACTGAGAATCACATCAGAGAGCACATATGGAAGACAAAGCACCCATGTGGGTTTCTTTTATAGGAGTGGGTATATGTTTCTGGAATGATTCTTTCTCTGATGTTCCCATAGCCACAAGTTGAATGCTCTCTTTGATTAACTGAGAAGTGAAACCTAGATTGTATAACCAGACATGCATAGTACCACACTTTATACCCACTTAGAAAATGTGTCAGCCCTTTACCTGCAGAACGAGCAAAAATAGTTCTGCACAGAAAATACTTGGTAAGGATTCTAAGAGCATCTCAATTTAGGTCTTGCTTGAGACCTCTGATCTACATGGAACCAGCCCATATGAAACCAGCCTGTGCCAATTTCAGTGGCAAAACAATAATTCTGTAAATCACTGCTGGAGGTCAGGAGGAATGCTGTATAAAATGGAATGGGTTTTGGACCTCACTGGATCAAAATTGTAGTGTAAATGCCATACAACCATAAAGGGTAAATCAGGATAGTTCCATTTTATACTTACACCTGTTAAATTTCTGTTGAAATACTTCCTACCTCTTTTAGTGGATTTGATGACAAATCAAGACTATTTAATGAGGTGTTGCTAAGAAAACTGAAGTCTTCTTTTTTCAACTCAGTGATTTGGTTGCTCCTCAATATGAGTTCATGAAGTTTCTCCAACTGTTGCTCCAATCCTAAATTGGCTGACTTCAAAGAATTATGAGACAGGTCCAAGATTTTCAAGTTCTGGAGAGAATATGCAAGAAAAAAAGGTATAAAATTATTTTTTAATCTTTATTTTATGAAATACACAAAAAAATTTAGAAATATTTCATTAGAGTACAACTGATTAGAAATTAGTTGCAATACTACACTTAAATTTGCAATACAGAAATGGCAACTTTCAAGCTCCTGCTGAGAGAAGTATTCTGTATTTTTCACACCAGTAGCTTTCATGGTATTAATGGTATTAACCTGCTAAAGTATCTACTGCAAACCAAAGTAGATTTAGTTAAAGTTCCTTGATTCACTGAAGGTCTTCCTGCCTCAGATAAAGTGATACATGCAAAAGCCTACAGGTGGCTGTAGTTACAACTATTGCAGTATTAGACATTGCATTCTGTGCTTTTTCAGTGTGGTCCAGCCCCATAAATGGAATGAGGAAGGTGAAGTTCCCAACATGGAAGATGGTTGCACTCACTTGTATTTAGCTGTGCCAGCAGACCTACAGTGCAAGCAAGTACACTTCATGCAACTGAACTGGAATACAGAGTTTAGCAGGAAAGTTCAGATCTACTCAAAACCACATGCATACTCATTGGAACACTGAGTGACAATTAGTACCTGCACATTGTTCTTCCTTTAAGTTTTTTTGTCCTTAGGTTCTTCCTTTTGAATGAATCGTGTCTGGGGCAAAGACAGTGAAATAGTCCTTTCCAGAAATGGTGGTTCCCCCCATTTCTGCTACAGACACGAATATTTACCCACATGTAAACTACCAGAGAAACCAAAGGTACAATGAAAACATTTTTACTCTTTCTCAGTTCTTAAAGTCCTGAGAGACACTACATTCAGCCTAAGCACTGGCCTTCCTGGTTTGAATACTTAAACCTCAACCTTGAGAACTGAGGCTACCAGCTACCCAGGCAGCTCAGATTCCACAGCATCCACTTTGATATTCTCATCATCTGCTGCTGCTATTGGCTCAGCACACATCCTGCATGGGAGAGATGCTTCAAAGGGATGCAATACAGGAACAGGAATGGAGAGCATTCACTCACAAAGATGACTGAGACTCCAACATGCTATAATAGAGGAAGCCACAAGGCCTCTTCTTCAGCAAAAATCAGTGAAAGATTATATGCTGGGTATTTTGAGATACCAACGAAGCAGTTCTGTATAACACTGGAAAATACAGTAAATTCCCCATTTATACTTTATTTACATGAAAAGGTGCATTTCTAACACTTACCTTCAGGGTTTTGAAAGGATGAGTTTTTATATTTAGTCTGTTGTATCCTAGATTGAGCTCAGTCAGGTTGGTGCAGGAAGCAAAGACTCTGTCAGGGAGCTTATACAATTCATTATGTTCTAACTTCAGAATCTGCAACAGAGGCACATTTTGGCACAATTCTGGTTGCAGTTTAGAGATGCTGTTGTAGCCTGCATTCAAGTAAACCAGCTGGCTGTACTTGGTCAAATTTGCAGGACCTAGCTGTCTTAGCTGATTATGAGAAATGTCCAAACTTGTTATATTGTCTGGAAGATCAGAGGGAATTTGAGTCAGCTTTAGGTGACTGCAGTCAGCCATTTCATTTTGGATATGACATTGCTTTCCAGCTGATGCACACGGCCAGAAGACAAACATCAGTCTGACACATAAGCTGCTCCACCAAAGAATAGCGTTTCGCATCATTCTATCTGCAAAGGCAAAAAGAACACTGCAAATTACAATCATTTTGACATGACTTGCGTCTTCAGCTGAAGGCTAAGTGAGCAAAGCTTAAAAAATATGTGATTTCATAGTGAGCAAGCAGTCAGTGGTTTTAATCCATGAATTTTTTTCTGCATTTACTTCTGCAGAAGAGTTATGCCTAATAATCGCTCTAAATTTTATTTAAAAGCAATAATATTGTCTTGCACAAAAATAAGTATGTTCAAAAAGCTACCAACTTTATCTATTATCCATGAAAATTTCCAATTGCTTTCTCTTTTCTGATTAATTTGGCATTGCTTTAACATTCATAAAATACTATAAATATGACAAATTGTACATAAGCCTCTCAATGTTAGTAACTGATCTCTGAGCTTAATTACATTTAAAATATTTACAGTTATAGGCATTGAAAATACATAATATACCACTTCTTTCTTTTACTGTTCTTGCCAGCTTTTATTTTACAAGTCAATCACACAAAATTCTCTCTGTCTTTTTATCTTATAGAGAAAGAAGGAATACCAGGCTATAGAAACATATATGAGAAAGTAAGAACACACAAAATAAATCAGTACCAACCTAATCAGAGAAAGAAACAGATAACAGCCAAGGTGTATAGGAGACACTGCCCCTAGATTCAATATATTTATCCAAATACTTTCAGGAAAACTTATACGTTTAAGAATTTATATACTCCACCCCATATCTTTTGTTCATTTAGATTAGGATATCAACATTGAAGCTCTAATTTTCAATGGCTATACCTGTTTTATCATTACATTTCTCATGAATCTTAGGGTTTTTCATATTTTGTTCATTTTCCATTTATTATCCACTGGATTTAAATTCATCTGGTGATCTTGTAATGAAACTTTACTGCCCAAAGAAAGAAAATTGATTCCATAAAAATTCTGATCAGAACAGAGCTGCGTGAGCTCACAAGGGCTTGACTAGCCTTCTGATTCATAGAGCTTGCCTAATTAAATGGAATTTCTTCTAATCAAAAGAAGAGTCCTCTGTATCTTCCATATTATTCTCTACAGAATTAATCTTTAGTAGAGGGAGAACATACTTTGTGAGGGCTTGTCAGAACATTTTTTCCGTGCTGTAGCACAGGACAATAAGCTTCAATATTTTCCGTTTTTTAAAAAATAGAAAGCTTGTACTTTCAACCCTGATGTGTGACAGTGTCTCCACAGTCTTGATACACACTTCTCTGTATGGCCTTCTGCCAACAAATTTGGAACCTACCTACCAACCTCAATTTACCAATTAGTTCAGTCTCAGCAGGACAGGCTCCCAGGCAGAGAAGGCTATTAGTGCCCGAGTACAGAACAGGCTATAGATGGGAATAAACCTGCCTAGAGTACCTAGACTAAGCAGGAAGCTAGAAGAGCTTCTCAAAAGACTAACTCATGGGAAGTGTGAGCTTTCTTTCTTCTACAGCTCCCACTTTCCTTTGCTAGGAAGCTGTGTTCAATTAATATGATTGAGCTTTGAGCACATTAGAGTATCACGCTTTAGCAAACAATGAAACAAGAAATGAGAAGAGAAATTAAACCTGCACATTTGTATAGAAAAAGGGAAGAATTCTTCATAACTGATATTTTCTAAAGAGACAAATTTCCTTTCTAAAGAGACAAATTACCACTAGCATAACAAAACACTCTAAGGAGTTGAGACTGCAATGTGCAGCCAAACAGGAGCTTAGCGGGTCAGACCCCAGCAGAGTTTGACTCCATAGCTGACCTGCCTTTTCAGAGGGCATGCATTAGGACTGCTCCAGAGGCAAAAAGTCACATTATAGTGGCCAGAGGGGAATCTCATGGCTGCCTTTTTGGGAGCAACCTCGCCATCTAAGGGGAAACAGTTGTATAATCCAGTGGGAGTGGGTGTACAAGCAAGGGATAGAGGGACATAAAACATTGCAAAGGCGCACACAAAGGACTACAAAAGATGGGTTAAAATAAACCTTCATGAAAAAACAATTCCCTGCTGGGTACTGCATGTCAGGCTGACCCACATCCTGCAGCTCTTATAGCCTGGCTCTCCACTCATCTGCCACTGGTTAATGGGGAGGAGGAGAGGACAACAAACTCCTGGTGCTGCAGACAGCCTGGCCTGCTACAGCTGCTGCCAAGCACAGCACCCGTGTCCCTGTAGCTGAGAAAATGAAGGACCACTTATCCTACCTCTTTCCTCTGCACCCCAACTGCTGGAAACACTAAGGAAAACAAAAGGGAAGTTTACCTGTGCAGAAGCTTGCATCCTGGTCTGCATCATTCTCAGGGCTAGTTTTAGGGCGATCAGCCAGCTGCTGGGTGCAGCAGCAATTGTTGCCAAGCTCACCTTTAAGTTTGAAAGGCGGAAGAAATGTACTGCGCAATCACAAACCAGGTTCTTTAGCTGACTTCCAGCGAGGCCCAATGGGCTGCCTTTTCCTGGATTTTTCATTGTAAGAAGTCTGAAACCAACTTTAGGTGTTTTAGCTTTGCCTTGGGGATCCAGTGAAGAAAGTACACACCCATTATCAAACTTCAGAGACAGCGTTTCAGATGGGCAAAAGAAAGAAATACAGTTTTAACAATATGAGCAAGAACTTTAAAAACTGGCACTGACTTGGCTAACTTGCAAGTGAAGAAAAATCCAGGATCAAGGAAATCACTGGGCAGCACTTCACCTTTGCACCTCAATATTCATATTTATTTTTATGAAGTGAAGAATTTTACCGACTTACCTTTGCGGGCTTTATCCCCTTGGGTCTGGAAGCATCCCACCTCTGCACTAGTTTCTCAGCACACGAAAACCATGAGGAAGCTCTCTGCCCAGAGCCGGAAGAAGCGAAAGCGAAAGCGCGGCCAGGCGCTCCGAGGGAAGCGGGGAGCGGCGGGGCGGCTCCGGCAGCCGGCGGGGTGAGCATCCCCGGGCAGCGGCAGCCGCGGGTCCCCCATCCGCAGCGAACCTCCTGAGATGAAAGGTTTCAGAGGTGCTGAGGGTTGGGAATAGCTCCTAACCTCACAGTCCGGCTGCTGCTTGTGGATGCTGACCACAAGTAAACGGATTGAAACACACAGATTTATCACAGATGAGCAGCAGCACCACACGATCCTATTTAAAACTAAGATGTAATTTATTCCTGGCTATTTCCAGTGTCTGAAAATCCTCAAGGGCATATCCCAAAAGTCAATATCCTGACTGATAGATTACTGACATGGGGATATTAGTTTTTTTAAGTAGAAACAGCAACAATGTTTCCTACAGAGCCATGTACAGTATTCCCTTTAAAAGGGAATTTGGTTGTGTGAGATAGTAATATATTTAATTTCTAGGAGAGAAATAAAATATTTCATATTTAATAAAAAAAAACAACTTTTTTTTTTTTAAGTCCAAGTTAAAGTTTCAAGTACAGCTTTTAGATGTGCATCCTCTTAATACTCTTTGTGAATCTGTGTGCCCCTAATTTCCAAAGAACCTGACCATCAGTTTCCTGGAGGAGACTTTCTCAGTACCACCTTCTGAACATGCCAGGATGCTATTGCTTCAACTATTTTGGCATTCATGAATATTCTGCAGAACTGATCCAGCTATATGTAGGGCACATTAACTGCTGAGGTCACCTGACATTTTTAAGTAATTGTGCTGTCCCCTCTTAAGTGAAGATTGCGTAGCTGCAGACTAACTCAGAAAAGAATAAAGTTGGGCTTTAATTTGTCATTGGAGGTGTTTGAAATTATAACCTGCAGCAAGGTGTTAACTGCCTGCCCATCAGGAGCTCTGGGGAGGGAGGGAGCTTGTGCTGGTTTCTACCCTAAATCTGGGACCACCAACAATTTTGCTGTGTAGGAGGCTGGCTGGGAGATGGGCTGGATAACAATGAGGTTGAGGCCCTTACTTCCTCCTTCTCTTCTCTGAATTCTTTCAGCAGTTTCTGGATATAAATTAATGTTTATTCTTGGAGCTGGGACACAAACTGAGACCAGAACCAAGTTCCTTTGGAGCTGAAAGGGTCTAAAGCCTTTCATTCCCATTTTACAGTTAAACTTTGATCCTCCCTTTCTTCTTGGTGTGGGAAGAGTAAATTTCTGTTCCATGCTGTCCAGTGTGCTAGTGTCAGGATAAGATCATTTGATCAGCAGGATAGCCAGCTGAAGTCACATTAAATTAATCTGAAGAGAATTTTTGCTTTGTGTGTTGTTATTCTGCTGCTTTAGAACATAGAAGATCACATTGATGGTAAAAAACATAGTAATTAACAACCTTTGTAGATTACTATTCCAGCATAGCAATACTCTCACGTATTTTATCTCTCCCTACACCATACTCGTAACTACAGATAAAATGTGGTCTTTGATCTTGCCTCACAATTTATTGCTTCTCAAACCTCTCTTCCCTGTACACATAAGAGACTATTAGGAAGCTGCAGTTGTCCCAGGCACAATGGAAGAAAACGATCTAATGCTGCTGAAACTGTTAATTTTTTCACTAAGGCTTTTTCAACACTCTAGCCTTTCAAAAATATCCCGGGCTCAGGGAGACAACAGCACATGGATGGTCAAAATCTCCACTCTTTTGGAGCTCTTGCACTGGGGGTAAGAACATTTATTTTAGTACAGAAAATTTCAAAGCAACGAAGCTCTTGTAAACATTTTGCAATATAATTTACAAACTAAGGCTTACAGAACCATTGCAGATTCAGCAAGTATGGTTGGTAGGCGGCAAAGTGGATACATTTGTGCTTACTTCAGCAGTGTGCAATATCATCAGGTTCCCAAGTTGCCATAACCACTGTGTAGCCTACTTTACCCTATACTTATGTTTTCAAGTGCTGGAAAGAACATGACAGTGCATAATGGAGGGCAGAGTTAAGCAATCCACATGTCCAGAGAATAATTTAGAAAAAAAGCAGCACAAAATTTAGGCAAGACTCTCACACTGGGGTCGGGGTAAGCTTGAGTGAGGTGGTTCTGAATGGTGACAAAACACAGGCAAAATACTGGAGATGCAGCCATTTCACTTACATGTTTAATAGCAGTGTAACCAGCTGCTGCACAGACCCAGCTTAAGCTGATCCGGTCTATAAATGCAGAGGAGTGGGGGATGTATGTGCAGTGTCTCACAGAACACTGCCAGAGCCGCCAAAAACTGAGCCTAGGAAAAAGAAAGTCCACTCATCTTACCTCATCCTCAGATAAAAAAATGTATGGGTTAACATGGTTCCCAGTTAATACAGTGGGACTTCAGTGTTTTTGTAAACTGCAAGTCACACTGCAAGTATCAGGGAGAAGACCTAAACGGAGAGAACACATGCAGACATTTTAATGACTGTCAGCCACTCAAGAGGTGAAAGGACCTTTTGTTGTGCTTGGATTCAGATATCCTATGGAGCAATGGACAGGTTCATGGAAACAGAATTTAAAGATGTCTGGAAGTGAGCACAGCTTCCAGGAGAAAAGAAACAGGAAAGAGCAGACCTGAACGCTAAAGATCTGAGTCAAGTGTTGACAGGGGACTTCCTGCAACATCAAGGCAGCTAGAAGGGAGGATAGTGTGGCACAGAGTTAGCTTGGATGTGGCTCCTGGGACACGAATAGATGCTTATTCTCTTGTGATTACATGAATTTGGCGAAGTTTAACTGTGCTGTTGAAATACCTAGCAGGTGACGCAACTTTTAGATGCAATAGCTCTTCTAAGGCTGCTCAGTCAATACTGCTAATTTACAAGTTGTAAAAATTAAATTACATTGGCTTTTTTTGGACACAAAAGTGGAAAAGAGTACATGGAGATTCACAGGCAGAATATGTTCACTAGCATCCTCCCAAACCTCAAAGACAGAAGAATTTACTTCCATTCATTTCTTTGTTTAATTCCTCTTGTGGAATAAAAAATGTGCTTGTGAATGATATCTGGGAACATGACCTGGGCAGGTAGCTGAAAATTCCAGCCATTGTTTGGGATTTAAGATATCTAGCAGGCAGCCAAGAGCAGTGGCTTTGATTAAAGTGTTTTTCACCTGGAAGTAACATTCAAAATGCCAGTGAATATGCAGAGATAAAGTACAGCTTTGACTCATTAGCTTTGACACTTTTCTGATGTGTTGCATTTACTGTAAAGATCAGTTGCTACTGCAGAATAGGTCACATTGCCTGAACAGAACAGGTATCTGAAATATTCTGGCTTGTAAGAGCATTCACAAAAGTTCATTTCACTATGGTTAGGTTTCTTTACTCTAGCCTAGCCAGGAGCCAAATTAGAGAACTGAGAATTCAACTCTGGGATGGATTCCTGTTCAAGCACTACTTCTCCTCTCTTTACTGGGACAGTGTCAAAGGCTTTGGAACCCTTTTCACTGCATCTTCCACTGCTCCAGCAAGGATACATCAATACTAGCACAAATATTATGTCAATGCCTTTACTTTTCATCCAGGGAATTCCAACCCCAAAAAGAGGACCCTGGAACCAGACAAAGAAGAAGTCACTAACTTTTAAGTTAACCTTTCAGACGGGGTTAGAGAAGGTCAAAATGTTTCACTTCATTATGCCACTATTTTATAAAAGAGGTCCTGCAATGCTTCATGTTTGCAGCACTGGATTCATGTACATATATAACTATTGCTCTTAAATATTTTAGCCTTTTTTCGTAAGGAAGTAGTAAAGAATTTAGAATTTAGGACTTAGATATTCTTGTGTTGTGGAAATATTTTTGTACCTCCAAGAATTCTCCCCAAAAGCTGATAGCTTTCCTAAAATCTTATTCTTATCCAGATTTCTCAATTAAGCATGCATATTAAATATTTTTTATTTGCAATAGTTTCTATTTAACAGCATCTCCCCACAGTATTTGTCTGGTTTCAGAATCCCTTCCTTTTTTGTTGTTCCCCCTTTTTCTGGCACATTGCCAAGCATCTTTTTGCAGTATATTTCCAACCAGAAATTTATATCCCAGTTCAGGTCATGTACAGTGGCTCCCATGCCAAGTGCTTTCACTGTGAATACAGCAAACTTTAATAATAAAGTAGAAATTCCATCATTTGATTTACAGTCATGCTTGCAACACAAAGAGCAAATGTTAGGACAAGCTTACCACTTTTTGGAATATTTTCCCACTATGTTTTTAGGGCAATGTAATCTCTGGAATCTGAAGGTAACCTGTATCTAAAAGAGCCACAGATGTATTACAGCTTTCCATTTACTGAAATCTCTATCCAATATCTTTTTTCATTGACGTTTTTCCTGAGGAATCATTGTGGCTTCAAAGATCTAAATACTAAGATTCCCTTTGAGCTCACAGAAGATAAGATGTACAAAAGGAAAAAACTGTGAAAACAGCCAGATAGTCCACACTGTGTAATTCCTCATATTCAAGGATGGAATTTGGCTGTGCTGACAGCTGACTTGAAATCCAAAATTGCTTTTTTCAATGGCCCAAGCACCTGTCTTGTCCACACTTATTTTCTAATGTCTCTCATGAAAATATGGAAACAGTAGCAATGAGTTACTCTTTAGGTTGTTTTTAATTCATGAAAATAAGTATATTTTAAACCCTATCAAATTTCAGTGCAATGAAAGGAGACACTCTCAGCTGCCTGGTATTGAAAAGTTTCTGAAGTGTTTCAAAATAGCCATAGATAGGAGTTGCCACATGTAACTTCCCTTACAAGGTTGTAATCAAACAATGAGCATGCTTTTAAATGCAGTGAATATTGATGGTGAACCTTGTGGAAATATCATTGTTTACGTGGACTCCACAGGGATGATCCTACTTCTGTCTATTCTACCTAACTGTGTGGGATTTTTGAAATGCTTTGTTTTATTGTGAAAATTCAAGGATATTCGCACATTTCTCCCAACACAACTTTGTTTAATTTGCCTTCTTTTAACTACTGATATCAACATAATACAATTTTAGTTACAGGTTTGAGGTTGCTGAGCACGATAGAATTGTAACAGTCCTTATAAAACCAGATTCTGGTTTTTGGGGAAGAACTACTTGGACAACGTTTTTGAAGAAGAAATATCAAATAACTTCAACTTCCTCGTTCATGTTAGATTTTATTTTAGCAGTGGTAAACGTGACCAGTGTAATTTTAAATGTAACAAATGTAACACAAAAATTATGAATTCAGGAAAAGTATAAGATGAAGTAACATGATTCAATGTTCTTAGAACAAAACTTTGATTCAACAGGTGTCTAAAATTTCTATTTTTCATTCTGAATCCAAGTGAATACAAAAGCTTTTTGAATCTAATAACAGCTTTTTTAGGTCCATTGTCTACAGTGCCATTGTAGCCCTCTCTTTGCAAGACAAACAGAGAGAGTTAGAAAATCATTCACAGAGAAGAAAAAGAAAGGTCAACCATAACTGCTGGCAAAACTATCAGGCTTTAACTATAACATTGCTAGATTGAGATATGAGGTCCTTTGTGTTAGATTATTACCAAATTCACCTGCAGACCTTAAACATCTGTTGTTTTTCTAAGATTAAGAATGTGAAAACTCTAATCTATAAATAAAGCATGGAAAAATCTTTCAATTCCTTCTCCTAGCCAGAACAAGGGCACAAAAATAGAGAAGTGGGTCTTATTGTAACTGGCTAAATAAAGTACTATGCTTAACAGTTGATACACATTTACAATTTAATTTAATTATTATAGCAAGCTGTATGCAAGTAGTGGAAGTATTGCTATTATGGACAAAAGTTTATCTATTAAAATTTGTGAAATTCAGGAAAATATTTTAAAAACAAATTGTAAGTCACTGGGCCTGATTCAGTGTGTTGAAGCTAGAGACTATTACAATTTTTTTGCTGTATTGCACAAAATGCATTCCTTGAGGTCAGTTTCTTCTTGCCTACAGCTTGTTGCTTTGAGCATACAAAATAAATTTTGAAACATTTGTTTGTAAATACAAACAGGCATTTGCATATAAATATGTTCCCCTGCATGGTAATAGCTCTGCTGTTCTCCATTAACCATCCTGATAAGTGGATTTAATTACCTAATATGCCAGTAACTTGGCTGTAATTTTGACCCAGTGGGGAATTTAATGGAATAACAGGATAACATTCAGACTAATTTGCATTAGGGAAAGTAAAACTGCAGAACAATGTTAAGGAAGTGTGAGTCACCACTCTGTTTAGCACAACTAAAGCAGCATGCCTGTAACATTGGAAACTGGTTATTGCTAGGGTTTCTTTTTTCTAAAGTATCGGGGGTGCTTGAGGATAATACATATAGACAGTAAAGACAAGAAGAAATCCTACTAAGTTGTGCATTTATGCAAACAACAGAAAGTGAGATATTGTGCTTAAAAAAATGGATCCTTAAAATATGGATCCTTGCTGCAGTAATGAAACCACCCCAGGCACACAGAAACATAAGAAACCTGAGGACAAGGGTTCAGAACAGAGTATGTAGAAAAATTCCATCTAAGACTGGCAGTTTGCTCAACAGCAGGTTACATTGAGTGAATTCTGACCTAATTTACCAGAAGTAAGGATTTATCACTCACTGCTAATAACACAGGAAATATGCAAAATGACCTGATGATTGAAGGTCACCAGAGAGACTACTTAAATCTAATTAGCTTTTAATATCCATTTGAAACCTTGTGTTATGCAACCAATCACTGATCATTGTTAATTAAAAAAAAGATACTGAGAGCTAGAAAGATTCTTCGAGAGATTATTTTACATTCTGCAAAAAATCTTGCCAAGCAACACAGCCAAATAAAACCTGTAGGTGACGATCCATGTCATTGGGATCTGCTTCCTGCTCCTACAGAGAGTGTAGATCAGGAGGATCTATCCAACCTCTGCACAGGCCACTGTCACAGACCACAAAACACGACCTACAATGTAAGGAGCCCCAAACCTGCAGTACAAATTGAGAAGCAAAGAGAATATTGCACAGGAAAAGTGCAGGAGTGAGAACATACATTGACAATGGTAGCATCCCACAACAAGAAAATTTGTTGTAGGCCTGTCTATAATATCTACAGGGCAAAGAATTATAAGAGAAATTGTCACATGAAACAAGACATTGCCTCCTGTCAACTGATAGCTTATGGTTTACAGATATTATACCACACACTTATCTGAATTGCTGGGTTGCTCAGCAATACAGAGACTAAGGCATTACTTTTTCAGGAAACTAAATCTATTTTTAACAGAAGAATGGGAGATTTTAGAATCCATGTCTTCTGTTTCTCCAAAAAGGAAAATGCAAACATGTAATATGTTGGTCTATTGGTTGCAGTCATGTCATTGACATTACGCACAGTTGGAAACTGTCTTTTAAAGACAAGTTTGTAGGCTTCTTGCCATTTGGTCAATAGAAAACAAGTAAAAACTAGCACTCTGATATTTTTGTGGATGTGAAGATAGCCTGAAAAAAAAAATCTCTATTCATAGGTTTAGTTTATTAATTTTTGTTAAGGTTTCAATTCTGTCTTCTGCTTATTGGATAATGAAAGCAGGGCTAGTTGTTTGGAAGTTGCTTAAGGAGAAAGCAAGTGTAAAGAGACAGACAGCAAGAGGAAGTTGTGAGAAGAGCATTAAAAACTTTTGTGAAAAACTGTTACATTAATGTTGTAGCATTACAGTCTGTAGAAGCAATACACAATGGGGGAAAAAAGGGGGAACTTGCCAAGCAGTGCTTTCTGGACTGTCTAGAAGCCTTCTGAAGCAGCAGTTTCTGCATGTGTCTTGCATGAATCTTGAAAGATTTGAGAAAGGTTTGGTGGGTTTCACCTGCCTGAAGCTCATTCCTCTGACATCACTACTGAAGATGAGGAAAGTAAACCCAGAACATGTATTTAGCTAAAACACCATGCTTATGTCCCAGCTTCCCTGGAGCCCTTCCCTTTGGAATACTGTCTTTTTTGATTACTTCAACCTTACTGCAATTTCTTCATGATGTTGTTCTCTCATGTTTATATTGTTTCTGATCATGTACACATGTGAAAATAAGACTTGCATGCAAAGATCATTGGCAGTTTAAATTTAAAACATATGCTGACCTTCTGAAGGTCATCTGTTAGGCAGTAGGAGCCGCTTGCATCCTTGCCCTAATACTACCCAAATGAATAAACACAAGTCATCAGGAATTTTGTATTAACTGTCCAAAGATTATGTCTAGAATTATAATTCTACCATAGTATGTGTCTGTCTAGTTAATAATTCCAATGTTTTGGACATCTTGAAATTAAAGTCAAGAATGAAGTCTCAGCATATCTAAGTAGCCTACTTCAGTTCAGGATGCATGGCTATGTCAAGCATAAAGTAGAATCCATATTGGGGAAATAAAGTACACAAGGCTGTGTTGTCTAAAATTCACTTCACATCAATGATTACTTTTAATTACACCACACAAGCTAGGTATGGTTTTATGTTCTTCATCCCAGCTCCTGATCACACTGGGAATTACTTTGTAAAATCAGGGTCATATATCTACATAAACATGACCATAAATCAAATTAATTTCTCTTCAACTGAAGTTCAGCATCTTAAATCTATATACCTAATATCTGTTCCTGTGGTGAAAACAAATGCATGTGTATATAGCATCAACCAGAGTGTCTCAAAACTGTTAATTTGTATCCTCCAAACGACATAACTGAAGTTTCTCTAACTGCCAAGAATCTACTTTGGAAGTGATCTCCTTTACTGTACAGACAGTGGATACTATGCATCTCTTCTGATTTGAATTCCTTGTGTTATTAGTATCAGTGAAAAAATCCAAACAAACCAAAGCCTTAAATTAAAAGCACTGAAACAAAAATGAGTTTTTCATTTGGAGAAACTATAGGAGGTAGTAAAGAAAGCAGATGTGATCTCAT
The DNA here is from genome assembly GCA_024362935.1 of Setophaga petechia. Classification (NCBI taxonomy): domain Eukaryota; kingdom Metazoa; phylum Chordata; class Aves; order Passeriformes; family Parulidae; genus Setophaga; species Setophaga petechia. The sequence goes on from JANCRA010000001.1 coordinate 29,000,862, forward strand.
GTAGTACTACCTGGCCAAATATGTAAACAATTACTGAATTGGTTTCTTGAAATTCCTTGAGATTTTTAGACCTGAAACTATTAGTCACTGCTTTACTATGGCTAATAGTTGAAATACAAATAGATTGATACAAAAATAATGGATCCTGAATACTTTTTTTGTACTGCATTATTTAGCAACTGACCTAATAATGGAACCATGAGAAATATTTTAGGTACTTTTACTATAAGAAATTAGGAGAAATGCATGAAATCCCCTTTTCTGTACAAGAGTAAGATAATTTCAAAAGCATAGACCTGCAATTGGTGCTGTTTGCATATTCCATCCCACCCCTATCAAAGAAAGCTATTTATAACAGGAACTGTCACCTTGTATTATTTTGAAAAGGCAGCATCGAAGCATCAGGTTAGCAGTTTCACTTACTGAAGGTTTCATATCCGTGAGGGTTTAGTACTCTCAAAGAACACCACTAGATGTCAGCAGTAACTTTCTGCAAAATGCCACCCAACCGGTTGGTTTCTATTTAGAAACCGGCACAAACCCTAAAAGTAGCTCATGAAGTCCAAAGTTCATTACGGAAAACGGATCCTTCAACTGCTTCAAAAATCAGGGCTATATGACTGGCACGATTCCATTTATTGAATTAAATTTATAATTACAAAAAATTGCAAAGTCTTATCCCAAGTAACTGAACATTTAATATACATAGAATGAATCATTTTATTCAGCTAAAAAAAATAAATAGCCAGGACCACAGCCTATGGAATCTGGTATATGTACTGCAGTCACTGCTCATGAGCTGCCTGCTGCTGCTACTGAATTTACCAGAATTTTATCCAAATAACATAAGGAGTAACATATGGACAGAGCTGCACTTTAACAGTTTTATAACAGACTACGTCTTGTAAAATTCAGAGGTGTGGCAGTGCTGAGATACCTAAAATACATGGTTTATTATTCCTAAGATACAAGCCTTAACCTTTCCCAAGTCTGCCCAAAAATTATTTATATGATTTTCTGGTGGTAGATTAATTACAATTATAAAACAAACAAACAAACAAACAACAACAAAACACCAAACCAGAAAGCTGAAAGCACTTGGAAGTTTTTTGGGGTTTTTTGCAACAGACAAGACACTTGAGAATTTCTCTTCTGATTCAGCAAACTGTCTCTTCTATCAGCTTACTTTACTTCCTGCCATAAGGATATATGCCTTACTAAAATGCCTTTGACCTGACTTTTCTTTCTGAATTCTTGTGCTAATTTGTAGAAGCAAGCAGACCTGAACACAAAGTGTGAAAATTCACAATGTTGGAAACTCTTGGTATTGGAATCTAGATTTTTGCACTGCTCATCAAAGCCAGCTATGAAATCTATTCTTACATGGTGATTATAAGTTGTTTTAAATTGGCAACATATGTAGTGGAACATTTTTGTACTTAAATTTCAATACAGGTTACTGTATCTAAGAAGACATGAATTAAAGACAGATGTGATGAATAATTTTGATTTAATACCTTTGTTCCAAATAATTTCAGTCGGAAGTCATGTTATTAGTTTTGTTTCAGATAAGGTTAAGGGCAAAATGATCTGCAAATAGTACGCAGATCATAAGAAATTCCCATACAGTGTAAGCCTGGGCTGGTTATTTTATTCCCCTTTTATCAATTTATCTATCTTATATGTGGAGATTAAATTAGGTTTCAATTTTTAGTGCAAACATGGCCACCTGCAGATAGAATATACTAGATATTATCAGCTGTATTTGTGTGTGCAGCCAGGAATGAACAGCCTAGAATTGAACTGGTTTTCCAAATCAGTTCCTTCCATGAGATTTTTCCCACCTGTATTGAAAGTGAATTGACCATGAAATCCAAGGCCTTACCAGTTTCCTTAAGCAGATTATTGTATTGCTATTTCCTCCATTCTCTCTTGTTCCATTGAAATTACTCTTACAGGCAGTTGGGTATTGTGTGAATTAAGTCCTTTAGCACAGGGAGTATCTGAGTTTACAGAGCGCCTGACAGCCTTAAATTCTGGACATTACCATAGTGTTAGTGCTGGTTGAAAGACCCCATTTTCAAATGTCAAAAAATCTGCAAAAGATCCACAGTGCGAGTTCTACACTCCTTGCAAGTTCTGTAGCCCAGGAACAGTTCAGAGCGTGCAACAGCATTGAGCTGTCTTACCTAAGTCACAATGGCTGGACACAGCACACAGCAAAACTGCTTGAGTAAAACGCTGCTTCCTTGAGCTATACTTCAACTTCCAAATACTTCCTGCTACCAAGGCCATTGAAGCAGATATTCAGGAAACAATAGGTAAGAGACAGCAAATCCTTCAAATTGCAATAAAATCACTTCTCTCAAGAAGCAAGAGAGTTCACAGCACAGTTCTGTAATTTGTCTACTTTGTAGACAAGTGTAGAGGTGATTGCAAAAAAAAATTAAAAATTATGAAGGGAGAAAAAATATTTACAAGTTTAAAAATAAAGGGGTTCAAATCTTATTGTAATTGTCTATTGAGTTACCTGGATAAATTTTTTGCTACAAACAGTTATTAGGAGAAAAAAAAAAAAAAAGAATAAATTTCACAGAATCCAGGTTCTTAAAGCTAAAAATTAGTGCTATGCCTTGAAAAAATGTCTTTTCAATAGACATTTAAGTTAAACAAGTACACAAAGGAATCTAGTGCAGACCAGCAGATCTCACCAATATTGCCAACTGGAACCATGACACACGCATAATTTAGATTCTCAGAAAAACTCAGCTTGGCTTGAAATTGACCTGACATCAGGAGTAAAACTTTGGGCTAAGAATGCTTTATTTTGCATGTTAGTCCAATTAAGTTGACAGCTGGAAGCTCTTACATAAATATGACAGCTAATGAATAACCTTCCCTTCAAACAAGCTGAGATTATTTTGTTTTTTGTTTTTTTTTTTTTTGAAGAACTATTATTAAAATTATATCTTTAACAAAAAACAGCAAGCAAGAAAGCTGCGGATCAGGAACACCAAATATACAGAAAATTTTTGTATGTTCTTTCTATGCTTTAAAAATTCTCATGTGTTTTTAAGTTATCTCATGCCTCCTTGTTACAGAGCTAATTTTTTGTACATTCTCAGAGTAACTATTCAAAAGCAATTTCTCTCCATCTGAAGCCATGCCCCTCACAATATTGACAAGGTCAGTGAGGTCCACAGGAAGTCATTTGCTGAGTAAGTGCTAGTCATGCAATTTACAGCTGCTTGGATGAGCTGTTTAAATTTACAGCACAGTTTTTCAAGCTGACAACCTGCTTAAAGAAAAATGCCAGAATTATTCCTGTCACTGCTTTAGTATTCTCTGCACAAGTAGAATGATATCCAGAGTTTTCATGCCAGATATGAGTAGGATTGAGGTTTTATGTATACCAGGAACTAGAACAGGAAGTAGTGTCCACTTCTTTTTTACAGCCTCTTTTCATTCCTGTCACATGTAATATGAGATGAAGAAATAAGATATCAGAGCTCTGGAAGCAGTTCAGGTACATAATTGAAGGAGTGATTAATGCTGTTGCATAGGCACGATCTCCTTAATTATTTGGGTACAGAATAGATCGTGACTCTTCAAAAATACTTATAGCAGACATTAGAACACTGTTCTCTGCCAGTTACCCTGCTTTGTTTCACAGAAGTTTTACATCAACAACTTGAAAAGTTGAAAAGGGGGAGTGGGGGGAAGGTCAAAGGATATAAAAAAAAATTACTAGCTCTCTTAAGCAAATAAAACACTGTGTGCATAAATACATTCCTGAACAGTGCCTGGAAACACATCACAGAAGGGTCCTCTAATAAAGTAATCATATTATTCATTAACATTTAAAAACTATTCCAGCACACTGCTCCGTGGTATGTTCTCAGCCTGCCTTGCTGCAGTTAAGAAAAGGGTCCAGGGTTCATAGGGGAGGGCTTGTAAGCAGCTCACAAACAACGTGCTTGAAATTCCTTCCTTTTGTAGCAGGAGTGCAAAACTACAGTTGAATAATCAAGCTATTGAACTAGGATTTATGCCAAAAAGACTAATTTGTAAGCTGTGTCCAAAGTGTCTGGGTTTGAAGTGATTTGCATATTTCTTCCTCTGTTATTCTAGGAATGCTATGGGAAACTTGCTACCCCAGGTCTCAGCAGTAGGTTTCTCATGCATACCTTTCCAAACTTGTCTTTGGAAACATGAAAGCAATGAGTGTGACAAGCATCAATGTTGTGCTCATGTAGCTTATGAATACAGGTATTCATGAAACAGGATTCTAAGTTAAAATTTCTTGCAATGTACAATGAGATTCTATTTATCTAGGTCACATTAAAAACCAATCATAATGATTTATGCAAAAGCATAAGGACTGTGATAAACATAAATAATGAAAGTCTGCCAAATATTTATGTGCCAAGATAAAAGGCAGTCTTATAGCTGTGAAATAGGAAATAGAGATGACAGTGCATCGAATGCTGGGCAGCCGTGGGCATTCCCCAGCACAAACTCATTATTCAGTACTCTTCTACAAAGCCTGCTCTTGCAACTGGAACTGAGCAAAAGTAGAATTTGTCTGTGACACCTCAGTATTCACATTACAGTCCTTATTTCACTGCATAATAAACTCACTAATTCAGTCATGGGAAGATGTTAAACTACAGGCTTAAGTCACTCATCCCTATGAAATTACTTTCAAATGCTTCTTTAAAGAATGGACAAAAATTATGGCACAAGCGTTCACTTAGCTCCAGTCAAATTGCATTGAATGGGAAAGTTAATGCACTGCAGTGGATATTCAGTTTCAGTAATAAAAGAAAGAAGCAAGAGAGCTAGGCACTAAAGGCACAGTTGGATATAAGTCTTTTTATGTTTACTTCAACCTACACATACAGATGTATCTTCTTCTGGGGTTTGACATTTTACCAGGATGTTTTGCTTTTGACGTACTTTACTTCTTGTGTGAGCTATTATGTTTGTATCTCCTACACAGACTGAAGCAGAATCCTTTGGAAAGAGAGTGGAAGATGTGCTGAGGTTCCTTTCTGAAGGACAAGTGAGCATGCCTAATGGAAAGAAGGTTCAGCACACTGCAGAGTGTCAGTGCTGCCTCACTGCATTGACCTGCCAAGCACCAGGAGCAGGGAACCTTGCTAGTGCTGAGTATGATGGGGATTGCATTCAGTCATCCCTGAGATGCTAAAAGATAACCTGTCACCACTTCTTTTCACTATCAACCTTGTTGTGCTGTGAAGAGCCCTCCTACAACCACAGTCCAATAAGGGGGTGGAGTTACAGACCCCTTAATTTTAATTACTTTTTTACTTTAGAATGTCTCAAAAAAGGTGCTTTCACAGAGGTTTGATACCACGTTTATCTGAAGAAGACAGAGCAATATAACAATCAAATTCTTTGCAGCTTATACAGTATTTTATTATTTTTTACTGCATTTTTAATTGATCAGCAAGTTTTTCCACAGCTTTGCTGTTTAACCAAACTTATCATACTTTTGTCAATGTGTAATACACTGAAATGAATTTAAGGCCCTAAGATAAGAACACTCGTCTCCTTTCTTGATAGCAACAAAGCCATATTAAGTCTTCCCCAGCTACACAAGATCTCTGTTGCAAATCTGTCATCACAACAAATATGTTGTGGCAAGTGCAACCTAGCTGGCTTTTAAGTTCTTTAATTTTTATTTTGATACTTGAAATGCTCTTGCAATGAAATACAGCAAAGAAAGCTTTCACTTATTAAAATAAAATTTTCGCTATATTACTGCTCAGGATCAAGCATTAGTGAAAGGAAAAGTATCTTTATAGATGCACATACACACGTGGCCAGCAAGGATAGAAGAACAGTGACATTACTACTGATCACTCAGACTGGAAGCATAGCCTGAGCTCACAACCAATGGCTGCATGAAAAAACAAAACAATCACAAGAAGTTGATTTTAGGTATCCTAAACAGGACATTTGGAGTTTTTTGGACTGAATTTTAAGGGTGGTTTTGGATAAACATAACCTTTGCAGAAGCCAAAAACCCATCATGTGGTTTGGAAAGAAGTATTCAAAGATCATTGCTTGAATGAATTTTGGCAGGGTCAAGGCAAAATTCCAACAGTACATACCACCAGTGCCACCCACTTGCAGCACTGCACAAGTAGTTTTAGAAAATAAAATCTGGAAGAGGCACTTTGTGCAAAACTACCAGCCCTCACTTGCAAATTTGCATTTTCTAGGGAGTATTAGGGAAATACATGGTGAAATAAGGATAAAATGATTGTCTATATAAACTCATTTTACATTTGTACATACCCACAAGTTTTGATTTAAGGTTGCAGTATTTAGAGCTGGCAAGGTCCTGATTTGCTTTTCTGATTCTCATAGTCCTACCCAAATCCAAAGCATTTTGCTGTAGAAGCTTTATGTAATCTCAGTCTTTCAGTAGAAATACTTTTTAATGCAAGGGATGTGCAAAAACCCTTCATCTGAGGAGGAATAACCCCAAGTACCCAGGCACACAGGGGTGCATTTGAATGGAAAGTAGCATGATAGAAAACCTGGAGATCTTCATGGAAAACAAGTTGAACCCAACCTGTGCAGCAAAACTTGGTAACATCTTGAGTTGCATTAGCCGGCAGGCTGATGGAGGCAGTTCTCTCCCTAGGCTCAGCACTGCTGAGACCACTGTGTGCAGTCTGGGCTCCCTGGCTACAAGACAGACATAGACATACCAGAGCAAGGGCAGCAAAAGCAATTAAAGGATTGCAGTTTGAAAGTACTGTGAATGTTCAGCCTGAAGAAGTATCTGATGGGAGCATGTACAATACTCTTCTCAGTAGTATCCAAAGAAAGGATGGGAATACTGGAAATTGTTTAAAAAATGTTATGCTTAGGGTGATGAAACACTGGAACAGGCTTCAGAGCTTATAAAGTCTCAATCCTTGGAGATATTCAAGATCAGACTGGACACAGCTAATATCAAACTGCTCTACATGACCTTCCTTTGCACAGAGCTTTGCCTAAATAGCCTTCAGAGGTCCTTCCTCCATCTTCAACTCTGACTTCACACAATCCATTCCAAAGAGACCAGGCCAACTTAGTTTCCTTTTAATGTGTTTTCACTTGGTCACATCTGAGTTTGATTAAAGAAAAGCACCAAATGTACCACTTATAATGAAAGCAAATTTAATATTCCCCTTTACCTTATATGTGATACAGGAAAATATTGGCTGATAATATTGTTAGAAAGCCATGAGCCTTAACTGAGATCTTTACAGAGTGCTGCTGAGAAACTGAAACAGCCAATGCCAATGTATTTATTTATACATTTAAGCATTAATAAGCATGCATTTAAACAGAGATAGTGTAGACTATGCAATATTGCAGCAAACTCACATGAATTTGTGCACAGGGGTAGTCCACCACTGTATTCAAATTTAGATTTTAAATGTAGTTAGTCTTATTCCACCAGAAACAGGGTATAGTAATGCATTTGAAATCACGGATTAACATCTGCTCCAACAGAGTCTAGAATTTTTGCTGTAACCCACTTGTATGCCACTGATACCCAAGGGTGGAGAAATAAATACCCCTTTCAATGTCTGACAGTAGGTAAGAATTACTAATGTGTCCTAAAGCATGGTATTTTCAGCTCTGCAGGCCTCTACATAATCTAGAAGAGAGAATAAGTTCTATAGTACTTCAATTTAACTAGCCAAAGCTTCTAATATTCTTAATGTCCTGAAATGAGGGCTTCTGTTGCTTGTTCTCTCTGTCAAAAGTGCTGGGTCCAAGATTACTTTGGCTAGAGCAGCTTCTGTCAGCTCTGAGTACAAATGCCAAGCTCATTAACACGCTTCGTCTTACAGTGTCCCTCATGTAGATGTCTTCAGAGTCATCATTCAAGAAATTAAATATTTAAGAACATAAAAGTTAACACCAGTAAAAGAAAATATCTGTCATTTTCTTGCTGTAAACACCTGTGCACTAGAAAAAGGTGAGGGAGCAAGAAGGTTTCCTCCACTGTCATTTTACTCATCGTTTTAGTTTTTTACTGAAATACAGGGAAACTGATATTATATAGTAAACCATAAAATTAATACATGTAAATCAATATTATAGTATTAGAAGACTCTTGGATTTTTATTATTTATATGCAGGTGAAAGCAATTTTTCTTAATTGTAGATAGCAAATATATTCAAATAAATTATGAGTGACATGTTTAACTTTGACAGTCTTCCAAATATACTTGCCATATATCCCAAATGATGCACATATGGGAAAAACATGATCATGGAATAGAATAAAATTCTGTATATTAGCCAAGCCAAAAAAACTATTGAACTTTAAACACCTGATTGTTTAATAGAAGAAAACATATTTACTATAAAGTTTTCTTTTCATCCTTTTATTCCTTCTAAAGAAACTGATAATGTAACTCCTTTACAGGCAAAAAGATGCAATATTTTGCATCTTTTTGCCTGTAAAGGAGTTACATTATCATTTTGCATCTTCTTTATCAACAGCAAATTTTTAACTCTCACTGTTCTACCACACAGCAGTAAACAGCCAACACATGCATAAAGAATCTAATACTTGTTTTGTCTTCAGTCTGGAGCTGGAAGTCTCCTGCTCCAGCTCTTCTGAGCTGATATTAGCTATTGACTCTTCATGCTGGACCTGGGAGTAAAAGTACAGGAAATAGAGTTTTTCTTAGGGCTCTGGTGCTCTAGAACTTCATGGATGCTTCAGTAAATGAAGAACCTCATTTCAAGGGACTAGCAGTATTGACCAGGCTGAAAATTCTTACTGCGCAGAGGAAAATTAAAACTATTTCCTTCATTCAGCAGCATTTATTGAAGCCTGCTACAAGCAGTTCTACAGGGCCTCAAGAGAAAACTTTGCAAGACTTCTTTTCAACAAAACCTGATTGTGGGATGGTAACAGCTCTCGACCCAGTACCTTATTGTATTGTAAAGACTCAACACAGCCCTCTTGGAATCAATGGAAGTTATACCCATTTGCATCAGCAAAGGATCTGTCTGCAACTATTTAGTGATCAACAGCAGCTCAAGTATATTCTAAAGAACTTGTTTGTTTTGCATTCTCTCGACTTTGAAAACCGTTCAGTTCATGTATAAAAACTTGCACTGTTCAGGAACATGGATCTATTTGCAAGAGGTGACTCATGCTTTTGCTAGGAACAGAATTAAAAGTAAAACAAACTGAACTTAAGTTAGAAAGGAAATAAATACACTGGCAGACAGAACTAAAAGGCCCACTGATGTCACGCTATTAAGTCTTAGAAAATTACTCTATCATTCTGCTGCCCGAGCCTAGGATTCTTTCCTTTCTTCTTAATCTCACTTTCTGGACATTATCCAGCTTACTTGATTCACCTCTCAACTTGTAGCCTCTGTCAGTCTTCTGAAAAACAAGCCCTTTTGATTTTTTTCCCCCTTTCTTCTTGTTGCCAAGGTTTCTGTTTAAAAAGCATGCTTGCTTGACTTTAAGGAATTTGCACCAATATAGAATAGCGATGAGTTACAGCATGTTCAAGAAATGCACACACTTCCAAGCACAGAAGGAACTGATGACCAACAAGGCAGCTTCAATATTATGGTGTGTATATTGCACCATTTCCTTTTTATCTGCAAGAAACTTTATAAATATTTAGTTGTATTTGTTAGAAACCAACCAACCAAGATCCTAATAAGCCTGTCAAACATTTCAGTACATGTTCTCAAGTAAAATATTACAAGCCAGGTGGATATGAAAAGTATGTCTGGAAAGTTAACAAACTCCTGCTTAAAAACAATACTACAAAGAATTTCAGTAGAAGTCATTTTTCACAATAATCCTCAAAGCAATTTGGCATGCTGTCAAACATTAACTTTCAAGGCCATGTCTTGTATTTTATATTCCAAAATTTCTCACTAAACTCTAACATAAATCAGACTTTCTGTCTTTAAGGGAAAGGAGGTCTAAACAAGACGAGACAGACAGAGAAGCAGCCTACCTTCAATTTTTTGCATCACCTAGGACAGCAACCTGTGCCTTCCACAAAGTAGGATTATCCTATGCACCTCACTTGACTAAGGTTTGTCCTGATGTCTTTTCCTAGAACTATTTTTTCCTCTAGAAAGTTACTAAACATTTCCAGCAAAAAGTCTTGATCCTGAACATCCCAGATCCCTGGACACAGCTTGAAATTACATTTATATCCTCTTCAGCCATTATTATCAGTGCATGGACTTAGGTGAAAGGCAGTAACAATTTCCTTGGCCTTAAAGCTTTTTTTTTCACTAACACAGCTTCCTTTTCCCTGGCATCTATCTAGTTATAATCCTGATTAAGAATAATGCTTCAATTTTATGGTGTAATTCAGATACTGATGATCAAATGGATTTCTATTGGGTTAGAAGCAAATTGAAAATCTGCTTCAGAATAACACTCTAATCTAAATAGAAAGTTTTTTATGTTAGTTATCCCACTGTCAGATGCGTATAACTTTACTACACCCTCCCCACTTCAAGAGTTTTGTGTAGGTAGCTTCCCTTATTGTGAACACTAATTTAATAGATAGGAATCCACCTTCCTGATAAAATTGTCAGTTATGGAGATTAGAATAATACACCTCAGTTCTTCTCCTATCATGTCACAAACTGCTGTGTCTGTACAGTACAGAACATTTACAGAACATTTTCAGATGAGATATGCTTACTGCACAGATTGCAAAACTCTTCACTGCTTCATTTTGGTCTTTGGCAGGGGGAGAAGTCAAGACTGTCAAATAAGCAGCTACCATCAGAATAGGGATTTGGCCTGTGGTTCATCTTCTGTGGTTCATCCTTTGCCAGGACAAGAAATTCTTGGATGGTCAAAAGCAGGGTGCAAGCCAGGTGAATTACCTTGGCAGCCTGGGATATGGTCCATAAACTATTACATCACTATATTTATCTAAGTGTAAAGTTATGCAGGGAGTACAAGCAAACACCTGGGCATAGATAAAGCCTGCTAAAAGCTAACAAGAGCTTTCCCTTTTTGCTGGACTCAGAGCTTTGATATTTTTCCATTGTCCAAATTATATAAAATATTCCAAATTTCAGTACTACAGGTTATTAAATTTTTTTTCTTTTCCATTACTCTTAGGGAACTTCAGTGTTTCCTTCTAAAGAGAATTAAATTAAGTGTTGTGCTGGAAAAAATCACTCAAATCAAAACCACTTTCCTAACCAAAATATATGAAGATGCACTTACCTCATTACCCTATTTCACCTGCTATTACTGTCCTTGAACATGACTGCATTTCATTCAGAATTTCATTCAGGCTTCTTGATGTCAGATAAAATCTTGCCCAGGAAGGGTTGCATGGAAACAAATTGCTCATGCATAAATATGTATATTACAGGGCATCTCGGCCTAACAGAATTTTACTTGCTCTGAGTTTCGGGGTATTAAACTACATCCACAAGTCCTACAAACTGTTTTGTTTTATGGGTGACAGAGTGGCTCAGCTCCACCTCTCAGGTGAGCAGGTGCCTGCACTGGCTTGCTAACTGAGGCTAAACCACAAGGCTTGGCTTTGAAAACAATATGCAACACACTGAAAAAATCAAAACAACTTTGAAGCAACCCATTGTGAACAACACTTAATCTTGTTTTGCTCTGCGCCAACAATCACTCTGGGAAATATTTTGAGGATAATAAGCCCAGCTGTGAGTTAGACAGTAATTTAGGACACTGTTCTCAAATTATACTGTGAGTTATGAGGACATGCTTTACAGAATTGAAGGCATCAAATATGGAAGTCCCACTTGGTTTTTCTATAGAAAGAAAATGAAGCTGATAAATTGAATCAAGATGGACAAATGGAAAAATTATAATGTAATTATTCACAAAAAAATCTCCTATCATTCTTTAGTGGGATATTTTCAAGACACCATTTAAGATTAATCCATCATCAATAGGAAAGTTTTATACAGAGAAGTGCTTATAGCAAAGTCACCTTCATCTTTCAGAGTAAGAAGGCCAATTGTCTTCAAATATGTGACCACCAGTCACTGTTGTTATGAAAAAATCTCTGAACCTTGTTGCACCATTTTTAGGTACACCTTAGCAAACACAGAGCTCCAGTTGTTAAGTAAACTTTATGATGTCTGCTTTAGTCTTTCAAAAGCAATGTACAACAAAAGGAATTCTGGTAAAGAAGTGGGACAACAACATAAAGGTAAAATTGGTGTGTGCTTTACACACATTTACACTCTTACTATCTCTACTGTTACTGTTCACATTACCTTGCAGCTACTAGCAAAGGCAAGAGAAGTAATCTGGAGACACAGGCAGAGTCCATTGCTTTCTAAACATGTTACTAAACACATTCCAGAGATTTGATCTGTAATTATAACACATCACTGAATCTTTCTGTTATGAAATTTATACCAAAATATTATTTAACTGCAGTGTAAATACCTTTAATGAAGCACAAACAATTGTAACTATGAACACCAAATTTTGTCCCTCACTTGGTGTTTCTGTTGGCTCCTGCAATCTTTTACATGCTGAAAGGTCAGGCTGGCAAAAACTTTGTTACAGTGCTATACAAAGAGTTATTGCTCTTTGAAGAGTCGCTACTGGTGGTATGAAAAACTCAAGCTGAAAGTACATTTGCCAAGATGAAAGTATACATTTGAGGGTAATCATCCATTTCATCCAACTATTACTAAAAGATTAGGCAGGACAGAACACAATAGACTCTTCAGTTAAAACAGGAGATGCCCAAATGCAGCTTTCTATGGAAGCTATACTACTGCAAAGTAAAGAATTTCTAAAGAAATTAGAAATTAAATTAAAGAAATCTACATTACCCAACTCAGAAAGGATTAATTTAAACTTCTTTGGTAACAATTTAAAATTCTTAAATTTATTCAGTATCACCAAAACCAAAACACCTACTGAGAATAGAGAGGCTATTTTCTTACCAAAAGTAAAGTAAAAATGGTAGCAAAACAGAATTACAAAAACGTTCTGCTTTGAGAAGGAAAGACACTTAAAAGATTGCACAAATGTCTAAATTGCCTCAAACATGTTTATAAGGTGCCCTCTGTAATTTATGCTTCATCCTAGCCCCAGGAAAGATGATGTTGTTTGCATATTTTTATGCTGGGCCACAAAGAAGGGGTACTTGTTGCAAATCATTGATGGCTATAGGAAAGCAACTTGTGTGTGAAGCACTACACAGTGACCTCACTCTTGAACAATTCACCCAGACAGGATGGCTGATGGCAGCAATACCTCCTTTACATAAGCTCCATTTTGCCATGGTTCCCAACTGAGTCATTCACAGACTGCTGTCTTCCTAGCAGGAAGAGCAGACCTCCAAGGCTGGCTTACAGCTTTCTACCTCCCCCAGTGAAAACTTTAAGGGTATAATGTAGGCAACAGATTGTTCACTCAGCTCCTTTTCAGATAAAAAGCTCTGGATGGTGAAAGCAATCTGTTCCAGTTTTTAAAAATTCATGTAAAACAAAACAATTGCGACTCTTCCTACTGACTGCTGTGTCACCAACTATATCTGCAGCCACTGAAGTTGCCCAAGTGTAGGTGTATTCACAAGCCTACTGCATGAGCAGGATTACCATAGCAATCACAGCTCCCAGAAGCGCTACCTTGAGGCATTTAAAGATAATCTTGTTTTGGTGGAATAAATATTTAGAAGTACATGCCAAAATCACAGCAGTCCAGAGTGCACCACACCAGGCAGAATCAAGTTTAATACCTTACAGGGTACTTCTCTGGTTCAATAAACTGGGCCAGTACCTGCATTGCAGGATCTAGGTGTGCAAACACAGCATAACTGAGTAATAGCCCAGAAAAGAGAAGTCTTTAAAATAGTGCTCACTGAAAAATCAGTGATTGCAACAGGTGACAGATCCCATCTTTACCTGCTGCTGCAGCCAAGCACCAACATCTTAATCATGCCTAAGAAAATCCCAAATAGCCATAAGAAATAAATTAATTTGAAATAATATTATCTTTTAACTGCTATGACAGCACACACAGTGTCTCTCAAAACCAGTAAATCATACAGTTATGCATTGCAACATTCAGCATGAAGGCACTTCATAGTAATTCCTCTAGTGCTATTACTCTTGGTATGTTTTCAGAAGGTTGAGCCTCTAACCTACATCTCAAGTAAACACTAATTAGGTGTTAGAGTACCATACTCACTTGTCAGATTTTCCTCCTTCTCTTCATTCCAATTTTTGCTCACCATCTATTCCCTCTACAGCAAACAAAAAATTTGGACATTATCAGCCACCTTTACCCTGTCTCTGAACTCCCCAAGTATAACAGCTTGGTGCAGCCAGCAGTATTTGGAATGAAAGTAGCTTCATACCAATCAAGTTAAATTATAACCCATATTAGCCTCAGTCCAAATTCTAAAAAGACCACCAGCATTAGACAGAAAAACATCAGAGATTCCTAACCTGGGAACTATAGCCAGCTGCAGCACACCAGTAGAGCCTTCCAGGCACCACAAACACTTGCAGCTTCAGAGAATCACCCTGCAAAACCTAACTGCATTGCTTGATCCTTCTAGTTCTATCTGGATTGGGCATTAAGAGAACAGCAATCAAAAATCCCTGCTGAACTGAGATGACTGGAAGCAGGTAGGTGCTGAGAGGGGATATGAGCTGGCTGGGCATTGGGTAGCTTTTCTCTGCTAGACAATAATAAAGTAGAGAAGGATGGGAAAGAGAAATTACACATTAAAGTGTAATAGTCCAAAAAGCATGTGTTCTAAAGCAGGGAGTCAGAACAGAATAGTCAGAGTAGAAGCTGAAATCTGAATTGGGCTACAGCAGTCTTCTGTCAACTTGTTTTAAAGTGGGTATCAAGTCTTTCCAAAGAAAGGTGGTCAGTTTAAGCATTAAGGAGGCAGCTTAGAAAAGTAGCACTAAAAAAGTCTGTAGATGGTAAGATTACACATGATTTTAACTTTTTCTAAGTTTGGTTTTTTGTCCCTTTAAATAAACCTAAAATGTGGGGAAGGGAGGTGGGTAGTAAACTAAGAAGGTCACGCACAGAAGTTTAAGTCATCCTTCATGCAACTTGTCATTGTTGCAGGCACCTGCCACTCACAGGCACCCATGCCCACTTGCTGGAACAGCCTTTTTTCAAGATGAGACTCCCTCAAACATAAATCACTGCAATCATCCACACTGTTATTGCCTACAAGGCCTACACTGCAAATGGAAGCTGCACAAAAGCCGTGGTCACTCCAGAATAAGGCTTCCTCCTTGTCCCACAAAACATGCCTTTTTGCATAGCTACAAGCCCGACCTAATTGGATGCACTTTGCCCACAATCATCACAGCAAGCTTTTGCTCACCATGTCTTGCCTCACAATCCCCTGTCACCTCCAGACAAGGCTCCTTCCTACATATCCCCACTCCTTTCTTGAGACTTTCTCTCCCACTCAGTGGTGGCTTCTGCTTTCCAAACAACCACTTTTCCCAAGGCTGGAAGCCTACTCCAAACACGAGGCACTCCACTCATGGGTAAGGGCCCCCCACATAACAGGTCCTCTCTTGGAAGACAAGCCCACCAAAACATGAGGCACTTAGCCCATGAATAGCATCAGCACACTCTCCTGCCACCCCCCACCACCTTCACACCATATGGCAGCTGCACACATGCATGTGCAAGCCTTTCACAAGGCTGTCCTTCCCCCAGCAACTCACTGCTCACAAGCCCACAAGCTTTCCTCAATCCCTTAGCCCATGGACCCATGCTGCCACAGCATTCTTCACCCTGCCACCTTCAAAGGCATCGTCTCCTTCTGGACAAACCCATTCATCTGGTCCAAGCCATCCCCCCTGCCCCTGATCCCTTGTTCATAGACTGCAAACCCACCCAAATACTTATTCAAGGGTAACTTTGCTGGCAAACACCATCTGGTGAGCACCCTTCCTGTGGAGGGTCCCTTCCTGCTCTGCACCTTTCCTGTGGAAATCTTTCCTGACACCATGCAGTGAGTACTTTCTCCACAGGCCCAAAAAATCTGCTTCAGAGGAGACCCTCAGCCTCTGAACACTACTGCAGCCTCACTCCTGCTGGTCCCACAGCAAGCAGAAGCTGCTCACAAGCATGTGTCATCCTGGGATGAGGTTGCACTGCTCCTGGCAGTTCATGTCTCACAAGGGTGCAAGCCTGCCCAAAAGCTGTCCCCTCACTTTAGGAATCCCACCATGGCATCTTCCACTCCTGATGGCAGAGGATCCCACAGAGGATGGGGATCCTCTGCCAATCCTTAAGAAGGCTCCTGCCCAGCCCTGCAGGACATACCCTCCTCTCCGGCACAAGGCCTTCTTTCTCCATTCCATATTCTTACTTCTCTAACTCCACAATTTACTTCATTTGTGAATGAGATGCTGATCAACATGGGATCGTTGTTTCTGCGTGTACAGTTGCAAAATAGTTGTCATTATCAAAAGCATGAGAAGTGACACAAATGTTTATTCTTGGCTTTTCTTGGAGTGCTAATGATTAATTCTTAATGTTTCACACTCCCCCCTTAAAAATTGTAATACAGGCCTGATAACTAGAATGGAATGGGTTGATGACTATTACTAGGTATGATAATAGCTATAAAAAACAATCAAGTAAAGGCTTGTTTTGAAGAGTATTTTAACTTAATTCCTAGAAAGGTTCCAGTACTGCTTTGTTTTATATCCATTTTTCTCTTGTCAACCCTTTGACAGTTTATTTAGCAGTAATGTGCCAAAACTAAAGAGTTGGTTTCTGTTAGAAAGCAATCATTTTCTAATTTTTTAAATGTTTTAATCTAGTAGCTAAATGGGGGGACTAAGATTGTGAGAGACTTAAATACAGAGAAATATAGCATGCAGATATCCTTTGCGGTAAAGAGCCACATCATTTTCTATAATCTAACTGTATCCTTTACTTTCTGCAAGATGAGGGAAGTGACTTTTGGTATTTTTAAGGAACAGTTAAACACCTTAAACTCTAGAGAGATTGACATTCTCAGTGAGAACTTAGTGAATGTTACTATAGTGTTAGAATAAAACACCTGTTATCGTCTACCATAAAGCAGAGCATTTAACTTGGCAATATTTTTTGTCAATGGAAATGATCCAACTGTTTGGTGTAATATCTACCCAATAGAACACAAGCTTTGGAGCACCAATAGCTATGAAATCCTGTTTTCAAGCCACAAAAGCTCTGGACTTTGGGGCTGAATTGTAGGTATGATTAAAAATCTTGTTCCTCCTAAAAGTTAATTCTGTGGTGTGAATGAGGCAGGCTTGTTTCTGCCCAGTTCCCTCCTGTTTCAAGATTTTTCCAATTATGTGGATGTTTGATTTTTACCTTATTCCTTTTTAGCACACCTCCCTAATTACTTTGCTAATGACATTGAATAAAGTCATTTTTTCTTAAAAGGACAAAATTTTTATGTATGAAATTTAAATTTATTCTATACTAAGCTTTTAGTTTGCTGGCCCTGGTAGATTGTCACCTACTCAATTTTCATATATTTTATTAAAGTTACTCATTGAGAAACTATTTCTGTGAGTTTTCATTTCAGTACTGAATAGAATTAGTGACAGAAGACTTGAGTTGAATTGAGAATGTGGTCAAGACGTCTTTTCTTTAAAAATACCAACAAAACAAATGAGTGTTTTATGCTTACTATTGAGGAGAAGAACAGCTTCAGTATCTCTCCTAGTCTTTTTCCAAGCCTTTTATTGCTGTCATAATATTGTATTAAGGAAAGCAGAGTCAACTAAAATAACACTAATTGTATGCTTACTGAAATACAGTCATTCAAATCTAAAAACCACGTTGCACAGAACATGACCCGAATTCACACTAATAAAAACTTAGTATTGACAAAATTGCTGTAATATGTCAAGAAATAGTGGAAGTTAGAACAAAACCTAAGTTGTCTTGATCCTGGATAAAGCATCTGTAGATGGAGTTTCATTTTGCTACTATGAACTAGTTGTATTTTCTATAGCAAGTGTGCTGTAAGAACTAGCTGATTAATGATGGTAAAGTGATTTTTCGGTGCCTGTGGCTCCTGAGCTTTTGAGAGAAGTGAGAGAAAATTAGCAGACTACTAACTTGTTTTGCTGTGGCAAGTTAGTGAAAATTCAAACTCTGCTTGGCTCATAAATTAAGGTAGAAGCTAGCCACACAATTGATCCCAATGTAACCCCACTGCCCAGTGCTGCTGGGCAGGGCACAAGAATTAGAGTATAACCCATTTATTATGAAGCAGCTGAATCCTTGTGGAGTGGAATATGAGCTGGAGTTATTTGCACAGTTTTATTGGTGCAAGGCTAGAAGGGAGTTTGCTTTTCATGGAAACTCTATCAACTTTGGCCGAGGAACAGAACTTGTATTTCTTCAGAGAGTCTTACATCTTTAATATTTTCATTTTTAAGGAAACAGTGAACTGTTTCAGTGAAGTTTTTGAAGTGTACTGTATGTGTAAAAATATCGAGCACACCGAATACCAGCTAGATGCCAAAATAAATTATAGTTACAGCTACATTTACTACAAGAAATGTAAAAGTGACCTTTCAAAAACCAACTGATAAGTGAAAAGACTCTGTAATAGCACTCAGAGTAGGCATTTTCAGATTTTTCTGCATGTGTGTGGCTTAACTGAAGGTTCTCTAACTCTTCACTGAGACTGCTGTTACAGTCATTCTGCTATAACAAAGTCAGTCTGCTTTGTACTTGGGAGGATTGGAGGAAAGAAGGTTTAAAATTACAGTGGTAAAATATTTTCTCATTAGAGGTGACAGGAGAAAAAGTTACCTTTAAGTCTTGGAATCTGCCATAGCATCTGCTGACAGGTAAAGACAAAGCAAGTTTGCAGTCCTGGTCCTCAAGTAGTCCACTTCTGTTTAACAATATAAATAAATAGTAGAAATAACTGCATCTTATATACTGCTTTCATTTATCCTTTTGAACATCACCTAACTCCTTGGAACTTCCAATTTAAGACATTGCTGAGAAGGAAATACAGTTCTGGGTAAAAGAAATGCCAAGTCTACTGTAGTATAAATAATATTTCAACACAACTGGCCACAAACCTCAACTACTTTTCTGCCAATGTATTCTTAACCGGGGCAAAGTGCTGTAAGTAGTCTTATCTGCTGCTCCTTTAGCTGCCCATTCTGCTTTTGCATTCCTTGTTAACTCCAGGGCATTTTTGTCTAGATTGACCCAAAGCTTCTTAGTGATAAGGGAAAACTCATATAGTATAAGCAAGGCTGGGAGGAGAGGAAGTGTCAGGTCTGGCACTTCTGCCACTTTCATGAGTTGTGAATTGAGAGGTAAAGATGTTTTTCTATTTACACAGTTTTACAATTGTGTAACATTCTGTTCCAGACTCTTTTCTCCTTTTTCTCTCAGAGACAAGTTTGCAATTGCTTCCAAGCCTCTGTCAAGTTTGAAGTAGGCAGTGAAGACTGATGTTATTTCTCCCCTAGACAGCTGCTTGCCTTCTGTCTTACAGTACTCAGCTGTGACTAATAGCAAGGGGAAATAATGAACAACTGGAAACTGGCACAATAATATTATTCAAAGTTGTGTGTGCCATTGTCAATATGAACTCAAAAATTGAATGTCTTAGCAACCTTCCAAATTGCCTGGTTGACTCTGAAAGCCCTCTTTATTGAGACTTTGTAAAACTGTGGCATATGTTATTAAATAAACAGTTGTTGTGCTCTTAAGCTTTTCTAATGGAGATTAAAATCTTTGTCAGTTTTGCTTTCTATAGTGTGGCCTTACATAGGCCCATGTGTCTTACTTGAATGTACTAAAGAGTCTGGCTGAGATTGGAGAAAATACCAATCCCCTGAGGATGTGAGCACCTCCTAGGTTTTTTCTTTTATCTTATAGCTGTACTTTTTATCATTCTTTGAAGCAGCTGCTGGTTTTTTCTGACATTTGTCGTTTCAACACATAGGATTCTAACACTGACTTCTGGTCAAGGCTTTGCATTCCAGCAGTGTTGAAATCCGGCCATCAGTACATCATGTGCTTTGAGGTTGGGTCCCGTGAATAATGTACAGAAGAACTGTATTTAGTAGCAGGATGCTAGTTCCACTAGTTATTTACCTGTTTGAATAGTAGGTGCTATGAAAATAAGTGAGGATTATTGAGAAGAACTTGCCATTTAAGAACTACACAACTCAGTATTTGGTAGCCTTAATGTACAGGAGATCAAATTTATTTGTGGGAAGGAGTTTCCAAGTGATGGCTATGCAGAGAAAGGAGGCAACAAATTCTCCATTAGTTGCAGATAGATCTGACTGTGCTTTCTTGAAGCCTCACTGCCTCTGTCCCTCCTAGCTCTGGGAGTGCCCCAGATCTGCAATCAGGGTTTGTTCTATGCAGAATTGAGTTTGCTGTAACGCCTCAGATAACAGCAGCATGTCAATGTCTTTAGCTTTTAGCCTGTTAACACACTAACTGGTATTTTTCAAGTGTCCTTCAAGTAGAACATAAAATTTTTCAAGTAAAAATAGTGGAATATTGACTCTATTGAATATTTGTAACATTTACTTGATCAGTGATTGTTTCAACTCAGTAACCTTCTAACTTTTGATAAATCTTGCTTTCACTGTAACACTGACTGTTACAATTGGCTTTGTAACAGTCAGAGCTTCTAGAATCATATGACACTTGACAGTCTTGCTTTCTGTCTTAAAAAAGAATTTCTAGTTCATGAAAACAAACAAAAGTGCACTGCAAAGGTGGTGAAAAGACTGGGGTTATTGCACACTCATTATTAACTTGACCTGTTTGGCAAAGGTAAGTAGCTGATCGTTGGTTTTAATGTTGAGATTTTTATTTAATAATGCAAGAAAATTAAATTGTTGCACATGGGTTTTTTTTATTTCTGTAATGCTTTTCTTGTGACTTGAGATATGTTTCCTGCGTTCTTCCAAGATCTGTTATGATTACATCATTGTCTTCACTTCTTCATGCTGTACTCCAAAATATTGCTTTTAAAAAAAAAAATAAAGCCACTTTACATGAAACCTTTTAGATTCATTTTCTAGAGATACATTTAAGAAAAGACACTGTTCTTGTTTAAGGGAACTTAATGAGGAACTCTGGTATAACTTGCTAGAAGTCACTTAGAAGTCAGTTTAAGGTACTTACAAACAGATATATACCTGTCATGCCTAAAGAATACCTGTGCCAAAACCTCTACCATATGTGAAACTGCTTGAAAAACACCTTTAAGTAGAATAGTGAAAAATAGCAGTGTAGTGAGATTAATATACTAGCTTTCTCTATATTAAGGTATATTGGAGGGCTTGTATAGATAAAGCTCTTCTTTTGTCTTGATGTTTGATCTCTTTAATGAAACTTGTGAGTCTAAATTTTCTTCTAGTTTTATAAATGCTGATGTTATCTGAGCTATGCATTTTAATTTCACATAATATATTTGACTTGGAATTATGTGTTTTGTCACTAGCAAAGATTTCACTTCACATTCTCCACTGCAACTTTCTCTACTGAATAGAAATGAAAGTGTGTATGGGATCTACCAAATACAGATTTAGAATGCTAATTCTAATCCCCTTTCCTTCTGGGTGCTGATTGAATTTAGTCTTAGTGAATTATACTGCTGTTAGATTTCAGTTCAGTTAGTTTAAATCCTGGTGGATGGTTAGAATGTGCCCAGATATTGTGAGTGCCCTGCAGCTGGGAAAATGTAGCAGAGCATTTCAGTAGGTGAAGGTTGACCTAGCACAGCTCTGTTATTATACATAAGTGCACAAGGAAAACTTCAATTATGTAGATTTCTTTAAATAGTTGAATGTAATTTGCAGCTGAATAAAATGCTTTGTTTAATCCTACAAAGGCCATGAAGTAGACAAGTTGATTCCTGATCACTTTGTATTTTCAGGTGCAGCAAAAGTAATAAGGATGTCAAAATTATTAGCAAATTGTATATTAAAAATAGGTGTTGGTTCATTTACTTTCAAAAATAGAGACATTGAAAGATTTTGAAAAGCCTCAGTCACACTTTCAAAATTTAAAATTTACAATAACAGAACTTTAGATGTTAGGTGCTCCAGCTTGATTAAACTGTCCATGTACTTTTAACCTAGATGTTGGAAATCCTTGAAAATAATTTCTAAGCTGTTTGCAAAATGGGATTTACTTCAATATAGGCATCTAAATTCAGAAAAGTGATTCTGGGAGCCAGTGCTGTTACCCAATCTCCAGTTAACCTTGAGAACTGGGATTTGTTAGTCTGGGGATTGTAAAGATGGGGGCAGGGAAGGTTAAAAAAGGATATTATATGGCTTTTTTACATACTGAGATAGCATTGTACCTTTGACAAGTCTCAGCATATTAACACCAAATCTCAGCATATTAATACCAAAACCCAAACAGGATGAATAAACCCTTTCTCTGCCTGGAAGCTGGTTCTGGCACCTCTCCTCGTGTTTAACACTGCTTCCTGGCTGGGTTTCTGAGCAGCCTGTTGTCTTCCACGGGGAAGGTGCATGAAGGTGCCTTTACACGATGGCCTGCTGCTAGGAATTTACCTCGTGTGAGTTGAGGTTTTTCTCCCTCTGATGGGAGCAGGCTCTTAACCATGTTTTCCACCTCATTTGTATATGACTAGAAAGCTTTAAGCTAGTTTGGCTGCTTGTTGAAAACTCTTTACTGAGCTGAAACAAATTTCACAGGAAGAAAACATGGTGTTGGTACAGAAGTGGAAGCTTGAGGCAAGGTTCCCACTTCACTTGTGTACACCAGACAATGAGGTATCACAGACATTTTTATCGTAGCTATGGTAGCAAGAACAAACCCTTAAAAGCTAAGTTAATAGCTGTTGCATGTATGAAGATAAGATTGTTAACTTAAATTTGTATTACACACTTTGCACAGGTGAAAATAACAATGTGTTGTAAGCTTTGAAGGGCATGGGGATTTTTGGGATTTAGTTAAAAGAACATCTCAGAAGTCTGTACCATAATATTTGAGGGTTTTAGTGATAGAATTCTCATTCTCCCTAAATAGATACTCTATGCTGATTTTTGATGTGCTGATATATTGTGCTCATTGGTGAGCATTCACTAGGAACTGCAACATAAGGAGAATTATCATCTTCATTGTTGAAAGATCTGCCTTTCAATATCAGGAAACATCCTGGTTTTTCACTCAAAAACTGAGACAAGTAGGCATATATTATGTGCATGCCATTGGCTAAATTGTGTTGGTAATTTCATTTAGTCTTGTAAAATCAAAAATAGATACAAGAATGCTATTCTTGCTTAAGTGATGCAATTCATAATACCCTTCTAAGATGATTAGGTAACCTTATTTAACTCTATCCTTTAGAGGTCTTTAATAACCTTAACATATCTGTCATTCCCATCTGTTTTAATTTAAGGCTGATTATGCTAACATGCTTTAAAACTGCAAACCACCTGACCATTGAATATTGTTTTAAGCAGATACAGCTTACAGTATTTTCACAATGTAAACACAAAGCTTGCTATTGTGAAGCAATTAATTTTATTAGGCTTGTCCTTGTTTAGTCTACGTGTAAGCTTGGAAAGCTATTAACCTTTTTTGAGAAGCTTTTATTGGTTTGGAATTTCCCCTCCCCCAGGCAAGCTCTGCTAACCTGCTACTGCTCCTGTAACTCTCAGTTTTCTGAATGTGTCTCCTGGGAAATAAATGAGCCCAGCTGAAGGTTAAGCTGTGAGTAGTGAGCTCAGCAGCCATCCTGTCAGATGGGCAAGGAGGTAAAGGTTTGATGCTTCCTAACAAGTAACAGGTTTGGTTGCTCTTCTTGCCTGTGTGTGAATGCAACACATGTGTGGTAAATGCCTTGTGGGGTAGGAAAGGCTGCCCTGCAGGACAGAGACAGGGCTACACTGCAAGGGTACAGGCAAATGCTGTGTTATAACCCTGCACACTATCTGGCAAGCTGGCTGCAACCCTATTTGGAGTGTCCTCATTCTAAGGTATTCATATTTTCATTATAATTGAATATTTCCTTCAAATGGAAGATTTATTGGGATTGCTAGGCTATTGATGCATTAGGTTAAAGAATATATTTCAAGACAGCACTTTTGTAATGTAGACTGTCATTTTAAAAAAGTGATTAAATTGTATGTATTGGTAACTGATCTCCATTGAATATTTTATATCTTGATATTTAAAATAAGCTGGAAAAGATAGCTAATTACAGAAGCCTTTTTCTGCTTCTGTAACTTGGTATTGCTGTGAAACAAGTGGCACGTAAATATTTAGTCAGAATTGGAAAGAAGCTGCTGCCGGGGTGATAAGGCTTATCTTACTGATGATCTACATGAGCATAATTAAGGAATGGTGAAAGGAGAGTGTAACCTGCAGATGAATAACTGGCCAGAGACCATGGCTATGCAGTGGATTACAGTAGTGGAGATGGAATTTTGGTGGAAGTGGTGCTGCTTGAAATATGCTCAGTGATAACACTGAGTAGTAACACGAGGCTACCATATTAATGATGTTAGGAGTTACGATAAAAAGCAGGTATTAGTATGTTGAATATTTTTGTTGGTCAATAAGGTGAAGCTAAAGATCTAGAGAAATTTAATTGACCAGAAACTCTGCAGGTTGTTTTTTTTCTCTCAGTGAATGTCATCTTTTGTCTTCTGTCTATAGCATCCATCTATCAGCAGAGATAGGTGTAGTGTGTTTGAATAAACACTATACTTCTAAACTGAGGCTGGAATTTCTTGTTCTGATAGTTCTGTTGTTGCAATACTGGAAAGTAGCAACAATTGTATTTAAGTAAGTGCTTACAAATAAAATGTGACACATGGTAATTACATCAAGTCAGTCTATGTGTGCCACATGGGAGGAGCATGTATAAGTGTAATACAGAAACTGATGGCATTTTTTGAAATTATAGGGACATGTTGGAGTTCTGATCTTTGCTGACTTGCTAGGATTGCATGTCCAAATCTTATTTAAGTTTATATCCTGATATGATATGCAGGAACAAACTGTTTCACTGCTTGTGTCTGTAATTTTCTCAACTTGAGCTAGTTCATATTCATACCAAAGCACTGGCTTATCTGAAGTTCAATGGATACAGGTTATATCTTGTGTTATTGGTCAAACACCTTATAGGTGAAAAGCTCACCAACCACGATGATAAATTTTCAGTTCCACATGCTTTCTTTCAAAGGCTTCTAAATTAACTAAAGTATACTCTCCAATACAGCTGTACAGTCTATAGATAATGTGTTCTCAAATGAACTGCTAAACACAGACAATTTTATTTATTTCTCTGTCAATACTGTGACCACAGAGGTTTGTTACCCTGCTTTGCTTTACCTGCCTATCCATTTCCTCATACTTTGTGCTTTGCACATATTTAGATTTGTGGGTTCTCTGCAGAAAAAAAAAAATGAAATACAACAACTTCTCATTATAGTAATTAAAAGGCATGAGGAGTTAGATATAGACAGGACTTCAAATAGATTATATTTAAGAATTAGTTTATCTAGATAGTTAAACCTGGATGTTCAACTGCTTTCCTTTAGACATCTTTAAGTGTAAAGAAAGGAAAAAAAAGTCAATGTTTTTTCCAGCTGTTCTGGGGTAGTTTGCTGTGTTTCTCTTTCATGTATATGAATATAACTATATATATGAGTATAAATATATTCAGATAACAGGAGAAATGGGCAGGTACTCAGTGCTTTTTTTATGTGCAAAATTAAAAAATGTCATCAATGATTTGCACTTTATAAAAGCAGTGGTTGGAGGAAAATTTCTTGTGGTTAAGTAACTTTGAACTGTATATTTACATGGAAGAAAAGCACTTACTTTAAATAAATTTAAATTTTTTTCTTAGTGCTCAACTTTTTCTGAGGATCACGTGCCTTTGGCAGTGCAAAAGGGAAAACCTGATCTTAAATAAACATTAAGAAAAGGTGTGCATGAGCCTGAGAACTGATTTCCTGGGGTGAATGGGTAAGGGTGAAGATGAATTCTTCAAAAGAACAAATGTGAGAAAATAAACAAAAGTACCAGTACCACTTGCAAAAGTTAATGAGCTTAATTTTTGTAATTGCATTTGTCTTCAAATGCTTTTTCTTTGCAAGGGGACAAGGTTGATGGGAAGTTAGTTCCAGAAAAGTTGCAAAGACTAGTGGACTAGAGGTGACCCTAGGCACTAAGTTTTACCAGTTTTATGGAGGAGACTCCACAGTAAGTGATTATTTCACACCCCTCTTATGAGTGTGTCTTTCTAGATACAGCCTCTTCGGCTCATAGGCTGTTTCAGTGTGATAACTGGGCACCAAAAAGGACTCCTTTTCCTATAGATCTCCCTTCTATAGATAGTATAGAAGATAGAGAGCTATACTACTGCAGCCACAGATTGGGAGGCAGGAAGCATGGGAATATCTTTATTAAAGCCTTATTAAGAGACTGCTTTAGAAAAGTCAAGGCAGCTATTTCTATTTCATGTGTAAATATGAGGACCAACAATGTTTCTTTATAGTTCTAGTGAATATCAATGCAAATTTAAGGTTCCTCTATTAATGGCACATTAAAATCATATATGGAGGCCCTTCAGGTGTTTCTATTAACAAATAATGCAGTCAGACAAGATGGATATGTAAAATATGTGATGCCATGGATCTGTTATCCATACTGTACTTAGGGTGGAAATGCTTCACAGGATCATGCTAGAGCTAGCCCAGACTGAGTGGACCAAGATGGTATATCTACCACTAAAAACAGCACATAATTTGTGTTCTTGAGGGATATTTGTCAATATCTAATAATTAGCTTTGTCAATAGCTAATAAAAGATAAAAGTCAGACTTCAGAGCACATCACACACTAAGTAATCAGAGTTCTGTAAAGTTAGACTTCTTAGATTTCTGTATGTTTTCTCATTTGTGTAGGCCTTCAAATTTATTATTACTCATACCTTGATATATACACATCTAAGCTGATATATCAGAGAGTAAAGTCAGTTTATAAAGTCAATTACTTCAATTTAACAAGCTAGAATATCACCTAAAAGAAATACTAGAAAGTCTCTGTGTTTTAAGCAAATTAAAAATTAATTTGCTAATTAAGAACTACCAGATAGTTATTTTGTTCTCCTAATATTTACTGGATTTCAGCTGTTTGAGTAGGCTGCTATTGGACAGACTATTTCTATTAAATGCTTTCCTTGAAAAGGTCTTTAAGTAATTTAACTATTACTGATTAGGGGGGAAAGGTCAATCTTTATATAGAGAAGTGAAGGATAAATTGACATAATCATCAATGCCTCAGGGCTATCACAGAAATATGTTTCCTCAGATAAAGCCAGACTTTTATAAAATTTACATTTTAATTTCTTTTGCTTGCTAGACTTAAAAACAGGCAGTGTTTTTTACAGACATATATGCATTTTGTGTATACTAATTTGGATATTGAACACATGTTCTCTTTCTGTAGAAATGTGCTTTCTTGCAAGACTGAAGGGTACAGCATACAAGATATGCCAAGCTGGTTTTATATAAAGGTAGTGCTTGCAACTGTGCTATAAAAGCTTGAAAACTGGGCTCTGTGTTTCTCAGCAACAGACATGGGGAAGCAGAGGCTTGAAGCCCTTGCCAGAAAGTCTGTGAAACACACCAAATACTTCATAAAACTATTTGAATAATATTTATATAGACTTAGAAATCTAGTGCTTCGGGGAGTCCTTTCATAAAATCCTGTTTGCATTTTGCAGTAGTAACTCTGTAGTGCAGTAGGGATCAAAAGAGCATTTATATGTCAAGGAATTAGTCTTCAATATTAGTTTCTAGAATAACTATTAGAAATAATGTAGAAGTGTTACTATCACTATCCACTGTACAGATGAAAACTTTGATGTATCATGACAATAATCTGAAATCTAGAAAATCAAAACTGCTTTAGTAATCCATGCAATTCCTGTGTTCTACTTGAGGTAAAACTATGAGGAATTTTGCCAGCATGGGTCAGAAAATTATCTGTGTCTAGGGATTCTAAAAATTTTTCTCAATTGTTGGATCACTTTGCTGAGTTGGAGTAGTTAGGTAAAAGTGGGTTTGGGAGAACTAGTGAGTGAATGTTGTTCCTGATGAATGGTGTAGCTGTGCTTTCCCATGTGAAATTTGATGAGTTTATTCTGAGCTATAAGCGATGTGGGGAATGACTCAAGTGTGAAATGCCATAACCTGATGAAAAAGAAAACTGCTGCTTATAGTGGATTTCAACAACTGAAGGGGTGACAGAGAAGAGGGTGTGTAGTCCCTCTATATATACCTCACTGCTCTGCAACAAGAGAATTCTGCCAATCTCCACTAAAATGAGAAAATGTCATTTGACTTAGCTTGCTTTATTAGCTCACACTCTGGATACAGCTGAAATATGTTTCACTGAAGTAGACACAATCCTTGCAGTATTGCTGAGAAAAGGTAAAACAGACTGAACCTGTACCATATAATTATAATACTTTTTACAGTTAATTTGATGCCTTGTCAAGGTTGACCTAGAACAGAGGCTAGATGGAGTTAAAGAATAAAGTAGGTAGTTATTAAAAGGCCTCAGTGGACATACCTTGGGCAGTACAGGAGCCCAGCCAGGGCTACACCCATGATGAACCCAAAATGGGAGACTGGTCATGAGGTCTCTCACTTTTATAAGTTCTGGTGCATTTGCATTTTGGAGTTCATTGTCCAGTTATAGCTTTAGATTATGAAGACCCATCTTTCTTGTTTTTCTCTCTTCAGTCCACGTTTTTATGCTCTTGGGCCTGAAATTTGGATCGGTTGTCCTTGGTCCCCAGCTAGGAAAGGAATTGTTTTGTCTACCTACTGTGTGAAGACAGCTTACCATCCCTTAATATGAAGTTCAAAACTACACACTAAAGCAGTATAGAATCTGAAAAATATAAAAACAAAAAACCTAAGGCATCACATTTTCCATACAATGAATATAATCATATCTTGTCAAATTAATGGAAAATGCTTTTTTGAAGTATTCTAATAACCAGATTTTTTATCATTTATTTTATGTTTCCCCAGAAGATATTGTTTATTATTCATTTCTCCAGAACACTTTTTTTTCTTATGGTATGTTCAAAAACATAAAAATCATCTCTGTCTGAGGGCTACTACCTACCAGTTGCGTGAAGTGGAGGCTGACAAAATTAAGTAGCAATCTCCTGTCTTCTCAGCCATGTTGTTACATATAACGTCAGAGTGATGCAGTGTGGTAGTCATAAATGTGGAGATCATACATATACATTTTATGCAGAGTGCCATAGCTGCAAGCAGGCTGTGCACAGGCACTAGAATTTTAAGTTCTTGTCCTTTCATAATGTCAGTATGGCTTTTGGTATAGAGTGTTTTTGCACTTGTAGATCTTGTCTGATGCATGCACGATGATGATTGCATGTCTTCAGTGAAGAATTTGGCTGAGATACTAGATCAGAAAATAAAGTGGAATATACTTTGTAGATATACAATGATTTAATTAGAATTTGCTAGTTTTGCTTAGAAAATATAGTTAAAAACAATATGGATGTAATGCTCAGTTTTTCTGTTGGAAGAAGAAATGCATGTCAGCCAGCTACCCTAAATTACCTACTTGAGGATCCTGTGAGATCTCATTAGATGACAGATTTGATTAGAATAATGCTGTAAAGAACAGAGAGCTCAGTTCTACCTCCACCACAGAATTTTGGACCTAAAACCATTTAGGATTAAAATTTTACAATGCCCTTTGTTACTTTGAACTGAGCACCCTAGTCTTTGGTCTAATGCTATCACATTTAGTACACTATGCTTGGTCTTAACTCACAGAGCACAAAGGAGAATTTGAGCCCTTAGAACTAAAATTAGAAAACACCTTGAGCTGGTACCTGGAACTATTAGTTAAGTGTTTCCTAGGATGGTAGGAGGGTATCTTGACCCATGAACTAAGGTATGCCCCAAAAAAGTGGTTTGCAATTGTTAAATTAATGGAAAATGCTTTTCTGAAGTATTCTAATAACCAGATTCTAACAAACAGGAAGGAACCTCTTCTGAAGGCCTAATAGAAATGGTTTTACCTAGAATCTGTAACTTTTGCATCCTGTAAATGAGTTGATGTAAACACACCTTAAATGTCCTGTAAAACTGATTATGTTTACAATTAGCTGTTGCTCTGAAATCTGTTTGAACACCTGAAAATTTTACACTTGCCTTTTTAAATTAAAGTAGTTGTAACTATTTTAATTTTCCATTGTATTTTACCTTAAGACACAACAGAAATAATATTTTGCAGTTTCCTGTAAAATGAGAAAGATCATATTGGAAAGCTGAGGCTGAGAAGAATTTGCTGCTTTCAAGTCATTGTGAATTGGTGGATTCAGGTTACTTTAAGTAGCTATGTACTATGTTGCAAAGGTGGAAAGCTAATGAATACACAGATCCCAGAATAGAAGATACTGTGTGCTGAAGTAAATTGATATTCTTGAGCTTCTATTAAACTATTCCCCTGAACAGACCTGAGCTAACATCAGAAATTGTGGGAACTGGCTTGCATTCAGGATTCTGTTTTGGTCTATTCATATTTTGTGAAAAGGGGTGGATTGGAAGAAACTCTTTTATATGCAGCGTAATGGCTTACTCAGAAGGTATGAAAACATGAATAAAGATTTTTTGAATTGAGATGATTGAATGAAAATGCATGTACTTTTGAGACTGATGGTCACAAGCTTCTTCTAGCCTGATGTTGGCATTCAGATGCAGTCAGAGAACTGACTTAGCTTCACACAAGCTAACACAGAGCTAGATGCACTTAAACAGAATTTATGCTGAAATTTTTGCTAGAAAATGAGTCATATGGACATTGTTCCACTGTGTCTAGTCTCTGGACATCTGACCTCTGAGAACCAGTTTATTATGCTTTGGGTATTTCTAATGACATTTTTCTGCAGGGACCTTTTTTAATGCAGCATTCCTAAGACAAGACATGAAATTATTTCAATCCAGAGAATAATTCACTTACAGTAAGGGCATCCTGGC
The DNA here is from genome assembly GCA_024362935.1 of Setophaga petechia. NCBI lineage: Eukaryota > Metazoa > Chordata > Aves > Passeriformes > Parulidae > Setophaga > Setophaga petechia. The sequence goes on from JANCRA010000001.1 coordinate 29,031,986, forward strand.
CTGTAACAGCAATAGCGGGGCCAGCAGAATTAAAAAAGGGGTCTTTAATGATGCTGTATTCCAATTGTACCAACTTTTTCCATGTATAGCTACATGTAGAAATACAGTTGTTATTAGAGCCTGCAGAATTTTTCAGAACAGTGTCCCATAGGTGAAGAGCTGCAGCGCAGTAATATCTCTTTAAGCATGGTCTCTGTGCAGAGGGCTTGATAAAGCACTATATCAGTTATATATCAAAGTCATAGAAACTAATTCAAACACTACATAGCTTGGCCTGACTACTAGGCTATTCATTAAGCTGGACTTTGAGCAAGATACTTCTCATGGAAATAAATACTTTTCAGGATTCAGGTTAAAATATTAGATGGTATGTAATAGCTCTGCAGTTTGTAAAGATCCTTAAATACCTAGTGTCTAATCCTGGCCTGCTGAAGTTGTACACAGAAAGTTTTTATACACAATAACTTCAGCATTTAGTACAGGCACCAGTCAGGTGAGCCAGGAGCTCTGTATGTCACTCCATGATTAAAGTAAGTCAGGAGCATTGCAGAAACAGCCATATCAATATCACTTCAGTGTGAGTATCATATTCACTGAGCTGTAAAAAAAGATGTGTGTACATATTTTTTAGTCAGCCTATATAATCTGAAATAGTGTCATGAACATGGATGTGGAGTTGCTTTAGACAGAGATCTGCCTGAAGAGCAGGAAGGGTTTAAAGATTCAGTTGAGACTGAACAGTACTTTGAAATGTAGTTTTTGCAGAGCACTGTATGTGCCATCTGAGCAGCTAAACTTGCTCTGTAATATATGGACTGACATAAACTGGTGATGCCAATGTTATACAAGAGTAGTGTGAATTGGGACTGCATGAGAAGAGTCTTCCTGTGTGACACTGAGCCTATGAAGGACTCTCTGCACCTGCTGCTCTAGCCACTATCCAAGTCTGCAGGACTTGGAACTTAAATGTGTACATGCCTGAGAAAATCCTGCCTGCCTGATGTGCTTCTTAAAAGGAGAGAGCTTGCAAAGACCTGTAGGTAGCCTGCCCAACTGTGGTACTTGTCTTTGCTGTTGTTTGAAAAAACTCGGTAGTCTTCAAAATGAATCAGTCTACTTAAGCCTGACATTTATGTCTTCAACAGAACACAGGGAAACTGCAGAAGATGCTTTTTATGCCCATCTGTTCCAGAAGCATGGCAGGCTTCAAGACAGTTTTAGCTTAATATGCTGCTTAGGATGTGTATTGGAGGGTTAAAGATATCAAGTATCCTTTTCTCAAAGAGGAGTATCTCTTAGAAGTCAGGTGAAAAACTTAGGAGATACTAATTTTGAGTTATTCACTGCTTTTCTTTAAGAACAAATACTAATCAGATCAAATCCAACTATTTTCCCCATATTTAGAGTGGGAAGTAATTTGAGGTTTTACTTGCTGATGACTACTAGAAGTAGTCATTTTAGCTGACTAATAGTCTTTAAATTTGGAGCATGACCAACTTTTAAATACTTTAGGAAGTGAGCAATTTTTTTTAAAAGAAAGCTTTATAAATAATTTTTCAAAGCCTACTTGTATGAATTCATTAAAATTATTTAAACAACAGGTAAAATTACCTATGTGCAAAAAAACAAAGAGTATAGTGCTCAGCCTGCTGTCTCAAGCAGACCTTTGTTTACATGTGATGGACTTGTTTTGATGAGTCAGATTTCTCTGCAAGGGAGAAATCTTCAGAATTGTCTTTGGATAGAGAAGTTGAGGTATTGCATTTTGCTCTCACTCTATCAACGTCACTTTTTAAAAATTTTACTCTAGCTGTAAAAGGTCTTGTGCCAGGAACTTTTTATTAGAATTAGGATATCACTGTAGGAAGGCTGCATTTACTGCAAGATTTATTGGTGCAAGTCATGTGCTAAGAATGTTGACTGTTTTGTAATTTGATATGTAAGACACCTGGCAAAGCTGTTCAGTAGTTTTTTCTTAGCTTACCTACAACAATACTAATTATCTGCACATTGCAGCATCCACTTGTTTCCAAGTTTCTGAATAATATCACTGTACTGATTTAAGTGCAGTATCACACCTCAGTACCAAAATACAGCACACCCTAATTTCTTATATAATTAAGTCTTACATAAGCTTTAACATTTAAAACAGAAGTGGCATCTCTACAGCTGTTTATCTCCAGAGCACAAAGGAATAGAACATATGTTGACATAAGTTGCAATACTGTAAATCCTTACAGAATTTCAACATCAGGTATGTCACCAAAAAAGCTGTGATTTATAAGTTTAGAACTTTCATTTTTTTTCTAGTTTTTTATTTCAAGAACATGTGTACCTTAATAATTACACGCAAAAGATGAATCTAGTGGAATCTAATTCAGAATTCTTCAGCACTAATTAGGGAGAATAGGCTTTAAAGAAAGCTGGGATCAATGGAGTCATGGGATTTTTTCCCCCTGGGCACACTCTCCCAAGTGGTTACTTGATTGTGACGATGATCTTTAAAATGCCCTTCTTGAAAAATGTAACTATGAAAGTTAGAGTGAGCTTTAATGTTATTAGTAACTTATTCCAGGATTCTGTCAGCTGCTGACATTGGTGGTAATGAAAATACAGCAGAATCTGTGAAAACAAATAGACAGTGGCAACCACCTGCATGGCCTTTCCCCTCTCAGTAAATTTTCATGCAGTGATTTCAATATAAGGTGAATTCCTAGTGAAAAGTATTCAAGTTGTCAGGCAAAAGGCTGAAAGTCTGCTCCCCAGTTCAAATGCTTCTGAAATAGTTGAAATGTTCCCCATTTTTCTAGAGTTAACAAATCCCAGAGCACAAAGTCTGGAGAAGTTGAGAACATGGAACTGTTGAGAAAGAGAGGGAAGGGGCTTTATTTTCTTGTATAACTTGCACACTTTCAGCAAATTTATGATTTCTTTTGTATCTTACATGTCAGTAAGCAAACTGGGATCTATAAATATTTGTAAAATGAAACGTCTCATCAATGGTACATTGTTTCAGGTATTAGCTAACTGATAATTATAACTAAGCATGTGTCTGTCTCTTGACTCTTTAAATTTATCACCAACCTCAATCTCATGTTTTCTGTTGGTTTTTATTATTTTCATTACTGCATTCCATCTTTGCTATCTGTCTTCTGTGACCTTGTTTATCCATGGATGATCTGAATGTCCATGACCCCATCTTGCTTAACAGGGAGCATGTCCTTTATGTCTGTCAGTTTTCTTTGACCTCATCTTAGTAATGCCTGAAAGATTTTTCTGCTGTATTTTTGCACAACTCTAATAAAGCAGCTTCAGTTGGTTCTGCTATTGCTAATCATCTGCAGCTTCTTGTGGCTGCATCAATGTACCTTTAGGACAAAAATCTGTCCTGCCTCTAGTGTGACTTATCTTTCATGAAATAAGGCTTCTTTGCTTATTATCTAATTTTCCTAAGCTTGATTGAGACCTGTTTCCACTTGAATAAAGTATTTTAAGTATTTCCAGTTCAAAATAAAGGGCTAAATTCACATTGTTCTTGAAAAGGAAAATATTTCATTTTATTTTTTTAATACTTCATACAAGAGAAAACAAAGCTCTTCTTCCCCAGAAGAGCATTGAACTATATTGGGACTCCCAAAACAGAATAAAAAGAAGTCCTAAAGAATGATAAACTTAGAAGCCCTAAAAACTAAGCTCTCTAGTTACCAGGTTCTCAGCTTTGTGTGGTTAGGAACTTAAAGGTTCATCAGGAGGCTCTTCTTCCAGATGAGCAGAATGCCTGCTCTCATGCTGGCTGGAGTGACTGGAAATCTGCATTCCACAGCTGCTGGTAAGGACATAGGCAGATTTCCTTGGTCTGAGAAAGTTCATCAAGATCAAAATATTAGTGCCAGATATTGAGGGATCTATTATTTTTGAGTAAGGAACTATGTTGGAAAACTTAGAGCCACCCTACTTTCATAAAACCTGTTTATAAACAGTTATTTGAAGGGATCCTTAGGTGCCAGTGTGTTGCATTTATGTACTGGCATTTTTATTTCTGAGAGTTTACATGTTGCTTTATGTAATATTTACTCCGGAAGGCATAGTCCTGAGTTGGATAACTGTTGGGCAACTGCTGGTTACTCATCTTTGTAAATTAGTTCACCTATATAAAACAGTGGACTTAAAACTAAGTCTTTTTCTCATTATTTCTTTATAGTACATCTCCTGCAAGGACTATTAGCTTTTTGTAATTTGTCCAGAACTTAATCTCATGTGGATAATCATGTAGAATGTTTAATGTAACTCCATTTGCTTCTTTGCAAAAAATCAGCTTATGATTTTCTGCGGTAATTTTGACTACTTATTCAAATGAGTTTCATTTCAACACAGCTGGATGCATCTGAAATTAGAACTCAGTTCTATCTGAAAAAAAGACTTAATATTTCCCCTGTGTTGCTCTAGGAACTGAGGTCTGTTAATCGTAAGGTCTTGATGGCTTTATAGGTGAAATGACATCTCACTATAAGAAAGTATTTCTGCTTGCATCATTCCATGTCTTCATTTATTATCTTTGAATAGATATACAATATATGGTTACTCATTAGATAATGAAAGCTACATAACAGTTCAAAGCTCCTAGCATGTAAAAGGCAGGTTTGACAGTCAAAACAGTCAAGTCCACTGGAATTTTGATTTTTTTGTTGTTTTTGTTGTTGCGTTTTACTCTCCTCAACCATCAAGTGATCATTATATTTATTCGTGTAGGTAAGCTTCTGAGACACTTAATTATAACTCTTGCATTGATGAAAAAGTTCAGCAATTTTTGTAGAATCTTTGAAAATGCTTTTATGAAGCCATAGATTTCTTTTATTTTTTTCATTATTGAAAATTAAATATTCCTAATTAGAAAAGCTTTGACACAGATTTCTAGATCTGTGTTACTGTAGAATTGTAATCCAGAGTAGAAATAGTAGAAGCTTTCAATAGCTGTGGATTTAGGGCACAATTATTTTAACCTAAAGTATGAAGCTGAAAGGACAATTTTCCAGCTTCAGTTAAATTGTTTGTTTCCTTCCTATGCACTGAACTTGGCAGCTGTTCTTATACTCAGTGGGTCAAAGTATGTTCTTGGCTTTGTTGACCCAGCTGTGCACTGTTACAGCTTGTGTGGAAATTGGAAGAAAATAATCCTATCAAATATCTTATGGAAACAGTTCATTTCAAGCAAGACAACTAAATTGTAAATGCACGAGTCTTTACAATGTAGATCAGAGTTCTCAGTATGGGCAGAAGGAATAGCCCTTAAAAAATGGAAACTGCTGCTGAGGGGCAGAGATGTCCTCTGTTTACTACCACTGCTAATAGCCTGAATTTTTCTTCTGAGCAATTAGATGTTTGTGAAGCATATGGTAAGTGGTTTAATTTTCAGTATACTTGAGGAATTTTTTTGCTTAATGAATGAACAAAAAGCTTTGCTCACTTAGGAGTAGTGATTTGGTTAATGAAAGTAACTTCTAAATAAAAACATGTAAAGGAACCAGTTACAGCAATCTAGGCCTGTTCACCAAGTGTTTCAGTGTGGATTTGGTACAAAGAGCTTTTAGGAGTCTGGGAGGAAGAAAGGACCACTAAAGCTAGTAAGAAAAATGCCAGGTAGGCAAGAAGTTTCATGTAGAACACTGATTGACCAGACTGGAAGTTGGCCTTTCCTGTGTTTGGGCACTACACCAAGTGAGGAGAGATCCATAAAACAGCTCTGTGACATGATAGTAGGGTTACTTCATATTCTAATCCAACAGTGAGGAATCCTTTCTGTAGTAGCTCTAAGCAACTTTACAGTGTTTTCTTGTCTTAGTTTTTATTCTCATGCAATGAAGTCTGAAAGTTGTATCTGACTTAAAAATCCAAGAAAGTGTGTCCTGAGAGGAATCTCAATCATACTATCTTTGTAAGATTGAAAGTAATCTATCAAGACTTCCTTGCTTTGTATTTTATGCATCCTCAAGAAAAACAATGGATCACAGAGATATTTAACAGTGAAACAGAACTACAAAATGTATATTGTCACTACCCAGCAGCACCATGAATACTGCCATGCTTCCTTTGCCTTTACCTTTCCTATTTCTAGATGGGATAAAATAGATGATGTAGTAAATTTTGGATTGGACAGGCAGATAAGGACTAATGCCCAGTGTGCAGAATATTCAGGACTGTATCTTATGACATAGTTCAGTGGGATTCTGTATTAGATTTTCCTAGAGCACTTGGCTTAAAAGTTGTTGTCCTTCAAGCAAAACTTTGATGATGAGCTTGAACACTGCTCCTGCAGACAAAAATACAGAATGCTTCAGTCTTGGTTCTTTTGATACTGAAGACTTCTGCTGTACTTCAGTTAGTTGTTTGTCCTGAGTGTTTTATGTGTGAGGTGGAAGATAGTGCATGATTTCAGGCTCGTAAAATATCACCCTTTTGTAAAGACTTAAGGGGTTCTTCTCACTCTCCATATTGAGTATTCAAAAATTTTACATGCAAATATTGCATCAAATCTGTCACTGTATGGATATGGCCTGAACACCATTACTACTGCATTGTATTCCTGCTGCATGGTTCTAGTTTTCCTAGTTTTGTTTAAGGTTATTGTGGTGTTTTGAATTGGAAAAGACAGTCTTACTGAGCCCAAATATTTCCGAGAAACATGGATGCACAAGATGCAATGGGAGAGCTCTTGCCTCATCAATACATTTAGGAGACAAAATGATTTCACCAAAAAAATTGCTACCACTGTGCATGTAGCTCATTGTTGTAGGTAGTTTATGTGTAGATGTAAGCTAGTCCATTCTACCACCCTGATATGAGAATACATGTGTGTAGTCTTTCTCAGAACAATGTCATAATAAATGATGTGTGCTTGGGGTGTATCCCAAAACCATTCTGTAAAAACAGTACTTGAATTTTAAAATTCATGCGATGCGATGAGAAGGAAATTAAAATTACCCCTAAAAAACCTGTAGCACTTGAGTTTCCCTGAAATGTGTTCTTAAGGCTTATTATTCAAAAGATTAGTGACCTAAAGCAAAAAATTCACTTTTTTGCTTTATGCAAAGTATTGGAATGGATCCTGATATTTCCAGGTGGAATGTGCCTGGGCTGTTCTGGGCCTTAGCTTCTTGGCCGGAGGCAGCAGCTGTGGCATCCACCACAGGGATACCTCTGGCCAGCTGGGAATCACAGCTGGGCACTAGAAACCAAGCCCAGGCTTGTGGGAAGCTCAGTTTTACCTCTGGTGAAGGTCCTTAGGCGAGGTGAAGAGAAAGGAGATGGTTTCTGATGGAGGGTTAAAATCCAGAGCTTTATTCCAAAGACACTGAGATCTGAATCATGGTAACAGCTCCAACAGAATAAGGAGCACATCTTCTGAGGTTCCTTTTAAGCTCAGGGAGAGGAGGAGGGAAGGACAGGGAAGCCACCAACCCATTGGGAGGAGGTGGGTCTCAGGGGATAATGACACTTGGCTAACCCAATGACACCCAGGGTGAGGGGCATCTTTTGAACTTCTGCCAACCACACGACAGCCTTGCTGGAATGTTAGGATTGACTGACAGCACTTACGGGAGACAAGGGGGAGGGGAGGCTGGCACATCTGAGGGAAAGGGAAGTCTAAGACCCGATGTTGCAATGCACTGCAGCAGCAAAGTACACTCAAAGTCTGTTTCTAAACAGACTTTGTGTTGAGGGTATATTAAAGAACTAGTAATATTAACAAATCCTGGTAATTAGTGTTGAACAGTATAAATGTGTTTTCTTTAGCACCACAATGCTATGGTCACTTGAACTGCAGTATAAAATTCTACAGTTCAGAGCTCTGAACATGCAGTAAGGAATTTAAGTTCATTATAAGCAGCATTATAAAGAAATGGATCTTTCTTTCAACTAGAATTACTTCATAGCGTCATCTGAAATTACTATTCCACAGCTAAAAAATCTGCTGGTTTTCTGCAATATTACCTTCTGCAGGAAAATATTTCAGCTGCCCTGGACTTTGAACCATTCAGTTAACTCTGTGCTGTAATGTCATAACTATTCAGGTCAGACTAATGTGTTCTCTTTGCCCTGCAAGGAATTAGTACTGGAGATTTAGATAACCTTCTTTAGCTGAAGAAAAATATAAATGTAGGAAATGTGAGGCTGTAGATCCTGCCCTGAAAGGGCAGGGCAGGAGGGTTTACTAGCTGACGATTTACCTAAAAGTCAAGCGAATTGATTAAGTGGCTGGAAGATTAAAAAGTGAAATACTATTATATTTTACTGCATCCTTCAAGATGAGAATCTCTGGCTGAGTAATAAACACTGATCTCATTCTCAACTGGGGGAAAGTCTTCTAAAAAGACATTTTATGGAGATAAATTTTGGATGTTCTTGCTGTCTTGATCCAAAGTATCTCCCCTTTCACTGAGCTTTGTGAATAAAGCTTTGAGGGATGGGACAGTACTGGTTGGGTTAATATGTATGATGAAGTATAATTGGTTGATATAAAAAAGAGAGAAGAAGATTATATGCATCAACAACTGGAAAATGTACTGGAATGTAGAATGTAGATTAAAGTATTCTTATATTAATTCCTCATAAATTGTTCTATTAAGCATGACTCTTGTCCTTTTTATCATGCCACTTGCTTGACTACCCTGAATTTCAATTAGCTAGTTGCATTACAAGCTTTAACTTCATAGTTTGTCCCAATTTTCTTTCTGAAGAATTAATTCTGTGTGTTTACTAAACTTCGCAAAGTTACACTTTGTTCTTTATCGTAAGTCAAACATCTCTGCTTCTGGCACTGTGTAGCTCTTTTATTCCAGCCTGAATGGTCTATGTGCTCTCTCCTCCCATTTGTTGAAATAAATGGGAGAGCTTTCTTTTCATCTGTGGTTTCTACACCACTATAATATTCCCTTTGGCTTTTTTAATTAAATTCAGAAAGCTAAACTTTTATCTACCAGTTCTCTGGCTATCACTTTTTTTTTTTTCTTATTTGTTCTGAAATATCTGGGAAAGCAGTATGAAAGCTGCACTACTGATATTTGAGTAAAATATTTGCTCACTGTAGTTTTTCTTAGCACTGATTTCAGTTTTATAGATTTTATAGTCCATGTCAACAGTTTTTTAAAGCTAGTATAGGTGGTCAGCATGGAATCTTCAGTTGCTGATGACTTCTATAACGGTGAAGGCTTTTGAAATTTCCTTCCATGTAAAATTTTATCTATAGCTTCTGAAAATCTGAGTTATCTCCAAGAAAAGCCAGTAACACTTACAGATGTAATAATCTCCAACTATGGCATGCCTATGCCTTTCATCATATGTATGCCTGTAGTGGAACAAAACTATGAGAATTCACATAGCAGAGTAGTGGAATAATTCATAACATCAAAATGCAGTCTAGTTTCTGAAAAACTAAGGAGGCTGACTTTGATCTGCAGCTATTTTTAGTGTGTGAACACATGGGCTGAGGTATTCTTGTCTAATCATACTGGAGGTGATTTTCCAAGGGCGGCCACAAACATTTCAGATGGTTCTTAGCTGGAATGGATCGATCCTAGAATGGACAGATCCTAGAAAGATAGAGCAGATAGTAGCAAAACTCTTTTGTCTCAGATGTGGGGATGACAGTAGCCAAGACCAGAGGTTGCATTCTGAATCTGGTATATATTAAATATACCAGATTACTCTTTCTTGATAAGACTGATTCTTGTTAGTGGCTCAGCTTTTAAAATAATCCTGGAGAACAATGGGAACCAGAGCACTGTTGAAAAAATGATTTGGTTGTACTCTGCCAAGTATAGCAAATATACTACAAAGATAACCAAAAATCACAGCATAAGGCTCACATTTATTAATCCAGTTCTTTTTATTAAAAAGACTTTAAAACAAAATAATCTAAACCCACAAAGATACGAATATGGAAAACACTGGTCTCTTTATCCCACCTACAATTACAAAATACCAACTTTTGCAACTTCTCCATGAGTATCAACAAGGGTAGATTTTTCTTAACATAGCAGTGAACTCCTTTTTGACAGATTCAATTAAGCCAATAGGGTAGACTGATTCTTAATAGTCCACTTTCATGTAAACTGCAGATTTTTGATGGAAAGACAAATAAAGACCCTGGCCTTGATAACAACATACACACATGCAGTATTTAACCAACTCAGATCCCTGTACTTGCGATGCTGACAGGAAAGTAAGAAGTCACTCTTTTCAGACAATCCTTTTTATGGATTCAGTTGGACACTGGAGAGAGCCTGTTCTTATTTAGGGCAGTATGAATTTTTGTGTTAGAACAGAAACTTTTAAACGGTGTGTGAACTAGAGATTTTTGTGGTAGGAGAGTTTAGAAACTATTAAATCAGACTAACTTCAAACTTTAGAACAAAACTTTATTAAATTCAAGCATTAACAAACGAGTAATTTTTGCCTGTAAGGATAATGCAATTACTGTACACCAAACTGGCCTTTAAGCATGCCTTATGCTAGCTGCAAGTATACAATATCTGAGAACTTGAGCTGTGTACTTAGAACTGGTGAAAGTTGTCTTTGATGCTCTCAATCAAGGTGGTCAAGCCAATCAGGCTTTAATTCTGAGAGATTTCTGAAATAGAGTGTATTTCTTTTTCTCTTCTTCATTCTTAGTTTTATACTTCTTGCAACCCTATCAAAAAGGAGGATCTTGCCTGCTCTTTATCTTGTTTGGGGGGGGGTTTCAGTCATTTTTCTTAGATATTTGGCACAATATCCCACTTCTTTACAGTCCTGTGTTGTTACATTGTTCCATGTCTTGGAATTTTAACTCTAATGCCTCCAAAATGCAACTACGTGGATAATCTGGACAAGAGGACCGAGCGCACCCTCAGTCATTTTGCAGATAACATTTAAGTTGTGTGGGAATGTTGATCTGCTGGAAGGTGTGAAGACTCTGCAGAGGGATCTGGGTGGGTTGGATCAATGGGCTGAGGCCAAAGGTATGAGGTTGAGTAAGACCAAGTGCCAGGTCCTGCACTTGGATCACAACAGCTCCCTGCAGCACTACAGGTTGAGGGCCGAGTGGATGGAAAGTGGTGCATGAGAGCCAGGACCTGAAGGTGCTGGTTGACAGCAGCTGAACAGGAGCCAGCTGTGCCCAGGTAGCCAAGAGGGGCAACGGCATCCTGGCTTGTATCAAAAAAAGTGTGGCCAGCAGGACCAGGGCAGGGATTGTCCCTCTGTCCTTAGCACCAGTGAGGCCACAGCTCGAGGGCTCTGGGCCCTCACTGTGTCTGGCTCCGGGTCTCTCACTACAAGAAAGACACTGAGGTGATGGAGCAAGTCCAGGCAAGGGGAATGAAGCTGGTAGTAAAGAGTGTAGAGAGGGAGTCATATGAGAAGGGGCTGAGGGAGCTGGGGGAATTTAGCCTGGAGAAAAGGAGGAGATGTTACTTCTCACCACAAATACCTGAAAGGAGGTTGTAACCAGGTGGGAGTCAGCCTCTTCTGCCAGACAGCAAGGGAAAGAGGACGTGGCCCCCAGCTGCACCTTGGGAGGTTAAACATCAGGAAGAATTCCAGAATTCCTTCACATAAATGGTTGTAAAACATTGGAATTGACAACCCAGGAAGGTGCTGGAGTCACTTTCCCTAGAATTGCTCAAGAAACACCTGGGTGTGGCACTTAGTGCTATGGCCTAGTAGACAAGGGGGTGATTGTTCCGAGGCTGGACTCAAAGATCTTGGGATCTTGGAGATCTATTCCAACCTAAATGATTCTATGATTCTATACATAATTTTATTTATGCTTTTGATGGTCATATTGCCTGTAATTACACAAAATTGTTTTGTTTGGCTGCATCGTAAGTTACAAGGTATTTGTGTGCTGTTTGCTGTGGTTTTTGTATAATATTAACATAAATATTAAATATAACCAGATTACATGTATTTACTGGTATCACAGCACTGTGCTTTTAGTTATACAGGGAGAAACGGAAAACCTTCTGTATATTAAATGTAAGAATTCAATTAATTTGAACCTCATCCTGATATTACTCATTATGAGAGTGCTTCTCTCATAAAATGAGAGTGAATTCAATCATGTTTTAATGCAGTCAAATCACAAACTCAGATGAAGAGGAAAAATTGTAAAAAACATCAAGAAAAATATTCACTTGACAGGTTGACCAGAAAGTGGATCAGGGCTTTTGATGAATAATTGATGAATAATGACCAGAACCTGAACTCCCTGGATAATATTGTGCTTAAAAGCTTCATCTCCTTTTAGGTTCTGATAGTAGCAGATGGGTTTACTTCTGTGTGTTGCAAAGACTACATTTTCTGAAACAACTGAATGTGAAGAGGTAACAGGCTTTACAAACAAAGATTTTCTTCCAAGAGGGTTTTAGGTTTACTGCTAAACTGGAATATGATAAAGCTCTGTCTTATCCAGAGCTTGTATATAATATCTAGGCTCAGGGAATTTTTATACATCTATGGGCTCTGAACCTATATACATACCAAAATAATATGAAAATACCTGATAGTGGCCTCAACAAAAATGTAGATATCAAATTTTCTATCATGAAGAAGGTGTTAAGCCATGATTAAATGTCTTTGTAAGCAGCTGTGGACCAGTTGCTTATGCTGCTGGCAAGAGGAAACTTAAGACTAAATTATGATTTATTTAAATACATAGAAGCTTTTTTCATAGCAACAATTCCTCTTTTATATCACATGTATAATGAGATAATGCAAAATTTCAATGAATTGAAGGTTAAATTCCTCTTTTTAAATATTTTGGCAGCAAGCACCTCTGCTTCTTTTCTTCTGACATAGAATTTTAAGTGAAACAGTCAGCTAAACTGTGGGATGCCTTAATCCTTTCTTTGCAGTTATTAGAAATGTAACCTTAGTGTCAAACATAATGAAACTTGAAGGTGGCTATAATTTGCAAAATTAGGCTTCCATTTACTTTTGTTTGCAATTGATAACTAAAAGAAAAAACTCATAGTTGCTTATACAAGTATTATCTAATGAATTTTATTAGATAAAGCCAGGCACAAAGATGCATATATTGGGCTGCTTTTCTATACTTTTCTGCACATAACACCTAGTGGACATAAGGTACTACATAATTGAAAGAGTTTACATCAAGATAGAACAGTCCTTTAGATATCTTTCACATGGGCAGATCAGAAGAGAAAATTATTTTTTATTGTGCTTTAGATTTTAAATATTAAAATAAAAAAATAAATTAAAATCTACTTAGTCATAATTGTTTCATGAGACTTTTGTAAATACCTTGGCATCTTCGTACTGCATCTTCTAGCATGTAGCAGTTTAGAATTGTGGTCTTGTGATATTAAAATACATGACCTTAGAATTTTTTAAACAGTTTGTAATCAACAAGGTCAGCTAAATTTTGCCTATTTGATCAGTCAATTAGACATACTTGATTTAATCAACCAAACTTGATCTTGAGGTTGTTATTTGTTCTTCATACTATTATGGAATAATATGGAGTAAATGATATGTACAAAAGTTTTCTTTCTCTTATCAATACTGTAATTTCAGAAATTCCACTAATTTTACAATCATTTTTCAAATTTTATTACAGCTTTGATAGTTCAGTGACTGCTCAAGCATGCTGAATATGTAAGACTATATCCTAAAGAAGGAGGTAAATCGGGTTTTTTCTTGAAGCCATGATTTCTCTAATGAAACACTGTTTTTTCTACACTGCTATGAAGAATCGCTTGCCAAACCCCTTGGTCATAGACCTAGCAATTCTTAATTTCTAGGATGAACTGGATTTTATTAAGGCTAGTTCTGTCTTCTGTATACAGATCAATATGATCATCTAAGGAAGGAGAACAGCCTTTCCAGGTCAGTTTTTTACTCAACAGAGCCAATAATAGAAGCATTTGCTGTGTCCTGGTTCTATCTAGGCCTGAGGAAAGGCAGCCTTTCCTTAGCTTGTAAAACAAATGAGGTGCATCAGGAGGGTCAGCAAAACAAGACAGGCCTTGAAAGCCAAGCAGACAGACTTAATTCCTTCTAAGCACATACTGAAGTCAATTCTGCAGCATGTGCTAGAGTAGATAGTTATCAGCCAAAGAATCATGTCGTTTTCTTCAATGAGGAAGAGCTACTCAAGGGACAGCACTGAGGGCAGGACCATATTTGATTCCCTGCACTTCTGAGCAGGGAAATGTTTCATGTTTGTAACATTTTTTTTGGTTTTTCTGGTATTGGTCATTTAACTCATTTCAGTTGAATAATAGAACTTTTCCTTCTTGTATGGCAGCATGAAAAGATATCAGCAAATTGAAGATCTTGACTGAGTCTGCCCTTGCCTTCAGTTTTAGTTCCCTGGCTTGTCTTACAGAATACTCTAATTGTGGTTTTACTTCTACAAGACAAGTTCTCCTTTCTGTGTTCAGGGAGTTTTCCTTTCATGTTTGCACAGGCCAGAGAAGGAACAAGAGCAAAGGTATCTACCTGGAAGGGCCAGTCCCAGGTCTCAATCTGGTTGAAGGGCTGGCTACGTATATACTGTAACCTTGAACACCTGAGAGAATGCACACACTAAGCAGCAGTGTCCCAGAGCCTGTGTCTGAGCTGTTCTCTATGGGCTGGCACCTCAGGAGGCAGTGCTACCATGCTGCTCTTCAGGACTCAGGTATCTGTGTATATGAGAGTAAGCCAACTGTCCCTAGCCCCAAGCTGATATGCATGTAATTCTGTCTGAACATAAGGAAACTTATGTAATGAGAGTGATTAAACACTAGAAAAGACTGCCTGTAGAGGCTGAAAATCTCCATCCTTGTAGCTGTTAGACCCAACTGGCACAGACCAGAACAACCTGCTCTAGCTGATCCCACTTGATCCCACTTGCTGCTCTGGATAAGCTCCTGAAGTCCCTTCCAACCCCGCTGCTGTTGTGATTATGTGAATATGCTACAGAGAATCTCTGGGGTTGAAGAAAGAGTGCAAAACAACTAAAAAATAAGGTAATGCATTAAAGAAGTGCAGTTCTTTCATCTCATTGCTCCTGTAGTTGCATTTGCTCAAAATCTTAGTAGTGGTAGAAAAAATATTACTACAGCTGATGTGAGAATAAATAAAATACTCCAGTATCTTCATCTGGGGATGTATTACCTGATAATATTTGGCACTTGTAACCACAAAACATCCCTGTATCTACGATACTTCAAGGCACTGCAGGAAAATTTTTACACCGACTTTTCATATTATGTTGGAATTTTGCAACTTAAAGATATCAAAGTCAATCCTTAAAACATTAGGGAATGTAATGTACTTTTTGAATTGTAACAGGAGAGTATGCTCCTGGCTAAATTTTTTTTCAGCTCAGACAGGTTTTGGGCTTACTAAGGGAATATTCAATAACAAAACTGTCGTTATTGAACAGAAAACTGTATTAAACCACTCTTCAGCATTCTAGTCCTTCAAGCTCATGTTCTCAAATCATCTAGTCTAGCTTTTTCTAGCTATTTCAGTGCATATGAGTGTCAGGCAAATGCTGTCTGTGTTGTCTCCAGTTTAGAAAGCCAATTATGGAATTTGTGCAACAAATTATAAAATGTAATACCAACATGTATTTTTGACAACGTGTTTGATATTTTATGTTAGTACTTCTAAGCAGCACTGTGTGCCTCTTCGGGAAGGCGAAAATAATTTGTTTTGTACAATAACAAGCATCTTTTTAGTACCTGGTAATCTGAATAAACCAAAAGTTAAATAATCTTTAAGGATTCATGTATAGAACAGTTGGCAAGAGAGTTATGTTCAAGCTTGAATTATTTTAGAGCACTTGTGAGGATAGAAATAAATAATTTGAATTTACCTTCTGTACAGCAAACATGCTCAGCGCAACAACTGCATTCTTTAAGTAGCTCCTAATTTTACAAAGTACAATTTTAAAGGTATTTATATGTTAACAAACGTGGTTGGTTATAGATGTTGCTAAGGTGGCCGTGCTGCTATACTTAGAAAATTATTTCTTCTGGAAATATAGTCTAGATTTCTCATTTCTGCTACTGAGTAATTATGCATAATTACTTTAACTCCCAACTGTTTTTCTTGCCTAGTCTGTCCTTAAACGAATAGCATTTCTCAGTTCCCAGAAGATGAAGTGTAACAGTTTACATACAGGCAGTAATTCCTGTGTGGACTCTTGGGTTTCTGTAACAGCTAGGAAGGAAACACTGATGTGTGAAAAATGGAGGGACATAAGTATCCTCATGCCTTCCAGGTTTTTTCTGTCATCACTTTTTTCTCTTGGGTTGGCATCTCCTAATGTATGAGGCCTGATTATATTGCTTGGCTGTGACAACTTTAAAAGTATAAAAACTAAATCTGGTTTTACTGTGGTAATTTTCCAGAACTTCAAATTAAAATAGAAGCATACTACATGCCATCTATATTCCTGCTCCTAATGAGATAAAAACAGTTCTTTAGGATTTACCAGAAGTGGGATTTTCTGTACTTGTCATCTGAGCAAGTGTAGTTATAGACTGAAAAATTCATTAGTACTATGTGTCTTCCTTCTAGGAAAACTCTGCTTCTAGTTCATGAATCCTAAATGCTTTAGAAAGGATGTAATAGGCTTTGAAAATGTAACTATCAAATGTTGTTTCTGTTTGAGAATGGCTGAAATGGTTCCCCTGTGAGGCAGCTACTTCTATTGTGTCTGCTCATATTCCTGCAGAGATTGCATACAGGCTCTTGCACACGCTTGCACACTCAAGTGAGAATATTGGCTGCATGTACTCTGCTCTCCATAGCCTGGGAGTAGGCAGGTGTTTGTTCAACCCCAGTACTTCCCCTCAGGTGCTTCTTTACAGTTATTTGTCGGAAGTAGCAGCTTTATTTCCACATTTCAGAGAATTCAGAGAATCTTTCATTGCTACTGTTCATGCTAATTAGTGCAGCTAATTGAAATTCGTGTTAGTGACTTGAGCTTATTTTTCATTTTAAAAAAAATCCTGTCCTCAGTTCATTAATCAATTATGTCAATTTAATGTTTTCAGTCTTGAACTCATAAACTCCAAAGCTTCTGTAGTGAGTTGTAGTCTAACAGCACTTTCGTAGAAAGTTGTTTTTTTCATTTCTGTACTTTGTGGTGGACCTTAAAATGAGACCTAGAAAATATGACAAAATCCTAAGAAACAAGCCACTTTAAAACTGAGTTTTGAGCTCCTCAACTAGAGTTATTGGTAATATAATTAATTCCAAGGTTATATTTCCTTTTCACTGTATTTTGTTTTAATTAAAAGGAACTGTACAGTAAAAGATACCAGATATGTACTGAAGCCTTTTAAATGCTTTAAAGTTTGCCTATTCTCTGTAGAGAACTGACAGTTGCTTGGTTTTAAGTGAATCTGCTCATTCCCTCTGTTACGTAGATCACAGGCTGGAAGGAGCTTTGTGCTGCTTCTAGTAGGGATTCCTAGGAGAACACCTATTTACAGACTGGCTGTCACTCTGCAGTGTACTTACCACAGGGACTGAGTTTATATGCAGTTTTATGTTATTAATCGGTTGAGTGAAGCCATCTAGTTATCCAATGTCTTGTATTTTAGCTCAACATAGCATTTTTTATAAGCTTTGTGATGAATCCCAAATTGTGCTCTTGAGGATTGATGGATGTGCAGTACAAGCTAAAGGATGTCTTGTAGGATCAGTGAGATAAGCAGCTTGATCTCTAGCCTGACCAAGTAAAACTTACTGAAACTGAGCTTGGTGAACTTAGGTTCAGACCATGCTAGTACCAAGGCACTTTTTTCATAAGCTTGAACCATGCTGGTTTGCAGTATGCAGTCTAAAAATATTATCTCTACTGACTGAGGCCAGGGGCAACTGGTAGCCCCAAAGAATATCAGAATTTTTCTCAAGGTATGGTTTTGATTATACTGGTGTGGATCAACAATTTGACCAGATAATTTTAATGGTTTCTTCCAAACTTGATT
This sequence comes from Setophaga petechia, assembly GCA_024362935.1. NCBI lineage: Eukaryota > Metazoa > Chordata > Aves > Passeriformes > Parulidae > Setophaga > Setophaga petechia. Next base: position 29,049,979 of record JANCRA010000001.1, read on the forward strand.
TAGTGATTCTGTGTGATATCTGTGGTGTCTGACTACCCTGTTTTACGGTGCTTTATTTAGCCTGCATGTTTTATAAGATGTGTGAACAGCAAACTGATTGTAGACCATTAGGACCCTTTTGAAATTTCTTACTGTTTGCTTGAATCTAGGAGATCAGGGGGGGAAAAGCAAGAAAAAGAAATCTGACATTCAAAATCAAAATCTTTTTACATTTTAATCATATTCTAAAGTTCTGTGGAAACTGAACATAGTGAAATCAAATGATTCAAGCTCCCTTAGTAAAAAACCAAAAACCTCCTGTGTCTGGTTTCTGGAATTCAGACATTTTGTTTTAGTCTCTGCTTTTTCTTCCTTAATTGGGTTAAAGTATTCTTACCAAATCTTATGTTGAGATTCTTTCTATCATGACAGTGCAGGAAGGCTGTAAATGATGAAAGTGCTCCAAGTGTCCTAATCCTGCACTCAGGAGTCACTTATCATGGGGACACTGCTATTGATGTGGATTCCTGACAAGTAGTAATGAACATTTTATCAGTTTTCAGAATAATTTGAGCATACCCTATGAGCATGAGTAAATTAATATTTTCACATTTAAAGCACTTATTAAGGTTGTGCTCAGAAATTAAAAGACCTAAGTAACTGTTTATCTCTGAACTGCAATATATTCCTGTAATGAAGAATCCTTTACTGAGTAAATTCCTATGGATTTTGTAATTATAGTGGGTATCCATTAGCCTGAAAAGTCAAAACTATATAGACCTTCTGCTTTTTGTCAGGCCTTGTCTGACCTCTTATTGTCTCAGAAAATAAGGCAGTCGTCTGGGGCTGTTGGGGGGACACCAGAGATTCAGGGCTTTCCAGGGGGGGTGAGCATTCCACACAACTCTGGTGTGTTCTCTGTCTGTGCTAGAGTTGCCTTACCTGATGAATTACAGGGTCGCAACACAACTGGTGTTTAAAAAGATTTAGGGAGACTGTCTAGTCCAATCCACTCTGCTCAAATCTGGATAAGCTGCAGCAAGTTACTCAGAAGATGTCCAGACAGATTCTGAGCATCTCTGAGACTGGAGATTCAACAACCTCACTGGGCAACTTCCTCCAGTGTTCAATCACAGTAAAGTTTTTAAATTGAATTTCTTGTTTCAGTTTTCTTTTTGCTCTATTGTTCTTTCACTGGATGACACTAAGACAAGGGAAATTAATGCTGCAACCACATACTTAGCAAGGTTAAACTTGTTACTTTTCAAAACCAGACATGTTGTATGTACGTATTTTAATGGTCTCTTAAAAAATAAATACTTCCAGTGCAGTACTTTCTGTCTTGTAGGCTCAGTTGACCATTTTTTATCAGTGACACAGTCCTCATCTTTATGATGCAATACCTCTAATCTGTTAAGGGTTTTGAGTTTTTGAGAGCAATGCCTGTGCTGTAATGAAGACTAAGGTTTTCATCCACTGTCATAATGAAGACCATTGCTACTTTTTCTAATGCTGACTCCAGGAGGGAGATACTTTTGCTGAATTGTGAGTCGTTTATAGTTTGCAAGATTGCAATGCTCATGTCCAAAGTGCTAGGGGTGCAATACATTTGGAGATTATACATTGTATAAAAATTACAGCCAAAACCTAAAAGCAAACAGAACACTTGTATCACTGCAGAAAACCTCAGAGATGGACCTAGCAGATCACAAAATGGGTGTGCTGGTGTATTCGTGTATTTCGCCCCTGCAATCTAACGTACTGTTTTGGTGCAAGTGAATGCTGTCACATCCAATAACTCTGTAAGAAGAATTAGGATTTAGTATGCTGAAACAACGAAGTATTCTTACTTTTTGAGAAATGCAGTCCACTGCATCTTTTGTTATTCAAACTGCCTTTGCTCAATTTCTCACATTATCACTGAGGCAATTGCACACAAAAGTACACCCAGGGTGTTTCAGATATGGGTGGTGTTTTCAGGACTGGGAGTAGAGATGTGGAGTTGCTGCCATGCCACTGACTACCTGCTGTGAAATCTGGCATGCATTTGGCTTCATGCATGGAACTGCTTCTGTAAGAGCTGTGCTTCTAAGAGTGGTTAGAATGAGCTGCTCAGCCAGGAATGCTGATTTGCCCAGCATAGTGATATACTCCCAAGAAAAGCTTCTTTTGTGTTTAAGGGATGCAGATTAGCACAGATAAGAATTTGTAGTAAGCCATCTAATACCATTTGGCAGTTACTTAAATATTTATCACATGAAAATACAACATGTTTAGAATAGTCAAAATGAAACAGTGCAAAGTAGATGCTCTGTCAAAAGGCTGGATACAATTATGGACCTTTGTGTTCTACACATTTAAATTTCAGTCCTAAAAAGTTATTGTGTCTTTCTCTGTATGTGCTCTCTTCCCTCCATTCATTGTAACTTCACTAGGTATAAAGGATATTTATCTTACCTCGAATATTCAAATAGCCTGATTCCTCTCAAGACAAAATTGGTACTCTCTGTGTCCATATACATGACTGCTTGAGCAAAAGCTAACAGATTTTAGTCCACTAACTATTTGCATTTCAGTGTTCTGAAATGCCCATATTCTTTTAAAAGTATGTTTTGAATGGTATAATGTCATTGTGCAGCAGTGATTACTGAAAGCCTTAGGACTGCTTTATTTCCATGTGCATTGCTCACCATTGGAAGTTTGCTGAGGCTGGTTAGTGAGTGTAAACGTTTGTTAATGAGACTAACTTACAAATAGTAGCTATGGTTTACTGGAAAATGCTTCTTAAAGCATTGCTTTTTAAATAAAGCTTTTAAAATATCAGCCTGAGTGGAGGAAGACCACAAGGATCCATCTTGAATAAGGGAACTGCCAAACATCTGCTATGTCAGGATTCCAGTGAATGATGCTAAGCCATAAACAAAGGACTCTCGGCCATGATTTATGATAATCACTGACCAGAGCTACCTGCTAGAAATTATGTCTTCAGTAATCCAATTACATGACAGGAGATAAGAATCCATGATCAGGGCAGTTTCCAGCATAGGAAAGGCTTTTTCAATTTTTATAGGGGTTTTTGGTTTGATGTTGTGTTTTTTTTTTTTTTTAATACCACGAATAATTATTCCTTAAAAATCCTAGGTAAACAGCTTTGTGATGGATTGCATCAGTGTGGCTGTGTCTGTAATCATAATACTGGGAATCCTGTAGTAAGGCCTCAAGTCAGTAGAAGCTGAAACTTTCTTCTCATGGAAGGGGACGTGTTGTTGATTCATTTCTTTACACTGGAAATACAGAACCCTGGAGAATACCTTTTTAGCAGGACTATGTGTAACTGCACACTTGTATTTTTTGAGCTTAGATTCAAGACTAACTAGGTTGAAATAATAGGTGAGGGGGTGAATTACCTTTATGCTTAAAGTTTTTCAAAGAGGAAGAGAAGTTTTTTACTACTCTTTCCCTGACATATCCTGCTCCCTGAAGCAGGGAGCAGTAGAGTCCATGCAAAATAAATGCTATATATTAATGTTGCTTGATAACCTATTTACTGTGCTAGAAATTATCATAGTAACATCTTTCTGACATCTTAGTTTTCTGACCCTTAACAGCTGATGTGGTACTTAAAAAAAATGTAAGAATTATAGTTCTCAGTAATTTCATACAGCTAAAAGTATTTGTCTTCTCTTAAGGGCTGGGACCTCTTCTCTTGAGAAGATCAGGGAAGCAAGAAAATTAGTTAATTGTTTTAAAGAGAATAATTAAATTCAGAGCTGAAGTTTAATGTTTATTTTCATCTCATTCTGAGTGTGCAAGCTCTCTCAAAAATGAAGCATTGATGTTTTATGCATCAGGTCAAAGATGAAAAATACAAATTTAAATTCACTCACTGATTTAAAGTGATTAATTTATCTGTTTTTGTGATGTTTCAGTAAATGTCATCATTGTTTTATTAATACATTTAGATTTTTTTTCTCATCTAATATAGTCATACTCTTTTTTCTACAATAAATACTTAGTGTGCAATTGTTTTACAAATTAAACACTCTTCCCATTTTACAATTGTTGTTGAACTATTGTCAACTGTTGCTGATTGTTGTGAGGGAGTGAATTTTTTTCTGTATCTTAGATCAATTGATTCATTTGAATTCAGTAATACCTAGACCAAACTCACTACTTAAAATTGTACCTCTCATTACACACTGTTGAATAAAAGAAAAGAGTAAATGCATTGGCTAAGGGCAGAGATTTTGCACAGATGGGACCAGGATGGCATTGGGCCTGTAGGATGTTTTTTATGGTCATGTGAATCTGTGTGATCATAATTGTAGTTTCAAATCTCATTGTAAAATGAGAGCTAGCATTTTAGAAAAGAAATTTACTGGTAAAATGTGGTGGATGTTGTCCAGAAAAAAAAAGAAACTTTACAATGTTTCTTTTACAAGCACTTTAATAACTCGTGCCCTTGTGAAGACTGGATATCCAATGAATGTTTTTCATTGTATTAACAATCCAGATATTTTTTAAATAAAACTGTAACTGTTTTAAGTGCTCATTTAATGATATTCAAGAGAATTAAATTATCTATTTGGGAAAAGACAAACTTCTTTCTAAGTTTATTTTAAGATTGCATCAGCTTTCAGTTATGCCACAGCTTTTTATAGCTTGACTAGTGCTAATGATCTCATTCTCTTAACCTGATAATAAAAATAATGGAATACCTTGATTAACTTGAATGGCAGCTCATATTGATATGGTGGTTATAATTAACCACACTGCAACAAGTTGCCACCCTGCGCTTTGTCTTACCTTATACAACCAAATAACTAGAATATGATGGACTGACTAAAACCAAACAAACAAATTAATCAGAGAGTGTCATAATAGGGCTGTGTATAATTTCTTTAGAAAGAAATCAGCCTTCTTTGTTTTTCAGAACACTTAAAAATAAGTGAGACCAAGCTAATGCAGAGAGCATGGCCAAAAATACCATCAGTATTTTCACATCTCTCTACAGACCATATATAGTGCAGGCAGGAGAGGTGTTGCTGCTTTCAAGGATATCAGAACTCCCCTGAGAGGTAAAAGACTGGACAAATTTTTCTGTTATGGCAAATTTTAAAATGAGTAGACAGAGATGTGGATAACTCCTTTAAAATAGATAAATAGCTTTAGAGTTCTTAGAGTCCTTTCTCTTTGGCTGCCTTTAGCTCAGTTTGACATAGGTGGGGAAATGTTAGTGTGCTCTTACCAGTTCTTCAGGCTGACTGCTTGCTCTGGCATCTGTTCCCTTCTGTTTCAAGACCCACCAAACCAAAAGAAACAGGCAAGACTTGTCAGTTTGGTAAGATACCTGCTTATGTTTCTGTATTTGCTGCAAGCTTTGAAATGCTGGGAATGTGTGTGGATGTAAATTTATACAGTTTGTTCTGGTGGAACCACATTCTCATTAAAATAAACAAGACACTATGAGAAGGTATTGTTACAGCTAATCTTCTTTTAATAATGCCTTTCTGCACCTAAGTTTCCTTTTTACCATCAGTTCACTGCAGGACAATGTCATTAAGGAGTGCAGACTCTTCAAAAGCTTCTAGTAAGTAGCAGAATGAATCTTAACTGCATCATCAGCTGTTTAACTCAGTATAAGTATTCTTATAGTGATATGTAAATCAGCATGACATTATGAAAATACTCTTAGAGTATCTGGAAAACTTGCACAAAAGTGTAAAAGGACACCTTGATTACTACTGATGAAAGAGGAAATTTGTGAGATCTTAATGATAAGCATGAGTTACTACAATTTTGAAGTGCGTGAAACTTGAGGCTTGAGGAAACTTGAGGAAACTTGAGGAAACCAGTGCAAGACTTGCAGAAATTCAGAATAGGTTCCTTTGAGTTCAGCATATCAAACACTGACTTCTCATCATACAGTTTTCCATACACTGAGCTAGCTACTTACAGAGTTAGGGCTCCTACCTACCACTCAACCAAATGTTAGTGCTAATTCTGGCATCTCCTGTAGGTGGGAGCCCAGGCAGTAGAAGAGGCTGAGTTGTTTTTCTGTTCCCTTCTAAAGTATGCCCTTAGCAAGCAAGTCTTTCAAAAGACTATATATAAATTAAGCTGATGAGTCTCAGAAATGCATATATCACTCTGTTTATAGACCTTCAATGAATGCTAATTCATTGACAAAGTGTGAAAGTGTAACTTTTTGGCTAAAAAGACTAGGTGTCAGCTCATTCCTTTGGAATGTACAGTATGTGATTATATAACTTCCTGGACTGGTGACATCACTTATGGCCAACCAAAAAAACAATACTCCTGACTATGATTTCTATTTGTAATATCCTAAATATCAAAGATTAGATTAACTATTTGGCTTAGCATTTTTTGGGTAGAATTATAAACAAAAACTGCTTTAATGCATTTGAATATGTCTGATTCTGGCAACTAAAATGCTATAAAGTTTTGAAACTAAGTTCTGACTGCACTGGACTTTCAGGAGGGAAATGCAGGAAACTGTTTAAAAAAGTAGCTATTCCCTAGAGTCTGAGTGCTTGAAAGCAGGGACATGTTTTAGCTCAGCTGATGTAATGGACACATATTCCTCAGGATGTGGCCAGTAATGAATGGAATTTTTCATAAGTAGCTAGTGTTCTAAAATAACATCAAGCTACAGCAAGTGATAAGAAAATAAATTATTCAGTTAAGTTAGCCCTTCAGAAGACTAGAATTTTACTTTAGACTTCCTTTGGCTTCCCTGGAAATTCCTTATGTTTATCACTAGATTTAATGTACTATCACTAAAACACTAGAGCTTTGCATTTGATCAGACCACTGTAAAAGATTTAGAGTTCCTTACAAAGAAGGCATACAGTATCAGTCAGATTTTATTTCTTCATTGTAGAATGCCTGTTGTAGTCATAAAGACAAGAAACTAGCTCTGAATATTTTCCAGCTTTCAGTGGAAGTGTTGGAAGGGCAGCTAGGTGCTGTGCTCCCACGGGTATTTGGCTCTTAGCAGTGTTCTCAAAGTGTATACATTAGTGCTGTGTAAATCTTCAGTATCACAAAGCCTACTTGTAGGCAGGCTTGGCCACTGGGGCCCTGCTGGATTTACCAAGGACACAATTGTCATTGGTAGAATATGAAAGAGAGAGATGGGATGGCTGAATCCACACTACATACATTTTGGGCAGGGTGTGATGTTAGCTGTTCCTCTTCAGATAACGAGGAGCAAAGAGCTCGTGTTAGGAAACACAGTGACTTCCCTGGCCTTCGTATGAGTGCATTGAAGTGAAAAGATTTATCTCTTTCCAGCATGATTTGTTTTATTGTTTGGTGTGAGGTATTTCTCCTGTCATTTATCTGTCTTAAGGGATAGGATATGGCTAATCCATAGACAACAAACCATTTTGATGTGGCTTTATCCAAAACATTTTACATGCTTCAGCATAGTCATGAAAGCTCCCTGATAATTCACTGTGGTGCAATTGTGTAGAGCATTCCCTGGCAAAGGCAGTTCACTGTCTTGTAAATTTGTTTTCAAATGCTGCACAGGAGAGAAGTGCAAGTTCCCTGTTTTTTGAAAATTGTCTTGCATCAGTATGGAACAGTAGGCTGAGTTTTATTTGGAGCCTGGGAATACACATACACCCACTCAGTACTCCCTTGAAAGGTGTTAGCTGTGCAGAATTAGAGTAACTGCTCAGTTCAGAGTTATCAGTAATTCCATTGTAGCTCCTAATGACGACTAACAGGTATAATCAAGAGCTATGAAAGTTCACACAGCTACTCTTGTTGAACAGAGTTCACACTTCTATTACTCAAGGAACACAAATTCTTGAGAAAATATACCAATCATAAATATCCTTTATGAAAATATCTCAATTTTAATATTTATTTTTTATTCTTTCATTAGATATGACAACCATTGGAAATTAGTGTAAATTCTGTCTATCATTTCACTTATTTCTGCTGCTGTCTCTGATTAAAAAAAGGTATATAAAATATAAGGGCAAATATAAAAAATGAGAGAAGAATCCTGAAAATCATTACTTGTTCCACATAATTTTGTTTTCTCATGCTACCTTATAGTGACACATGTAAGTGCACCTGTTTATTTACCAACAGTAGGTATGTTGGAAAATAAATGTCTGTGAAGCAGTAAAGGAGTTTACTGCTTAGAATTTACCAATGTGATTTCTGAATGCTCTGCTGGATTTTCTTGGAACTTTTTAAAAATAATTTTATTACTGTTCAGGAAATCAAATTACTAGAGCTTAAGGAATGAAATGAAAAATTCAGGAAAGGAAAAAGAAACCAAAACAAAAAGAGTCCAAGCCAACCCTGTCTGATTATTTACCAAAGTGTACCCTTAAAAGATTTTGGAGCTTGAAATTTATTATAGTAGGAAAACTTAGTTAAATTAAGGACCTGATAACGATGCACAACTTTGGAATATTTTTCCCCCCCCTCAAATCTCTGCCTACATTCTAAATCTGAAAAAAAGGAAGCCTTCAGCAGTATACAGTGAACCTCTACCTCCTTCAGGCTCTTGGAAATTGCTTTTCTCATTGTGAAATAAGTCACCATAGTATAACTATGAATATTCTCTCTGCTGTGAATCATGCTTTTCAGATCCTTTTAGTAACAAAGAATTCTTTTTCTTCCAATAAGAATAATTGATTCCACCTACATTTTCTTTGGGGACTCCGTGATTACTGTCAGAGGAGAAACCTCAATTGTACCTCAAGGTATACTTCAAATACTTGTTTAAAAAAAAAAACCTCTGTTAGTAATTAGCTGCAAGTTCCAGAGCAGAAGCACTGAAAACAACTGACTGTGAAAGACGTTTTTCATTGCAATCTACAAAACTATACTGAATGGATGAAACTGAATTTTGTTGTGGTTTTTGGTTTTGTGTGTTGTAAGACTGACTCACTGCCACTTCTTGATACTACAGGTCTTAAATTGTCTGACCACAAAGTGTGTAAACTGAAAACTGAGATCTGTTCTTATTCAAATCCCAGGACTCATTCCATAAGGAATAAAATTTTCATTGAATTTGAATTTCATTTTCTTATAATTCATAGTATTAATAATAAGTCTTATTTTCCCAGTTGTGTATTAAGTTGTTCTTAGCAGGAATTCTAGGTATGGAAGAACAGTTCAACTTTCACCACCATCTCTTTATTCTGACAGAACCATGGCCAATCTGCCCCAAAAAGATTACTTGATGTTTTTTAAAAGCAGGAGATTTTTTAACTTTTCCTGAATTCTTGTAGCTTGTTTTCCATGCTTGTAACTAGGTCTTTACATTTGTAAATAAGTTCTGGATGAACTCAGATAAATAATGGAAGCTTACATGTCAGCATAGCTGTTCTGTAAAAGCACATTAACCAGATGATCTAGTCTGGCCTGGAGCAATTTAGTAGATTAGGATTTAATAAGTGGGAAGAGAATGATAAATCTGGGTAGGAAATGTGCATCCTGCATTCTAGACTGCTTTCTTCAAGAGTAGCTCTGGCTCTGGTCCTCAGCCTTTGAGGCTTTCCTGGCCTAATAGGAAAAATGGCCTGGAACTGAAAAAAACCAGGATGAATGGCCTGGAACTGTAAAGCCGTGGTTCAGGTCCTAAAGCTGTGATATAGCAAAGATACTGCTAACTTGGTAATTACTGTGCCTTTGCAGGAAAAAAAAGAGGCAGTGTGACAGAGTACTGTCATGAGATTTGCTGCTGCCATTGACAGAAGGTTCAGTATTTGAGATTGGACCTGGCTGCCAAATTTGGGATGAGCAGTTACTATATGATGCCTCTCTTCTTCCCCCAGTGCCTCTCTTCTTCCCCTTCTGGAATGTTGACAAAAGGTGGACAAAATAAATGTTTTGTGTTTTCTGTATATGGATAAAGGACTTGCACAGGCTAGAGGTGGACAGAGAGCATGTCCTATCTTTTTCTTCTGTATCCCTGAATTTAGAGCCAGAACCTAGTAGTGTGAGGATTTGCACAGTGGAATTGGAACTAGGATTGCACCTTACAGTCAACTGAGCAAATGCAAGTTGGTTATGTGCTCCTAACTGGGAAATGGAATTCTGTTTCATTTTGGACAGGTACACTAGAAATACCAGTTTTGTCTCCTCACACATTTTCAAAACTCTGGGCTCTTGTTTTAATTAGAAGCTTGGACATTTCTTCAGTTTTGACCTTGGCCAATGAAAAAAAGCCCCAGCTTGGTAATCATAAATGTAATAGTGTATTCAGAGTTTCTCTATTTAAAATATATGCCACTGGAGAACAAGAAAGTGATAAGTCATTAAGTTTTCTGATAACTCATTAAAAAGGCAGAATGTATTAGGAATTCTTCTTCACACCAAAGTGCGATAAGATTTCTCCTGTCTGTTCCTGACTATTTTCTTTAGTCATGTTGAATCTAAAGTCAAGTTAATTGACTGTATATCAAAGTTTCCATGTAGGAAGTAAAAATTCAAAAAGCTGCCACTGGAATAAATTATTGGTTTAAAGGAAAGCAACTGCGCCAACTGATTAAGGCCTTGACCAATGACAGTGAAAATCATGTATCTCACCATGTGGAGTGATGGAGGAACCTGAGCTTGGCACTGGTGTGATCTCAGATCACAGGGTATGTCTGGGAAGCTGGAGAGAAAAATGGTGATAAAAGCAGAAAGGTAAAATTTCTTGATGTTGTAGCCATTGGCCCATTAGATGATTTGGTGGCAAGTTGTTTGTCTATGCTTGTTTACCTACCTCAAAAGTGGCAGTATTTTTATCTTTGAAGAACTTCTTCATTGTTCTAACATTGTTCAGATTTTCTTCAGCTTCAGGAATTTTGAAGTAATGGAAAATCTTTAGCTCTAGAAAAGTTGAGATGTTTTAATATTAGCTAGGTAAACACAAAAAAGGTTGAATGAATGTTAAAATTGAGTTCCAGACATTGGTAGCTGTATATTGTATATACCTACAATACATCATGTATATTGTAGATACATACATTTGCACATCTAGTGAAACCCTTTCATAGGATAGGTAAATTGAGTATTACTGAGATTAGCCTGACTCTGGTGAATTGCATGAAAAACAGCCAGCTTTATAACCCTAGAGATGTTTTAGAAACCTAGCACCCTCATCCTGGTTGCCATCTCTGAATTTTAAGTCAGTTTTTTCTATTATTTTTGGCGCTGAGACATCTTTCTATTCCTAAATAAAAGATTATCCTTCAGAAAGGATATTAGAATTTTCATATTTCTTGTCCTGTTTTCTTACTCCTTGAGGAGAGAACATGTAATAACATCCTCCTTGTTCAGATACAATCAGCAAAAACCAGATGAAAACATGACATTTACAGTGAGTTATGGGTAAAGTTATAGGCCTGTCACAAAACAGTAGTGTCATGCTGGGCCATTGCTCCGTGGTCAGTCAGAAAGATTTGTTAACCCTTCTGCTTTTCAGCTTTAGTGTTGTTGCACTGGAATTAAAAGTAGTTACTCTACCTGATAAGCATGAGAGACCTGTGGCTGGCACTAAACAAAGCACTGTCAGCTAGAGGTGGTCAGTTATAAATTAAAAGCAGGATAGGTTTTTTTCAGTTTGCTTCTTGCAGTTATTGACACTTGTGCTTCAAAATGCTTTTGGATTGATTCACAAATATTCTTCTGTCTCCGGCGAGGAGAACTAAGAAAAGTTTTGGTGTTTCCCTTGGGAAGTATCATGTTGCAAAGTACTGCTTACTAACTTCTGCAAAACCAGGAGCCAGGGTTTGGTGTGCTTTGTGAAGCTTGAACAGTGCAATTCTGCAGTGTTCTTGGGCAAAAAAGGAAGGAAAGCTGACAACTGCTATGCACCAGGACTACCAGTCTGCATAATTATCTTTCTCCCTGTTTTGCTGGTCTAAACTCTTACTAATCAAAACTACCATTATCTGGAGAGCCCAAGTGATTGATTTCTTTCCCTATCAAAATTCATTTTTAGAAATGTGATCCTGAAGCATCTGAGGAAATCAGAAATTTTCCCCAGAACTGCTGCTTTAGCATAAAATTTTGTGGTATTTCTTAAAGAATTTCAGAGAATGGAAATACCCAGATGAGTGTTATGATCCCCTGGACATAGCATTCCTCAACATCAAGAAGAGTGGTGGTGTCAGGATTCTCCACTGCAGTCTCTCAGCATTGTTTGATAGCTGAATGTCTGTACCTGTAGGCAAAAGCTGGAGCTGATGACATTTAAACTGGCTGCTGCAGAACTGCATAGGATAACTGTAAATGAACTCTTTTTACTCCAAAAAAATTAAGTTTATACATAACCTTAATTATGGGCTGGTAATCACTACAAAACAAGGGGGTTTTGCTATTATAACGTATGCAGCCAAAATGGCACACAGTGAAGTCTCACTGAATTTGTTACACTGTTTCATTTATGGATTTTGTTTGGAAAAGCTAACATGTTAAGTAGGAGTGCATGGGCGTATGGATTTGTTCCATTCTCGTGGTTCTGAGACTAAAATTTGAAGCAATGCCTCTTGGAAATGAGCTGCCTCATCCCTGTAAACTCCACTCTCTGAAAAGCCAGTAAGAGGATCTCAGTGGTGGAACTTTCATTTCACTTAATGCTCAGTAAACTTCTCCAGGGACATACTAAATAACAAACAACATTTTGCTTGGCACACTGAGTATCCCGTTAACAAATCAGTTATCAAACAATATGTATCAGGTCTCTGGTTGGCTTTTTCAGCAACAATAATAATTGTAATATGGTATGATAATTTTCAACTTTTAAACTTTCAGGGTATTTCCTGAGACTCTGAGACAAAATTCCCTAATTTTTGAGGTAATATATATTTTTAAACGACCCAACCTAGTCTTCCTTTTTCAGATATATTGACATAGCTGTCTGTCATACACTTTTTATGTGCAGTGTTTGTTCAAAATGGTGTCAATGTATCAAATAAATTAAATTACATGTCCTGTAGAAACTGAAGACTTTCTGAGGGAGTTCAAAACTGAGTTGGAATTTTGTGATATAGTTGTTCATTTTAGCTCTTCAAATGCTGAGAACCTCATACTGCCAAATCACCTATTAAGTGCTTAAACAGGAGCCTTTATCAAGGTTTTTTCAGCATTACAGCTATCTAGCGTTACACTATCTAGTGCCTTACCATTTACCTATTTTAAAAAGACATCTGCTGTGCTGTGTTGTTGAACGTTGCCAGGTTTGATTGCTAGCCAGAGCCTGTTTGTCCTTTAGTCACTGACAAATTCGTGACTGTGTTCCAGAGATGTGACAGATAATCAGCTGCCTTACAGTGTCGGTAAAAGGTAACCCTGACCTTTCCTACAAATAATTAGTGTCAATTAGAGTCCCCACCCACATCCTTTTCACCGCTGTGGTGAAAAAAAAAATCAAGCTTTGTTCCTCTTTTTGTTCTAAGAGCAAAAGTAAATTTTAGTGATCCGGTGCCAAAATTTTCTGCATAATTTGAATATTGAAATATATCAGTGTGAGAAACCTACTGTAGGTTTTGTTTGATTATGTATTCTACCTCTTGTATGGATGTTAGGATACTGATTTCTGAAAAGATAAAGTACTTGAAAGAAATTCCAAATGAGGAACAAATCAACTGAAGTGGTCTTGGGTAGATGTTGACTTTACCTGTTGATTATTGGCAGAACACTTGAAAATTTTTATTACACCAAACCAAGTACTTGAAAATAGTACACTGAACTCATTTCATTTCATAGACATTAACTGCATAGCTCTGAAGATCCCAAGAGTGTTGTTAACACCCTTCTGAAACTTTGCTTCAGACTGATCTTTCCATGACGTTCCCTGTTTCTGATAAGCAAGAATGCCTTTGTGATCCTGCTCCTGAAAAGCCAGTTACAGAGGGTAGGAGCCTGGCACTAGGGACTCAGAATTCCTTTGGTATGTGTCCCTGGACATGTGTGATGATGAAACTGCATGCAGCTATGCTATGTGGCCAATTAGCTTGAAATTGGATTTTGCTTTCCAAGTAACTTTTATGTGGCTGAAAATTCTGAAGCTGTGCTATATATCAGATGTAGCCTGACGTAGTGTAGAAATATACAGTTCATAAGGCTTTTCTGCCTCTGATGCAAAAGCCATTTATTGAGCACAGACAGCACTTAAATTAGAGGTTTATGCTATTGCATTTCTCAGAAGTGGTGATAAATGGAAGAATTATATACAGGGGTTTCCTCTTTCAGGTGTTTTATGCCTTTTGTTAGTATTTGCTGCAAAAGAGACCAGTAAAGGCCTTGATCCAGCAGAATTATAGCACCTTTATTACCAAGCATTTTTCCATTACTACATATTATTTCTAGAACTGACATTGTCTTCCTTTGTCTTCCCTAAGCTCAAAAAGTATAAATTCTCTTCTTTCCTGTATTTTTTTTATGAAAAGGGTAATTATATCAATGCCATAAACTGCATGGGCAAGAAGATATAAAAACATAAACATTGCAAACCAATTGAGTAATCTGATTCAGGTTAGTGCAATGTATGTTTCTCCTTATCTATTTTATCCTGTCTTTTCTTGGAGTCACATAGGTCATTTATTTTGACTAATGAAGGAAATAACATTGGACACCACCTTTGACAGTGAGTGGTGAGTGCCCAAGGCACAACTGCATTGCTCATCTTGGTTTTAGCCTGCTAAAGAGTTGGACGATAGCCTGTCAAGTACCAGGGGTGTTTCACTGTGCTGTTTTTATTATTTCACTCTTCTTTTATCAGTCGGGTAGTTTCACTGGATCTTGACTCCCTTAAAAAGTGATACTTCTTGTTATAAAATGTGTCATTTTCATCAGTCCAAACTTCAGATTATCATGGGTGGGCAGTATCTGCTTTTAATCTGCATGTGATGCTGTCCTTTAAAATCCTCACCCTGTTTTTTCCCTGCTTTCAAGTATATTAGTTGCTATGGAAACAACATCAGTGTTGTGAGCTTCTAAATCTTGAATATATTTGAGTCTCTTGTTTTCTTTCCGCTTGTTTATATACAGTGGTTCTTTCCCTCCCACTCTAAATCTGCAGCTTATTTCAGAAAGTGGTGCTGACCAAACTCTCATCTGCTGCTTCCCTAAAGTTAAATGCTGGGAGACTGTAGTATCCAACCATTCTTATATCAGAGATTCTGATACTACTTTTTGTGTTTCTGCTGATCTGAGTCTTATTCTATTTGGAGAAATCAAGAATCCAAATTTTTGTGCCAGGAAGTAATAAATATCTATAGTAATTGAAAAACAAAAACTTAGACAATTGGTTTTTCTTCATCACAGAAGGGTTGAGGTTGGAAGGGACCTCTGGAGATTCTCTGATCTAACCCCCCTGCTTCAGCAAGATCATCTAGAGTCAATTGTCCAGGATGTAATCCAGAAGGCTTTTGAATTTCTTCTATAACAGAAATGCAACACCCACTGGGCAACCTGTGGCAGTTCCCATTCACCCTCATATTAAAAAAGTGTTTTCTAATGTTCAGACAGACTTTTCCATGTTTCAGTTTGTGCCTGTTGTCTCTGATCCTGGATACTACTGCATGCAGTAGTCCCTAACTCTGGAGTTAAAGCCTGCTTGCACAGGGAAGCCAAGAACCAGACACAGTTCTGCAGCTCTGAAGGGCTGGCCTCACCAGCACTGTGGAGAAGGGTCACATTCCTATTTGGATATTTCACCTTTCCTCACTCTAGTGTGAAGTCTAGATTAAGTTTCTATGATAAACTCTTAATGTAAGTGAGGTACCTGATGGAAAGCTGGCAGCAGACTTTTTAATATAGTCATGTTTTGTAATTTTATACCTATTGCTTGAACAGTGATCAAGACAAAACTTAAGACAGAGTTGAAAGTCAATTCAGGCTAAAAGGAAGTGAGTGTTAAATTAAGTTTAAGAAGCCAATCCATGGCCACACCAAATGAGAAGGCAATTGTAATCTAGAAGTACTGTAACAAAAAAGCTGATTCACTTCCTAGAATAAAGGATATATCTGGCAGGTGGTCTGCTAAAGTTCCTAATGTGTTATGTTATTCCCTAGAGAAAATAAATAAGCTACCAAAAAAGTACAAACTGTTAACCTCTAAGTGGAGGTAGATGCTGCTATTTGTTTAAGAAATTCTGGAGTGCTTTGGCATTGTTTCACTTCCTAGCACAAAAGAAGAAATGACCTCTTCATGAAAAGAATGCAGTGGATAAGCTGGTTGCTACCTTATCAACTCTGCTATTGTAGTTATGCCAGCCAGACATGTTAGTGTGACTTAGACATACCCTGCTATGGCACTTACACTTTGTCAGAAGTGTTTTGGGATTGATTTGTGACCTCATCTGGCATAGGGAAATGCTGCCAAGTTCTCAGAATTGATAAAATTTACATCCCCTTTCCAAGTTTTTTTAAAATTTCCAATCTTCAAAGAACTTGGAAAAATATGGTGGTTTGCTACCTTTATCATACTTATTTGCTCTGGTGCTCCCATTCATCTGCTCTTTCCAAATCTTATTGCTTCTAACAAATGATAATCTGAAATACCACTGCTATTGGCATTTCTTTCTGATACTTTTGAGGTTAGGTTTTAAATAGTAAATTTTCCAGAGGGAAATGTGAAGGTAAGAAAATGCTGAATTCAAGGTGTGTGGAGTCTAACTGTAATGAAGGGCAGATCTTTAAATATTCTCTGGTTAGCTCTGAGGAGAGTCAGAGACAAATTGGACTAGCCCAACATGCTCTCTATCACATAATAAGCCAATCTAATCAGGCAAGAACAACTCTTTTGAGATGAGAGCCACAAGTATGGTCATGTCTAGGGAAGTGCTCTCTATTTTTAGTAAGCTGATTCTCAGCATTGTGCAATGTTGAAAGTAATGGGTGAGGGAGCTGGAAAGAGATCATTTGGGGTTGATTTTGTTACTTAATTTCTTCTTTGTTTTTCCTCTGCCAGATGGAATGAAATCAGATTGGTCAGAGGTATATTAAGAAGAATACTTCCTTTTTGCTGGGTAGTAGTGCAAGGGGTAGAAAAATACAACAAAATGCAGGTGGCTGAAAGAGATTGAGGCTATAGGGGAAAAAAGAATATAGATATGGACAAACAAATTTTTAATAAAAAAAGGCGTAACAACCCCCATCCTAATTATTAGCAATGACTCAATTATCTCTAGATAGTTCAAGTTGTAGAGAAATAGAACAGTTTGAATTGATTCTTCTTGGTTTAGGTCTTTGTGCCAAGCAGACCTGAGGCAGGATTCATGAGGAGGTCTAGGTCAGTTGTAAAAGTTTCTAGCAAAGCATTTTCAAGAATTGTGGGCAGCATGTGAAAATCGATGTTCCTCCCCCATTTTTCCACTAACAAACTCTTCTTCCTGCCATTTTTTATTTTCATTTCTTACAATTGATATTGTATAAAAGTAGTGATTAGATGCTAAGAATTGTTTCTCAAAATGGAGGAGAGGAATGCATATCCTAATTGCTGGAGTATGAGGAACAGCCCATGAAATGGTATGAAGCAAGCTTTTGAAATGAAGGGACAGCAAACTGGGAACACCAGGGCCTGAGGCTTTCTGGCAGCTGCTGTCAAGGAGTTAAAAGCTGAAGCAGTGATTTAAGGAAGAGGAAGTGATGCCAGTGGAGAAGGTGTAGCTCAGCGGGACATTGGCAATAGCCTAGGTATGGGGCTTCAAGTTTGAGGGAAGGAGAAGGTGATGAAGAATAACAATAGAGGGGTGGGTAAAAGTTTCAGATTTATGTATCATAAATGGAGAAAAGAGGAAGCTTGGAGACTGATAGCTTATCTTCCTAAATATCTAAAAGTGATGTTTGAGAAATACTCACAAATTTTCAGCATAGAGGAGTTGGCTGCTGGTGTCTAAGCAGGGGGAATAACCTTTGTCCTGGGTATTTGTTCATTATGCTTCCTCTATAAATTCAATATGTGAGGAACCTCTTATTGAGAAGTTAATAAAATTTTCACTTAAGAATTCTGTTTGCCCTACTCTTGGAGAAAAGATGAGAAAACAGTTCCTTTTCATTATGTAGCTATCAATCTTAAGTTTATATTTCTCTACGCAAGTGTAGAATGTGCAATAAGACTTCATAACATATGCTGCCAAGTTTGGTTTTCCAATAGAGTGGGAAGCATAAAATTTGTAGCACTGTCAGCAATTCAGGCCTCTGCACTGAGTCTGGAATTTTATGTTCACAGGAACTCAGGCTTGTAGGGTTCTCCAGCTCATAACAGAGGCAAAACTGGCTTTTTTGGGTTCTGGAAACTAGGCGTCTTGAGGAGTTCATCTGAACTCTTGCTTAGGGCTATGAATTAATGTAGTTATTAAATAGAACTGTTAGTACATGACACAATCAGGACTGGAAATCTTTCAAGTACAAATTGACCAGATAAACTATTAATTGTCTTGACAATATCCTTGGCATTTTCTGAAAGCACAGTGCATTTCAGCAGCAGTTTCTCATTTTTTGTTTTGCTTTAGGTCACAGTTGACCTCTTTGTGCTATTTCCAAAATTCTGAGGATGACTTTCAGACACTTCCTTTCTATGTGCTAGTTTGCTTTGAAGGCTTGCTATTTTCTCTTAAAACTGCATGTTTAAGCACTCATTTTTGGGAGCACATTGAATATTAAGTCTTTTTGAGTTCAGGTTCACATTTCGTCTCTCAAATACCATCTTAAAGATCTGAAAATGGAATATTTATCCATACTATAGTTCTCCTGATTTAAAATCTGCTCAATACCATAAAAATTGAGTTGTTTTCTTGGGATAAGTGGAAACAAAGTTATATATGTGTTATAGTGTGTGTATATGTATAGGTGTATAGCTTTTTAACTTGTATCATGCATTAAATAATCCAGTTTCATAGCCAAGCAAACAGAAGAAAAATTAGTCTATTTTAGATTCCTTTTTATCTTACTTAAAATGCAGCAGAAATTAATCCAAAACTGTATGTCCAAACAGCTAAAAAGCAACTTAATTTAATTTTTTTAATATTTTGTATTCAAGGTAGTTATATTTTCACTGTTGCCTTTTTAATAAATTACATCAGAAAGTAAAATACTAAGTGTAGGATAGGAAATAGTGTGGAAATTGCTCCAGGAATTCACTAGTATTTTTAACCCTGGTATAAAGCATGAGGGAACTAGTCTTATTAGGTTAAGACTCTTTCATCTCTAATTAATTAAAAAAGGGCTTCAGGGTTTCCTTTTAAAATTTTTAAATATTTGCTTTTAAGAAAATCAAAGTTAGTTCTCTCTTCTCTGCTTTTTCTTTGGCTGTACTAATGTGGTGAGGAATGTGTCTTAAAGAGCAACTATGAATACAAGAATATATTTCCTGTGATAAGAATTTCCCAAATAGACTCAGGAAAATGTTTCTGCAATGCTCCTGTGATTGTTTTATTTAAATGCATGACACACCTTAAATACTTAAATCAACTCATTGCTCTATTCAATCTAGATAGAATTCTCTGTCAGCATCTTTGCCAAGTATGTTATTGAATCCACAGTACAGAAAAATTCATCAGAGTTGTTATTGGTGAGAACCTGAAAATGCAAAGCCAATAACTGGAGTTGCACTCAGTGTTCCGTAGCTGGAGAAGCTGCGAACAAGTTTGACCCTGGATAAAATGAACTCTTTTTATTCTGAATTCCAGTTTACTCGTCTACAGGTTGTGTCTCAGGCAGTTAATTATAGTAATGTCTTGGGAATTGGCTATCAGTGCTTTTTTTCATAGGCTTGTCTTCACCTGGTACCTTGGAAAAACAATGTTAACTACCCTGTACTTCAGCATACCCACCTACAAGTATTCATTATTTTATCCACTGCTTTGCATTCAAGCAAGCTGACCAAACAGTATTAAAAAAACAAAAATCAGTCTCTTTAATTTTGAGAACTTTGATAGATGATGATTGCTTTATGATTATAACAGTCCAATTTGCCTTTATAAGTCTTTCTCATTTCAATATACCATCAAGTGATTACAGAAATTGAATGAGGGTCAGAAAGATGGGTAATTGTTAATGATATTCAGGATGGCTGAACACTAGGTGTTTTCCATAGGAATAATTTCAATGCCATGCAATAAATGAAATGCTGATTTTAATACAGTAATTGCTTCTTAACTTAGGATCTACTCTTTTGACATTTCCTGTCCAAGAGCGACAATGCCTTTTAATATGTTACTGTTCATGCTTTTAAAACAGTGTTAGAATGCAAATTAATTATTTATAAACCAATGAATTTTAATGAATTGTATGCAAATCATAGTTCTTGAGTTGATTTAAGAATTAAATGTTGCCTTGATGGAGGCATATGTTTTATATTGTACGGAGCTGGTTTGAGACAGCTGCAAAACAGTTTGTGAAGGAAAATAGCAGGACAGGCTAAACTACAGTGGTGAACAATATGCTGATACAAGTATTTAGAGATAAGGCTGAGAATAATGTTACTTCTGTCCCAAAACTGAAGACTGTTAGCAATGTTCTGGTAAGAATTGGTGAATACTAGTTTTCTTTCAGCTCTGATTACTCTGGTATGAGCAACTGTTCTCCAGGTACTAGAGGTGAGATCAGGAAGCTCATTTGAATTAACGTGGGAGTAGGATTTGAGCAAAGATACCAAATTATGTGTTCTATTTTCAGCTCTGTTCTAATACAGCAGGCAAGTGGTTATCTTTAAGCACTTAAATACTCGTTGTAGGGTCAGTATGACTCTATGCCTTGCACTTGCATTTTTATGTAAGGGGAGCAGGCTAGCAGCCCCAATTTCAGCTGCCTGGTTCTGGAGCTTTCCTAGAAGCACAGACATACCAGTGTAACTGAGCCTGGGGGGGACTACCAGAGGTTATTCAGTGTCACAGCTTCACTGTGGGTCCAGTTCACATCCTTTGACGTTATGGTTTTAGTGGGTTTTGCCAGAAGAAATTTTAGGACTGTGCAGAGCATGCATCAGAAACTGTTTCAAGGACTTCTGTGGGGCTTTTAGGTAAATTCAGGTTATCTTCTCACAATTGTGCTTTAATTGTTTGCTGAATTGGAGCCATAATCTGCACTTGGGTGAAACCTCTTCTAATTTCTGCCTAATCACTTATGAAACTGTAGAGAAGGAACAGTTGCATGTACATGTATATTGTTAAGTCCTGCAGATACTGCAGGAAAAAGATCCATCAGCCTTTTCTGGCTAAAATGTGCCTACATTACAGACAGAGTTCTAGATCCCTAAATATTGAATTATGAACTTGAAATCTTAAAACAGCTTTTTATTTAAGAAGAAAAATTCAAAAACACTTTAATGGATATATCTCTACTGTACTTTCAGGTGCCTGCATATGTTCAGATACAGAGATATGGACAAACATCCTGAAACCTTTCTAAGCTGTAACATATTGTTTAAAAACTGATAGCCTTCCAAAAGCTATTTTAGCCTGTCTGTTGACAGTATTGTGACAGTAACTGCACTTAGTGCAATAAAGTGATAGAAAACCTGTTTGTGTCTTCCTTTACTGAAGAGCATTTTTAATCTTTTTTAAAGTCAGTGACTGTATCAATGCATTAAAAAGAAAGATGGATGTGCAGTCTGTCTCATGTTGCTTATTAACAAAAAAAGTTAGTGAACCAATCATGGTGAAACAGTGCTCTTGTAATGCAGGCTGGTTTTGTTTTAATACTTAGTATGTAAATAATTACTTCAGTAGTTTAATGTTTTCCAGGCAAAAGCTTCAGAATTGGGTTGCCTAATCAGCAGACATCCCTTTTCGATCAAAAATGAGTGTTGAACAGTAGTCATGGCACCAAAAATATGTGTTTGAGTCATGG
Source organism: Setophaga petechia (assembly GCA_024362935.1). Classification (NCBI taxonomy): domain Eukaryota; kingdom Metazoa; phylum Chordata; class Aves; order Passeriformes; family Parulidae; genus Setophaga; species Setophaga petechia. The sequence goes on from JANCRA010000001.1 coordinate 29,071,798, forward strand.
GAGCAGGGAGCACTTTCACCACATTCTAGAACAGACTCTTAGCCCCAGCTGCAGCTTGAGAGATGTGGACATCCACCCATCTTTTTTAAGAAGGCTGAGACACAAAGAAACAAGCCTAAATTAGCATTTGTGTTGAAGCACCTGTATAAATATACTGGAATATTTCAGCTCCAACACCTCAGAATTCTAAACAAAATTTACTGTTTCCTTATGAGCCCTTCCCAGGTCATTTTCAGAGAGCTCAGTACTCACTTTCAGAGAAATTTACACAAGGGAAAGAGGGTGAAGATGCTGAAGGAAGAAATGTGTAAAATCCACTCAAGTGGACCTTAGTTCTCTGCCCAGGACTCCACAGTGACACCACTGCCCTTGGATCCTGAGAGCAGCAAATTCTCTTGGAAGTGTGGGGCAGCAGAGCTTTGTCTGCAAGTTGTATTCACAGGTAAAAAATCTGCTGTAGCCCTAGGAAAGTAACACTGAACAAGGAAATGCAATTATTTCATACATGTATTAAGTCAATCTCTGCTAACAACTGGGAAGTTCTGACCAATACTCAGAACTCTTGGGTATGAAATGCAGTATGCTTGCTTAGATACATTTAATGCTTCTAAGTGACTTTTTGAGAACTTTAGGCTGATGGATGTTGCTTGTGCTCTCTATCTTATATTCCTGACTCCTTAGGCATTTGAGATACATGTTCATTTTTTATGAGCAGTTTTAAATTCTTCGCGAATGTCTCCTGTTCTTCCTACTTCTAACTGAAATGAAAAAAAAACCCAATGTTATTCTAAATAGAATAAAATTTATTTACATGATAATTTCAATGTGCAACCTTTGAAAGTTGTGTAACAAGCAGCAACCTTTACGAATTGTGATGTCAGGGGTTTAGGTTATTGTGAATGAATGGGGGCTTAGGCTTTACTGTTGAAAAACCAGCTGACTATTGTATAATGGGTATCCCTCCTGTCTATTTCCTAGGTAAGGATGATTATTTACCCTGAATGCTTACACAGTTCCCTGTCAATTTTGGCGCTCGGGTTTGGCGCAGAGAGGCGCTTCCCCGGCCGCGTTCGCGCGGCGCTTTGCAGCCCCGGGGCGCGGGTGGCTCTGAGCGCTGCCCCGGCCCCGCTCGGCGGTGGGTGCGGGCGCTCCGCGGGCGCGGTGCCGGAGCGCCGGGGCGGGCCGGGCCGCTGTTGGCTGTTGCCATGGCTCCGGCAAGCCGGGGGAGCCCAATGAGCGCTCTGCGGCGGTGCCGAGGGGACCAGCCATTTTGCTTATGGAAAACAATGTGACATATTCTGCTGTGCTATACCGGGGAATAAACAACAATCCCGTCGGGGGACGCAGAAGAAGCGGGCATATTAGTGAGTAATGCGGGCGGCGGAGCGGGCTCGCCAGCTGCCATTTTGACAGGCTGGCGGCTGCCGCTCCCGCCGCTGCTCGGGGGAGGCGGAATGCGGGGCGATAATGCTGCATATCTGCTGTCAGGCGGCGGAGCGGGGGCTTGTCCTGTGAAGGCAGGGCTCCTCCGCACTGCTGTCTCGGCAGCTCGCTAGCCGCCGCTCGGAGCCCAGCCGGGATCCAGGGCCAGGGAGTCGCCGCTCGGAGCGCGGCTGGCGCCGGGCGCGGCGCTGCCAGGAGCAGGTGTGCGGCTCGGCTCGGCCCGGCCCGGCCCGGCGCCGCTGCGGCTCCCGGGCTGCTCCCGCCGGGCGAGCTGCTGCCGCCGGACCCGGTCACAAAAGGGAGCGCTGTGCGCCTCGGCTGCTGCGGGAGAGGTACCTGGGCACGGGCTGGCGCGGGTCTGTGGCACAGCTGGGCACAACTTCGTGCGGGAAACAATCTGCTCTCGGTGTCTGTGCCGTGGCTTCCGTGCGTGGCTGGTTTAGGGTGGTTGCTGAATTCATTGATCTGACTGCCGTTGTCCTTAAACGTTTCGATGCCAGTGTTGTTCCATATGGTTGCTGATTCAGAAGGATGCTTCCAATAGATGATAATTATTTTAGCAGAAAATTCTACTGAAAGGCAAGGATTATATTTTTGTTTGGATTGTCATTGTGTTTTTTATTATCAGGATAGCGTGGGCGAAATACAATATTATAGAACTAGTGAGCATGTTTGCCTTACATCACGGAGTTCATCACTAGTAGATTCCATGCATTGTGCTCAGCCACAGCGTTAGATTTAAATTGTCCAACTGCTGCTGTGCAGTATGTAGGTCATAATAAAAAGCAGCTTTTTCACCAGCTTTCAATGGACTGCATGCCCCACTGCTGTGGTTGATTAGTTTGTGGTACTTGTGCCGTTAAGAGCAGTGGTATTAAAGCCAGCTCACACCTCCTTTTTAAAGATATCGCACGTTCCGTGCTAGACAGAGCACAACACACCCATTGTGTCCCTCCGTTTGGCGTTCAATAAAAGGAAGGAAACGAGCACTCCACATGGAGCACCAGCACATTAATAGCACAAGACGGTTAAACTTTATTGAACAATCCCAGGGATTCTGAGATAATCTACTGAAGGAACAGACAATAGAAACACTGAGACGTATACCAGGAACTAGTAGAAATGGGAGAGGTCTTCTGATAGGGACTGTGTGTTAATGTTGGAGATTTTTCAGTGCAAAATGAATTGTTCTGAGTAGTTATTAATCACAACACATTTGCTGTGGTTAAACCTGGGTCAATAAAACCTCAATCCCTCAGGACAGATAACGTTTCTATTTAAAGTAGCATTTTCCTAACTACCAACTGTATTCTTATGCATTATTACAATTTCTGAATTCTCTTATAATAAAATGCATTATTGTTATATTATTCTGAAAACTGATCTAAATATTGTGATTCACTTTACATCTATAGAAAATAAGATGATATTTTGCTTTTAAACCTTCTTTAATATTTATGTGGATCTAAGTCCCACTGAGATGAGCCATTTGTTTGGACAGTTGAGTGGGCATGAAATCAAGAATTTGAGGTCTGGTATCTTTATAGTTAAATTAGTAACCAGCACTCTGTAACTAGGAGCCAAATTCCAGTGTTGTTTCTGTATATATCCTGCAAAGGCATTTGAACAAACATGATCAGCAACTGTCCCCCAAATGAGACATTGCATTTGGAAACAGCAGTATATAATTTAATTGCTACTATGTATTCTCCCCTGAGAAAAGCTCCATCTTACTTGAACCATTTCAGGATTCTGTTTTATGGTGAATGCACACGCACCAAGTTCTTTATGCCTCTGTGCAGGGGTCATACGATAAGTGGTTTAGAGAAGTGCCTTCATCTGTGATCTAGAAAGTGGAATGTGCCTTTACAGTGTGGTACTGCATGAATATTTATGACTGAGTCTGTAATTATGAGGAAAATTATAAACAAGCCGAGCTAGTATTTAAGATGTTGGTAAGTCTTTAACAAAGAGGGAGATTTTGTTAAAACAATAAGAAACATGGATGCAGCAGTATACAAAGTAAAGGATCTAGCCGTTCAAGGTGAATTGATTCTTGCTGTGGATTCTTCTCACTATGAAGAATTTATGGTTTGAGGAAAACAAGTGAAGACTAGCAATGACTAATCAGTAAACAGTGTGCACCCATTAGGTGCTGATAGATGCATCTTATTAGTCATTATTATTTAAACCAATATTCTGTGCTCCTTCCATTCTGCTTTTCTCCTTTTGTTGTTTTTCTCATATCGATTCCCAGCTTCCCTGTGCTTCCTTACTGTCTCTTTGGCAACATCTGATCCCATCAGAGCTATTTGTAAATCAAATCGGTGACTGTCAGTAGTGGTCATGGAGGTACTGCAATAGAATCTGATGTGGAGGAAGAATTTAAATGAGTTAGAGGTAACAAACAGCAACTAAGTAATGAGCGTATCCAGTGCAAACTAATTCCACATCATGTAAGTTTTAAAGGCCTAGAATTGGGTCACTGATGTAGAAATCAAATGGGCATGCATGGAGAGGGACATTTTTCCTCTCATGATGATTTGAAGTGTATTTATCAACAGAAGGTTTACAAAAAGACCTTTTCAATAATATGACATAGGACAAATTGGAAAGTTTGGTATTAGAAATGGTAACATAGAGTTCTAGTTTAAGTCTAGGAGTTTTTCAGGTTTCAGTGGAGCCGTGGTTTTTATCAAGAGGTGATTATGCATTATTGGAAAGCCTCTAGGTTATCCAAAGTCAGGCTCTCTCTTGGTCAGCAGAGATGTAAATAACATCAGCTGTCGTGCTTTAACATTACAGTTGCTTCAAACATTTTTTAGACAGATGACCTTAGAAGGTGACTCTGGGTCCATGTGTAGCTCTTAAACAGAATACCAACAAAGCAAAACCAGGCAGATTAATCTTAAAATGCAGTGTCATAGTAGCAGGTGCAAACAGTAATAGAAATAAGAGAGCAGGATGACCGAAGGAGGTAAAATGAAGTGGTGTGACAGCTTATTTGGTATGCTGTTTGTTTAAAATAATCAGGTTTGAGCAACCAGTGATAAACATCAACCAATCATGGGGTGTGTAGAGCGCAGTAACCTTATAAGAGCTAGTGTGGAAATATGTTGTCTGTCCTCAGCCTGTGGACTCTTCTCAGTGTACTCACAGACATGACCAGCCTGTGAGCAGCAATACAGAAGGGATGTGCCCAGGGCAGACACAGTTATGGAGTAAGGGTATGTTGTATGGTGTTACTCTGTGAAATGGCTGAATGTCACTTCTGCACCTGCAGGATCAGGTATTGAATGTAATACATCAATTATGTGGTTGTGTCTGGAGTGCACAGCCTCCATCAGGTGTGACCTTGGAACAATATTTCTGCTCTGGTGAGGCTGTCTGAACAAAAATAGAAATAAAATTTGTCAATTTCTACCTGTTTGTAAACTAGAATTATACAAATGTACGCTTTGTTGTTGTGTCCTCCTGCTCTGACACCAGTCATTTCCCATGTCACTATTTCCTATTGGATTAAGCATATTACTGTTGCCAGTCTGAATTTCCTTTCCTTACTGCTGTATGTAGCATGTAGGTTCCTATTTGAGAGAAGACTGTGCCATAGATGCTCTGTGTTCATTTTTATTCAAATAGTCTTGTGTCTTTTCATGAAAGTGTTTTGACAAAAGCTGACCTTTCTGAAATTATGAAGCTTCTTAACATTTAAAAGCTAAAACAAAAACTAGAAAGAGTTTTAAAGGCACTGATGTAATGGAAAAGTTCATGTATGGGAGAGAAAAGGGAGAGAAGTAAGTACTTAAAAGGGCAGCATGTATCTTTGAGTAAAGGCATGCTAGATGATGACATTTTAGATCTACTCCTGCTTTCAGTGTTTTTGAAGCATGTAATGTATTTTTCTGTTCAGATGTATTGTTCCATAACAGTGGTACATCATAGCTAATACTGCTGTGAAGTAGGAAATTCCAAAGGCGGACCCATTTCTTCTGTTATTTCTAACTTCTTTCCCTAAATAGATTGATTTTTTTAGTCTTTCTGTACTGAATACAGATAGTGTTCTGACTCATCCACCCTTAAAAACCTCACCAACCACCATCAGGGGGTTGAATAACACAGATGTGGTTCTGTGTTAAGTAACCTGAGTAACATAGTGCACTTTTAAAGAGGTGATACTGAAGGTCCTGAGTCTCAGAGAATAGTGGGGAAAACACACTAAAAGGAAAAGCAAACATTCTTCCCTTCAATCATTACTATGATCAAACTATACACCAAACATTTTCATTAGCCTTTTCATAAAAGAACTGTTAGATAATGCTGAGAGATAGAATAATGAAAGCTCTACTTCTTTTAAGGGTACTCATCTTGCACTTTATGTACAAGTATTACAGCAGTGTACAACTGAACTGTTTGTGAGGTATCTAAAGCTATCCTTAGTTTAGCAGCAGTGACTTATCAACTAAATTTGCCCACAAGCGTAGCCACTTTACTTTTTTGCTTCTTCAGGACCCAAAAGAATATGCAGGAATGCATGATGAAACCAAATGGAAATGGAATCAGTAACTGCAGTTCTCACAGCTGAAAATCAGATTCATTGATGTTTATGAAAATAGTAAAATGCATTGATTTCTAAGGGTTGCATTTAGTTGTAGGGTGATGAGTTATGCTAATCAGAAATCAGTAGTTGTGACTGAAGGTCAAAATAGGTAGAAGGGTCTTTGTGGGTTTTTTTTCAAACAGTTTAAGAGTAGCATGTCTGGTTCCTTAATGTATTGTTGGTTTTGTGGTTTGGTTTTTTTGTTTTTTTGGGGTTTTTTTGGGTTTTTATTTGGTTGGGTTTTTTTTTTTAATTTTCTGAACAGCACCAATAGGTGAAATCCCAGTCCAAGCAAGCAGCAAGGCTGAAAGGTGACTGTAACCCTTCCTAAGAGGCTTAGGTGGGATGGTGTGGTCTGTGATTAGAAGGGGTAGGGGCTGTGTCAAGAGCAGGACAGCCACAGAGTGTTCTTGTCAGCATGATGCCATGGGTTCTGAGGACTCCTAATAACCATAGCCCGAACACAGAGCTTCATCATAACAGTGTGCCTTGAGAGCTATAGTGTTTAATGAAGCCACATATCTCTCACTGGGATTAACTTGCTGAAAACTAATGCTTTGTCAGAGTTTAGTTTTAGCAAATGGTGGGGTGGGGGAGGCTATCCAAGATTCAGTTATCTGGATCAATTCTCATGTCTGAAAAATGCATGACCTAGAAATTGCATGTTATTACAGAGGGTCTCTGTGCATATGAACAGTATTTTCACTACTTGAAGTGACTACAAGTGAAAAGTAGTGATTCAGGCAATAGAACAAAGTATGGATTAGATAAATCAGGTGCTTTGACTATTTTTCTTCTAGTACTCATTTTTTCTTAATAATGAAAAATTATACACAATTATAAAATAAAAAATATCTTCATTTTTAAACATAAATAAGTATGTATAAACATTTATAAAAACATAAATGTAATCTGACATGTTGGCATCAAGCAGGTGCAAAATGACATTTTTAAGGTGCTAAATGCCTATTTCTCACTGAATTTTGTGTTCATTTGAGAACTTCAGATTCTCTTACATGTTGAAATGAGAGCTTTTCTAGTACATTGGACTATGATAAATAAGGAAGAGTAAATAATTGGTATGAGGCAATTATTGATTGGTGAGAATTACAAAAAAATTGTATTTTGTGAAGGTTATTAAGTAAGAAGGATGTTTTGCTGTCTCAAATAAAGCAACCATCATGGACCTTCATAAAGAGTGGCTTAATGGATTAGATGGCCCGAGTTTGTTGGTATTTTAACTGCTGTTTTTAAGCATCATGTGAGTTTTGAATTTCAAACTGCTTCAGCCTTTGAGAGAATCCTAAATTATAGGGATTGGCCTAGTTGAAGTATCCAAGAAATAATCCCCTTTTGAACATACAGGTCACACACTACTAACTTTTGTGTATTTTGTGCTTTGCACTTGTTAAAATCTTGCACAGTTATTGTTTGATTTAAGCATCAACCTTGTATTTTCTTTCTTCCCACTAATAGTAAAGATTTTAAAGAAAAACAAGCAGTAGCAACCCAAAGGGGTGCCAGTGCAAAACACTGATTATGTTTCATTTAATTCATATATTGTTCAGGTATGTCACACTGCTCCTTCTAGCCAGTTATGCAGTTACACATCTTAATAAGCAAATCCTGACAGAAGACAGCAGTTGCCAGCACAAATTTAATTTAGTTTCTAGTGAATTTCTAATGAACAGGGAACTCTAAGCAGTGACATTCTCCAGTTAATCAAATTCATGGTAATTGCAGTTTTTCTTTTGGAGAAATCTGTATTTGTTAGGAATCTGAAGGAAATAATTATTTCAGTGTGACTGATGCAATCAAATGGTTTACTTTGAATAAGTAAAATATGAAAGAGGCTAATCAAATGAAGTGCTACTGTACGAGAGCAAACGAAAGGGTGACAGGTTTGACAGTAGAATAAAGACCAAACCAAAGGCTTTGTTTTGACATACATGCAGATAATCAGGCAAATTCAAGTCTTTTAAGAGACCTCTTCTTTAAGGGTCACTTTACAGATACGGATCATGTAATCTGAGCCTTGCAGATTATCATTCTACTTCTAAACAAGTACAAGAGAGAGGTTTTTAATTCCTTATTTGCATAGCTGTATATTTACACATTCACATGTTTTTGCCATTGGCATTTGATTCACAGGTGACTGATTTATGGTCTTGAGCAAAGGCCAAATTCAGGACACACTTTTAAGTGTCAGGACTGCAAACTCTACAGAATTTGTTTGAAAGCCAGTACCTGTTGTAACTAATACATACAAAGCAGTAGGAGGATCCCTTCCAGCTTGAGGAAATACTTTTCTTATGAGCAAGGCAATAATAATTGCAGAGATGGTGTGCTAAATTAATTCAGGTGTGGATTTGTTTTTTGTTGTATTTAGTGATGTAATTATCTTAAACATAATTCTCTCAAATCAGTCACTGCTTAGATAAAGGACACAAATGAAAATAAACATGTCTATAAGAGCTATAGAAAGTACAGCAGGGTTAAGTTCTCATTGCAATATGTGCTGAACGTGAAAGATGGAGCAGGCTTGATGCAAAGGTAAACTGAAAACCAGGTTTATTAAAACATGGCTCATGGCTTTGACCTCTGCTTGACTACAACACCAGTGGTTTTCTCGATTTCCTGCAGCAGAAATGAAAATATAAAGGGTGTCTGAGGAAGAAGCAAATAGTAGCTTTGTAGATGAACTTGGGAAGTGCTCTTATGATAAAAGATTCCTGCTACTTATGAGTGGATGAAATGTATGTGGGGAAATTTGAGCAGATACTGTGAAGAGACTTCTGGGAGTTACAAGAGGAGACAGGAAAAGAATTACAAAAGTGCTTGAAAGGGAAAAGATAGATATAGTTGCTGCAGTGACAAGACAACGAGCCATCTATATGTGCCCTTTATTCTGGGGCAGGGACAGCTACAGAGGCTTCAAAGAAAAAAAAATTTAGAGTGGTCTCATGGGGTGCATCTTGCATAGATCAGAACGTGTTACTTAAAACCGTGGGTTCAGATACTGTGGTTAAATTGTGTGTTGACAAGAGGCCTAAACAATAGCATTCCTCATGGGGGGACCAAAACAAAATTGGAAATCAGATTTCAAAAGTACTGTGGAGAAATCAATCCTCTCAGGAAAAGCTACAATACTCAGAGTGAAGGGGAAACAAGTGTGAAGAAACATGAGCCACTTCCTTGAGGAGTTCACATACCTGAGCATTCAGGGATTTTGGGAGGTTTTTATTAAAAAAAAAAAAAAAAAAAAAAAAAAAAAAACAAAAAGTCATATTTGCATTCTAGTCAAATCTCCAGCCTATACACAATGTGCAAGGGCAAACTACAGATTTCATATTTTAAATTGATTTTCAGTCTTCATCTGCACACATAGTAACTCCAGCTGAAATTTTCAGATTTGAAAACAAATTGATCTCCTTTTGTGGGTTTTTTTTCTTTATGTTGTATTTTATTCTTGGGAGACCCAAATGAATGAGTCCTGTCCCTTCACAAGTGCTTTAGATGAAGCATTAGAAGCTACATTTTCAATGTGATTCCCATTATGGAAATGGGATTCTCTCTAGCTGTCCTGCACCAGCAATGGAATAATGCAGTTTTGAGAGTGAGATCAGGTGTTAAGGAGCTCCAATTTCTTGGTTTTGCAACAAATTGTTTTAACTGGGACAAAGTATGTTAGAATGTTGGTGGGATAATTAATGTGCTTTGCTTTATACACAAGTGAATTAGGACTGCAAATGTCTTTATAGAAAATGTCCATTTCTCAGTGTTACTTGGTTTCAAAATGATGAGCTGAGCTGGAATTTGGAGGTCGCTTGAGTTCAAACATGACTTGAAAGAATAATTATATTGCAAGCTTTCTTGTGTGTAGTCCTGTCAAATCTGTGTAATTCTGCTGTCATCTTCAGTATTGTATATATTGTATTTAGACTTCTATGGACTTTATCTTCTAGCATGTTTAGGAACAGCTTCTCTTTATGGTCATTAAAAAGTTGGGGGGTTTTTCTGAACTAATTGCAGATAATGCTGTGAAAATTTCACATTCAATACCTAAAATTGTCAAAACAATCTAATAATATATATAATTTAAATCTTCATAAATGAAACAACTTCATTTTAATTCTGGACTTATTTTCTCTGGTGAGGACATGTGGATAGTTTTTACATAGCACTTTCTTAAAGAACTAAAAGGATTTTTAGCTTTGCTTTGCCCAGAAACAGATAATTTTTTAATTAACTTTTTTAGGGATAGGTTTGTAACTATAGTCTGAGGTGTCTACCCTTTTTCGTGGGTACAATAAACAATTGTGGAATTTTTACCATTACATTAGCAAAACTGTGAAATCTAACTTGTTGTTTCTCATAATACTAAATTAGTATCTTAAGCTGTTAAGTGCTGAAATGATGATTCAAGTTTGGCCTTGTAAGAATCCGATCTGAATAATATTTTTAAAAGCAAGGGCATGACTTCAAGGCATTTGTTCTTCTGTGACTTATTTTAAACCTGGGTGTTTTCTTTACCAAGACATTTTCTAAACAAGGAACTTAGAATTCATTTAAAGATTTGTTTGGAAGAGGGCAGAGAGGAATTTAGCAAAATGACACTTACAAATTATATTATTATAGACTTTGGTATTTTTGAAAGCTCTTACTGATGTTTTCTCTCTTTGAATGCAATGGTAGGAATCTTCCCTGAATTAATTAAAAGTAGTTACAGTAAATGTGTGCTTTTAAAATACCATTGAAAATGCCTTAGCATGCAGCTTTTTGCTATTCTAACTTTAGGTTCAGCCAAAAGTGCCTGTAAATTTCTTTTGAAGAACGCTGGAAAGATTTTTATAAAAGATGAAAAGAAGTGTTGAATTTGTGTTTATTTGTGTACCTTGATAGAATGATTTTCTGATTGTCATTACTTATATCAGCATTTAAGTCTTACTATCATTAGTAAGATCTGGGTTGAAAAGCCTGGCACCATCTTGAATGAATCTGCTAACCTTATTTACAGTGTATTTATTACTGGAAATAGCTTCATGTGTTTATATACACAAATTTTACCATATTTTGGGGATGTTCTGTTACATAAATAGTCCTGCCTCTTGATGAACATCAGATGTTCAAATTGTGCATTTCAAATTGGAATCCTGCAAATGCTAACCAGATTTTCAAACTGAGGTCAGTGCAATTGTGATATTTTTTCATCTTAAACTTTCTGTGCTGTCTGTATCAGACACACCTGTGAGTTTGAAATGTCGCTATCAAAACCAGGCTAAATGGTCACTAACTTCATGAGGAGGAGGAATCAGGAAATAGAGATGTCTTTCTGTTGTCATTTCAAAGGCAGCAATGTTTCAATGCTGCATCATAAAAAGATTTTGTGTTGACTTCTTTAGGTGTGGATCACATAAAAGTTAGCATAGAGATTTGATTGAACTTTTTTTTAAGTTTGAATGCTATTTCTCTTTTTGAAAGCACTATTAAAATGACTTGAACTGCTCAGTTTCTGGACAGTTTAGACTTTGATCTTAACTCACATGTTTCTCGTTCATGCCACCCATCTATCATAAGCTGATTTTGTTATAAATAACCAGAAGCTGTACAGACACCGTGTAAAACTATTAGTGATTTCCCCCCTCTGTTGTTGCCCTCTGGTTTCAAACTCTAATCTTCAGATAAGTGTCAATTACATGTAATTTTTTTTCACCCTGCTGATTGGAACGTAAAGGCTGACAAAAAATACCATCAGATGCTTTTCCAGTGTTCTCCTTACAAGCTATTTGTTTAATTGCTGCAGGAATCAAATGTGCCTGAGCTTAATATTTTAAGTCAATGGGTTGCAAGCAGAAGACAGGGCAAACAGAACACAAGCAGTTTAATGTGTTTTAGACACTAAATTTGTAATAATTAAACTTCTGCTAAGATATGTCTACTGTCTACTTTTGATGCCTTTATATACAAGACTGTAATTCGACAACTTTTTTATCTCTACCATCTCTTTTGGGAAGTAAGATAGAAAACTGTGTGACTAGCTATTCTGTATAAAATTTGTAGAGAAAATTTATCTTTCAACTTCTCAATTTTGTTTTTCCATTTAGGTTACGTTTTCAGGCCACTTTAGAAGCAGAGGATACCACAAGTCACTGACTTCATCCTTCAGGATTTTTAAGTGCAAATGTGCACAACTCTATTGTTGCTTGTAGTGATCATTGTTTAAGGGTTAAAAATAAAATTTTCTGGTTTGAACAGTCATTTCATCAAGCTGATGAACAGTAAACAGCCTTTAAGGGAAAGAAGGGTCTTTTGAGCTGTTATTACTAATAGGCAGAGGAATTTGAAAAACAGAGGATGTTAAAGTTCTGAGGAAGTAAACAATTTCTAGGAAGGGAAATCCACCTTTCCAAGTATTTATTTTTCAAAGAGAGGAAACTACCTAATAGGTGTAAACCTTCATGGATACAAAATAGGACATATATTTCAGATTATGTTACCTTTGACTTCCAGTTCTCATCTATCTTCAGAACCCCTCTCCCAACCTTCTTTTTTGCAACTTCAGCCACCTTAGATTTATGGTATGACAGGTGCTCCTTCCTCCACCCAATATGCAAAATATGTACATCATGTTGTTCCAGCTTTCAATTTGTTGCTGTTTAAGAATATTTTTAAGGATCTTTTCTCTCCGCCTTCCTGGGTGGCACTGGCCTCTGTCATATGAATTGAGGTCTCATTAATGGCCTAATTTTCCTAAGAGTTTACACTGCATCTCATAAAATGTGTAGTCATACTGGCTACTAAAAACAGAGATAACAAAGAAGTCTTATTTTAGAGTTGTGTCTGTAGATACCCTTCCTTGTGGAAGAGTTTTTCTATTCAGGGAGAAAGTTTGCAGTGGAAAATATGGCTGCAGGTTTGAATTCTTTATTACTGATGTTCACTGATCAGCAGTGGAAAATTACTGGTGGAGAAAAATTAGGAAATTTCTAAAAATCCTTAAAGTAATGTCACCCATGGTGACAATACTCTTCTTGTCTCTGTTATTTGCCACTTAAATGAGGGTCAAATTCTGTTAGCTGAAAAATTAGTTCTGACCTACAGATAATTCAACACAGCAATTAACTGGCAGCACCGCTGTAACATCCTGCATTGCCTTGAGTACAGCAAATATCAAAATGACTTTCCTGAGCTAGGAAAAACATGAATATAGTTCAAACAAATGTTTCAAACTAATAGCCTGTTCTGCAATTAATAGTCCTGTAAAGAACACAAACAGCAAACAAAAACTGTGAAAGAGCTCTCATTTTCACTTAGCTGAAGCAATACATGATAGATGACTCCATTATCATGTGCCTCTGTTAACAAGAAGACAAAACAAACACGAGCTCAGCACTGATTTCCTGAGCCATTTCCATTGGCAGGTGTTGGTTTCGTGCTTTAACTTTGCTTTTGGGAGCTGTAAAACTTCCTGGAAACCTTTCCTGGAGTTCCTTTCCCTCCAAGCTACTGTATGAGGATTTGTCAATCTTTGGGGACATTATGATCTTCAGGAACAAAGAGATTTGAGCAGATAGGGGTCAGTTTTCTGTTTTAGGAGCTTCCTGTTGTGTGCTACATCATACTGCAGAAAGGAGATTTTTTTGTACGGAGCAAGAACAGGCTTGGTAGGCTCAGGCATTTTGGCAGCACTTTTTCTTGCTGATTAGCAACATGAAGGTGGACAAAGGTGGAGGCAGTGTAGCTGCAAGTAGGTTCAGTCTGCTGGTGTAGTGTACCTGAGCTCTTGAAATAACTACCTTCTTTGCAACCTGAAGGACTGATAGTTGTCATCAGTATGTGAAACTGTGAGCAGCAAAGAGTTTGCCAAAGCAATTGTGTCTTGGTGAGCTTTGTCTGACTTCAGCTGTTTCTACTATGTCAATATTGTATGCTACCATTAGAGGTAGGAAACATAAATACAAATGTTGGGTTGCTGAAAACCAAATATTGCCTTTGAAATCTGACTAATGGGGGGGGAAATAAAGAGATATCATAAAAATACTAGACTCTGGTAGTATTACTTTTTATTCTAAAATGCTGAAGAACTATCTCGTTAGGGTGTGTTTTCAGTTGGTGGATCATAGTAGTGAAATGAATAAACTGACTGAAGGACCACTGATGGAAAGATGGTTGTCTCCACTGTTGTTTGACTTGCAGTGAGAGGTTTTGTACTCATTTGAGGTGGAAAATGCTCACCCTAGGGTTCAGTGCCTGAAAGCTTCTGCTGTAGTAGCTTGCCTGTTTCCTACCTTCTATGCTGTGAATAGCAAAAAACATTAAAATTACTTAATTGGTAAAAATAGGAACCGTTTTTCATATAGGTCCCTTGTTTTTTCATTACTAGCCTGGCAGCTTAGCAAATTGGCAGAAAACCATTGTGTTAATTATTGAGAAGCCTAAATTCCTTTGTGGATTTAGTCTGGGTAATTGGAATAGAAGCTCAGTACAGAGTGTGGAGGTGTAAAGCTGGCCTGGCCATAATCTGGTGGTTTAAGAAAAAGCAGAATGGTGTTAGGCCATGTGGGCTCTGTAATGTAAGTCTTTGTGAAGCGGAAGGAAGGATTTGGGACTTGTGTTACTTGTGTGGATTTCTTTTTTCCTTACATGGACCAGCAGCTTGAGAGTGCCAACTGCACACAGGATCATGGCCCCAGAGACTGGTGGTGGCAGTTCTCCCTTGAGAAGTGAGCACAGTTTTATCCATAGATAACTCTGGAAGGTGTTTATGTTTCAGAGTATATTGCTCAGCTGTATATATTTCTGAGTAACAGTTGCTCAAACTTTCCTTTTTCTAGGTAAGTTTTTCCTTTCTTAAGCTTATGACTCACAATTCTTGCTGTGTGAGCCACATGAAGTATGTGATTACTCTGTGAAAGAGGACCAATGTCCTCAAAAGACCAGACAATAGCATGACGCTTGGGATTGTGTCACGGAAGTGGGAGATGTGACTACAAATCCTTCTGGAAGTTTAATCCAGGTTTTCCATATCCGTGGCAGATGTTCTAATGTCCATCAGTACAGTGGTTTTAAAAATAATGTGGTGGCATAACATCAGCTTCCATGGTTTTGCTAAGGAGAGGAAAAAACCTGAGAATGTAATTTGCATACTTGTGCCTCATATTTAAGATTGATAAAACACAAGGTTGCACAGGACAGTGGTCACCACACTCGTTTCATTAAGGCAAGGCTTTTCTCGCTTGGTTCAGGAGGAAAATTTTAGCTAACTGTTAAAAGATATACAGATGCTTAGAAATTTGGGTATATATATATATATAATGGGTATTTTAGAAACTGCCCCTTTTCATTTGGGCTCAAAAGACCCTGTTACTTGCATTGATAAATCACAGATTGAGAGTCCTAGCTTGTTTATATTTCTGAGGTTTAGACCTTTAGGAAAACTCCACTCTGTAATGCCCCCAATAGCCTCCCAAAATACAACCACAGTCTTACACAAGAGTTAAACACAGTCTAGCAGAAAACAGACCTGAAGGACAAGTAACTTTGTACCAAGTTCTTGAAACAATGGCCTAGCAATATATATTAAGAGTGGGATTAACAATAAGCTTCTGTTCCCCATTTCCTCAAAAGGCCTTCTCATATTTATTTTCCTGTTCATTTTTAACTGTTTGCTCTTGGAACAGAGGAAGTTAGTTTTACTAACAAAGTAGGCAGGCATATTATCCTGTTGGTCCAGTTTCAGAATGATAGCTGTAGTGGCTGTAGTCATTTTTCACATCATTATGAGAGCAGTTACATGGTTTGCACCCAGTTATATGGAACTGGCTAAAGTATTGGAATTGGTTCTAACAGGTGACTAAGAGCGTGTAAATATTTAGATAATGTGCTTTAGTTGGAGGGTGTTAAATGCCTGTGATTTCACTTCAAACTTGAGAGTATCCTTATGTTTTAATGTAGTTATTTGGTGCTGATTTAAAGGTATAATAATAATTTTTAGTGGATTCTTTGTGATTCAATGGTGTTATTAAATATATTAAAAATTATAACATAGCTGCTTATTATAACTGTAAAATGAGTTAGAAAATATGGGTGGGGGTTTCAGTCTAACATAAATCTAAAGTCAAAAATGAGACCTCAATATAGCTAAAGACACTTGGTCTCTTAAAGAGAATGCAGGTTGCTGTTCTGCAAAACAGCAGCAGAGTCAATGCTTCATGAACCATATGCCATTTTTCAGACCAGTTCTTGCTGATAATGTGAGAGTGTGATTCTTTCTACTTGCTATCTTGATCCATGTCTTTCAAATTCATGAATTATCTGTAGAACACTTCTGTGGCAAATTCAGAAAGCTGCTTTGATGCTTGTTTGAGTGTAGACATCTCTGGCACTAAGTTCAGTTAACACATGTTCGTACATTTTTACTTATGCTACATTATGCAGGATTAACCAAAAATAATGTTGCATATGACCTATGTGTAGCTAGGTATTCCATCCTGTCCAGAAGCATGGGCACCCTTCTTCAGAGCTCCATTGCTTTTCCGGAGTGGAGGCTACTGAAAACACACGTGACATTGAAAAAAAAAAGTCTTATTTGTAAGATCCTTCAAGTTCCTGTATGTCTAAAACACTTTTGAGGCTAGGTGAAGTCCAGGACAAAGCATGTGATCCATAGCTGTCCTTCTGTAGATTTCTTTTTTTCCTGTACTCTAAAAAATCCTCATTTCAGAGATTGAGATGATCAGTTCTATGAATGAACACTCTCAAGGGAGACTTCTGAAAACAGAGTTACATCCATTTTGCTTCCATTCTCTAATATTAAATTCATTTTATGTTACCTGTCATAGTTCAGATGAAATTCAAATTTTATTTGGAAATAAAAAAAACAAATGAAAGAAATCATATCCATACTCCTCACTTCTTCCTGAGGCAGGTAGCATGCAATTCATTTAGACATACTGTCATGCTACTCAAAGATATTCCAGTAATCCTAAAGTATATTAATAGAATCATGTATAGAATAATACCAGGAAAAGGAGTCATTACACCTAGCTATGCAGGGTTTACCTGCGTATCTTGAAATGTACAGAGGCACTTCTCAAAAGGATTATTCTCCTTCAGCCCTTCCATATGAAACTTCAGTGACTCAATTGTGTTTGAAAGACTAGGCTTAGAAAAATCAAGATTTCCTTTATGTGAATCTGTGCAGTGAAGCAGGTATGCAAATTTTGTCTTTCAGTATTTTGAACAACTTTCTGGATCTCTTACCTATCAAGATTGTTTCCTCTGGTTTGTGGAAATTTCTGTAGTGTCTGTCCTATAGTGTCTGGGTACAGAGGTCCTGGAGACTTGCACCAAGTACCTACAGCAGCAGGAGAACTGTTCACTTCTTGGTCATGTTTGAGTTCAAATCAATTTTGCTAAAAATTTATTAAATCACACTGGAGCAGGTCACTAAAGAAATGATGTTGTTAATTTTAGTATTGCTAATAGCCATAAAATGAAAGATATTTTTGTCAGTCCCTTAAAAGCATAAGGTGACAGTCTTGGTGGTAGTGACATATTTGTTTTGCTAATAAACACACATGTACGTTTATCCTTGAGACCTAGATGATGTATGTGATATTTCTGACATCTCATGTTTCCTGTGGATAAAAGATGATCTGATTTGTATGCAGTAGCTAAAGCACCTTGGTATATATTGAAACAGTGCTTATGTCATGTTTAGTAAATGCTATAAATACTAATAGGTAAACTGTCATTTATTTACACAAGTGCAGTTGCAGAGGGTGTGTGAAGAAACAAGGTACCAAGATAGGTTAAGTGCTGATCGTCACTCAGCTAATGGTAAATCTGTCTTCTGAGAAGATGCCTCTGTAAAGAAATGCTGAGCTGCCAAGTGTTGTGTATTAAATTGTGTCAGTAGTAAATTGATACTACCTATAATGACTTTAACACATACTTCTAGTTTTGTACTTGTGCAGTATTAGTATTCAGCATGTGGATATTTATTGATTTACCTTGTAACCACCAGATGAAATCATTATGGATGGCAAGGTAATGTAGAATCTGACACTAGTGGTCTGGTAGATAAAGGTCTTGTATTTATTTACAAACTATACTGCTTGTTCCACTTGGCATTACAGCTCTCAAGCTGGCTATAACTCACACATTATCTGAAATTTAAGCTATCGGAGTCCTTGAATATCTTTGTTCATGAATCTCAAATCTAAACTGAGCTTTTTATCTTTGCTGGACTAGTTTTGTGGTAAAATGATGGTCTTAAGCTAGACATCAGGTATGAAGTAGCAGTAATGATTAATTTAACAGGTTGGTATTTAGAGTTTGTGAATTTTGTTGTAGCTTCTTTTAACTGCTGTAACACTAAGAATAGCTGAGATCAAATGGAAAGGATGCTTTTGAGCTAACGCAGAAGGAATTTGTGCTATATTTTTACATTTAGCAGCTTTTTCCATTATTAAGTGTTCTATAGCTAATGATTTTTATGCAGGTCTTCAGGAGAAAATGTGCTTTTCATGTTTGTTTATAACAATGAGCATTGCTTTACTGATTTAACAGTTTAATAAATAGCTTGTGTCTGGCATCCTGTTCCATGTGTCCATATAACTTCCAAACAGCTACTGTTCATGAATAAATCAGAAATGAAGGTGTTCTAAAATGTTATCAAATGATTGTGCTTAAGTAGATGTGACTGGAAATGTAGCAGATATTGAAACATTTTGCAATCTTACCACATCAGCCTGTTTTAGGTTTTGAGCTGTGAAAGTAACTGTAAGTCTCATAACTTTTCCTTGAACAAAAGTAACAAAATTTTCAGTGGCAGTACCTAACAGTGTGGTGATGTTTGAGAACTTTTTCTGAGGAAGCAAAACCAAGAATTGCTGAGATATACAGAGGAAAGTTATAGAGAGGGATATAATGGAAGCTTTCTCCTCTACCAGAAGAGGCTGCAAAAAAATTAAACAGTAATGACTTTTCACTGACTCAGTTTGTCTGTGTTTTCTTAAACTTCAAAGTAAGTAGCTTTTATGTACCTGAGAAGATGTTCAGGGTCTTTTCTTAGAGTCAATAATTTGTATTTTTACTTTCTGTTTTCCAGTATTGTTACATTATGGGAGGGTAGGTTGGTTGGTTTGCAACATGACAGAGGAGGACAGGAAGATATTTATCATGTCAGTGAATGCCCTGGTCAAAAAAATGGAATTCCAGCAGCTTCAGGTTACTAGACTTCCAGAACTGTTGCTGAAACTGGAAACTTGAGATGCAGACTAGAAACTACTGCCTTCAGTCTTGGTATACTGATTTGTCCTGTCCTTGATGTGTTTACCAGTCAGATATGATGGACTTTAATGCAAATAGAATTACTCCCATCTCAGATGAAATGCTGTGTAGAGAAGGCAAAATATCTTCAGAGATAACCAAACTCAAAAGGTGTTCTTCACATTGAAAAAAATCCATGATGGTTCATTGTCCAAGCTAAAAGTTATAATCTTCAAGGTCCCTGATCTCCTTTTAACAGTAGCTTGGTTTGGTTTTTTTCATCAACAGTGGTTGTTCCCCGCTCCTTCTGTTTCTTTAAATAAGAAATTGGACAATGAACAAAGGCTTTTTTTGCTATGGATTTCCTGATTTTTTTAGCTTGGGTTGGGAGCTGCTTGTGCTGTAGTACATTTTCATTTCGACAGTAGGCAAGCCCTTTACTGCTGAAAATAGCTCAAATGGTCTTAGAAAAAAAAAAAAAAGCCAGCAGCTTAGACTCTTTCCCTTTCTCTTTTGCAGACTCTTGCATGTGAGTTAAATTAATTTCTTGAGAGAAACCTTCATAAAGGGCTAAATAAACAAGGTCTACATACACAGAAATTTCTTCTGCTGCATTTGAGACACAGCTAAACTCGTCTGTCTGGTAAGTCATACTTTTCTTAAGGATTTGTCTTTCTTCACACCCTTATGACTTGCATTTCTGAGTTTCTAATTTGTGTTCAGAGAAAACCAGCTTTGGCTTCGTGGTGTGTTCTGTATATGAAGTACAAAGATCAAGCTCCAAAGGCATTTCTGTGCTGCTTTTACAAACTTCAGAATAGTATCTATTAGTATCTATTCTGTATGGTACTTTGGTATACATGGAGTATGATCATTTATCTAGTGCTTTGTTCTAATTTTGCTGTAATGAAGGCATTAAATGTTTTAAAGCAAAAGTGGTGATTATTCTGTCCTGGATTTACCTGTTTGAATGTTCTGCATTTAATAAAGTAATGTAAGAATGTGGATTGCAAAGTATATTCAGTGTCAAGTCAGAGTTTAAAAATTAACTTTCCCAACATTCATTCATGTCTCATTGATTTTTGGTTTCACCTCTTCTAGATAAAGTAGATTGATGTTATTAAGTACAATGCTTTATTTTTCTTGGTGATGTGCCTATTTCATGGAGCAGTCAGCATACTTTTCAGTAGTCTTTTACTGATCATACAATTCTGTAACAGTTCTGTTAAAGGTACTTATGTCTTATAGCTTCCTTGGGTTTTGATTGTACAGCTTGAAACATTTTTTTTTTCCTTTGATTATGAAGTATTAACTGAGTTTGACCCAAACAAAAGTAAGTTTGTCCTCTACCTTCTATTTTTATTCTTTATTGCAATAAAATTAAGAAATTCTTGGAACAGCAGAAAATGTTTTGCTCTGTGCTGAGGTTTTTCTAAGCAGTTGGCTGGCATTAGATGGCACCCTATATATACCCAGTCCATCTGATCACTTATGCTGCAATGCTTTGGCTTACCACAATTACTGTGTACTTACATACTGCATGCCCTGGCTCTGCACAGCTCATTTTGCAGGCTTTGCTATAGGCCTGACATCAGTTTCTTTCCAAAAATATGTTGAAAACCCAATGTCATATATAAAATAAGTGTTATATTTAATGTAAAGCAATAGTTATCTTTTCATAGAAAAAAAACCCCAAACAAAACAGATCAACATTCTTGCATAGAAACTGTTTGGAGGCTTTCTAATTAATTTAAGTTTTAATAAGAAGCTTTCCATCTTATTTTTGGATAAAAAGAGAAAAGCTGGAATGGATGTCTAGATTTCATAAAAAATATCTTACTTGTCTTACATTGATGGTTTTCATATTAAAGGAGTTTTTCCCCTGAGAATTACTTCTCAAAAAGCTGAAGCTTCTGAAAGAACTTAAGACACCTCAGAGGCCATGCTGCAATTACTCTTTGAGCAATTTAGAAATATGTGATCACTTAATATGTCCAAAGACATAGCTGGAGGAGAAATTACACATAAATAGGCTGAATAATAGACAAAAAAGTACACACCAATTATTTTCAATTAAAAACACTGCTTTAACTGTTTAAAGTAAGGACCAGTGATAGTCTATTAATGGCAATTTCTTAATTCATGTAAGTTTGAATTTACTGTATATTTTGCATGCAATTTTTGAGTGAATAGCAGGGCTGACTTAGAGGAACTTGTATCTGGCATGCTAACACAACCCAAACTTTAGCTGAGTGAACTTGGCACAAAAATGAACATAAGAGAGAAAATCTCAGGAGAGCAGTGGAATTCCTTTCCTTGAATAAGTATACCTTAGCATTCATGGGGAACAAATGGTAACATTTTGTGCACGTTTCTGCTTTTGACAATGTGTCTTTGTTCACTTCCCAAAAGGGATGTCAAAATACACTGAAAAAAAATCCAACAACTTTCTTATTTGAATTTTTCATTTTACTTAATTTTATGGTCCCAAGGAACCCATTAAATCTGGGATGGCCTAACACCATTGTTTATAACTTTTTTTGTATGTAGAAAAAGGCTCAGTTAGTACAGTTTGGTTACACAACTGTGTTCCCTCCTTAGTGTCTTTGTGAGCTCAAATAGAAGGGTAGGGGGCAGGTGTATCTATCAGCATTTTATGATGGGATTATTTTATCAGAATGTCTCAGAAAATATTTTCTTTTTGCCAACATAAGTGTTATCCAAACAAAATATCATATTACTGAACTGTTACCTTGAGAAACAGAGGATCATGGTAACTTAGATTTCTTATTAAAAGCTTTGTGCTGAGAAAGACCTTAGCTTAATGTGCTGTTTAGTCATGATGTTACTTCCATGGTGTGGTCTTCTGTTCATTTACTGATGACAGTGGAGTTTTATGGGAACTGTTCTGTATGGGATTCTCGTTTATGATCTAAGCATATCAGCAGAGCATAGTAATGTGGTGAAACTGCGTGGATTTAATATGTGACAATGCTGGAGAAGAAAAAGGTGTTTTGAAAACTTGAAATTGAGAACTGGTGATAGAGTAAATGAATCTGAGTAAAAGGCCATGGTGCACTCATCTCTTCCTCACATTAACTGCAGACTGGGGATATACCAAAATGGAGATGCTGAGAACATTCATATGTGACACCTATGAGTTGTGTCTGCACTGGACTACCTGGCCATGTGGTACTTTCAGATAGCAATACATAGCTCTGAAAAAGTTTGTGATGTGATTCTGTATGTAACCAGCTACTATAGGGGGCTGCAATTTTTATGGCATCTTTGTTATCTCGTGTCTGCAGCAGTGCAAAATTGCAATGCCTCTTTGTTGGCTTTGGAGCTTTGGCTGCGCTTAACCTTTCGATTGATCCAAATGAAACAGGAGCTAGCAGGATTCCCAGCATCTCACAGTAGCCTCTGCTCATCATAATTAATCTGTGCTTTGGGGGAAGAGAGTAAAATTAATCACTTTATTAATATTCAAGTACAGTACTCAGCATCTTCTGGAAGAATTAGTAATTTTAACTATAATGTCTAAGCTTTTGGTTGCTTAACTTTTTTAAGAAAACCCCTGTCTTTTAGATAAGCATTTTCCATGTTCTGCAACTTCATAAGTATTAATTTTCCATCTTAAAAAAAAAAAAATAATAGTTGCAAGTGAAAAGCAGGTACTTTTGCATATGAAACAATGAATAATCTTCATTTCTGCTCCAAACCTTGAGTTTCATTTGATTCTAATTTTTGTATAAGTTAGAAAAGTACTGGTTTAGGAATAAAGTTGCATATACATGGCAGAGAATTCACCTTTTTAGCCACAGAACCACAGAATGGGAAAGGTTGGAAGGAAGCACAGTGAGGTTATCTGGTCCAAAATCCCTCCACTTGTGTGCTTGTACTTTATTGAGAAAAGCATGATTTTAGGCAGTTTCTCTTCCTAAGTAATCTAATAAGTATGCTTTAATCTGTTTTCAAGTGGCTCACATAAGGCATTATCTGTTTATATTTGTAAGACTGAATTTGTCTCCATAATATTAGTGTCTCAAGAATTGGTATGTTTCCTTAGTGATTTATGTCCCTACATGTTTAATGCTGTTAGAATGTTTGATGCTGTGTCATCTTTAGTGCTGGACATAACTTGGGCACCTCAGCTCCTTCCACACTTGAGACTGCTAATGACTTGTTTCCCTGTAACAGTCATTTAGTACAAATTCATTTAGAAAGGAACTGTCCTGGTGCAAAGGAGACTTTTAACATGTGTATCTTTATTACTCTGTGCAAAAAGAACAGGTGAAAAAGGCAGTATTAGCTCCAGCCTTTTGAAGCTGAAAGTCCAAGCACCAAGTTCCCATGTGAGGATCCTCTTGACTTTGAAACTGCTCCTTGAGGTACCTGCATAGGATTCACTCACTTGTGTGATTTATCTTGATGGATCTAGTGAGCTAAGGCATGAGGTGCAGGTGAGTGCAGCAGAGCTGTATGTGTGACCCTGAATCTCTGTGAGGACTCTGGATCTCCTGGAAAGCAATGGATTCTTCTCTGAAGTCAAAAGAGATTGAAATAAGATCAACAGATATAAAGAGTTTATGTATCTAAAAATGTCCTAGTGTCTTATTTAATTCCTGGGAGGGAAGGAAGCAGAGGAGGTACAAGTGGGAAGGTAAGCTATGTTGCTCATGTAAAGGGACAGTTGATTTGGAGAACAAGTTGTCTGTCTTGATAAGATTTAGTCTTTCAGAACAGTCAAGTTCTGACCACTGGATGGAATTTTTCAAGAGTGTTCATAGCCTTCAATATATAGAATTAGCTAGTTAATCTTTCCACAGTGATGGTTAGTCAAATAAAGGCACTTGGAACTGGCTCTTAGAGGTCTGTTTGATCTCCAAATGTGTAAAATCACGTTTTGGTTCCTACTTCCCTCTGGGTCCTGCACAGAGCTTTCCAGTGCTGAAAAAGGAAGCTGATGGCTGATTTAGGAATGTTACAGCTCAGGCCCAACGTAATAGTTTAAAAGTGAGAATAAAACTCATGTAAGACTTGGTTAAAAGCAAGGATATGAAATATGTGTGCTTTAAACTAGAAATTTAGATGTCATTGCATAATGTCTGGGGACATTCTAATGTACTGAAAGATTCTGCTTTTTCCTGTGACAGAAACAGTGTTTTTAAATGATCTTAAACTTCTGCAAGCAAAATTAAGCTAGTGTTGAAAGTTTTTGAACAATCTTCCTTAAAGTGTGTCTTGACTTCACCTGCAGACAGGTTCCTAAAAGCCTACCTACAATGCAACAGCTGGATGTTAAAAGCTGTATCACCACTTCTTAGTGATATTTTGTGTGAATAATATGTTCACACAAAACATTTTGGAGTAATGGCTTTGCATTAAAGGAAAGATTCTTTATTAAAATTGAGCAGATGTACAGTTTAATCTACTGTTTGAACTGAAGTTCAGTTTTGACTTGAGGGCCAAATTTCTGAAAAGCACTGTTATCAAATACCCTTTTTAAAAACAAATCAAAAGACTAACCAAATTAATAAAACCCTAACAAACCCCAAATCTTTGGAATTAAAAGGCTGAAAAGCATAACTAGGTGAACATCTGAATCCTAAAAGGCATAAAGATGTATTCCAAATGGGCTCTCTGATTATTTTGAACTTTAGGTCCTCTGTAGTTTGTATATGCTGGTGCAAAAGTTGCTATGCACTGACCTCTCCACCCTATCTGGATTTCCCTCTTTTATGTAAATAGATAAGCATAAATTCATTGGCTTGGAAATAATTGTACAGTTTCTTGCTTTGTAGCAGCTGACTGCATGGTGATTTTCTAGCAGAACACTTAAGTGACAGGCGGCAGGTCAGCATGGTGTTGATCTGTCTTCCTGGGATCTAAGAAGTCTCATCCAAATGACTTAGAGTGCTTAGATTTCTGTAGTGAGGTGTGCCAAGAGTTTGATTGTAAAACCAAATGATCCATCAAGAAAAGTTACATTTTTTTTTGATAAGTATTAAAATACATATATTATTAATAAGGAATGGGTAGAACAGCTGAAATCAACAGAGTGCTGACTTCTAATCAGAATTTGAACAAAACCATTCAACTTACTTCAGATTGAAAATACCATTATGTGACATAGGTAAGGAGCCTGCTTTTGCCAAATTTTCAGGTCTTTATATTCTTTGGGAACAGGTAGAATGAAAAGTAATAGTGTGACAATAATGTTCTAATACTTGCAGTCTGTTCTACTCTTAGCAGTAATATTTAGGTGCTTGACCAGAATGTTAGTTTAGAGTTGGAGAGCTGTTCCAGCTGAAATCTGGGCTCCTTTGAGGAAGTTTTTATAGGCCAGCAAACACAACAGAGTAAGTTTGAAAGACCTTTGAGTCAGCTGGTTGAAGTACTTATTACAACATGTTTTTTAATTGAGTTTACTAACTTGTCTGTCAATTATCTGAGAAACCAGAGTGGCCTGGACAAAGGTTGTTCATATTCTTAAGGCTTTAAAAGATTTGCGTATGTGTCTGAGCCTTTGAACTGTCACAAACAGCTCTGCACTTGCAGAACACTTGTCTGTTCACTGCTACAAACTCTGTCTACCCATCCTTGCTAAAACTCTGTGCCAAGATTGCTAGTGTAACCATGCAAATCACTGTCCTGCTGTGGGCAGGTGAAATAAAGAAAAAAACCTCAAAGTTCAGTGTAAGACCACTGAGTTAAGACAACGGTAGTTGGTTTGGCCTTTCAGATACAGCTGTGCTACTGACATGAGCTGTGACATGTCAAACCTTGGGCTTTCACTCACTTCTCTGACAGCTACTCCATTTTATTGGCAAAGTGTCATTGTCTTTCACACTGGCATCAGTAAATGTCACTGTGACTATCTTCTGTGCAGGGTGCATTCACACATGGCTTTCAGTCACAGCAATTTGTCTATGTGAAGTCAGTGAAATGCTCTAGTCCATTTGACACAGGCAGCTCTCTGCTGGCAAAGCAGTATCTTCTGAGATGAGACCTTGTGTGTTCCAGTCTGGCCTGGCTTCTTCTATGTCTGGAATGAGCAAGACATTCACCCTGCTCTATCTCTCTGTCACTAGAGGGCCAGCCCAAGATACATTTATTAACTGATGCTAGGATGGTTTTGGTTTTGCACTTCATTCCAAACATTTTCTTGTGGAATAAGTAGTGATTGGTTTACCTTTTTTTTTTTTTTAACCCCTAGGAAACATATGAGGAATAATTATATTTCAGAATTCAAGTGCATATTTGCAAGAAAGGTGTTTGACTAATTGTGACTAGGTAAAACTTTACACTAGATTAGCACTCAGTTGGAAGATGCTCAGTTAATGATAGAGTATAAAGAATTAAGTTGATGTGTCATACATACTTCAAAATCTGTGGTATAAAAGACCTCCTTTTAAACCAGATGTCGTTGGCTTTTTTAAATAGGCTTATTTGGGACCACAATGACCTGAATGAGAATTATCTATTTCTGAATTATATCATTGACTTAGCTATGGATATGAATTTATGGGAAGAGAAAAGAATAACAAGCTGGAACAACAACAAAAACCTTTACCCTCTGTAGCGGACTTACCTTAACACTTAATTCAGTGTTAAGACTTAATCTGTTAAAGTGTTACCTTAAAACTTAATTCACTACTTATCAAATTTTGTCTTTTTGGAATAATTCTGCCTTGATGGCTGTGATAAATATGAAACTTAATTTTTTTGTTTTTCTTATTTTCAAATGGTTTTCAGAACTTGATGACCTTTGCTGAAAATAGCTTGACTAGCTGGAGCCATAACAAGACATAACTTTGAGTGCATGTGGTAAAGGCTCAGCTGTTTGCATGATATTTATCATTCCACAGATAGGCTAGCTAAAGAAATAGAGGAAATAGAAAATCAGTCATGAGGGTGAAATATAAAGCTTTTAAAAACTTTCCTGAATTTTTTTTGTAACTAATTATGAACTTGAGCAATTTTTTCACTATTAAAATATTCTTACTCAACTCTATTTTGTGTTTTCTCATCTATATTGGAGATGCATATTGGAACTTCTATAGTTAGTCTGTGATCATGCTGAGAGGCTGTGATAGGTCCAACTACATCTATAAAATTTCCAGTCTAGAGTACCCTGAGTTTAGTGATGACTTTGTCATATTCTCTCAGCACTATTGCTGAATGTTCAGTGACAATTTCAGTCTTTGGATTGCAAGTACATTGCTTTTTGCAATTCAGCTGCAAGTGAGGACATGGTTATTGTTCATGCCTGCCTACTAAGATTCCAGTAAAACGTTTTCTTGGAACCAAGTAAAATATACTGCTTTAATAAAGAATTTTACCAGAAATATTACTGCTAGTTTTTTAAAAATGTGGTAGACCAAGGTCATGCTACAGTCAAACGTTCTATTCATTACTTCCCAGGATACAATTTCAATGCTTGAAAGGGTGGAGAAGTTCTAAAGGTTCATTAAGACCTTTGGTACAGTCATCTGTTTTTTCTCTGCTGATGTTTTCTGCCTGTGAGCTTGAAAGCTTCCGAGTGGCTTTCCAGAGCTGTGTCTTGGAGAACCCTGGGACGCTACAAGCTGCTCTGCAAAGGTGAGGGAAGGGCAGCTCCCTCAGTGGCTGCAGTGTGGCAGCTGCTGCTGTGCTCAGGATGCAGGTGTATCCTCACACATCACCTTGTGGCAATACCAATAGTCATTCCTATAAATCCAACAGTAGGTGTAAAGGGTAAATTTTGCTATGTGTGAGGAAAGCCTAATTGAAGGAAAGGAAGGAAGCAGGAAGTTGTCTCATTTTTTTTAATGTTGCAAATAGTTCAGTGATTGTCAAATGGGCATTTAACTCTATATGAACACAAACCCTAAGGTAGCTTCTGTCTTGACTGATTTTACTTTTCTGAAAGTAAGGGGATTTCAGCCTTGTGGTAGACAAGATATTATATCTGCAGAAATTTTTCATATGCTTCAGGGAAGCTTGGGTGAATAGAGATGCTGTTGCAAAGTAGATTTTGTCAGTGTAAATTCTTGCAGGTGCAAAATCCCTCTTTTCTGCCTGGCCCTCTATTACAATTTTTTTTTTCAGCAGTATTCCCTTTCACATTGACAGATGCTTTATACTGGGAATTAAAATAGTCCTTGTGAGGAATTAGTTCTGTTTAGACCAGGCAGTGTACATGAATTCATTCTGTACTGCTAACACTACAAGTAAATTTCAAATTACCTTTTAAATTGGATCTTATATGGTAACTTATTATATTTTCTGTTACTCTATTTTAGAGATTGGGAGTAGCTTTAATGTAGCAATGACACATTTAAAATCAGTACTAACTTTGAAAAAGATAATTTTAACAGTTGTTACTCTTTTGGGCTTTGCCCTTGTGATACAAAGCATAGTGTTTGTTACAAATGGACAGACCATTCTCTGGAAATAACATTTTCTTCTTTGAATGGATAATTTATTTTGTCCCTATTTCTAATGTCATAATTTATTTGAAAACCTGTATCACCTTTGTGGCCATTTCTTAATCTTCTCCTTTTGCTGTTACAAAATAGTATAGTAGTAGGAATATTATTGGCGTTAGTGTCTAGAGCAATGTAAAGGTTATATAGCTAAGACCAAATTCTTTTTTTACTGTTTGTTTGAAGTTACAAGTTGCAAAACATTATAGTATTAAAAAATACAGAATGTTCATGCAGGAAATAGTATAAGTAGAAATAATAAGTAAGACAAACTGTCTTTCAGAATTATTCAGTGCTAGATCACTGTGTAATGCAACTAATGTGGTTAATCAGTTGTCATTCCTTAGCTTCCTTAGTGTGCTAACTCTTCTGGCCTAGACAGAGGCACTAGTTTTCCAGCTGATACCAGGTCTCAGATAAGCTTGTCTGACTAGTTGCTTGTTTTCAGTGGACCAGTTAAGGACATTAGGCAGTGCACTGTTAGTCTGAGCCACCTTGCACATGAAGTTCATGTGAACTGCAGGCCAACTATGCTCATATTTTCAAAATAATGTTTAAATCAATATGACTTACCTAACTGAAAATGTATTTGCAAAAACAGGCATTATTTTTTGATCCTAGTTGCAGGATTGGTTCTTATTTATCTCATTACAAAGGGATCAGTGGACCTAACACAGGGAAAGCAGAAATGACAGAGAAAGGAGATGCACCTTTCATGGTGAAGGCAGGATCCCAGATTGAGCTGAACCAACTTTAGAACTGTGTAACTTGTCTTTGGTAGCCTTTGTAGGAAATGGAGAAAAATGACTGGTTTGTACACAGCCTTCAAATGTAATATACCCTAGTAGCTCCAGACCAGTAGTCTTACCTTTGAATATAACATTGAGTAGACATGAGTGTTTATTTTAAGATTCCTCTGAGATGTACAGTTTTATAGAATTTGCTTTCTGGGTAATAAAAATTAGATTCCAGTAGTATTTTTAAAGAAGTCATACCATTAACTTTTAGAGCAGAAGATAAGGGTGGTATTAACAAATGATAACTCAGCCTTCCTGGGCCATTCCCTGTAACTGCTTTAATGTGTGACAGATCAGTGTTGTCAAAGGGACAGGCAGGTTCAGATATTTGCCTGTCATTGCCTTCTGAGGAAAGCTTTGTTGGTCTGCTTCAATAGACAGGGATGAAATATGGGGAAATAAGCTGTCATCACTAAAAGTTAGCCTGAGTTACTTTACCTTCATACCACTGCATGGCCCACACACACCATTTTTTTTCTCTGTCTCAGTACAAGCAGCACCCAAGCAGTCATGAGGTACAGGATTACAGAAAGCCAATAAAAGCACACTGAAGTAGAGAAATCTCTTAAATAAACCATATCTTCCCATACTCTTGAGGTGCCCTGTTTTTAATTCTCTAATTGTAAATTAAGAGTGATTAAAGTGATTTTATTTAATATGAAGTGCCTTTTTTGAACTGCTCAGGTGAACTCTGAGTGAACTAATATGATGGAAGAAAACCTGGTCTAGACAGTTATCTTACCTCAGTGCACTTGGAAAATTAGTAAGCATGTGGTAAGCAATGGGGTGTTCATCACAGCAGGTAGCAGATGACTGTCAGCTTTCCCAGTCCCCTGAGCAGAGATAAATATCCATTTCTGTTTCTGTCTAGGCAACCATATACTCCCCCATATACTAGGTTATTTAAAAGGCTTCTGTTTAATCATAAATGTGACTGTTCTTATGCTCCTCCTTAACAACAAGATTTTAGTTGAATTTTGGATAAAATCCTGAAATACTTACACAAAAACAGTCTTTAGCTGTATAGTTGCTTGATACACAGCTCACTAACATGACATAAGGTTAGCCATTACTTTCTTTAAAAAAAATTCATCCTCATGCCTTCTACCCTAAAAAGCAGAATTGGTTAAATATGGGCTTAAAACCACAGAGATAGTAGTGCATTTCAAATCCCAAATTAAATTTTACTATACAGCAAAAACTGGAGAACAAAAAGATGCAAATTACTGTTTTGATAATTTTGCACTGGAATTTTAAAAATCAAGAGTGTTCCTGGAACATAAAATATTCATAGCTATATGGAATTTTCATAACCCCTTACGTTGGGTGCATCTCAAGTTTTACTGTACTTTGCCTTGTTCATTAAACATTAAAGTATCTCCATATATTGACTTCACACATCATCTTTAATGTCAGATACTGATAATCAGAACTTCTAAAACTTGTACTGTGCATATGGAATTTACTTATTGATATCTATCATAGTTGCTGCAGCCTTAAATTCTGGAGAGTTTAGAAACTTTGTATGCAATAACTAGGAAATCTGTCTGGTCCTCCAAGCAGGTGAAAGACTTAACATGATGGCAGTGTTGATAATGTTTAATAATGCATCACTAAAGATTGGTCATTAGGGAAAAATTCTTTACAGAAAGAGTGGGCAGGTATTGGAACAAGCTACCCAGGGAAGTGTTAGAATCACCATCCCTGGAAGTAATCAGAAAATGTGTCCATGTGTCCCTTGCAGTCACGGTTTAGTGATGAACACAGTGGTGCAAGGTTAATGGTTGAGCTCAACAATCTCAGAGGTCTTTTCCAAACATAGTGGTTCTGTGGTCATAAGGATTCTAAGAAAAGGGAATTCCTCCACTGTTGTTCTAGCTTGTTCCTTGAATTCTCCATAGACAGTATCCATGATGATTTGTATCCCATCAGGATCTCAGCTGTATCTGACAAGAGGGAATAGGCTAGGATTTCACTGTGCAATCTGCACATTACTAGTTGTTTTGGAGGGGTTTTTGTGTTAATTTTCAATTTTGGAAAAAAAAAAGAAAAACTGGAATTTTGCTGTGTACACACCTTGTAAATATCATAGGGGCAAGACCTCTTTTTTATGTGTTTTGGCCTCTAAACACTTAGATTATTGTCCAAGAGAGGGTCTCAACC
This sequence comes from Setophaga petechia, assembly GCA_024362935.1. Taxonomy (NCBI): domain Eukaryota; kingdom Metazoa; phylum Chordata; class Aves; order Passeriformes; family Parulidae; genus Setophaga; species Setophaga petechia. Next base: position 29,103,543 of record JANCRA010000001.1, read on the forward strand.
ATTGTCTTAAAAGAAGTCTCACAAAATTAGATTAATGTTTTGGTAGTTCCTGTGTTTTAAGGACTAAAAATTAATTACATGCCTCCCTTCTTCATATTGGTTTTGTAAGTAGAAATAATTAGTCATTACTTTTTTAATTTCAGTTCCTCATTTCATGTGTCAACAGCAGCACTACTGATGTTGTAATAGCTTCTACCTTATGAATTCCTTTTTGTTAGAGAATACATTTTCAGATTGTTTCCATTTATTAGCAAAATACCTTCCTATATGAATTTAGGTGGTTATGTTGTTGTTCTGAGCTCTTGTTCTTAACAGAATTCACAATTCTGAAAGCTCCATCTTACATGTGCATTCCTGTTGCAGTCGAGCTGCTTAGGCACAAAACAACCTTATTCCCTGTGCACAAGGAGGCAAATGCATCTAGATTCTCATATGCTATGCAAGCTAGCCTAACATGTATCCATGCCCAGCATTTCTGTCAGAAGATTGTCAGCAAAACCAACAATGCACTTGTTTAGATTGTTATAAAAAGCCAGTCTGTCTAGGAAAATGAAATAGTGAGGTAGATGGTGCCATTAAATATTTTTTTACTATCACTTAGAAAGGTACAGGTGTTCGTGGAGAGAACTAAGGTAAGGACTTCAAATTCTGCTGAAAACCTAGCAGTACTCAAGTGATGTAGAAACTTGAAACCTGTTGCATTAACTCTTCAAAGAAATGTAAACTCTTCACAAATCAGGTCATAATGATAATATGCATTCAGGCTTGGGGCAGATGTACAGTAGATCTTCAAAAGCACTAAACCTGTAACTCAAACCATTACAATGAGCAAAGATGCTCCTTAGAAAGGGATTGAGAGTCTGGTGAAGTAACATTTTAAAAATTATACACCTGAAATTCAGTATTTCCACAAGACTTGGGTTGGACCCACTGAACTTTAGGTCCTTCACTAATGTGCCAGAATTGGGATTCCATATGGAGTTAACAGCAGCTCAGTCAGAACGAAATTTGATCTGAAATAGGTTTAATCACTCCTTGAAAGTACTCATATGCTTTACTCATGTAATTGGACTTCCAAAAGAAATTATTCAGCTATAAGTAAATGCAGTGATTCTAGCCTTTAGTCTCTCTTGCCATCTCTTCTCACTTTATGCACAAGTGTTTGTGTGTCATGAAGTCTCACTTCTGTATCTCCTAAAAATTTCAACTTTGCCTAAATTTGAAATATCTACCTAAAGCTTGAAAAGACATTCTAGTGAAAAGACCTACTAGAAAGTAGGTTAGCTCCAGGTACAGAGGATACAGTGTTTCATTTTAATTCCTAATATTTTTTTTAAAAAGCTTTTAACTGCCTTGGCCTAAATAGCTGATCCTGTCAATATTGCTGAAATGTACTGTTTCTGCAACTGCTAAATTGCATGCATTAAAATAAATTAGGATTCCTGCAGGTGTCTGATGAAACAATTTAGAATGTTTAGTTTAAACTAGTTCTAAGCACCCACTCTTGCCAGTATTACTTTACATAAGTGATTTCAATTCTAATTTTTATTTATAGGCTCAGCTTGAGGGAGGAATGTTTGCCTCTGCTATTCTTCCTTGCACAGCTGGAGGAAAACCTGTGAAATAAACGTTCTTGGAAGAGACTGAATCCCCAAAAATAAAAGTTTTCTTGGGCAGCACCAGAATCCACAGAAGCACATACTCAGTTTCCCTTGGCATGACACAACTATGGAGCACGTCTCAGGGGAGACTTTTTGTCTAGGCAAGCATGAAAATCCTTTCTGTTCTGAGGCCACCAGTTAGTGCCAAATAAGGTGGCAGTTCTGCTTTTCTGATAACTAGTAAATAAGCTGCGCAGGCAAATCCATTCTGCACTCTGGAAAATTGTGAGTACTTCTAAGTGAGGGAGGTAACAGTAGCTGTTTAAAATGAGAAGTTCTTAACCTGAGTGTGAGGTGTAAAATGGCAACAGAGGAATTACTGTGAAATTAGCTTTGTACGTGACAGAATGCTTTATTTGGAATATATTTCACTTCAGGGCACCAGTGCCATCCATGGGAGATGTTCAAAACTTAAGATTTCTTTTGACAGAAGAAAGACCTTGGAATTCTTTTCCCCACTGCTGTCTCTAACAAGCAGTGCTGGCCACCCTAAATCCTGTGTGCATGGCTTGGCTGAATGAGCTTTGTCTTCCTAATGGTAACCTTCCTACACCTAAGGGATAACAGGTGAATTTTGACAGTTGGAGCAAGGTTTTTAATTTAAAAAACAAACAAGCAAACAAAAAAAGTTGTCGAATGTGCTAGTTTTAAAGAAAATTGATAATGTTTTTTATGCAGTGGTAGAAATCTTTCAAAGATGACCTCCCTAATACCCTGATAGAGCAGAACTGAAATTTCAAGTGAACACAAAAATAAAGATGCACACTCTAGCTTTTCTTCCTTATTTAAAGGAAACAAACTGGCAAAACACCTTAAAATAACAAGCTATCTCTTCAGTTGTAAATGTGTAATCAAGTGTAGGATATGTTGACTATTTATTTTATGTATTAATAGATTTCCAATGGCTTTGGAGTTCTGAGTGTGTTTTCATTATCAGCAGTTTTTGGTGACAGGAATGTATCTAATTTAGTTATCTGAGAAACAACACAGTTTGAATAATCAACTTTCCACTTTTAGAATTTTTTGGTAGAGAAGACACAGTTTTTCCATGTTAACTCATCTTTGAACAGAATTCACACCAGGTTGTCAGAATTTTGCTTTTAAATCAAGTATTGTGCTAAAAAAGAGTTATCTCTTCACACCATCTCAAAAGCAGAGAAAATCATTAAGTTTAATTAGGATCAAATATTTGTTAAGCACTGGTAGATGAATTGAGTCTATTCAGTAACAGAGAAATTGTTTTTGGGTAATTTGCTGTAGTAACACATGAGACATGCATGATTGAATAAATCTGCCCAGAGATTTTTTTTATAGGGAGTTGTTTTTCTGTAGAGTAGCAGTTTTATTGACATATATATGATTTTTCCATTATTCTTAGATATCTGAATTAAAATTTATTTTGAGGCCTCACTTGTTAAATTGATATGTTAAGGTTCCTAAAGGTATTATATCTCCTCATACATTCTTGGGTATCATTTTTCACTTGTAGCAAATGCAAGTATGCAGAATTTGGTAAGTGACATGATGAGAAACCCATGAAGAGTTTGTGCAATGCATTTTTAGTGTCTGATTATACTATTCTGTGATAATGTAACAAACAAGAACCCAGGTAAGAAAACTGAATATGAATTATAACCCAGGCCTTTTGCATTACAGCCTTTTGGCTAAATTCTGGGCCTGTCCATGAGATGTATTTCTTCTTGATTTACTGGAAATCAGTCACTATTGAGAATAAAAAACTTAATTCTGTAGCTTCAAGGTGCAACCTTGAATGTTTACTAAGGACCTTCTTTATGATTTGGGTTCAGAGTTGTCTCATTTTGAAGCTACAGTGCTGTATTTTGTCTTTAGTAGAGACAAACAGGTAAAACTAAGTGTAAATGCACAAGATGGTGTGTATAAGCTGAATGGAGGAAATTAACTAGCAGTGGTCTGGACTTCTTTATCAGCTGTATGACCTCTAGGTGGATGCAAAAGCTTTACCTATGTTACAGGATTTCAGAAGGAAGAATGACAATCAATTTTTTCTTGAGTCTCAATCCTAGAACAGGTTATCAAGATTCATAACAGTAAGTACTGATAGGGTAATCTGAGTTGTTTTTAGAAAAGAATTTTGAAATTAGGCCTGGCCTTTTCCCAAAACCAAGAAGCACTGCTCAAAGGGAGTTCATTTCTGCACTTAGTCTCTAAACCCCAAAGAAATTATCCTTGCAAACTAATGAAGATAAAATTAAGCACTGTAGCCTGTGGCACCTCCTTCAAAGCTTTAAATGTAAATGTAAGGGTTGGAATTAGGTCAACCACTTTCTGGATATATTTTTCTAATGGTGCTTAGTGTACTACTGAAACTGTAGAAAGCAGTAGTTTCTGGCTCTCTGAAATTGTCAAGGAGCAGTGGAAGGAAAAGGTTGTTTGAGAGTGGCCTCATGGCTTTGAGTGCAGCATGTTGATGGCATTTCAGTTCTGGTCTCATATTTGTCATTAAAAATGTGATGGAGTAGTTTTATCCCTGATGATGAAGTGAGGAGTTTGAAAATGGGGGGATCCACACATGAAAGACACCAAAGTACTGGGCTAAGATCTCTGGGTAGCATCCTTGTTTGTCAGCAGCCCATACTGGTCAGTGGTGGCCCCAGCAGTGGCCAGCCTCCTTCAGCATTTAAGCAACACATGAGAAAAGACTGCAGCTTCTCAGGTGTAGTCAGGGCACTGTAATTGCTGTCTTTGGATGGATCAATGCACACAAGCCCTGAAATCATTCAGACTGGGGAAATGTTTTATGCAGTCTGTCACAGCAGCCAAGCTCTTTGCACTCAGATCCCTCAAATGCACAGGGCCTGGCAACTGATTCAGCACAGGGACAGGCATACTGCTTGCTGAAGGTGATTGTAAACAAGCCACAACAAAAGGGCTTGGCAGTGTTAACCACTGAGGATTCTTTTTTAATTGCGTGTTCCAAAATGGTCAAGAAACCCCAACACAAGTTTTTGCATAGTGCCTTTTGTCCCGTTGTGCCCGATTCCTCAGTGCTTTCCAGTTAATTGTATTAACTTTCTCCTACTGAGATGAGCACAGTTGGTTAGAGAACACCAAGGTTGTGGGTTTAATGCCCATATGGGCCATTCATTTAGGAGCTGGAGTCAATGATTCTTCTGGGTCTCTTCTAACTCAGAGTATTCTGTAAACTTCTGTTGGTGTAATGAAGATGTCCTCAGAACTAAACTTGGTCAAATAAGATAATTGCTGATTTTGGTGGCTGTTGAAGAAAAGGTATTTCCATAAAGTGTTTCTGTCACAGGATGCAAATGTTTTTATTAAGCTTTATACAAATATTTATATGTTTTATTAAGTTTTATACAAATATTATTCTACTTGGAAAACTCTACCTGAGATAACAGCAGATGTATACTTTGTAACTTAGCAGTGATGCCGCTCAAAACAGGGTTTGTGAGTTTGTCTAGGAGACAAAATAATAAAATTCAGGAGCTGCATGGGTACTGGTAATAAGGGCAGATATTTGTGTTTGGGGATAGCATTGGGGTAATACAAACCAGCAGTTTCTCTGAAGCTTGCCACCTCCTCCAAACCTAGGCAAATATTTCATAGCTCCTGGTGTCAAACTCCGGATTTACTTTTACAGCCAAAAAGCATATATGTGTGCAGAAACAGGAATTTATTTTTAGTCAGTCAATGTTATAAATTCAGTCAAAACAGACCTGCACTGTTACTGGTTAACTGGCCTGTTTCTTTTACTGGTAATGGCAAGAATTCCATTTACTGTGCTGTTCTGGACTTGGCAACAGAAGCATAGAAGTTTGAAGTTTCCTGTGGCCTGTCTACCATCTTTGATTTTGGGATGAAAGTGATGCCTCAAATCTTAGCATTTTTTGTGTGCATCTGGAATCTCCTCCTATTGGGGTTGTTGGCTGCCCAGTGCTGTCTACAGGCTGATTTACCTTCTGTTTCATGTTTACCAGAGTGAGTCTAATAAGATTTTTTTCTGTGTCAATTATGTTGGTTAGCAGTTTTCTCATTTCTTCTAGTGAACACTTGGTTGTGAGGCCTCCAATTCTCTAGTCAATGGTTTTGGAAACAGTTTCTTTCTAATTAAGCTTTCAATTGAAATTTACTATCTTTGTAGCAGAGTTGCAATTGCTGTGATCAGAGAGATGATCTCTGGGACAGTAATTCAGAAGAAAGTTCAGCTACAGACTTACACACTATATGGCATCCTATAGTTAGATTTAATTGTATTGACCTTTAAAGAGAATGTGAGTAATCTGCAGTTTTAACCAAGGAGAAAAAAAATCACAAAATAATGTCAGAAGAGTCCTTGGGTACTTTTAGTAGAATTATATACAGGTGGATAACATTGAGCCTGTTATTATGGTGAAAGTGCCCTTTAGTAGATAATAGTAATATGTATTTTTTTAAACTGTCAAAAGAATATAAATTACATGCTGGAATTGCACAGTCAAACAAATACTATATGCCTTGTTTAAAATTAAGAGGAAATAGTTTTTTCCACATTTGTGAACATATCTTTCTGCCTTCTTTGTGGGAAGTGTATGTATTAAAGTTTCTGTCATTGCAGCTCTAGTACCAGAAAAATGTGAGAACTAAGACCTCTGTAAAACCAAAAGCAGATGTGTCATTTTTTCTGCAAGAATGTCTTGTCCATTAGAAATATGGACTTAATATCATGACTCCCCAACAGCTGCTGTTTAAAAACTCCACTCTGCAGACAGCAGCTGAGCCACTCACTCTGTACACTGGATCAGAATAAGCATGTCTGATGAGCATCTGAGAATGATAGCTGGAAGGCAACACTCATGACAGCTGGAGCAGTTAATACAGACACTCATGCCTAGTGTTGTGCAAAGCCCAGCACTTGAGATCCTGGTGGGTAGATGGGGAGCATGGCAGGGTACAGATGACACAGGATGCATTTTCAAATTCGGTCCATAATTATCCGCACCATTTCATGTGTGTGATACTAATTGCATACATAATTTCTGGCATGCTGGTCCTCATGTTTACTCAACTATGGAATTTACATATGACTTTTCTTTGTGCATATGCAAATTTTTTCACTTATTTTCACATGCAGTCATCTGAAAAGATGACGACACACTGCTGTATTGCACCAGGCTGTACTTGTCTGTGGGCTGAGTCAAGGCTGTCCCAAAATCATACCCAACACTTCTAGTCTGGAAAGAATATGTGTTTTGGTTATGAAAGAATTTATTGGCCAAAATATTTAGTGTGATCAAATCACACTAAATTGTGTTTTCTCAGCTCTTCTGTATTACAGAAAGAGTATGTCAGATGCTGCATTGATTAAAGCAGATTGCTCATCTAGGTATTAGTAATGCTCTGTACAATTCAATGTGGCTAATGAAGCACTGCATGCTACCTTCGGGGCTATAACTATGGCTTGGAATAAAAATATGACCTTGACATTCTTTGAGCTGCACAATGAAGTGGTCGATAGGAAATGACTACAGTTTGTTATCCCATATAGTCACAGAGTAAGTGCACATTATGTTCCCAAACACAAAGAGAAGTAAAAGATGATGAGGAAAGTGACTTACCACTCTTAATATGTCCAAGCTGTACATTTCCATTTCCTATTGTACAAAATATCCTTTGTTGACAAGCTATGTTTACATTGAGGTGACTGGACACTCTTTTCAAGTGATTAGTGGAACGGATGCAATAATATCCTAGGTATTCTAGTAAGACATGATTCTGACAAAGATACAGCTCATTGAAATGCCTTTCGTCTTTGTGGAATAATTTCCTGGCCATCTCAAAGAAGGTTGCTTCAAATTTGGGGGGAAAAAGTAACTTTGATGTTAAAAATTGAGACCTATATATGTAACATATATGCTTATGTTCATAACTGCAGTAAACAATGGGAGCAACTCTGGAGTAGTGCATTAGCTTTTCATTTCTATTTTTCATAAGAAATTGCTGGCTCATTCTAAAACTTTAAATCTGAAATTATCTTTTTTCCAAGTTCAGTTTCAAGATACTCTTACAAATTATATGGATAGTTTTAAAATAAAATGTATTGAACTTCTCAAGTATGTCTCTGTTCCTAGAATTAATGTATTAAATCCATTAATTGTAGTGGAAATATGTTATTTTAAAGAAAATTCCTGACACCGCACCAGAGTTTATAGTTGAAATAACGTGAAATTCTTAACAGTAAAAAATTACATAGTTCAAGAAGTTACAAACAACAAATTTTTTTAAAAAAAACCTTGCCTCCATTTATATGGCTCCCTTCACTTTGTGTCAATGACATTGATTCTTATCTCCTTTTCAATCTAGATCACTAAAAAAAAAAAATCCAGCCATTCTTTTTCTCTATGTGTTTCTTATTCCCATTGGATGAGTACTTTGACCTTAGCTGTGCTGTTGAGATCATGGAGCTTGTTACAGTAGTAGGTAATGTCTGTTGTTTTTTCTGCTGTATTTTATTATTATAATTATTATTTTACTTATTTTTTATTTCTCACTGCTTTCTGGGTATAAGCTTTAGGTTTGTGCTTTTTCTTGGCAGATCTTGGCTTTACCTCTTCTGCCTAGCTGGATGCACATGAGGAGTGCTCAGGGATGACTGTTGAGCATGTTCAGGCTTCTGTTGTTTTCCCAGAGAGTGCTATTGCAACAGAGCTCTACCAAGTCTTTTATTATACTACTTTACTACTGTACTGTTTTTACATTCTGTTATACAAAGTTTTTAATTGTTTCCTGGTCTCAGTAGGGTGCAGGGGTAGCCCAAAAATATACCAATCAGGCCAAAATGTCTGCAGGCCTGGTCTCTTTGTCAGCTCTTTGCCCAGTCATCTTTTTGTTTTAGGGCTTCATTGCCCTATTCTAACTATCTGTCTTTTCCAGTGGCTGATTTCTTTTATTCTTTAGCAAACTTTTTAGTCCTACTCCTATTCATCTTTCTGAGATCACATTTTCTGGAAAAAGCAGTGGAAACTGAGTCTTACTTGTTTCACCAGTTCATTAGGTGATCTGTTACTTTCACATTATTCACCACATTATTCATCACTCTTAGCATTTTAGGGGCAAAGTGAGGTTAGTCTCAGGTTTAACCATACCAGAGGATTTGGATGCTGTTTTGTAAGTGGAAGCCATCAGGTGCTAGTGATTGTGTGTTGTTCCTGCTCTGGAAGATATGAAACATGTCAATTAATTCTGTCCTGTAAAAGTGTTAAAAGATAATTTAGAGTTCATAATTGTATCCAGAGATTTCCTGAAAGAAACTGGAGAGTTTAGTTTCTTTGCTCCAATACTGTGGTATATGTGGCATCTTTGTCTTCTGAACACCAGATGCATTTTAGTAGGTAAACCATCACCTTGGTCCTGATCTTTCCTGCTAGTCTGATGTTGGTGTGCTGTATTTCAATTTATTATACTGTTTATATGTACATTTCTTTTGTAAAATATTTATAAATGTTTTATATATTTGTAGTTGCAGGGTTCACGTGGAGGCAGTAGTCATATAGTTAACTAGAGTAGATATTGCATATAGTTAAACACATTTATACTTTCAAAGAAGTCCAAATTAAAAAATCTGAGATGAGATTTTTGTTAAAAATCCATGTAATCATCCAACAGAGTTTGTTTACATTGTCACGTTTTGGTGTTTCTGCCATACGCAGGGAGATGCATAATTTTTGCTTGCTTCAAGAAGTCATGCAGTGTGAGAAGATGAATGAGCTGCAGATTTAGATTGTTTTAGAAACACTTTTCCAAGTTCATAACTTTGCCTTTGATGCTACAGGCAAAGTTCTCTTAATAGAGAATTTGGCTAGATGTTGAACATCTGCATCATCAGCCTTAACAAAAAATGTAAATGAAGAGAAAAAGGAGCTCTACAATTTAGCTGTGACGCATTTGCATGCTTTCTCCTCTTGAGTTGCGCTGACTGTTTAGGGTACAGAGATATCTTCTGTGGGAATTTATAAAATCAGAGGGTTTTGGAAAGCTACAAAAGGCAAGCTTCCCTGAATGACATAGGACAAACTGCTTCCAAAACGTCATACAGCCATGGTCCAAGTTAGAGTTTACTTCAGTTTAGAAATTCAGACTCTTCTGCATTCTATAGGGAACCTAAATAGGACAGTGAGCTTGAAATCCCTGGAATTCCTTCAGGGCCTGTGGAATGTATGTGCAATGAGGATTCAGATAACCCAAACAAGCAGTGCAGAATTGTGCTAGTCCTAGAGCAGACATGAAAACGTGGCACCATACCTGAGCTTGTAAGATTTGTGAGGGAAAATGTGGGACCCTTGCTACTCTTAGGATTAAATTATCTTTTGTGCTGTACTATGCTTTAGAAACCTGGAAGTTTGGAATTATGCCAGTATGGGATCTTGAAACAATGGCAATTGAATTTTATAAACATACACTTAGAAAGCTGGATATACTAAACTCAGCAGTGTGATTATTATATGTCTGGGTTCTTCAGTTGGTTTGGTATCCCAATCTAAAGATTGGATCCTAATTCTGTGTTTCTCTCTTTACATGCATGGTTTCCCTGGGAATTCTGCAAGAAATTGGATAGCAGGTGTTGGAATTCACACATACATCTCTTGTTAAGGAGAATTTCCTTCTGCATGCTCTGTATCATTAACAGATATCACCGTTCCTCTGTTGCTATTAGTAAAAGTTTAGTGAAATATTTGTCTGTTTACTCGTGTTGGCAGTTGTGTTCTGAATTCGATTTTACTCAGAAGAGATTTGCAGTGGTCTGTGTATTTGTTCCCCTTGGTTTCTCTCCCAAGCATATCTGCTATTCACAACACTCATCAGTTAGAGAAAACAGCACCAAAAGAAGATATATAAAAGCTCAAGTCAAACATCCCATTTTTTTAAAAGCTGAACCACAAGAAAGTTTATTTCTTACCTTTATAGGTATTTTTCTTTTTTTAAATTAATAATCATTTTCAGTTTTGTTTCTCTTCTTTGAGCAGCTAGTAAAATACTTGTTTGCAATATAAAAATACTAAATGTATAGAATAAGCTTTGTTTGTGTGCATTCTTCCCACAAATATGATGCCTTCATCTTGCTCTCTCAAGGGCTGAGTTTTCCATCATCTATATTTTATTAGTGTTGCTACTTAACCCATTGCAGAGGGTAAAGAGGGGGATGGGAAGGTGTCTGTTCTTGTAGCCATCAAGATGCTTTCTCCTCTCCTGAAATGTTTACTGCTAACATTTTGTAATTCTAAATAGCAGTCAACATACAGTTAATGGCATTCAAATGTATAATGAGCAATTCCTACATGTAGGATAGGAAGGACAAATTAAAAGGCTGGATTAAAGTGATTGTATCAACAAAATCTGGCATTTGGAATTTATCAAAAGCAGAGAATATTAAATCTTAGTGAGCCATGCCTTTTCAGCCTTAAGGTTTTGTCACCTTGTCACTGATGTGAGCTTCTTGGTATTGCAGATACTTTGTGTGTGAAATAAGGTGGGGGTAGGTTCTGAAGAAAATGATTGGGGTTTTTTTGTCAGCTCTTCAAGTGAGCAAGGCACCCTTATCTAGACCTGCTGTCTTCTTTTCCTATTACCATAAATACAACCTTTCATATACTTTGTAATGCAGAAGTGAGGCAAAACCATGCAAACCAGTAACAAAGGGCTTTGTGTTTGAGAGGTGCTGGGACTAATAAAAGAGACTACACAAAATTTAGTATAATTTTTCTTTATTTCACTGTGTATGTTAAATTATTAATTTATAAAATTAATGGTAGTTCGTTCATCAGTAGAGAATTGCTATAAACACAAAAATAATCTGGCTTTAGAAACCATTTATTATAACCTGTTCCATGTGTCAAATGTTTGATAGCATTAAAATATATAAATAATTTTTTAATTCGTAACATTTTTACTATTCTGAGAGAAAGACTTGTAACCTTCTGAATTCAGAGGTGAATAGATTTGGTTTAGGTTTTTTAGTTGCTCAATTCTGCAGTAGCTGCAGTTTTTTCAATATTAACATAATTTAATCTTTACCGTAAGGCATGATCAGCAATGCAGTGTCAAATGGTAACTGTCAGCTTCTTAAATTTTTCATATTGGTATTCAACTTGACAGGAAATTTGCAAATCCCCTCCCCCACTATATGTGATGCTGTATCTTTTAGTATGGATGAATCTTCTGCCTCCAGAGCTGGAAACACAAATTCAATGAGGTATGATATGGATTCTTTTACATGAGCAACAATATTCAGTATATTAGAGGCCAAAGATATACATGATTTCTCATTTAATGCAAACAAGAAAAACAGAGCAAAGAAGTAAAAGACAAATAATCTTGTGGTTTCTACTGGAAATTTCTGTAAGTATGACCTGTAAATTTCTGTAAGTAAGACCTTCTGTAAGTATGAAGGGAAATCTGACTTTATAGATTCCCACCTAATAGGGCTGTCCCTTTGTAACCACATACCACACAAGAAGGCTTTAGATGCTTTTACTATATAAAGGTATGTTCACGTCAAGGAGTTTGACTGACAGTTTTGTAAACTGAAGTATTGTGTATTCTTAGAAAAGAAACAACATCTTGTGTCTAGATATGGAAAAAATATTTGGAGGGGACATTTTTGGAATGAATTAAAGAAAAGAAATAGTCTATAAAAAGTTCGACAAAGCAGAAAGCCTAAAAATATCCCTGTACTTGCTGCATTGCAAAACTGCACAGTTAAAGCTGCTTTTCCAGTTCTTACAGTAGCCAAAAATTGTTTAGGCTTCTTTTAATATAAGCTAACTGAGCTCAGATAACTGTGTGCAAGTAGAAAATGTATGCTTTCTAGTTTGCAAAATCAGTGCTAAAAATCTGTTTCATGTGAGTTGTTTTTTTTTTTTCTCTGAGGCCTTAATCCAGCAGATTTCTACAGTGCATGGTTAGTTGTAGCTTGGGAATAATCCCATCCTTATACAGAAAAGCCTGTTTTTAGATCTCAAAGAACACTCTGGATTCTATGAGCATATATTAAAGACTTTGACTCAGAGCCCTAATATTTTTAAATGGGAAAGCTAGGAATGGAATCCTACTACAAGCCTGGTATTATCCATAATTACAGCTTCAGATATTCGAATCAGAAAGTTTAATTTCTCCACAATATGCACAGATTTGTGTCTATGAAAGACGCCATAGTAATGTCTATTACAGGGAATACATCAACACTGTTGTCAGTAGAAGAAAAAAATATTATTATGGCAGCAGTTTTCCTTTGCCTTGCTTTCCATCATTTCTCAGCTTGCAGATTGTCTCATGTCAGAAAACTCTAGTATCATATGGAATAATGCTATCATTCAAGGCTACAATTGATAAGTAGGCAGTTCTTGGGCTGCTGATTCTATTTAACACATTAAGAACAGAGCTCACCTTTGGCCTTCCTTTTCTGTGTGCAAATTCCACATACTATGCCTGAATAATTGGTATCTGCAGTAGGACCAAAACACCAAACAGAGGATGTGCAAAGCCCAAGACAGTCCTGTGTTCCCTTGCTTCACAGCTGATGCATCCTTAGTGCTGTAGGGATACTGTAATGTTGTGGCATCATAATTTACCCTAGTAGCATGACACAGTATTAGTACAAAGCCTTGAAGCTAGTGTCCTCATTTGAGAACCTGTGAAAATCTAAGCTTATTTTTGGACCTTTACATCCTTCAGATATGGTTTATGAGATGTGTAGCAGCCTCATCTGTCTTAAGACAGCAGAGGAAACTTGCTTCAGGCTTTTCTATCATCCAGCTCTCAAAGTACCCTCTTTGTGTACCTATCCTATTAGGGAAGGTTGGATTTTCAGCAAAGATGACAGAGCACTAAGATGAGCTGGGACTTCATGCCTTTGACAGGAGCTGAGCTGCCTGAGCCATGCAGGCTGGAGGAGAGGCAGGAGCAGAGTGTTGCTGCCTTTCCCTTCAGCTCACCTGCCTTTGCCAGCATGTCAGAAAGCATTGCACTGCTTGGTCAGTGCTCACTTGGGGAAAATGTCTGACAAAGCTGTTGTGTGCCATGAAACAAAAAGGTCTGGAAATTGCTATAATATTGCAAATTATTCCATTATTTGAGGCAAGGTCAGGTGTCACTGCATAGTTTCTGTAGGACTTGGAATTTAATACCTTTTCTGTGATTCAGTATTTACTCTGGAAAGGAAAGCAAGTTATAAAATACGACTACATACCTTATCATGGCTAATCATTTTGCTTCTGGTGCCTTGTGGCCTTCCCCTACATTGATTTATTTTCTTCTTTCATGAGAAAGTAAAAATTCAAAATATGCTTCTGTGCTTTTTATTTTAAATGAACTTTTAATATTATGTAGGACTCGTGCTTTCTGATACACCTTTCTTGAGAATAAGCTGAACATTTCCTCTTAGTGCAAGCAGGGGAAAATGGGTTTTATGAATCTCATGAAACAATTGTTTATATACAAAAAGCTATTTTCATGTATATGGGCTGGGAATGTTTCTAAATAGGACCCACAGTCACTAATTGGACACACATGGTGTTAGTAGGCATTTGTAGTATTCACAGGACAATGACGAGGGATCCCTGCTGAAAACTTCCATTAAAAAGATAATTGCATGGCACAAGGTCTTTCTAAAAACCTTGCTTAAATTTTTTCCTGTTTTTAATTAGGTTCTGAGATCTAGATCTAAATAAACTGAAAATAGAAAAAGGATTTACTTTTGTAGGTAGTAGAATTAATCATGCCAGCAGTGACTATGGAACTGTGAAAGATTCAAAACAGTGTTTTGCTTATAGTTTTATGATCTGATGATCCTGGTATAATTGAGTGTGATCCTAGTATAATTGAGTGTTTGGTGTATAACTGGATAAATTATTTCATATTTTGCATGCATTATGACAGATTACATCTGAGTAGTTAATAACTAGAGTACCTAGTGTGTGCTACCACTACCAGGAGTGTCCAAATGTTCTTTTTTCTAAAGATGAGATTTCTAGGAGTTTTTTTTCTCCACCATCACCCTATTGGATTCAACTGTGTGAAAAGCTGATGAAGGCAGAGAACACCAGGCCACTCTGGTATGCCCCTTAACAGGAACTGATACAAAAAATGCCTGGTTTGTGTGTTAGGTGGGAGTAATGTGCTTTCTTTAAAAATAAAAAAAAAAACCTAAAACTGTGTAAAAAACCAAGCACCGTGTTACTGTGAAAATGCTGAAGAATTAATTTAAAAGTTGTTTTCACTGGTGACATCAGTGTGAGTAACTAAAACTGGATAAATAGGTAAAGAGGCATTTGTACATTTTCAGTCAGAATTGGAGAGCAACCAAAAGAGTGGTTACTGGGGTACTTTTACCATAAAATTTAGATGGAACCTACATTTTGGTTTAGTTTTTTTAGTTGCTCAATTTTGCAGTAGCTGCTAGTGAATTTCAGCTAAGTCAGAGGGGCTCAGTGTAGGGGATACAGGCTACGTTGAAATAATCCATTATTCTTGGTCAGCATGAAGAAGAAAGAGATGTAAAGTCTTAGCTGTGGCCTAGTTATGAAGGGAAAGAGAAAAAGATACCATGCACAGATGGAAGTGTTTGGTTACAAACCTTACATGTTGTGAGATGATACTTGCAAGACGTAATAATACCATGAAGAAGAAAGAAGTTTTAAAGAATATTGTTAAATATGTTTGAGCTCTTTACATCGTCTTTCTGCTTAGTGTGTAGCATGCTTACTGAAATTATTTTTAATGGGCACTTCTAGATTGAGGAATGACAAATGGATTTTAAAGTATATTCAGCAAAATTGTAGAATGGAAACTAAATCTGCTTCTCAAGGCCTTAGCAAGGACTGGAAGAGAAAAACAAAATACATGGCTTGTGGTTTGTAGAAGCTCTCAGTCAAGTGGTTATTGCAGGTTGGACCTAGCAACCTAGCAAAGATACACAATTGTCCATCTCTGGCCGGTACAGGAATAGCAAGCTCCAGACCTAGTACTGAACTGCTTGGGCTGTGCTTGGGAATCACAAGGACAGAGTTTAGACCTGAGAACTCCTGGTCCTTTCACAGGGAACAGCTGACAGCTGATGATTCCTGCCACATGCACATCCTTGTGCAAAGGTCAGTGCACTCATGTGAAGCGTGATTTTGTGCTTGTTAGGAAGATCAGTCGAGAAGACAGACCAAGAACAGAATAAAACTTTTGAGAATTACTGATAGTTGTCTGTGCCATGTTTGCAATTTCACAAAGGTTTATTCTGAAATGTTATAAATGCACCGGGACTGTTACTTCAAGATCTGTAATTAGCTCAAGAGTCATATAACCACACATTGGGATGTCCTGAAGGTGCCTGTCCTTCTAGCTGCCATTCATGTCAATTTTCATGAGCTTTAGAAAATCCTGGGAGGGTATTTGTGTAATCTTTACGACACAAGAAGCAAATGAATATACATATGTGTAATTTTTACTTCTTGGAATGCAGGTCATTGCAATTGTTGGCTCTTCCACCAATTTTTATATAGCAAAATACAGTTGTAAAAATAAAGGTGTCAGGAAGATTCAGGATGGCCTTTGGATGATAATTTTTCTCTCAGAAAAGTGATAGTCGCAACAGAACACAAATGTAAAGACTGAACTCACGGCAGCGAATAGGTCCCATAAAAACTCCAAATTAGGTCAAATATTGATGCAAAAACTGATCCCAGCTGGGGAGGGTGCGGAATTGTGAGTTAAAGCATTGGACAATTCTACTGAGGGAAAGTAAAAATAGGTGAAGTACCTATTTTTGTCTTTGATGCTTTCAGATATACGTGATAACCTCTGATGTGTTGGGTTGTCCCATAGCCTCTTTTGGAACGTTGTTTTAACAGGTTGGAAAAAATTAATGCAACACATCTGCCATAAAAAGCAGGAAAAATTGCTTCATAATTAATAAGTGCTTTAGATGTGTTTATGGAAATGAAAAGAACCTATTCAGACCTGTGCTTTAGCCACGTTTTGCCTTGACTCAAGCTTTGTATCCGTTTTCAGCAGCCAGTTTGTGGTTAGGTGGTGGGGTTTTTTCACAACTTATTTTAAGAAAATAATAAAATAATCACTACAAACAATCAACCAAACTTATTTCATCACAAATGCCTAGTGAAAACGTATATTGAAAAGGTAGCTAAGACAGTTGTCATATCCTTGGCCATTTGCCCCTCTGTGTTACTACTTGCATTTGAAATTGTTTACATTATGGGATAGATTTGGCAGGTAGTAAATTAGCTATAGGTGTGGAACATGAGTCTCAAAAGCTATTTGCCAATGTGTTAGCATGGCTAAGGCATTTGTGTTTCTTTATGGGGTCAAATGAGAATATTTTTGAATTTACTCTGAGTAATGGATAGATTATGTGTATACATCTGTACAAGCTTTCTGCTAAAAAGCTAAAATGTGAAATTCCTGTAATGCTTAGACTGGTCCAGGTGGCAGAGGCCAGAAATAATTTATCAAAAAGTTAGCCTGTAATTACAGATCTTGAGTCTTTACTTGTATAATGATTTTTCATGGACACCTCTTTAGGAACTTTTGTTGGCTAATGCAAAAACAGCTCTTAAAAAAAAAAAATCACCATTTTACTACAGTAAGCTTAAGCTTGTGCCAAAAATGAGCTTGTGCATAATAAAATTGTTTCAACACACTGTAAAAAGAACCAGTACATTTTATTATAGATTAAACAGGTGCATTTTTTTTTCTAAAGCCGAGCTACAGAAAATGCAATTCTCCCTTACCTCTGCAATGTTCACTCGCTTTACTGATGATACACAAGGCTTGATAGAGATGCACTCCAGAGAACAGCTAAACCCATTCTTCTTCCCAGGCTTGTTTATTTCTAACCATCATTTTCTTGGTGATCTCATCAAGGTCATTTTATGTCATTTCCTCCTGTACCCAACCCAAATCTGTTGGGTCTTTTAGTTTATTTATTTTTTCTTTGTTTTGACTTTTTTTTTTTTTTTGTAATATATAAAAGACAAAAGAGCCCCTTTTCACCACTGCATGTTTTTTCTTGATGTGCAAAAATAAGGGCATTCAAAGTGGAAACTCTGGAACTGCCTGAGTTTAGATAGGCTGTCCACTGCTATTTCCAAAGTACAAAAATGGAATGTATGGAAGAATTAAAATGGAGCTGGCAGAGCCAACCTGTAGCTACCCCTGACATACCTGTGATATTCTTGCTAGTGCAACTCCTGTGCAGGTGGCCATCGTTGCTCTAAAGGCACGCTATCCACTTCTGTTCCTCTGGGGAGGTTCACACGTCCTGTTCTGCAGAATTGCTCCTTGGACTGTAAGTGCTGCCTGGAGTTATTTCATCCCTGGTGCAGGACTGGTGAATTTTGTGAGTTTCCTATCAGCCTTTTCCTGCAGCGCTTGAGGAATCTCTCCATTGTGATAGGAACTTCCCAAGGCTGGTGATCTCCATGAATTTGAATTTGCTTGGTACTAATGACCCATAAATGCACTGTTTCAATGAATGTTTACTTTTTTAATAAGGACCCATTTGTGCCAAATGTACATGAAATTCAGAAAGTTCAATGCAAAAATTCCTGGCAGGCATTTTTTTCTTGCTCCTTCACAGAATATTTTGTTTCATTTATTTAACAAAATGATACTGCCTGAGTTCATATTGATTCTTTGTTCTCACATTGAGAAATTAGTCCAGGTGCTCTGAGGTGCAGTCCAGTACCTAAAACCATATGGTTAATTTACTCTGAGATCATTTACAGATTATTTGTTTAAAGGAAACCTTAGCAGTCTAAGTTAATATAGCAGAAAGTTCATTAGCGTGTGCTCCACAGTGTCCATTGTGGCTACTAGTTAGTTCATGTCTCAAAATTTCCACTTTTTGCTCCCAGGAAGAATTCTCTAGGCTCCTCTCAAATTTCTTTTAGAAAGACTTGTCAAAAGCAGTGCAGAGAAAATTACTCTTACAACACCACTGCCTGCTTTCTCTGTTATTAGACTCTTCCCATGTCTGTTTGCCTGGCAGCAGCTACAAGAGCTCCAAGAAGCGCAGCGCTGCTCAGCTAGTGGGACGCTGTGACAGCTCTGACCTCTGAGTGACTTGCTAACTCTACATCCACTGGAAGCTCAAAACAATTACAGCCTGTCCAGCTACACCCACATTTGTTTCCTGCTGTCATACCTCAAGGAAGTCTGTGTGGGACAGGGAGGTGTAAAATGCTCTGCAGCAGCTGAAGAGTAGTGGCTGAAAACAACACAGCTTTCTGGTGTTAATGTCCATTATCTTCTTGTGTGAACCATACGTGCAAAACTCTGTGGAATAAAATAGTTACTAAACATGATTAGCTGAGGTGTGTTGGAGTGTGGCAGTTCACTGTAATTTAGGTTTTTATTCACTCAACCTAGCATTC
This sequence comes from Setophaga petechia, assembly GCA_024362935.1. Classification (NCBI taxonomy): domain Eukaryota; kingdom Metazoa; phylum Chordata; class Aves; order Passeriformes; family Parulidae; genus Setophaga; species Setophaga petechia. The sequence goes on from JANCRA010000001.1 coordinate 29,122,618, forward strand.
TTGGAGAAAGAAGTGAATGGTTTTAATAACCTTCTGGACAGAGTGTCGATGAACTACAAACTCCTGTGCTGAATAATTTCTTATAAGACAAATTTCAAAAGTATCTTTTTAGTAATACCTGCTTTTCTGTGAATCTCAACATCTCTAGTATCTAGCTTGGTAGATAGTGTGTGGCTTTTTGACAGCAACTTTCTTGAACAACATATCAGCTCATATACAGTACAAAAATTCTCAGATGAAAAACTGAGATCAGTGGAGAGGAGGGCTCTTCATCCTCCCATGTCTTGGAAACAAAGTTTGAAAATAAAATATGCTTTTTACTTGTGTATGTGGTGATATTTATGTGGCAGGTGACAACACTGATCTTGGTTACTTCAATAAAATATTGTTTGTAATCATGAAGTCCTCAATACACCTGGTTCAAATATACTGGTAATGCTTAACTCTTAAAAGGAAATAATTTGTATTTTAAACATTAAGATGAAGTTCTTAACATAAGCTGCTATGGTCAGGTTTTCAAAGCACAGAAGTTGATGGAGGAATATTAGTCAATGCAGAAATCTTACTCATTTGCTTCAAGTACCTATTTCTACAACAGTGTTCACTGTGGGTGCTCTTTTAGAATATAAATCTTTAGTTGTGTAATTATATATTTCATGGGCCAAAAGGAGTGACAGGTTTTGTTCCTTTGAGATAGCACAAACAAAAATGTTTTGCCCCTGAATCAGACTGTCTTAATGCTGTGAAGTGAGGAAGCCATTACATGTCCTTGATGGTACGGTGATCATGACTATGTACAATGAATTTTTCTCTTATATATAATACTAAAAACTGAAGTGATGCATAGGGAAGAAGAAATGACAGAATTGCTTTTTGATAGTTGCTGATAGTTACACCATTTTTGACAACGGTCATTTGAATTTCATAATAAGGTGATACTTTGGAGACTCTTGCATAGAAGTTACTATAGAACTCATTAAAACACTGAGCACAAATTGTTTTCTGAGAATTTAAGACAAATGCTGGTCTCTTGTAAGTATATCTATCACAAAACAAAAATTGTGAAATGAAAAAGCCCTAAAATTATTTTAGAGCCACTGAACAGATCTGCTTTGTAGTGCTTCTGCAAGCAAGTCCTCATATGGTAGCATTCCAACTATCACGTGTACATTCTGTATCTGCTTTCTAGAGGCAAAATGCAAAACTTTTGTATTGTAGTAGTTGTTCTGTCCCCTTCTATTTGCTGTCTGGTAATACAACAGTATATACTGTTGACCATTAATGTGTACAGGCCAATACAAATTGTGATTTATTGTGCATTAAGTGTAGCAATGTAGTGGTTACTTGCGGGTGACTTATTAATGCATGGTAGTAGTTTGTATTTACACAGTCTCTAAATTAAAAACAACAAACCAAGAAAGCCTGTATTGTGTTTGATGTTTTAAGTGGTGGAAGAAATTCCATAGTCTGTAGTCTGTTTACATAGAGCTTCCTTGTATGAAACAGGTTTTAGTAAATGTGAAATAATGAAGGAGTTGTGTCCTAAACTGGAGTAAAAGGGCACCATTGACCTCAGTTGAACTTCACTGGTTAATAACAGCAGAGGAAATAGCAGGAAGTATTTGCATTCTTCACTATTTCTAAGACTGGAGGATAGAGAAAAGAGCTGACCAGAGGGCAAACAGAAAAAATTATGAAGTGTTACAGAAAATTGTACATTTTAGTTTGGAGTAGGACTTTCATTGCCAATGTTAGGCAAAAAGGTATAAACTCTGATGACTCACCTTTTGCTTTCACTTAATTTTAGTTGTTTGGTATCATTTAAATGAAGCTGACACCCTACTTATGCAAAACTTCAGAGGTCATCAAGTTTAAGCACAGTTTCCCTGCTTTTAGCAGGAAAGTAGAGGAATTTGTGCTTATACTAAGTGCGAGATTTCTTCTTGGAGGGATATAACATGTAGCTTACAACATTTAGTTTCTGTATGCTTAGGGAAATGAAAAGCCTTTATGCACGCATGGGCAACTTTTGTACAAGTTCAGGTGTTTGGAAGACTTGTGCCTGATACCCACTGGAAATGGGGTACATTAGAGCAGCTGTCTTCAGTCACTGAGTTGTGGTAGATGTGCCTGAGGTTTGGATTCGTGTCTTTATGGCTCTTTAGCTCAGGCCATAGCTTCATCTGGTACCACTATAGCTAAAATCTACTTAACTGAAGCAAATTATCCAGTTTCTAAAAATGGTAGGTAGAGTGATGGATGGTTTTTGCCAGCCAGCACAGAGGCCATGAGACACAATGGGACATTCAATATAAAATAAGAGTACCAAGGGCACGAGGGAACAGTTAATTATTTTTGAAACCTACAGTTCTGGTTCACTTAATATTCAGAAGCATTTGCTGTTTCAGAATTTCTGCACTTCATAAAAATTCAGTGGTTTGTGGATGGCATGGCCTTAGTTACTAATTCACTGCTGATACATTCATAGGGCTTTATCTTCCACTCTAAATTTTGTTCATGCTGATGTCCCTCAGCTAAAGACAGTGCAGCATGGTCCTGCACTAGAGAACAGATGCAGCTTATATCTTTCTTTAGACATCCACAAAGCCTGTAATCACATCTGTTACCATGTCTAGTAATGCAGTTTTTGACATAGTTCTTCTCCCAGTAAGATAGTCTGCAATTCTCAAACCAAAGTCATATTCAAGAACCCTTGATTGCTAGACACTGATTGTACAGTATACTTCTTTACCATCATAGTAACTTATTGAGCAATTTCAAAGTGTTTCTTTCTTTTTATTTGGTACATATTCTACTGGCTTTGATGTTTCACAATAAAAAGTCTTCCCACCACATGAATAATTTTATTCAGCAGTGTTGATTGCTTTTACTAATGGATCAAATTTTATGGCTGTTGTCAAAGCAAACTAAGAGTGCATATTGTGGTTTACCCAGGCAGCAGCCAAGCCCCACACAGCTGCTCCATCACTCCTCCACCAGCAGGACTGGGGAGAGAATTGGAATGGTAAAAGATAGAAAACTCGTGGGTTGAGATAAAGGCAATTTAATAGAGAAAGCAAAAGCCACAGACTCAAGCAAAGCAAAGCAAAACAAGGAATGAATTCACTGCTTCCCATGGGCAGGCAGGTGTTCAGCCATCCCCAGGAGAGCAGGGACCCTTCACGTGTAACAATGACTTGGGAAGACAGAATCACAGAGCCACTGAGTGACAGTTGGATTTTCAAAATGCTCAATGTTTTTTGGTATTAGCATTGGTTTGCCATGTGATGTAAAAATTTCTATCAAGAGTGATTTATCTGTTGTACAGTCTTTCATTGTAGTGGTTGTGTTGAAACTGACACTTTTGTAAAGTAGTAAGAAATCATAAAATAATTATACTGAAAAACAGTGTGACAGACACTTAGAAATGAGTTGGAAAGTACATATAAGCAGACATCTCTTACCTAAGATTGCATATAAGCAGACATCTCTTACCTAAGATTACTATGCTATATCAAAATGAAATACTGTGCTATATCAATGAAATTAATTCTAAACAGTGTATCACAGGTAGGAGTAGTATAGAAGGTTTTTAAAGAGTAAATATGAACATGATATCATGAGATGGCTGGTTTCAAGGAGATAAAAATTATTCTAAATAAGAGCAAAATTTATATATTATAGCTATATAGCAGAAGGGAGTAGGAGAAAAATATTAATCTTATCTTCACTTAAATCTGGTGTTTGCCTTGTGGTTTTTTTAAGGTAACTAAAACTACATTAAAATGTGCTTGAAGGCAAGGCACTGTTGCTGTGTCAGTAGTCAAATTGAGGTGAATCATAGGGCAGAGCTAAAGAACTGAGTGGAGTTACATAGAAAACTGTTACTTTGCTTTACAGAGATTGTTTGAAATTCCAGAAAGTATTCCAGACTTTCTAAGCAAATCAAAACCTTAACATCAATGTCAAATTTCTGTGAGTGGAAATTCACATTAAGATAATTTTGGGAAACATTTAGTTTGTGTTGCTCTTCAGAGCCAATTTACAGTGAACTAATTTATATTTAAATAAAAGCTTAGACTAGCCAAAAAAATCAAGCATATAATTTGGAAAAAAGCTAACAAGTAAATGAAGCAAAACAGGACCACTTATCAATTTTGCAACTTATGCAGCATTTTCCATAATTGCTACTCTTTTCTATGAATATTTTTCTGTGAAAAAGTCTTTTCCTACAAAATGCTGTGTTTGGGTGGTAATTTCAACATCATCAAGTTTACAAGGGAGTGTTCATACATAGTGTTCATTACAATAACCCTATAAAGAAGTGCACATTCCTCAGCAACAGGGGCAATGCCTCAGAATGGGATTTTGAGTGAGAGGGAGGCTGACAAGAGGTAAGACAGAACAGGATGAAATTACAGCCAAAATACCAGAAAGCAGAGAGGTGTTCACAGCCACACCTTTGAAATTAAAGGAGTTAATTTAGGAACTTCTGAACCTATGACATTGATAATACTTCGAGCAAGTGGAGAGGAGAAAAATTATCTTAGATTACCTGCAGAAATGAGGATAGGATGCCAGGAAAGTGAGACTATGTGGGGTTGGACACACAGGTGACAGCTGAGTCTGAAAAGAATTATAGTACTGTAAAGGGAAGTAGAGAATCCCAGCAAGACAGTAGAATAAAACAAAAAATTGACGTGCATCAGCAATAATGCAGGTCATTTATTCTCTAAAACTGTTAGTTTCTCCAGAATTATATAATTTTTAACTATTTGAAATAGAAATCAGAACACTAATCTGTCCTGGTCAAAAATTTCCTTTTAAAGGTGAATTGATTCCTACATACATTCCTTTGTTTATGCGTGGACTTTCAGGATTATCTCATCTTTTGATTGGAAGTACTCTGATACCATTTCATTTAGATGGGAGAAAGAATATCTTACTACTTCAAATGTTACTTATCTTCAGGGAAGGTATTTACATCTCCTGGGACCAATTTAAGGTGATGGCTTTTTTTAAAATTGCTTTTTACATTTTAAAAAATATTCCTTTTTTTAGGCTTCTGGTTTCTTCTGCAGTGTGTTTTGTAAGCAGCACCAGTAACTGCTGTAAAGAATGAAAAAGCAATTGTGTTTTCAGTTCATTAACTTTATTAATTTGACAGCTTTTCACAGATAGCTATTTCATGACTTCAGGAAATTTCAAGACTAATTAGCATAATTTCTTTATTGGATGAGAAAGATGCATGTTTAAAAATGCAGTGTGAGTTTAAGCCTTCCTCCTTTTCATTCAGAAAGTTCAGGTGAAATATCAATAATTTGAGTCACTCTAAATTTCTTAAATCTGATTTAATGTTGGTCCTTTAAATGTTGAATCCTTTAAAAAAGGAGACAGTTACTTCTATACCCATCTGCCATACAGTCCTCTCTTACTGTTTCATGTGACTAATTATACTTTTTTGGACCTGAATGATTGTGAAATAACAAGTTCTAAATAATTGCTATAACAAGTTCTAAATAATATTGCTATAAGCCAGACTATTAAATATAAAAATCCTTACAAAGCAGATATTGATGAATTCCATAGTTAGTCTATTTTCAGGCCTATATCCCCTTGATTTTTTAAAGATTTGAAAATTTTACCAATCTACTATTTAGGACTGCAATTTGTAAGATAATTAAAATTTACCAATTGCCTCTGCAGACTCTTCTGTTGGCAGAAAACTCTGGAATTCATAATGGAATACAGATACTGTATTCCATTGTGAGGATTGCTGGGCTACCCAGTAGATTGTAAGTAACTTATGAGTGCTGAAAAACATCCCAGAAAGCTGCTGAGAAAACCAAGAACTGACAGAGCACCCTGACACTTCTTTCTGACAAAAGCCTTGTGGGTTTTCTTTTGACTAAGCTGAAAGGAGGAGGTTACAGGCTGCAATGACAGTTTTGGAACATACACTGTTCCCATCACTGTTCAGTGTGAGGTCTGAATCCTGGTTAAAATTCTAGATTTTCATACAGTGGTGAGGGAAAGCAGTAGAAAAATAACAGTGTTATCCATTTTTCTCTGTCTAGAATGTTGATAGTAAGGTTTATTTGCAGTTAAATTTCCATTTTTCAAGGTATTTTAAATTAATTTCCTCTTCATTGAAAAAATTACTGTAACTTGTTATACCACTTAACAATCAGTGTAGTGTATTAATTAAAATAATAAAGTGCATTTACCTTAATGATATTTTCTTCTTCAGAACACTGCTAAACAAAATTAACATGCCTCCATGTTAACTTGTGCACATTCACGTGAAATTCATAAGCTGGAGTTGAAGCCTGGTCTCTGTTAGGTGCATGTGGGTTGGCATACAGCTGAAATCAGTTGTGCTCTACAAAGCAGGGGAATTTAATGAGCAAGTAACAGTGGCTTTCAAAATGACACACTGCTTCAGTGCACTGTATGGTAGGTGGCTGTGGTTATAAAACTATAATTAAGAGTGTGGGAACTGAGAACATCTGCTAGGGAATGGCTTTTACTGTTGCCAATTTAAAATAAATAAATGCATAAAAATGCCTAGTGCTGCAAAACTGACATTAAGATACTGGGTACCCCCAGATTAAGATGAGATCTTAATTTTTTTATTATTTTAATAATTGTATTAAGTAATCTGGGGGGTAGTATGTGAAGAAAGATCTTCTGTCATTCTGCATTATGTCATCTATCCCCCTTTTTGTTATTCATACCACAGTTGATGAGGTTGAACAGCTGGTGTTACAGCAAGGCATGTAACTGATCTATGTGTTTTCCTGAAACAGACACCATCCCGAGTGCAGGCACTCCCTGAGCTAGCTGAGTGACACTTACCAAGCAGGACAATGAGCCCTAAATAGCACTCGTGGTGGTGTCAGAGCTGGGGCTGCTGCAGGTACATTTGTACTAATCTGGAAACCTCAATGTAACACATTTGGAATCAGTGCTAAACCCACTCTATCCTGTTGCCATCAGTGCTCCTGGGAACATACCCTTGGCAAGATGTCACTAGGTGGTTTGGAAAGCAGAAAAGGCTTTGTATATGTACTGTCATATATCATTGTAATAATGAAACAAACCTTGTCTTAAAACTAAAATATTCAATCATTTTGTTTAGAACTGCACTGGTAGCCTCTGTTAGCTAGCTGCAGCAGACCCATTGTCTGTTTAACTATTATCATAGTTTGCTCATTTAAGATTCTGTTTCAAGTTTCTTGTCAAAAGTTAGAGATCATGATTCTACAATATAATGGTTTTGTTTACATTAAAAATTCTGCTCACCTATAGTTTAGCTAAATTTTGACTCATTGGTTGGAATACAGTGAAAAACTTTAACACAGCTTTGATAGGAATGTGACTTTTCCCTGTCATTGCAAAAATTCACCAGAAAATCTGTTCACAGGTGCTAGGTTTGGCAAAAGCAGAATCTGAAAACCTATTCCCATTGCACATGAATGGAAAATTAGAATTGAGTACTTGAATGATTCTAAGTGCCAGGGCTAGTATAGGGAATGAGTGGGATTATTCATGTAGTTGGTACTGCAATGAATGCTAGAGCAATCTGAAAATAAGGTGCTGGTGTTTGCTATTCTTTCAGACCCACTATAGACCAGTCTTTGCGGAGGACAAGGCTGCCTGGCTTGAAGACTGAGGGAATAAGAGCAGTAGACTGTGACAAATTGCCTTTGGCAGGGGAAGGAGGAGTTTGGTTTGGAGAGTAGTGGCAACAAGCTGGGAATTGAGTGAGTTAAGAGAGATAAGACTGGCTAGGAAGGGATCTAGGGCTGAGAGCTTAGAAGGCAGATGTTTGTCTAATGGCTCTAGAGAAGTGATTTGGGTGTCCCTGTTGTGCCAGATAATGAGACTTCAGTATTTCCCCTTGCTTTCAGAAAGAAAGAAAATCTAGAGGGCGATGGGCAAAGGAATTACATTGGGAAGGCTGTGGTAGGAAATGCCAGCTGATGCTACCTGTACTGCTTCAGCGTGTTCCCTCTGTGTGGATGGAGTTATTGCAATCATTTTATTATCACTTGTTTCTGCAAATCTGTGGCCTCATCCAGAATACAAACTGGATCTCCTCATGGGATGTGAGAGAAGGTTGGGGTAAGGAATGGAGTCACTAGTAGGCTATTCAGGGTGCTTCTTCCATTTGCTGGCACAGTTTGCTTTGGTAGTAGGGAACTAAGAGAGTGAAAACTTATCCTGATTTGTGTCTCTCCCTTTTTATTCCTCTGGTAGTGGGAAGGGAACGTTATTGTGGAAGAGCACAGAAAGCTCTGACCTGTGGGTGGCTGGCAAGCAGTTCCATGCTCTGCAGAGCCACACCTGGCAGTGCTGTACAGGCACACAGTCACCTCTCAGGTGATCCCTAACCTTGTCCCATGTTTGCTGCAAGCCTGGCACAAACCTCTGGTGTTTTTTCTTTCAGCATTTCTGTGAAGAATGAACCTCTTTTTTGGTACCATCTCACAATTGTTCCAATAACATTCTGCTTAATCTTTGTGAGTTTTAGTTTTTGACGGTTTCTGATTTGCTCTAGAATCAGTAAAGGATGTGCTCATTAGCAGAAATCTTAAATGTGCTGGTAAAGAATAAGGAATTGAGAAGGAGAGAGAAGGATAAGCATACAGTCTGAAATTTACCAAATGTCTAGAACTTTTGTAATTCAGCTAGCAGGTACAGATAGTATTAACACTCCTTATTTACATGAGTTAACCATACTCCCAACCATAATGGTTGGTAGTTCTTTCTTTGGCTATTTATATTAGGAAGTATTGTAGCTTTTTTGTTGTTGTTCTATATAGCATTGAGGCATATTGGGTTTCATTACTGGAGGTCTGAAATCAGCTGACAGTACAGTTCACATACTTGTGTTGTAAACAGTAGCAGTGGCATTATTTTGATGTCTGTTATCTGGAGGAGTGAAACTCTAAGAAATGAAAATTGATGATTGTGTCCCAGGGGAAAATGCAGCATCAGCAAAACATTCAAATTCAAGCTTGCAAGGGTGATTATTCTGGTTTTTGTGTGTTGTACATAAGGAGTTTTCCTTAGTTTTGAGAGATTAATAGTATTGCTGCTGTTAATTTTTTTTCCTCTAAACAGTTAAGTCTCCAATGGGAGTACAGCTATGCAAAGCAGTGCTATGATTCTTGAGAATGGCAAATGGCAAAATGTGCTAGGAGTTAGTGAGATACACTGCATGGTATAAGGCAGGCTTTATAGCAGGGATAGAAGATAGAAGTTTATAGCATTGACTTGCTGTCACTGATGAGTCATTTAGGGATTGAGGCATTGTAAGTCAGCATGAGGACTGAAAGTCCAGAAGTATTTTCTGTGCTGCAGAACTGAAGAAGCCATATGTCTGTTCAGACCAACAGTGAATAAATCTACTCTAGGTTTTGCTTCACAGCTCCTTAATCTAAACTAAAATCTTATGATCTTTCTTTCCCCCATTTTATTGCTCTTTAGTATTGTCATTTGGGGTTCACAGGGTAGATCTGCAGATGTACCAACAAACCTAAACTGGAAGATGTGGCTCAAGGAGGGAGCCTCACATGTTTCCTGTGGCAGGATGTCACTGAAGTAGGTGTGTCTGTAGTTTTGATTCTGGTCTGCAGGGCCAGAGTAGAGCTGACCTTAAGTCAAGCCCCTGTGTGGACGTCAGGCTTTGACACTTACCCTTTTACTAGAGAAAGTTCCTTCTGCTTGCAAAGGCTGAAACACCCTTTGGAATTGAATCACACCGAGGCAGTTCAGAGTTCCAACTGTGTTAGTCATCAATTCATGTGGAGCTTGGAATGAATGTAATGGAAAAAGCTTGGGTTCAACTCTTCACCTTTTTGACAGCAGAAATATTTTGGTTGTTTTTGTTGTCTTCCTCCTGCCTAACAAGGCAAATTAAACTGGATGCTGTGTGGGAGAGAGTTTTGTGGCTGGGTTTATGAAGGTCTGTACATTTATCCATCTACAGCTCCTAAGTCTTCCTTCCTGTATGAATTCACCTTTATCTAACAATGCTGGAGTATGTTGCCCACTTGGCTCTGGTAAGGTTTATATTCTCTATGAGAATTCCTCGTGGAACTTGTAAGCCTTCAATGTTCCCAAGACCTCTGCATCTCTGTCAAGCTTAGCCAAATTGGTCACAAGTTTTAAGCACTCAATATAGGGGTACTGAAAGTTTTCTTGTACAATCCCTTCAAATTAATATCTTAGAAAATAATAAGGATTAAAATCTTTCACTTGGTATCTTCTTAGTCTTTTAAGTTATAGTTATTCATTCTGGTTTTATGGATAGGTTACAGAAAGATTAAAGCAAAATGCTGCTCCTTCAGCATACTTAAAAGAATATATTAAAGAGTTTTGTATCACCTCACCCATTGGACCAACTCTCTTAGCTATGTGTGTCATTACCCAGTAGTTCAGGGAAGCATATTTTTATATTTAAGACAAAACCAGCAGAAGCAAACAGAAATGGACTTTTATTTTTTGAATTGACAGTATTTCCACTGATTCTATAGGGAGTGGTATTGACTCATGGCGAGGAAAAAGCCCTATTTTAATGAGTTCTAATTTAGGTAGAGATTTATGCATGTTTAGTCTGAAATTGATACATATTACATACCTAATAGACAAGAGCAAGAATGCATTGTTTGTCAGACTGTATAGAAACAGAAAATTAGACAACACTTGAAGTATTCAAGTGACCAGTAATTTGCAAAGTTCAGGAAATGAAATTAAAACTGTCTTATGTTCCTGATGACTTTGGTAGTTACTGTGAGCTAAAGAATCCATATTTAATCCTTCAATGATGAGTTTTTGACAGGAACATAGTTCTAATGATATTTGTCTTGAAAAAGATGGAGAAACAGTTGGATATTCTGGGAATATTTGTATTTTCTGGGAAATTAAACTTTAAATAAAATTTTAAAGGCTGTCTAAAAGGTTTGACAGGTGAATTTTGGGTTCCATTGTTTAAAAATTGTATTTCCTAAAAGACAAATACTTCATCATGATAAAATGAAAACTTTCAGAAGTACTAAGAACATGCAGAATGCCTTTAAGGCATCTATCTTACAGTGGAGTTTTTTGTAATTACATCTGTGCACACCAATCCACTGCATATTTACTTCAGTGACATGCTCCCATACAGTAATCTTAAATAATTTCCAGCCTGTGGAAAGATTCCGTTTGATCAAATACAGTTCCTGTAAAACAACAGCAGATGTGGAAGACAAAAGCAGCAAACAAAAATAACCACCACTAAAAGCTAGAAATTTAAAATTTGATAGTATTAAAAACTGTAGTAGGTACCTGGATAAAAGGGTAAGAAATGTGAATTGGAGTCAGCAAGTTAATGGAACTTTTCTTTTAACCTTTATTCAGTTATTGGAACCTTTCTCCTCCTTTATTTATATTGAAGTAGTAAAAATAATGAAAAAAAAATCACAAACACCACAAGCATGACTGGAATTATTAATTAAATTTAATGTAGTGGTAGAGGAGGAGATGCAGAATGTAAGAGCAGCAGTTTGTCCTCCTCGTTCCTTTTGCAGCTGTAAAAATAACCAGTAAAATGTACAGAATGTTGTCGGCTTGAATAACTTTCTTGGTATCCTTGTATAGTTGCAGTGTCATTTTAGGAAAACGTTCTGCTACTGAAGTATCTGAGAAGTATTTTGACATGCCAGCAAGTGCCTATTTAGAACTAAGTGCAGAAATTTTGTTTGTTTTTCACTCCATACCAAGTCAAAATAAGTATCTAGTAAAAATCATGCTACAAACAGGCAAAATTTTGAGCTTCATATGTTTCCTTTAGAGAGAGAGACTGATGTTGATACCAACTTAAATGAAAGTGTTTGAACTTTTTCTACTGATGCTATGTGCACAAACAAAGATTGCTGTAAGAAACTTGCAGTTTAGAAACATGTAGCCTTTGCTTTTCCTGTCAGACAATTAATAAGTTTTCTATGTTTCATGAAGAAACACGGGAAAAGATGATACCAGTTTCTCCTAATCTTGCATTTATAGCATTCTCAGAGAAATTACATTAGGAAAAGTGTCAGGAAAGAAGTTCCTGTGTCATCAGATTTATTCCCCTTCATTGAGACTGTCACATTTTTCACTTACACCTGACAAGCTAAGAGTCTTAAGTCTGACCACAGCACTCCTGACAAATGCTTCAGACTTTAATGATTCTCATGAATAGAAATTACCTTATGATTTTCAACTCTCATTTAAGATACATGAAATGGTTAATAGTGCTTTTATTTCCTCCACTTGCATCCAATCTTGATGTGCTTATAGAGAATGATCAGCCATAGTCTCCTGTGGTGGATTTCCCTGTATCTGATACTCTTTGTACATTTGTACATGGGAATTAGAACCAACTGCCATTGTCCAACACAAAGTCTTCAGTACACTGAATAACAATGTTAGTATTGTATTTGCTGAGGAAATGGACTCAAATATCTGATCTGCTGTAAGTAAGATATCAGCCTAAGATAGTTTGTTTGTAGCACTGCAGATGGTCCAGGAAACAGAACTTTTGTGTGTAGAGATTTTCCTGGTCACATACTGCTGCTGAGTACAATGTGACTTCTCTATTGTGTTCCAGTAGAAATTTATGACCATGTACAAATTATTCACCATCCCAATTGTTTAATGATCTGACCAGTACATTTCCAGATAATATGCATATGTGTAATATCTCAATGGTACTGCACTTAGCATGAGGATCTCTTCTTTTAAGAAAAACTTTAAAGTTAAAATTACAGAAACTATTATGTCAATTGTCTGCCTATGTTTTTCTCTTTGATTATCTATCTGAAAACACTTTTATTAGAACTAGACTTCTAACTTCTGAGTATTCAGATCCTTGTAGGCTGAGGTAGTGTGGTCTAGGGCAAACAGTATTTATGCTTGTGTTTAACATAAAGCATAAAAATACTTTTGTGAGGCTTTCATAAAGCACATACTTATGCATATACTCAGCATATGCCTTGCTGTATTGGATCTTAGTAAAGATCCCCTGCCATTTTGGGGACTTCTTGTTGCATGTTAATAAAACTGAAACATGAGGGAGCCATTTCCATTGCAGGCATCATCTGCCTGTGTTCCATCAAACATTTTCTCATACAAAGAGTGTATTTCCATATAAGATTTCTACCAGCTTATATAGGCTCAGCAAAAGAGACTTCTTCTAGCAAGGAAGCCTCAGGACAGTTGTTCCTTTGTGCAAGTGTTGGTGTCACAATCTAAACACTTGGGGTTTATCAAGTTTTCATTGCATTCTTATTGCCATCATTTTCCTGCTAACAGTAAACATCTGAATGAATTTCTTTTAAATAGAAGAGAAATAAAATAGTCAGCTTCACCATACCTTCAGAACTAATGCTTCATACTTTTTTTACCCTCTATCACTGAGTGTATGAGTTGGCATATGAGGTATGTTGACTTGTTGCAGAGCAGGAATGCTCTGCAGAGTCTTTATGATGTGCATTAAAAGAATATACTGCCTCCTGCAAAATAGGATCCTGCCTGGTAATAAATGTGTGTTTGTAAATCACCTGCAATGTTTAAACTGACTGAATAAACAATCCTTGTAGTAAATTCACCATTGATTCGATTCCTTAACTTTGCAGATATTTTCTCAAGTAGATTACTCTCTCAAGCTCAAACTATGACACCGGCAAGCACCATTAATGAAAGTCTGACACTCCCTGTCATGCAAGTCAGGAAAGCTCCTGTCCTCTCCAAATATCTGGGAACTGTTCTCTTCCTAAGAAAATGAAAATCTGTAATTTTCCTGCCAGACACACTTATCTATCCTGCTGTTGATCCATCTGCACTCTGTGTTCTAAATCAGCCACTCCTCGCACCAAAGGTCCTTGGAGTAGAATTCAATACAAAGGATTGTAACTGTAAAGAGCATGTACTAGAATTAGATTTAGAATTAATAAAAACACTCTATCAGAAAATTTCATTTAAATCTGCTTTTCATAATATCTTTTGTGAAATGACAAAGAGTAAATAACAGAATCACAAAAATGGTAAGGTTGAAAGGGACCACATTGGGTCACCTGGTCCAACCTTCCTGTTCAGGCAAGGTCATCTGAAAGCACAATGCACAGAACTGTGTCTAAATGGTTCTTCTGCCTTAATGTTTGTAGGTGCTTGAAGATCTGAAAAAGAATGGAATTAAATCCCAACAGTCAAGTCATGCATCTTGATTCATGAATAAACTGAGGGTGGGGAAACCTCCCTTGACTTCTCACTAACCCTTTTTATAGCTCCATATGAATGTGGAACAGAAGGGGTGACATAATGTTTTCCTTCAGCACCCCACACTTCAGAACTTACCAGGAACAGAAGTAATTACAAGTAGATATCAGGGTCTCCTGGAGAAAATAGAGCAGATGTCAATGAGATTCCCATAAGTCTTTTCAGTAACCTCTTGCAACGCAAAGAATTTCTAAGCTGTTAATCACTATAATATTATCAAGGATATGTATTTAGTGAAACTAAATGTAGCAATGGTAACTACAGTTGTATGCAACCCAAGAGACCCATTTTTGTGCATTAGCACAGTCATTCATTTCCTACTGCATTAGCTCTTCCAGATGAAGCTAACTATAGAAGAATGTCATGAAGATTAATCCAGGATTTTCCTCTACAAAAGTTAGGCCTGCTACTGTGCTTAAACTTAGTGTTCTTTTACCTCAGCATCAAAGATGAGTTGTGAGCCCAATCCAGGTGACTGATTTTGAAAACTCACTCACTGCAGTGGTGTTTTGTGTGCACAGACCCCTGCAGGCCTTTGTTCCACCACAGCATTGGCTAGCTGAGAGCTGAGTATCTCAGTTGGTCATCGGGTGTGCATCTTGGCACTGAAGTGTCTGATGCTTCCAGGGCAACATTCATTGCCTCTGTCAGGGGCAAACCCATTCCCAAAAAACAATTTTCAGGAGGAAATTAAGAAGGAACTGAATTACAAAAAAAAAAACCAGCCCTTTGCTCCCTGTTCTTCCCCCACCACTTCCTTCTTGAAGCAAGGATCTTAAAGACTGATTGAAAAAATGTCGAATAAAATAATTTCAGGCATATGGCATTTAATTTCATTGCATTCATTTGGCTTCTACCCCAGTATCATTAAGTATCTGAATGGTGCTTTAGCTCTTTAGAAGCAGAGAATTCAAAATTATTTTAGTGTTAAATATAAAGGCCAGTGGTTTGCATGTATCAGATTTGGATTGCCTCATTTACATGCATATCTTTTAGGTATGCAGGACTACGTTGTTTTTCAGCAAAATTAGATTAATGTGGAAAAATTAGTGGTTTGTATGAGGCCCCTCAGTGAGTGTCAGCAATGTGGCCTAAACTGTTCAGATAGAAGTTGTCAGGAGTACAGAGCTGTAGTGCTGAAACTGAGTTTTGTCTGTTAAAACTTGAGTAAGAGTTAAGCAAGCTTTGGGTAAATATATCGAAGCCACCTGCTAGAAATCATTTTAGCTCTGCAGTGTTCCTGGAGTCCTGTACTTGTTGGGTCTGAAAATAAATATCATGTTGCATTTTGTATCTTATATGTGGTACGGTCAACAATTCAGTTCCAAGCTAAAAGAAGGCATGGAAATGGTGTCTCCCCTAGCAGTCTGAAAATGCAGTGGGAATTTGAGGCTGTAAGAACATTCTGTAGCAGTGAAAGAAATGCAACATTTCAGTCAGAGACCATATATAAAAAAAGAAAAAATCATCTTAGTTTTTATAAGAGCTTTTAAAAATTCACAGCAGTAGTTTACTGATAACTGCAGCATAACAATAATATTACAAAACTTCATTCACTGCCTGTTGTTTATTTCCATAGCTCTCAAGAAATCAAAAAAATATCAAAAATCAGGAAAGATCAAAAAATACATATTTTTTGTCACAAAACTGACTGAATAATAGCAGCAGAGATCAGATCATTGCTGCAAACCAGTAATTTTTTGAGCAATGGAATGTCTGTCCTTGTTAGGAATACAAGGGAATATGGCAAAGTACATATTACCTCAGAGGTACAGGTAATTTAGGGTTCCTGTTGAGTTGAACTGAAACTGGAATTATTTTGATATTTTGTTTACTTGTATTAATTAGTACCTTAATCTCCCATCATAAAAATGGCCCCTCATGCATACATTCCAGCTTACTCCAACATAGCCAGGCAGTTTATATTTTTAACTTCTTTTTTGAAGCTGTATTATATTACGAAATCTGATTTTACCTTTATTTTATCTTGCGCTTGATGTGGGAATAAGGCAGTAGGAGAATTTTTTTTTTTAAGCCCTCAGTATTTTGGCCTCTGGTGTGTCTGCACGTTTGCTGAAGTAGATTCTGTTGGACAGTGTATATGTAACAATACAGATGCCTAGTATGCAGATGCCACTTTATCCTGAGATAAAGCTGCAACATAAACTGGCAGTGGTGGAAAATAGTGTATGCTCTGTCCCATGACATCAGTGGGTTAAAGTTGGCTGTTATATAGCATGTTATGAGATTTCTGCAGTTGTAGTTTGGCTGGTTGTGTTTTACTATTTGTTTTTTTGTAAGTAATGTATAGAGTTGGGATATCTAAATAGATTCAACTTTCGTGTGCACTTTACATTATTTGGTGCCAGTTATTATCTGTAAAAAGTGACCTGATTCACTGCTCCATTAGGAGTTTTCATAAGGATTCCTGTGAGTGCCAAGACACGTGTCTTGATTCTGTACATAGAAATACATCAAGCAACATTAGGAATGTCAGTTTTTCTGGGGACACATATTAAATCACTGGATGAAAACAACCACATCTGCTTATAAATCATTGGAAAAGACTTGGTAACTTCAGCTGCTTAGAAAATATTTAGAGAAGATCTACTCTTCACATCCTTTAGTTTGCACAAAGGAGTGAATAAACCTCGTAAGCAGCTTTTGAAAATATTTCCACATTCCTGTATGGAAAATATTTTTAGTTTATAGTTTCAAGACCAAGAAGTTAATCACTAGGTTTTTTTATCCTACAGCAAATATTTACAAGAAAGCTACTAAACACTTGAAGATAGAGTGACTTATAATGGAAGTGACAGCTCATCTTTAACTTTGGAAGGACAAGCAATACCAATTTAATTAAAGCAGTGTTAAAATAGGACTGCCATTTGTATCCCGGTGATTCTCCGCCCCTCCAAAAAGCTCTGCTGCCATTTTGTACCACACATTCTTGTCCTGTGCAAATTAATAGATGGTTTTATTTTCCGCAGGAAATCTGAAGACTTTTATAGCAAATCCTCCAGTGTCAAAATGAACACAGGTATGCTGCATCTGTGAGAATTTTTGTGTTGTTTTTGTGAGCAGAGAAGATCCCAAATTTACTAGAATTTTCATAAACAAATTGTACTTTAGTTGATGCTGAATTTAAAATAAGCTGGATATTTTAATAGTATGCCTGCTTATGTGCATTTGTATCCCATATATAAAATTTTCATACATGTTTTTCTATGTATGGACATATATGGATACACGAAAGTGCATGCTTAGACTTCTGTGCTTAATTTAATAGTATCAGTTTTGTGCATGTGTGTTTTATGTGAAAATACATAGTATGAGGATACAACAGTGATGGAAAAGTGTTATTAAAGCATCACATTTTCCTAAGAAAATGTGCATGCTTTAAAAATCCCTTATTTCTGTTCTGTACTGTCACTAAATTAAGGGACATATAATCCCTGTATTGTAAACTGTTCTTGCATATCAGCTGAGGATAATCTTGAGGATGTGTTATACTTAGAGTGCTTTGTATTTTCTCTCAAGTTGCTGTAACAGATGTATTGACCCAATTAAGGACTCTCTAGAAAGTTATCTTCGTGATCTATGACAGCATAATAATGTTTGCTCCTGAACTTCTGAAGCCAATAAGATTGTGCTGCTCTTTGTGCTGGAAGAGGGAATATGCCTCTTGAAAGCAGACTGCTGAAATTGTGGCCTCACTCAGGTGTGAATTTTCAGTTGCAGTCAGCTCTTTCAGACTCCATAGGTGAGCTGTCTGGTTTGCAGATTAACTGTGGTACAAGGACAGACCTATCCATCCTTTCCAAACCAGTGGCTTTATCATTAACCACAGTGCTTCACCATGTCATGATATGTGGGACCTGAGGACCAGAACTACCTTTGAAGTCTGAATTTCAGCAGCATGCTCTAAGTCAAAAGGATTAGTTTTTCTCTGATATAGGTGCCATTATCTAGATCACTGTATTAATCCAGCTTCATGGCTTCCTGTTGTCTCAGACAACTGAAACTCAGTAGGATCCATTTTTGGAGCATATCTTTTAATTCAAGGTTAAAATATATTGGTTCATTTGAAACCACTACATTTGTTAATAGAATAAACAGGAGAAATTAAGTTTCTCATTTGAGTGTGTTTTGAGTGTGTTTTGTTCCCCAAAGTTTTGGTTGTTCTTAATTGTTTTTCAAATCCTAATCAAAGTGGTGTATTTTTCATTTATAAAAATACTATTTGAAATTTTTCTTGTTCCTTTCTCATTTTTGGTGGAGATGTCTTTCCTAAACGTGTCAGTCTGCATAATTCAGGTAGTACTAAAATACGACTTGTTTCACGGAACTGTAATTTCAGACGTAACTTTCCTAATCACCATACTATAATTACATTGTGTATTGCCATCATATGAGTCAAAATCACATGATAGAGGTAATTTTATAGCTTCTACTTCAAAAAATAATAATAAAGAGGTAAATTGCGAGTTTGTGCTACTGTGGCCCCAAAATATGATGTTGTACTAAGATTTTTGATGTAAGTTATGAATTTTATGTTGTTCGATATTGTACTAAGATTTTTTATTTAAGTTATGAATTCTCAAGAGAGAAGAAATAAGATTTAAGTAATCTGCAGCTGAATGACTTCTCTTGGGGATTGGGAGTCTTCTGATCACACAGGAGCCTTAAAAACAGACCTTAAAGACCTGAACACACCTGAAATCCTCTTCAGTTACTTAAAGATACCACGATTTTAGGTTGAACTTTAATATGCTCTGCACTTGGACAGTGAAAACATTTTTTTCATCTTCTATGTGCTTGATATTAATGTGCATGTTATCAGCTGCACTGAAAGGAAGGTATTGACAAAATGTGGCAATTCTTATCAGTTCTATTGAGGTAGAGTGTTTTCTGACTGTAAAAAAAAATTAAAAACATGTGAGTAGGGTGTAAAAGTGGAAGTTTTACACCTGTCCTGCACCTATCTAAAGCATTACTTCATTAAGAAAGAGTGACTTAAGTGGAAGCTGTTCTATGTGCTGTTCTGGTGTAGCTATTTCATTTTTTCTGGTTTTTTTTTTCCTTTTTTTTTACCTTTTTTCTTTCTCCAGTATGCTGTATTTTGAACATGGGTGCTACAGCTTTGGTTTGGGGTTAGTGGTTTGTTTTTTTTTTATTTCACTGCTTTATAACAGAAATTTGTACATGGTGCAATTGTAGGTTATCAGATGCTATTGATTTGTTTTAAAAATATGCCTTTCATCAATGATTCCTGCAGATAAATGAGCTCTCTAGTTTGATGCCAGTAACTGGTGGAGTGGCAAAGCTAATGTATATGCAGCTTTAAAAATAAAAAGTAAATCTACTGCTTAGACTGGGTTCCTCTAATCCAGAGTTCCTTCCCTGTGGCTGCAGACTTGGCAGTCTGTCTCAGCAAACCCTCCGGAAGATATTTTTGTCTACAGAGAAAATGTTTTGAAGAGCTTTGGTTTGCAATACTCTACCATATATGGGAGAGATCTTTTAGCATTTGATGTTAATTCTGTTCCACATGTTAGGAAGGAATACTCAGCAGCATAAGGCAGTGAAACATTTTTGCAAAAGCAAAGAAGCAGAGGTAAGATACAGATAAGGTTTTTCAGAAGTATCAAGGGTACTTTGGCTTCTGCTTCCTTTTGGAGTTCAAATGTGGTCATAAATCTAAAATAGTCTCATAGAATGTGTGTGTGTTTTTAAACCCAGAGTAAGCAATCATCAACAGAATCATATTTTAACCTATATTTAGGGGTTTTCTTCAAAAAGTCTTCAGGTATTTTACAGATTGATGAACATCATTAACTTGGTTGCTTGATTAACTAACTTAGAGAAAACATGAGCTGGCCCTGAAACTCACATCAGATTAAAACAAAGGATAAATGTCCTTATTGTTCATTATGCATATGTGCATGCATAGCTCATGTCAAGGAGAGGTAATTGCATTGAGGAATAAGAAATGGATAGAAGCTAATAGTTAAAACACATTCTTAGTGTCCATCTGTAAATATTTTGGCTGAATTTCACACAGATCATTCTTGATAAATGCATCTAATTTTAAAGCTGTTAAACAAGTTAGCTGTTTGCATTAGATGAAGCACATAAAGAACAGCCAAGAGTGAAAAATATGCAGTTCTGGAAGACTGCTAATATTATCTGTTTGTTAAAATTATTAATGGAAGTCATTACATGGACTATTCTCTTACATTCTTGTCTGGGAGACAAGAACATAATTTCTTGGGTCCATGTAGAGTTCCTGAGCAGATTATTAAGCCACTTTTAAATCACTGAAGTAAATTAGGTGGGCTTGAGTTCCAAGCATTCTACAAAAAGTCTAAATTTTAGCAGCATGAAAGAACCAAATAATAAGTTTACCTGTCACTGTAGATTATGTTCTAAAAAACTCATCAGCACATGCAAATATGGAAACAGATAAAGAGTGGAAAGAGTAGAAGCCCAAGTAATAGCCTGCTCTGCCAGGATATTCCCAGGCCCATCATGGGTGCCATCAAAGGCCTGTCTGTCTCCATAAGCCTGGAGGAGCACAGAGACACAAGGGCAGGCAAGAACACAAATTAGAGTGACCCAGGGAACAAAGGGTCTCCCTTGTCCAGGGCTGTCCCAGGAGAGCAGGCGTGGAATGAGTGGCAGAGTCGATGTTTGAGCCCAGTTAGTTGCTGGAAGGATCCACTCTGTCCATGTGTGCCACTCTCCCTATTGGAGCTTCAGCCAGAGAGGGGAGGGCGGTGAGGCCGTTGGGCCACGTTGGTGTGAGTGCTTGGGGCTGTGTGTGGCCATGTATGGATGTGGTGTGTACATCTGTCTGCTAGGAAGGTATTTCCAGTCTGCCTCCTGGTTGGACCTGGGGACATAGAGAGGCAGGAGCTTGGTCTGTCTTGGAAGGTTGGACCCAGCAATATATTTTTACCTCAAAAGGTCAGAATGCCAGTAAGAAGTAAGAAGCCCTGCTCTAAAGACTTCTAAACTTAAATTCACTGTGCAGACAAAAGGAAAAGTTATACCATTCACAATTTCTGTGAATAGAATAATAATCAGCAAACCTAATGTTTGGATGCCATTTTTCTTCTCTTTAATAAGCTTTAAGAGCTTATTAAAAATTTCTTGTCCCTGGCTGCTGTCTCTCACCCCTTCACACAAGGTCAGCATCCTTTCATCTTTGCCCTCTTTGTTTATGCCCCTGCTTTTACTAACTCTCCGAAACATTCTTTTTAAAAAACCCACCCCTTGCTCTTAAATGAAATGGTGGTGTTTTGAATCGTCTCCATCTGGCTTTGGGGCAGGACCCAACCAGTCCATTTGTCAAACACAGATACACAGCTCACTGAGGATGGTGCTGTCTCTAGTGGGAGCAGCTCTTGGGGCTGTGAATTTAGAGGGAAGGGTTAAATGTGGAAACAATTAAGAGAGGAAAAGAAGCTGCAATTACATTTTAGGCAGCTGTTTTGATTGTGAGTTATTGCCCAACTTCATATTCTAGCACTGCCTGCAGACCTTAGCTGGTTTGGGTCTCCTTTGCTTCAATGTTAAAGCAATTTCTAGTTAGACAGGACTCCTTCCTGAAGAATTTTTCAGGCCAAAGGAATTGTGAGTGTGTGTATGCATATTTGTGCCTATATTTTTTATATATGCAAACGTTTTGTATAGAATGTTTCATATAACCTCATTTGTTCCTTAAGTAACAGCTTTGTGATATAATTGCTTACAGTTTGAAAGTGAAATGAGCAGAAGATCATTAATTCAGTCTTCCTTACTGTTTCTTAATACCCCACACTCCACTTAATGGGGGCCTGGCCTGAACAGAGATAAGAGGATGGAACCCATCATGCATCAATATGTGCTTAGCCACACACATTCCTATTCTACTAGAAATTTTGCACAACTCAACATCATATAAATGTGAGGTTATGTCTTAACTGAATGCTAATTAGATCTCATTATTTTTGCTACAGATACTGATAAATAATGCAGGAACAGACTTGTGAATATATATAAATTATATATATAGGGGTAAATATTGTATGTAGTCAGTTAAAATCTGTTTTATTTCTCTTGCATGACGGTAAAACACTTTGCTAGATTATGGGCCCATGAATTATAAAACTCTGACTCAATTGAGCTACATGAAAAACTAAATGGAAGCAGAATTTTCTAAAGTTAAAATAATTAAACGTTTGTAGTCATTTTCTCGTGGTCTTCACTTTCTCTATCATGAAATTCAGGAAGGTAGCTCTTGAAAAATTACAAATAAATTGCCACTGAGTTTGAATAAGAGCTGTGACAGTATAAAAAAAAATTTGCACATTAGTTTATATTAAATGTATGCTTTTAAAGTCTGCCAATATTCAGATTAGAAGAGAACCTCAGTATCAACACATCACCAAATCTCATTGGAATTACCTCTGTTGTATGTCAATGGTGGAGGAAAAGGAATACAAGAAGGGAAAATGTAATTTCAATTACCGTTTCCATTCTGTGTTTATGTAAGCGAACTAAAACACATTTACAGATTTGACAGCCATTGCCTTTGTGTCACATGTACAATGCCAATAATTAATGGCAGGTAATGTATTGCTTTCAACTACTGCTGGCTGAAATGATTTGGCCTTTTGCCTTGCACCTTGGAATTGGCAATGAGTCTTTGGTACCACTTTCCTCTAAGGCAGTGGCTCTGATGTTTGCCAATGTTAACAACTTCTTAATGCATATCCTACAGGGCCTGTGGCCAGGGGAGTATTGGAAAGATTGAAGTAGCGGGGGGATATTGGCATGAGCAGAGAAATACCAGGAGCTTACTTCTCTTGCAGACCTGGGTTAGAGATGACTCTGTGGCTCAAATCACTGCTATTATGACAGATTATTTCTGCAAATAGGTTGCAGGTCTTCATAAACACCTTAATTTTATAAAACTCCCTGTCATAGGTTACAGAAATAAAAAGGCATTTATCATACTTATAGTTCTTGACTTCCTTGAAGCACTAAATCAAATCTCAGTAGTATCAAATACTAAAAAAAATTCTTCTAGTGAAGAGCAGAAAAATACTCTAGTTAAATATAATTGCAAAGAATATTTATTAACTTTATTTTACAACTATGATAGAGTTGCTAAAAAGTTAAGTTGTGTCTTCTAATAATAAGAGAGTATTTATAAAATGTAATGGCAGCTCCAGTGAGAGAGGAGTAGAATATAGAAGGGAGTTGAACAAGATCCAGAAGGAAGGTTTTTTCTATACCTCATTTTTTAAAGTTATTGTGGATTTCTAGTAATTTTCTCAGAATGTTATTCAGTTCCAGATATATATTTCTTTTATTTTTTTAACTTACATTAGATAAAAAAGGGGAAGAGGGACAGCCAGTTTATTTCATCAAAATGAAAAAAAAAATTATGCCTTCACTGGTAATTTTGTTTCTTGAGCATAAAAGATCCAAAAGGAACCAAAGTACTTTGTCAGCTGATCAAGCATGAGCTTAGTTTATGAATGGTGTCTTTCTAATGCCTACAATGAAATTATTTTACTGTGCAGATTATTGATTAATATTATTCTGAAATGCTTAAGCCTTTATCTTGATTACTTGTTTGCTTTTGCTAATTAGCTGTAATTAAGCAGTAATTCAGGTAACAGAGTGTATATATTTCCTGAGTGGATTAAGTATTAAACACAGCTTTCTTCACTTATTCTCTGTGAGGTTTATTGTTATTTAAAGCCTTTGAAATTTTATGTATTCTGCTAATCTGCCAAACCTGCAAATTGACAGATTTCTGCAGCAGTTCCCTAACTGCATGTTTATTTTCATGTGTGTTTGGCATATCTCACAGTGTGCTGTGTTGCATGTGCTTGCTCCCTTTGTCTGGGGCTGCTGTCTGTATTGTTTTGTGCTTCCAGATAGCGGTGGGTGTGCTCGCAAACGTGCTGCAATGTCTGTCACACTAACAGCTGTGAAGAGGGTTCAGAGTTCTCCAAACCTATTGGCCTCAGGTATCACCACCAACCACTGAGATACAACTGCTGAATGGCTTTTTCCTACTGTTGTGCATTCCTGCCATGTTACTTTGCCAGGAGGAGAAGGGTAGCACTATTTCCTATTACACTGACAGATGTATTTCTTCTACAGTGCTTTTTAGAAAGTGTTCTTAATTCCTCTCTGCCTATGTTTAGTAGTCATTCATGAAAAAATCAGGAATACTTAGGAAAAAATTAATTATATTTGTAAATTAATAAATTAGTAAATTAATTTTGCTCTTGATATGTGTTTTGGGTCTCACACCCCCTGTATTTGTTTTCAAGATAACAAAGCATGAAAAAGGCGTTTTGCTTATTACAAACTTTTTACTGAAACTTGATGAAAAAACTCTTCTCAAAGAAAGGAATCTGAGTGTTGTTTTAAAATGATTGTCAGAAGCTAGATTAGTTTTAAAAAATAATTTATGAAGATTGTTCACCTAAAAATATTCATAACAAGTAAAACACACTAAATATTCATTAGACAGGCAGAACTGCTACTTTTCAATACTTCTGTGTGTTTTTTGCAAATTTTATTTATTTCTAACACAAATTAATATTGGATATTTCTTTTTCAGGGTCTGATTCTCAGTCTCCAGATTCAGGTAAATGAAACACTGTATTATTTGTGTATCAGTGTAATACCATGTAAGTGGATGAATTTTAATAATCTTCTATTTATTTGATTTCCTTATATATCTAAATACTTCCTCATTCTTCAAGGATAGCACCTCTGAAATTGGGTAATTCTAATTGTTAATGGTTAAGACCTCAAATTCAGGGCTCATTTGAAAGCCATTATTTCATGTAACACAGAATATGTTGTCAGAAAAATGAAATGTGTGGGGAAAAAACCAGACTGCTAATTTGCCACCTTTAGCTTCATCACTGTGCCACCATTCAGTGATACTTGCTATTTCCTTTTTAGTGCCTTGCTCAGGATTGCAAGTTCTGCCCACCTTCACTTAGCAGCCTGCTCACATAATGTGTCACTTTTCCCAGCCTCTTACAGTATTTTGGCTTCAACATCTCCCTCTATGTTTGGCCAACGCTTTGAGGGCATTCCAGGTCTGAGGATAGAGAAAAAAAAAAAACATGGTTGGCAGGAATATAGAGGTGTAATTTAGATTTTGCAATAAGATTGGAACACTATTGGAACAACTAGGGTACTGTGGTGAAATTTTCTGAAACTGCCATGACCAGCTAACCTTACATGATTTGAGATGTTTTTCAAAATCTAACACAGCCATGAAGTTCAAGAATGTAATCTGAAAGTGAAGAAACCTGAGCCTGATTTATACAGGGGCTGAAGCACTAGCACCTCAAAAGGACTCTCAAGGTTAAAAATCCACAGTCTGTATGAAAATTGTGGGAAGATGTCTACCTGCCCAATACCAGAACTGTTGTCAATGCTTGAATTCTCTGAGCTTTTAAAGATTAATATTTTGTAGAATGGCAGCTTTAGCCATGCTCTTATAACTTCCATGGTAAAACAGCATCACTGTCAGTTGTGCAGTCTGTTTAGTAGCTGGGTTTCTGTGTTGAGAGCAGTGCAGATGTACTAATCACACCCAAAAAATGGTTTCATTCTTTTCTATTTGCAAAAGCTTGGCGATCTTACAATGATGGCAGCAGAGAGACGCTGAATGGAGATGCTGGCAGCTCATCTCTTTCAGCAAAAGGCTTCAGGAGCGTGCGGCCAAACCTACAGGATAAAAAATCACCAACTCAGGTAAAACTGGACACACCACATTTAATGCTGCACCACTGCTGGGGGGTTAGCACATATGGATGGGATACCTCTATATTGTCTGATGTCTTGCAGACAGTGTGAATCACCTGCTCATGTGGGTCACTAAAGGCTGGTTTGCTGCACAGATAAAGCATACCCCACACAGGCTGTGTGCCCCCAGGTTAATAACCAGAAATTGCTTTCAGTGAGCAAGACAGCTAAATAAAACTAGGTCATACACAAGTAAAAGCTTTCTAAGACTGTTCCCAGACTTCAAAGAGTATTTATTAACAGTTTACACTTGGAAAAATGCACTGGTCATCAAAATATCTGAGGATTAAGATGTATTAATTATATGGTAGAAAATGCTTCTGCCTGTTTTGCAGAACAATGTAATTAGAGCATACTAAAACGAAAAAAAAAAAAAAAACAAGCAATAAACCACACAACATAAACAAACAACCACCTCCACACTTAGAAACATCTTTATCTGTCAAAAAAAAAATCAACATACCAATTTTAATACTCTCTCTGGTACTATTTAAATTCAAAAGATTAAGAGGTTCTGTGTTTTATATATGTGTGTTACCTGTGAATAATTGCTTGCTGTCTAAGATCACGGAGTTCTTACATACCTGAATGCTTTCACAGCAGTAATTCTTTTTCAGTGTAAGAATTGTTTTTTTAAAAGAAAACGAATGACTGTGGGCTTCCTTCTGATCCTTTCTGATCCCACTTTGGTCTGAGCAAATGCAACATGTGGTATTTTAAACAGAAGTTGCACAGGAAATGGTGGTGGGAACCTGACCAATTTAGTTGTTCATTGACTTTAGCAATGTTGAGATGAAGCCCTTTAATTTGCTAGTTCCTTTGTTTAAATATAAGAGTAAAACTGAACTATATCTCCTACTAACATTTACTTTCTTTCTGTTTCTTCTTCAATGTTATTTTGCTCTGTGTGGATGCTTTTGGCAAATAAGGCACCTCTGCCACCTCCTAGAAAAGAAAGCTTTCGGAAAGCAAGAGTAACTAATCCCGAGAACGAAATTAATCTCCAGGCAGGAACTGCTGGCCCAGCTGAACAGCTCCTCTCAGATACTGCCTATTACACTAGTGAGACATTTGTACAGGAGACAATGTCTTCTCAAATATCTAACACAAGTGTGTCCTATGCACAGAAAATCATTAAGCCCCTGCCCTCAGTCTCCAGTGCAGACACAGGCACAGTAGCTGGCATTAGCACCACCCTCCATCAAGGCCAGAGGCAGCAGTCTCAAAAACGTAAAATATCTACCCTGAAATTAACCCGGACACGTGACCCAGCAAGTAGCATTCCTTGTCATTCACAGCAACAGCTCAAGCCTGTTGAAGAGCCAGTGTTTTCACAGAGGCCTGTCTCACCTGCCTGTAGCCCCATGCCTGAGATACACACAGCATCTCTTTCCGTTCAGATAGTTCCCACCCCTGACAATAAAGCAGAGCCTGAAATCCAAGATCATCCACCTAGTATTTCTCCAGACACTTCAAAGATGTCTTCAAAGGATTTGGGACAAAATTCTACAGTTCTTCCTTCTTCACAGGCTGCAGAATGCCATGTGGTATATTTAATTTTTCCATCTTTTATTTTAGATCTTCATGAATCACTTAATAACCATCTGTTTAGTTATACTTACATTACCAAAGTTAGATCTTGTGTTTTCTGGGTAAAACTACCTGTCATGTGGACCAAAACAGAAATGAACAAAAACTGAAGGTTTTGCAAGGTTATTGAAAAAAAAATTACTTAGCTGAGATGGAAGGCAGACTTCTTTATTCATCTATCTGTGAGCAGATAGATGTGCAAATGCATTTACAGAGTGCAAATGCAACACAGGAAATTAGTGTACTGTAGGTGATGCATCTGCTCAAGTGGCTCTTCCTAGAGAGGATTGCATTAGAGGGTTATGCTGCCTTAGATGCTGGAAGGATCAAGTGAGGTTGGGTTGGATTGGGTTGGTGTGGGTTGGGGGGAGCTTAAATGCAGCTCTGTCAGTTTTCTAGGGCCAAAAAAAAGTACATTTAGTCAGTCAGTGCTTTCTGCAAGGCTGGGCACTGGCATCTCCTATGTGTCCTGTGCAAAAGAGCTTTTTAAAGGAAATGGGTCTGTAAATTCTTTGTCAACAACCTCCATATGAAACATCACAGGGCACTGAACTTCTAGGTCCATCTGTTTCCCCTATACCTTACACCTTCTGAAATGAAAATTCTTTAGCTATGCTCTCACCTAGGAGGAATTGGAGCATCAGACACACAGTGTAGGACCAGAGGAGGCTGAGCAGGGTTTGCCACCATTCAGAAACTGCCTGAGTCAAATAAAATAAGCCTGGGCACAAGAAAGCAGCAGTGAATGCATACTAGAATGCAAAAGAAGAGTTCTGAAGGCTTTTTAATTTCTACTCTGCTTTACCTAGCTACATTAGGGTTTTTCTATTTAAAAAGATAATTACTCTAGTACATCTACCAATATAACAGCTTATCTGTGTTTGAAGGGGATGTACAGATTGCTGTAGGTCTAGGCATGTCTGCCTCAAAGCTTTGTCTAAGGGGAAATCCCATCATGGCATATTTGTGTTCATCTAGTTCTGCTGGAATCGTTGAGGCTACTCTGAAGTAAATACAGCACTATCTTGTAAATTAAAAAGTTCATTTACAGCCCTGTTGTCAATAGCAGTAACACATCTGCTTTTCCAGACTGAGGTTCTTTCAGAGCATCACATTTAACCAGGTTTCTACTCTGGAAGACATAAGTATCTGCATTAAAAAAAGGGTAGTTTTAAAGTTGTGATATGTCTGCCTCCCCCTTCAAATGCCAAGTAAAATTTTTGATCAGAACAGAGCTCTGTTAAATTATATGGCAACAATCTGCAATGCTCCTTTTGAATTCTCTCCATTAAAAAATAGGAGCACAGAAGCATTAACCACATTTTTCCTCCTCAAGTAGACACAAATCTGTCATCCTAAATCCTTCTTTTAGACTGCATAAAATTTAGAACATTTTGAGAAAAAACAAGTTGCTTTACCCTTTAGAAGAACCAGTCTGCTACTCAGTAATTTTTTTCAGATAAGACAAGTCAGTTCAAGCAAGAGCCACAGTAAAGAATCCATGTCAGAAACAATAAGGAAAGCTGAGCCACAGCTTTTTCTGGTAGATAGGGTAGATATGAAGATATTGCAAGTCTTTTAAATATGGGCATCAAAGGATACTGTCAAACAGCAGAACAGGTGTAGGTGTGGCCAATTCAACTTTTGCATCTGTTATCTTTTCACTTAAAAATAGTTGCTCAGCCTGTTAGAATATGATGCATTATATATGAGCAGATAAATCTCTCAAACAGAAAGTATGATAGCTAATAAGGATTAGGGGAAATACCTTTTTATGATTAAGAATAATACTCAAAGTTGAATCAAAAAAAACTAAAAATAATTCATCTTCTAGCTGCTATTTTAGAATTTTATAAGTCAAAACACATTTTGCATTAATTTTAGAATCACATTAATTTAGAATCATGTTTAGTTTCACTTCAAGCTGAAAAAATCAGAAAAGTATCTGTGGCTTATTTGGCAATTCTGCACTTAGTTTTCTGCTTTCTCCTTGATTTCAGGATGTGGGGAGCACTATCAGAAATTTGGTGAGTGGGTTGCTCTGAATAAAAGGAGAAAAATTTCACTTGATCACAGAGATCATTAAGGCATATAGCCATCTTTTCAAGCTGTATCCCTTATGGATCTCTTATCTGCAAAATGCAGCTGACATTTTCTGTGGTTTTCAATTTTGAAATAAATTCTAATGAAGGGGGGTGTATTTGCCATCACTATTGAGTGGTGGAGCCAGTGGGTTTTTGTACCTCCTTGTTAAAATGCATACCAAAAACTAGAGTACAAATCAGCATGTGAGATGGTGCAAAAATCTGCATCAGGTGAGTTCCCAAAATGGAGATGCCATGAACTAAGATTAGAAATAAAGGCTGCAGCTATATGTTTAAAAAATATTTATTTTTCTGACTCAGATCTCAGTTTAAAACCTTGAAACTGCTCTAGCTAATGCCAAATATTAGGATCCCTTTAGTGCTATACATCATAGTATTTGCAAAGGTCACAATTTCTCTCACATAGAAAATTAACTTTCATGCAGGATAGTATTTTCATTTTTTAAATTATTTTAGATCTGCAAGTTCTACAGGACTTTGTGCAGGAGTTAAAATACTTTTTTACCTGCAGCTTAGAGGTTGTATGTCAAGCTCTGTCCTCAGAGGATGCTCTCAGACTGTAGATTAGGCCTGTCAGCAGTGTTTAAAGTTTCCAGAGAAACTCTCAAAAACTAAATACACTTAGAAAGGTGCAACTCTCCCTCTGCATCTGGGTTTAGGTATGTGAAGGAGAATGAGGTAAGATCAGGTAATTATCTCTTTTTAAGATGTAGTAAAGAAGAAATATTGTGCATGTGAGTTATCTATGTCTAGCCAACATGTACAACTGTATTTTGTCACAAAGTATGGAAATATACAGCCCAGAGGGAGCTTGTGTGGTCCAGGTTAATGTATCTTGCTGTTTGTGCTCCTATTCACACTGAATTTCAGTGCTTATTTGTTGAAACTTCAGGAGCAAGAGGAAGTGTGCTATGACTCACTGAGTGACATTTTGTAAACACTCCTACTCAGAGAAAGGTTAAACCCCATATAATCATATATACCTTAAAAGTATATATGAAAATAGAAGCATTCAGGTTACTCAATATTGTCACATTACAGTCTCAAGAGATGCTGCTTCTTTGTACCATACTGCAGATACAGGTGCAATAACTGCGTCCATCTCAACAGGGAAACTGGTATTTGCTAGTATGAAACCAGTAGAGGTAAACTTTATTGTCCAAGTTTCTTATAAGAAGAAGTTATAAACTGATGAGGAATGCTGAACTGCATCTTCAGAAATAATCACCTCTTTTTTTTTTTTTTTTTTTTTTTTTGATCACTTTGTTCCTGGGTTCCTAAGTGTCCTGGTGTTCTAGATATTACTCTCTGAAACTGAGGTTGCAAAGCATTTTTTTTTTGTTATTTGAATTCCCCAGATGAATTGAACACTTGGTTTAATCCTGATGTCCTGGAGGAGTAAAACATCTATAGCAGATGTTTATGAAACTGTTTCTTTTGACAGCCTTATAGCTGTAGACATGTGCATCAATGAAAATAAACACAGAATTTAAAAAAACATCTAAATCAATTCATCTAGTACATTTCTGAGTTTTAGGTATTGGCAATATGTAGAGTGATATGGAAGAAAGAGAAAACTGGTTACAGCATTCTGGGGACAGATGTGAAGTAAAGAAAATTTGGCATGTATTTTTCATTTTAAGTTCTGCATCACTAATATTGCTTTAGACAAGGGCTGAACTACACCTCCTTGTACTGAGTTTAGAATAAGATGGCTAGGTAGAAAAATGGGCATTGGAATATAATTTGCAGCATTAGTTTGGACATTTTGAAACAGCTTTTAATAATTAAAAATAGAGGTATTTTTACCCATTTATGCAAACGTATGGGTGTAATTTGATTGTTGATTACTAAACTCTGCTATGTATTAACACAATGAATTTATTCACTTATCTCTGAGTCTCCTTATCTATGTCTTGACTGTTGAAGCAAGGCCAGGACTCTGGTGGCATTACTATCACACCACTCCCCACATGTCTTGCATTAAAACAAGAGATGACTGATTTTGAGACCCATACTAGGGTCACCTGTTTACTTTATATGAATTGGATACCAGCTGTGTTCTTCAGGCCTGACATTTTACTATTTGATGGAAAAGAAGCATTTCAAAGGACCAGCAGATGGCTGAAGCAAAGGCTGCTCTTCAGACCTTCAATTCACATCAAGACTGATGACATTTATCTGTCTCTCAAGTGTTGCTCCACAACCCAAGACAGCCACAGTCTAGCTGGTTTTTCATCATTTTAATCGATTAAGTATTTGTTGGGCATTTAATCTGCCTGACTTCTGCTAGCAGTTCTGCTGCTATATCAATAACAAATCTAATCTGAAGCATGCTGAATGGAACCAGTATTAAAAGTTTTCTGAAATGCCTTCAGCCTTGTCTTTCTCATATTTTTCACAGTGAAAAATATAAGAAAATATGATTCATAGCTGAGATTGCATGCACAGTGAAAAATATGGATCAGTAGTAGCCAGTTGTATGTGTTTGAGATTACCAACATTCCATGTTTTTTTAACTGATGTAAATCAGTTTTCAAAAACAAGGCTGTTTTAAATCACAATTTCAGCCACTCTTTCCCACAGAGATGATTAGATATGTGAAAGTATTCTAGAGCCAGGCAGAATAGAAGTTCTACTCTATAAAGCCAAGAAACTTTATGTTGGGAATCAGCTCCTATAATCGCTGCATTCCTTCTGTCTGCATTGTAAGAATAACAACTTTATATTCTTTTTAAGAATTTGGCTCAAAAATTCAGCTATTATTTACCAATCACAACGAATTAAATTCTTTAAAATCTGTTTCATTAGCTCTCTGGATGCACCCTGAATATCTGTCCTTGTGTTGTCCATCCCTTCTTTTCTCAAGCATGCAAGAAATCTCCTCAGTTCAGAGCCAGAAGGTTTACTAGATTTCTCAACTCCCCAAGATTTCCTGCTATTTTAACAAATAGAAATTAATTTACACATTTTGACTCAGTCATATGTAACTTTTCTTCTGGGGATGCTGAGAGGATAAGTGGTCTCTAGAATTTCAGAGCTTCTTTTTGGCTCTGCCTCATAATTACAGCATGATCTGGTTCCTGTCTTTTGCTGGAGATCTTGATATGATTACCTGATGACATAGATGATGAAAATCATCATGGATGATAATTCTGTCTCCCCTTTATGTACCTGTGAGGTGAAATTACAGTTTCTTATATGTGTATGTAAATGCTAACATCTTAAATATATTATGCTGTATAATCATCCTAATTTTTCATGACATTATTTTTAATAGTAGTCCATTGTTCTTTTGAAGTTTCCATTGGCAAATTAGTTCTCTATGAAAATACTGTGTCCTTTTACAGTCATACACTCAGTTATTGATTATTTCAATTAAGAGGTAATCTGTTCAGATCTCCTCTATGAAAAGATTAAGTTGGGGGGTGTTCAATTGTAGATTTGAAACATTGCTGTGAATAAGATTTGGATTTTAAGCTGTTTGACTAAGTTTCTTCACTGTTTTGACTGCAGATTTTAACAGCAGCTTTTGCCTATTGTTGTGTACCCTAGAGATCCAATGATGCCAAAGATTTATTTTTAATCAATTGGAACAAGTCATAGATATCTATTCACATACTAAAGATTCTTTTCTGTAACTCTTATTCATAGGGATGGTCCCATTGACCTCAGTAAGGTTATTTGTGTAAATTCTAGTTGATCTCAACAAGAATTATGCAACTGGAGCCCCAGTGACCTCTTGTAAGTAGCATAATCTGGGTTGTGTTCCAAGTCTTCCATAAGGGCTTTAGAAGATATTTTCAGATTTTGGATTAAAATGCCAAAATGGCATTTTAATCTGATGGCTTGAAACATTTTTTGAATGATTAAAGACATCTGCCTAGTCTAAGCATAGGAAATATCCATATTACTGATAACAAGGTGATATGGATGACTGAATGTTTCTTTTTATAGTGGTATTTACTACATATAGTGTCTTACTGTCCTCTGTTTCACATAAATTTAAAATCCCACTCTTTCCCAGTAGCTATTCCAGATGTCCTCAGCCCTATCAACAGTGAAACCCTTAGTGCTGAAGTAGGCAGGATTTTGAATACTTAGGAATTAATGAAAAGCTTGTGGTTTAATAGGCAGTATAGAAGGATTTGTGTAGCTGTTTAACAAATACTAGATGCCAACATGCTTTAGTTCAAAAAGAAGTTGCAGATGCAAAAAGCCAGTTGCAGGGCTAGTTTAAACTGAGTGGTCTGTGACTGATTTGAAATGACAGAACACAAAGCTTATACATTGTGTGGCAGTTTTCAGAAGCACTCTCATGAGATTGCTCCCTTCTACTTTTAAGGAACTGTGCTGAATCCAAACTGGCATGTTTTGTTTCAATATGTCCTGTTCTTGTGTTCCCAGTCTTTGTTCCCCAGATTTATACCAGTTACCCTAACAATCCTTATGTCCTCCAATGTTGAAAAGACTTCTATGCATACACCTTATAGAGTAGGTTGTGACAGGGTGCTTCCAGGGTGCTTGGAAATTCTATCATCCAAATATTTTTATTAGAGAGGCAGTGGAGAAGGTGTATTCAGTCACAAGAGGCAAAAAATTCTACCAGCTATTACTTGCAGATCATATGAATAGTCATTAAGCGTGTTCCTGTATATCTGGCAGTCCTGCTCATCTTTATATTACAGTTAATTTCAAAATCATACCTATCCTTGACAAAATAAGTGTAACATTTACCGAGATCAGACTTGCAGATACATTTGTACTTTGAAAACTACATGGACATGACATTCTCTATCCTCATATATATATGAAGAATAAAATAGTGTGACCCCCTAAATGTACAATGGAGATCATTAATATTGCAGTAGATTATGAATATTCATCCTCAGCACACTATGGTTTCTGGCATTGCTTCCACTAGTATTTTATGCATTCATTTCTTTCCTGTTGTCCTACTCTAATATAGAGCATGGTTGATTTATTTCCTAATCTTTGTAATTGTGAACTTCCTTGGGTGGCTGAAAATCTTACACTTCTGTAATCCCCCTACACCCAGCAAGAGGCAAAGGGAAAAGTTCTTTATTCATTAAGTAATCTGTTTCTTTTCTTATTTTTTTTCCCTCAAATCTCAGCTTGGAAACCAGAAAGTAACTGCCCCTGTGATGGAGGTAAATGCTTCACAGACACACAGACAAACAGCAACAGAAGCTTCTCCACTGCCTCTTCCTTCTCCTGTGGTACCAGTTAACAGAGCCTCTTTCTCACCAGACAGTGGCACCCACCCAGTACCATATTCCTTGCCAACGCTTGATGATTTTTTGCCTTCCCTCTTTGATCAGAGCCCAGCCCTGTCCCAGTGTCCATACAAATGCCCGTTCCTGGCTGCTGCCAGTGCTGCCCCCAGGAACAGGAGCGAAGCAGCCTCTGTGAGCACAGACTCTGCCATGAGCGAGTGCTCCTCGCGCACGCTGAGCGAGTGCTCCACTGCCATCCTAGATGAGCTGCAGACTTGTAGCTATGACACCACTGACTGCTCTGAAACACCTTCCCCAACCCTCAGCCAGATGTCTGCTGTGTCAGATGGCACCACCTTAACCAACACTGCTGCCACCTCTCATGTAATTATGCTTCCTTTTTTCCTCCTCCATTTTGTTCAAACAGGTTGTCAGAGGGGAACAGAGTTCGACCTTGTCTGTTATCCCATTACACAGACAAGTATTTTGGTAGTAATTTTCCATGGTCACAGTCTGACAGTGTTTTGTAACAGTTGTTAAAAAAAAAAAAAAGTCATTGGCATAGCAGATTTGGGAGTACGAAATGATTGCTGCACAGTTGTGTGGTCGGCTAAGGTGTATCAAACGCTTTGCTTAAAAGATAATAAATTCAAGAAATACTTGTTCCAAAGTATCAAAATCAAGCATTCCGTGGAGTTTGAAGAAATTTGTTTAAAATATTGTTAACAGTTTACAGGTTTTTGGAGTCTGGACTGCCACCATTTTTGACTTACACTGAGATGCAGACTTCAATAATGTTATTTATAAATTCATAGTAAATGTTCGCAGTATTTAATGCAGTTTTTTCCCCAGCCATGATGACTGCACAAAACTGGTTTTCTCTCCTCTAATTAACCTTTTCCTTTCCTAAGCACGGTTTCTTATAGGACTGAACTGCATAAATAATCTTGAACTATTCAAGTGTACTGTTACTTTCCTCTTGGTTAAGTCAAGGGAAAAACCAGTATGCAGTTAGACACTTTATACATACATTCGGTTTTCTGTACCTTAGTATACTCATATATGGGGAGAAAGAAGGTATGGAATCTGGGTCAAACCCAGATCACTTTTGATTTCTTTTGAGATTATCCACATGATTAAAATGAGTCAGAACAAAGCCTTCATTTAAATTGAGCAATTCATTGCTGAATTGCAAAACAGAGAGATGTTCTGAATCCAAAGTTTTACTGGGTCACAGCAGTGTTCAAACTTTGTATAAATACTTCAGCATACTGTAATTTTCAAGCCTGAAAAGAACAAACAATATATATATTTTTTAAGCTTTGTGTATAATTTATAAAAAGTATTTTGAGTCCAACCTTGCACATAGTCACCTGGAAAGATAATGATTGGTTGTCATTGCTCTGGATGCTGCTAAAAAATACTAATAGCAGTCATGTAAAAACTTTAATTCTTTAATTCTGTAACACAGCTCTGAAAACATTGGGTTTTTTTAAGAATCATTACTATGAATCTGCATAAAACACATTAATTGTAGCCAAAGATACCATAATAAGTATAGACTGGTCAGACAGAGTCACCACATGACCATTTACTAGCTATGGGAAGCATGGAATGTTTATATTTTGTTGTAGCCTACTTCTAAAATTGTCAGCTAATTGTATTTGTTTTCTTTGAGCATCATTTTTTGCAAGCTAAAGTGAGCAGTTGGTCCTTCTGTCTCCTTTTGGGTTAGTCTCCCAGTAGAAGGCTATGTAATGGTCAGGTCTGACCATCACTTTCTCTTTTAGATATGGCAGGGATGAGCATAATGTTTGTTCACTGTTAATGGGCAAAGCCAAATGAAAAGACACTCACCCAAAGAGCAAAAATCACCAAGTGGTTCTAAGAACCCCACAGAAATTAAACTGCTGGCAAAACCCAACTCTGCAGTATAGAAAAGTCATCATCTCCCACTCTCCGTAGAGAAAGGCCAGATGGCTAAAAATGCATCCACTAAATGAAAAAACATCTTAAAGGATTTTACTTCCATGTAAAATCTGGAAATAAACTCTGTCACCTGGACCTAAAGTGTCACATTCTCAGATTGAAATGTCAGTAACTACCAAATTATTCCAAGGGAAGAAAAGGCCTTTGAAATTTCGTTGAACTGTCTTCTATAGCTAACCTTGTAAACCGTGCAAGATGCAGCAGATGAACAAATGAAATAGCCACCTTCACAGACATTTTCCTCAAGGAGAAAATCATTAGAAACTAAAAAATTATAACTGAGCTGAGATCTTATCTAAGACCTTCAGAAGCAAACCCAGAAATGTCATGAACATGCCACATACACATTTATGACTGATATCCTTCAACTACTTGCGTGGGTCCTGTTTTCATGATATTTTGTACTACTTGGTGTAAATGCCTTGCTGTCTAACTGAGCTATTTGATAAAGTCCTTCTCTGGAATATCTCAATCTTTTATTACAAAAATTCACAGGAGTCTGCAAATAACTCACACCAGTTCTGCTCAGAGAAGCAAAAGCCATAGTACATGCCAGCATACAAAACTTTCAATGGAGACATCACCATGGCAGAAACTTTTCAGGACCTTTCTGAAAACAGACATCCTTAAAATGACAAACCCCTGAATGCATCTAGGAGTTCACATAATGTCTGCACAGGACCCAGAAATGGTTTTTCTCCCTTAGCTATGGGAGGCCAAGATGTTAAAAATTTCAATTAATATAATTTAATATTATATTAATTGAAATTTATTTAAATATAAATTTTAATTCAAATAATTATCAATTCCATAATCTCTGAAATACAAATGCATACAGAAGGTCATGAATAATTTAGCTTTTATTTGTAAAAATAATATGCATCTTAATGTTTTTTTTTATGCTTTGCTGCTTCAGGTAGTCTCTTGTTTACATCTGCAGCTTGTTTTAGCTCATTTGTTATATAAAATTGAGCCAATTTTGTAGTTCTTCTAATTCAGATTTGAAGATCAGTTCTGCATTAAAGGAGAAGTTGCAGAGAGCTTTGCTTGCTTTTCTGCTGAAATATTCACTACCCTCTTACTTCATTCAATGCTTTCTCAGCATCTCAGTTTTGATTCTTTCAATACTCCCTGTAAAAGTGATGCAACCCAGTGCAGGGATTCTAAACCTGGGGGCAGGTAGTTTCCTCTTGTAAAGTGCCTCTACTGACTAAAGCCTAAATGGCTTTACGTGCTTTCTGCTTTTTCCAGTTTGCTTAGCTCTCCCACTTTTGATTTTGATTTTGTTCTGTCATTTTGTCATTGTGGGTTGTTAGTTTTTTAATTGGTGCTATTTATTTTTATTGTGATAGATTACATATCAGCATGCCACAGTCACTCCAACTGGCTTCCATTTTTTAAAGAATTTTTTTCACTCTTCTCAGCTAGTCTTAATGAGACTTTTCCCTTCAGTCTGCACAGACGTTCCCATTAATATCCATAGTGCTTGAATATGTGCACTAGGGGAATATGTCTCTTGGTGTGAGGGATCTGTGGCAGACAACCTTTGTCACACAGTGTTGGGAGCTTTTACTGCCATCTTCATTTTATATTGCTGTCAGACATCTGCAAACCTTGTTTGTGCCATCTTCATTGCCTTGACCATGATCTCTGTCACCTTCCCAGAACAGCATGCGTCACAGCCAGCTCACACCAGGAGGGAAGAGGGGAGGTACAAGGTATATAAGGGCCACACTCTGCTCCCTTTGTGATAAGTTTTGTGTTTCAGTGAATGCAGATGCCATTTTGGCTGTGTACCTGACAATTGGGAATTGTTGCGTGGATGACAGTCTTGCATCACTCTTTCTTTGGGATTGCAGTTGGAGAGCTTTGTGTGTAGTTTAATGGGATATTGTTTTGTCTCTCTCAGGCTCAGATCACAGTGAATGGGAATTCTGGCACTGCTGCCAGCCCAGTGAGTCACTTTCAAAGGCCTTTTTCCCCTTCTTCAGCTTACCCTCCACCAGCTTCACTCAATTCCAACATTGTTATCATGCAGCATGGCAGGATGATGGGTAAGCCTCACACAGAATGTTTGCTTTATACATTACACAACGTATTCTGATTCATGTGGTAAAGACTGCAAACAATTGCAGAGTGCTTCACGTCCATAATGAAGATATTGTCTATTCATCTACCTTGGGAAGTAAATGCAAAAACATAAAAGCATTTATTGTTAGGTACAGCACTGATCGTGACCTGGAGTTACTGTTAAGTTTTATAACCTAGGTGTGTGAGCTAACCTCTTGCCAATTTTCTACTGGCTTTACCGAGGAAAGGGCATCTATCAAAATCACTCAACCTGTCCAGCCCTTTCAGATTTTGCCATAAGAAACTGAGAGCCTACTTTGTACTTTACTCCTCCCTACAACTTCCTTAATTCTTCAGCAGAAATACTGTCAACAAAGGGAGAGGCTCTGGGCTGTTAAAAACCCAAAGCCACATCAATCTCAAACTTGTTTATGTATTTTTTTAGAGCATATTTAATTTAAAAATTAAACACAAACCAAGTACTATCAGCCTTAGGCTCTTTGCCAGTCTTATCCCATTTTGCCAAGAGAATAATTTACGTGCTTTTTCTACCAGTGTTGTGCATATTTAGAAAAGATTATACATGCAAAATAATGTGGTCCCACAGTTTACATTTTTTGAATGTGGTCCCACAGTTTACATTTTTTTTTTGTGCTTGCAGGGAAATTAGGTGACAGTTCTTGTTCTGAGACATCTTAGACAAATGCTGCTGTCATCATAGTGATAAGTACAAAAACTGTATACATGGGTTACTCCAAATCCCAGAATTCTAGATTTTTTGAGTGCTTCCAGTTTGCTGATCTAAAGATCTATCAGTACTGGTTTGGATATACTTAAAATATGTATTTTCCCAAGACTTTCACTTTTGTATGATGCTGAAGTTCAGTGTTCCACAGTAAGAGCCTGATTTAATTCTCTTTGCTCATGTAGAAATCCCCCTGATGGCCTCAGTTTGAGGCCTATGAAGAACGAAGGATCAAATCCAAAATGTTTTCTAAATTTAACATCATGCATTTTGGGAAAAAGTTCCAAATATTCAGACGTTTGCCACACAGAGTTGCCCCTCGCCATATATGTGTAGCACTGAATTATTTACAGGATTTCAGACTTGAGTAAACAGCTGAAACAGCCATGCCAAATCCAGCACTGCAATGGGAGTGAGCAGAAATATTCAAATTAAAATTAGAGCTTTTAGTCACTGGAGCTCCTTTTACTGAGGAGTCACTGAGGCTCATATTACAACTCATACTTTTCTTCAGAACAATCAGTGGATATTAATGCCACATGAAAATAAATTTTTATTGTCACCATTAGTGTTAGAACATATATTTTTACTCCCTGTATTCATTTGTTCTGCAGTGGAACCATCTCACTTTACCTGAATTTGCAAAATAGAGGCTTTGTAATAGCAGCCCACTAATTTACTGAAACCTGCTGCTGGAAGGAGGAGGGCTCTTTTTCCTGTACACAGGAAAGAGCATATTGTCTGCAGAAGTACAAATTTTCATGTCATATCCCAGCCCTGAGGTGTTTCTTGTTAAGTTTTATTCTGCATTTTAGAAGGAAATGGTAATAGTGATGTATTAATTTCATTAGTTATAAAGGAAGGTTTAAAGGTGAAGGGTAGAAATATTGCAGGTCACCATAAAACAGCAGCAGCTTGAACACTTCACCTGAATTACTGTAGGTGGATCATCAGATTGCTCTACGGGTGCTGGGTTACCAAAAATCATTTTTATGGATTATACACGTAGTCCAATAGACATATCAACACATGTTAAGGGAACACTCTATGTCAGGATTTTTTGCTTTAAAATATTCGTGCATCAAAACTTCATGTTTCTTAGCATGTATGACATAAGTTTTGGTGCAAGTCTGTCTTCTGTGCTTAGGGAGCAGCAATTTTCTATAGTTTGCTAGGCTTGGTAGGTGGAAGTTTTGAAATTATGTCACTGGTTTCCAAGGAACGGGTAGAAAAGGTGCAAAAGTTTGATTTATAGGAGAAGGGCTGCTGCACCTTTCTCAACAGATTTTGCTATGTTTGTGGGTTTTTTTCTCTTTTTATTAAGCAAGACGTTGTGAAAAAGTACTTCTACTCTAATTCTGAGTTTAGTAGTTTGTCTGGTCTTTAAATAAGTTTATAATTTGGTATTAAGTAGTGCATTAAGTAGTGCACATCCCGAGTTGAGATGCTCTTTCTTTAAAAAAATCTATATGTATGTGATTAAGATTGTCAGCCTTTGTACAGTGTACTGAAACAGGGAAGTATGTTTTAACTGCCAAGTATGATTATTGTGTCATTACACAATTTTCTGTCATGTTATCTTTACAGAGTCCACAGAGACATACTCACAGCATGTTCAGAATGTTGGCACCACCACCACCACCAGTACAATACCAATCTGTAGATCCTCAGAAGAAGAAAAAAAAATTACAGTAATTAAAGCTCCACATTATGCAGGGATTGGCCCGGTAGATGAATCTGGAATCCCTACAGCAATTAGAACGGTAGGAAATTCTGGGAAATCTGTGTATGAACTCATACAATGAACTGATTGTTGGTAATGGGTTTTTCACATTCTTCTACTCTTATATAATTTGGAATAGAGCGTGTGTAATCAGCAGCCTTGTGAATATAATATTGTGTGTTGACGAAAAGGAGAATGCTGATGGGAGCATAATTGGGCAACCTCATGTTTCTAGTTTTAATTAGAAGTAGCCAAAATGTTGTGTCTTTCTTGTGTCTCTTGTAGTTCTTGCCTTTTGGAGATGCACGGTAATTGCATTTGGTTTATTTCTGAAATAAAGCTTATGCATACTATATATACATATGTATGTATGTGTGTGTGTGCAATCAATCATATGTACATCTGTGTGTAGATGCAAAAATCTTACACCTCTGCATTTTTGGGGCAGTGTTCTCATGTCATCAGGGTAGTGTAGAAATGTGTGGTTTTGCTTTGCTGGCAATCTAAGGGAGCAGCATTTTCGTGACAGTGCAGTAAATAATCCTTGTGCCCTCGAGCGACACATAAGCGAATAGCTGGGGAGCCCTTTCATTGTGAGCAGCCCCGTTCTGATCATCTGCCGCTGGTCACTGCTTGAGTGGTCCCAGGATGTCAGACTGAAGAGTTTTGTTTTCACTATGCTGAAGCATTCTTTCCACTCTGCTGTCAGGGCAGCCTCTTCTGGCTGCTCCAGAGAGCGCAGAGGCAGCTGCAGTAGGTCTGTAAAGGCAGCACTTGCTGGCCTCCCCAGCCAGAGAAGAACTGCTGTGCTGGACGGACAAAGGGAGAAGAGTGGGAGCCAGGATGAAAGCGGCAGAACCCTTGCAGGTGAAGTCTTAGTGAGGTGCAGGGATGCAGCAGCTGTTGGATGCATCCTGTCTGCCAATATTGACATATGGGGGGCTATGTTGTATTGCCAAGAATTGCTTCAAGGGACTGAAAAATTAGAGGGGAAACCAGTAATTAATGGAGAAAATCAATAGGAAAAAGTCAGGATAAGTGGTAATATGGGGACAATTTTTATAGGAATGGGGGAGAAACTCTGGCATTTCTTGTTTTATTTATGACATTAAAAAGTTTTATGATCAGAATCTTTTAAAAATGAAGACATTTCTTTCCAGCAATGCTCTAGCTTTCTGTCCTCTTTTTAAGTAGTCCCTTTGCTTTATATTGGATATGGTAATTGGTTTTGTGCTTTTTTAGTAGCAGATTGTTCTAATGGGGAACATATCAGTTATATAAGATTATAACAGAAATCCCCCTTAAATGTTCCTAATGAAGCTGGCAATCTGCCAAACTATATTTAACTTTCAGGTTGTATGATCTGAGTCTTTTAGATTTTCTCCTAAAAATATAATTCAGTTTGAATTAGGACATTTTCCTGCTGGTTTTGCTTTGATTTTTATTGTGTTTCAATTTCAAGAAATCTTACAGCCTGTAATCTTGCTATTATAGAAATAATTCTCACAATCAGATAGAAGTTAAAACTTTATGCTAGCGTGTGTATGTATGAGTGTATCTGATGTGCCATTTTGCATCCTTATTCTGCTTCCTTAAGGCACAGCTGGTAGTAAAATTGTTTTCAAGATACTTATTTGAGATTACTTTGTAAGTGTGCACAAGTATATTTGAACCCTGTGTATCCCAGCTGAGCAAGAACAAAGTTGGTATAGTTGTCAGCAAGACTCAAATATGCTGCGCCTTGCAAAACTGCTAAAACTGCATTTTCCATTAATAGTAGAAGGTAGAGTATATCACCTGCCCTTTCTCCAAGGTCAGTGAGCAATCCAAGTAGGAGTCTTCTCCCAGAAGGTTCACCCTCAGTCCATCCGAAGAGAGAAATTTACAAATTAATTCAATTTATCATTGCACAAAAAGTTTAGAAGTTTCACTCTTCCCTCTTTGCAAAAATGGCAACAGTCTATCAAAAAAGCAGTAAATGAAGATTCAGGGATGATAGGTAACACCCACTGTGTTCCAAAATGCTGTGCTGCTCGAGGTTTAGCATGTTATTAAGAACTCAGGAGTATCTGTGTTCCAGATTTTGAGTGCTTCTTAGGAGTAAAGAGGTTTTGCAAGATGTGATCTTCTCCTTCAAGTCTGTCTTTAGTCTTAGGTCATGGTTTGAGACAGCTGTTTAGCCAAGGAAAACAGAAAGATGTTCTTTCTATTCCTGCTAACCCATTTTGTATCAGGCTTCTGAGAAGGGAAGGACTCCTATAAAGCTTTTTATTCACTCTGAACCCCTATCCCATGTTAACATTTTCCTTCTATGCCACTTTAGCTCCTTCTAGCTCTGGGAAAAGCAAGTCTGAAAATTCAGATTGTTGTTAGGTTCTGCCTTTGTGCCAAGCCCTGCCCCAAAGATGGTAAAATTCCAAGACACTAAAAATGAAGTCTCCGAAAAAGAGAGGATAAAATGCTGTACAATCAGAAAAGCATTCAGTCAAATATAGCACCATTTACCACTGATGGGGACCTGGGAAAGGAAAAACCAAATTCATGGAATGCAGTAAGGCTGCACTGTTTTAGTCCATCCGAAATGATTATTTATATCTAATTATCAAAATTAATTGGTAGACTGAAAGGGCTCTACTTAGTAAGAAGGAAAAAAATTCAAGTCCTGCTAGGTTTCTTTTCCATACTTAGTGGTGTAATATTTCAGCTCGGGAAAAAAACCACAAAAAACCAGAGGTCCACTGAAAGTCTCAGAATATTCTGAGCTGGAAGATCCACAAGGATTATCAAGTCCAGCTCTAAGTGAATAGCCCACATGGGTATGCAAGAATTATTAGCACCCTTTTCCCACCAGATGAACTAATCTCAGGGTCAGAGAGGCCTCCTTTAATTGCATACTTCCTGATGGATGATTACAATAGTGCAGGGAATATGGACTCTCCAAAGGAGCAATTGCAGTTACTTCTTACGTCCTCCTGTACGTGCTGTTTGGCTGATTGTTTTTTTCACATACGATGATGCTGTGTTCTGACATTTAATTGCATCAGCTGTAATATATGCAAAGCGGGATGGCATCTGAATGGCTTCGTGCATTGTGAATACTCTTAATTCCTCAAACAATTTTGGTGTGTGGGATTAGTGAATATAAATTGAGAAAATTAATTTTGAAA
Source organism: Setophaga petechia (assembly GCA_024362935.1). Lineage (NCBI taxonomy): Eukaryota > Metazoa > Chordata > Aves > Passeriformes > Parulidae > Setophaga > Setophaga petechia. Next base: position 29,167,386 of record JANCRA010000001.1, read on the forward strand.
TTAATGTGTTCTATTTCTTAATCCTGTCTGGTTTATAACATAAAGCCAAGTTACTGGCTGAGGCTGAAACCCCTAGGAGGAGTTTGCTGGCAAGATGATGAGAGAAAGAAACATTCAAATATCCAGAAGGATGTTGGGAAACCTTCTCTACTCATGGAAGTTTCTCCACACCTGATCTCTATATGGGAGCCTCCTTTGACTTTGTGGAGGACCAGACAATGCTTGACAAACAGCAGGGACATGGCAGTAGTATTTATGCACTACTTGTGATTTTTTCACCTACCACTTGTTGAAAGACTCTTCTTGGTTTAATACAATCAGAAAGGCAGTCACAATATCATGGGACTGTTGCTGTGGGAAATGAGGAGAATCAGGGAGGTTATGTCCATCAGTGTGCTTCAGACCTCCTGGAATTGTAAACTTTTGAGCATATATCATCCTGGAGCACTAAACAGCATACTGGTTTCAAATCCAGCTCAATTATTCTAACCAGAGTTCTACTAGGGTAGATATTTAATATCTTTAGGGAAACAATATGACCCAAATCTGCTTCTGAATAGCTTACACTTGGCAGAACTCAGCACATTGGTAGGTCGGGGAAGGGACGTATTTTATCTTGAGACAAAACTGAATCTCCATTACCTCAGACTTGCAAGGCAGGCCTAGGTGAAAAGCATAACTCTGCTTTACTTTTTTCTTACCCAGGAGATCCCCAAGTTCTTCAACTGACTGTCAGCTCTTATTTTAAACATTGTTCTAATAATAGTAGCAGTTTTATGAGAACTCACCATGAGTCCTCAAAATACAGTCCCTCATAGTAAGAGCTCACCATTTTAAACAAAACATATTAATTATGTACAGATAACAAATAATCATGGCAAAGGTGGGATTTAGTAAAGATGGCAGTGTGTGGTGAACACATGCACATCTGTACAGTATTCTGTAGGGAAGAATTCATAGATTTTTGCTTTTTGTGGTAAAGAGGAGTAAGAAAAGTGATTGCAAATTTGGTATTTGCTGGTGCAAAATAATGCACTTCAAGAGAGGTCCTTTGAATTTTCCCTCTGTACCATGAGGTTTGAACATAGTGTTTTTTGTGGTTGCCCAGAGAAGCTGTGGATGCCCCATCCCTGGAGGTGTTCAAGGCCACTCTGGATGGAGTTCCAAGCAACCTGGTCTAGTGAACATTGTCCTGTCCGTGCAAGGGATGTTAGAACTTGATGATCTTTAAGGCCCCTTTCAACCCAGCCCATTCTATGATTCTACGATTCTTTGCATTAAAACTTCTGCTTTTATGGCTACTGTTGGACAAGTAAAATTCTAGCACCTAAGAAGGCTAATACTGAAAATGTGTTTGCCTTTGTGTTAATCCTTTCCTGGAATATTATCATCCCATCTCAAAGAAAATTGCAGTAAGAAAAAATTCAGAAGGGTAAGAGATAAAAGGAAGCACAAGCAGGAATCAATATGAGCAGAGTTTGGGAACCTTGGGATTAGGATTAATTAGTTTGCAAAAGTAAGGATAAGTATAATTTAATGAGTGGTTATTGAATAAGTTTAAAAAAGTTGTCTGGAAAGGGCTTTTAAAACTGGTGAAAAGAATACTCTTTGTCAACAATCCAAACATTAACTCTGAAATATAGTGCGGTCTTAGTTCTTTTCTCAGTAGCATTACAAAGTTTTTCTGCATTATTTAACAATTACATTTAGAAAGTCATTTAAGCCAGAAATTGCCAGGAGGTCAAAAGAAGCACTTCTTACATGCTTGTAATCATAACTGCTGAGGTGTTTCTATTTTGCTGTATAGAATCTAGCACTCATCATTGTCAGATACAGGGCACTAAGGTGATGAACTGTTGATCTCACAATAATTCTGATGTTCTGAACCATTATACCCTCGCAGGATCAGAGTCCAAGACTGACTCAATCTTCAGTGTCTTTCAGAATTTTATACAGGAATTTCTTGATAAAACACATAAATAAATTCAAAATACATGAAAATTATTATATTAAATAGGGAATAACATATAATATTTCTTTCCAGAATAACATTAAATGTCTGATCCAATCTGTACACATGGGTATTTTTATTTTGCCATTAATTGTTAAAACTGTATTTTTTTTTCAGACAGTTGACAGGCCAAAGGATTGGTACAAGACAATGTTCAAGCAAATCCATATGGTTCATAAGCCTGGTGAGTATGTTCTTGTCTTTGTTTCTTCATGTCTAGTTTAAGGGATGAGAAATTTTCTACTGTAAATCTCCTACCATCTGCCTTGCTTTTGGAGAACTCCAGTGTTAGAACAGCGTGGGCTAGTAAACAGGCTGGTTTAAAGAAAAATTTTGTGCCTGAATGTAATTGTTGTCATAGAATATCTTACTTGCTTTTGCTGAAACTGAGCTTTGGTGACATTGATAGCTTTAATGTCCTTTATGATTTGCCCCAAGGATGTCAGGAAACTGTATAAATGGCGATTATGCTCATTATACCTCCAGAAGGAAGGAGACTTTATTCACTGAGGTAGAGCTAACTTTCAGTATAGTCACACAGAATGTTAGTGGGAGATTAAGAAATGTAGGCAGAAGAATGTTGGCTTACAGGCTGTAACCTGAACACTAGTCACATAGTAGATATTTAGGATTGCCTTTTATGATAGGAAGAACTTAACAGTCTGTAGCAGAGGAAAACTGACAAAAGGAAGGAATCAAGCCTGGGAAGGGGAAAAGAGCAGACAGTAATTTGCAGTTTGGTGCTAACTTAGTAAGAATGCAATATGAGTGACATGATCAGAAGATAAAACACATTAAGATGGTAAAAACAGCCTAAGTATAATGGGAAGACAGAGTCTTCCAAAAGCACCTATGAGACAAGGAAAAGAAATACGGTGGTTGGTTGCTTACCAATCTCCTATTTGTATTTGCAAAGACAAAGCTCAGTTTCTGTGATGAACTGGCATGTATGGCACTACTGTAACATATGTATTTCTTTTTGTAGATGACGACACAGACTTGTATAATACTGCATATGCATACAATACTGGTAGGAATTACTCCGTGTTCAAAACAACGCTTTGTTAATGTCAGCAAATGATGGTGTAGTTAACTCTTCACGCTCGCTTTTGTAATGCTTGTAGACACACTTTCTAGTGTCTCATTTGATCTCAGTTGTTCATGCCTTTTTCCCCCAAATGGAACAAGTTTAATTTTAATTTCATTCTTACTACAGAAATTAATTGCAGCTATCGACCTCTTACTGTAGAGGGATACACTTAACCCTGTGCTTTCTTGATTACATTGCATTTATTTTCACTAGTGACTGTTAGTAATGCAGCCTTTCCTTTATAGAAATGGAAAGGGAACTACTGTGTGAAAATGAAAATACTAATTACTGACATGGAAAGAAAAAAATAATGTACTGAATACACTTTAAAGATATGCAGCGAGAGTGCCTAATGAAACTGATTTTTTTTACAACCTTCTCCATTTTTGTTATAAGCATTCATGTTGACGTTATTTAGCCACAAGAAAAGACGCATTCATCTAAGATATATAATCATTGTGTCTTAAGAAGATTATACCCATATGGTAAAATTATTTCCAAAACAAGCAAAAATGAAAGCATGAGTAGACTGTGTGCAAAAAGGCTATAGTGCCTTTTGCAAAACAGCCATTCAAATTTTTCTCATTTTAGCTTTTGTTGCATTAAACAAGCTTTGAATAATGCCTTTTTCTGTGCTGTTCAGATGACTTCTTGTGGGTCAGTGGTTTGACATCTCTTTGTACTCTTGTGATCCTCTTCAAGATATGCTATTGCCTCATCATCACAAATCAAATAGCTATTAAAACAATCAAAAAAGGTGTGTTTCCTGCCTCTTCTCTACCTTCTGAACATGGAACAACTGAGCAACAGGATGAGCCTGGAGATTAATTACAGGCTGTCATTAACAGATGAGATGGGTGTATACACCCATTAACTTCTCCATCAAATTAATTTATTTTAACTGCACTGCACTTTACCTATGTGTTTGTAATTTTGTGTAAAAATATATAAGAAGCTCTCTAATGAGCTACACAATACACAGCAATGTACTTTTAAAAGTCATTTACACGTTTTTGTAATCTTGCCGTTTTATGGAGTTACTGTGGGTTCTTGTACCATTCCATGTTGTGCTTTTTTAAGACTTAGTCTTATGTTATGACTGTTTCTGGTTTTGTTTTATATTAGGTAGCTACAGTCCATCCTTCTCTGCTCAGGCACACCCAGCTGCAAAGACACAGACATACAGACCACTGTCCAAAAGTGCTTCTGACAGTAGCTCTGATGCCTTTAAGGTCTCGTCCCCTTTGCCACCCCACGTGCCACCACCAGTACCACCACATCGTATGAGGCAACGCTCTACACCAGAAAAGTAAGTTTGTGCATTTTCAGAAGGTGTTCTTGCTAAGTACAGTACTCCAGTTGCAGAATATAACAAAGGATAAAACAGCAGCTCTAGAATACTGTGACTTCAAGGGCTTTTTTTCAAGGACCAGTCAGGTGATGAGGGGTGATCCTCGCCAGGAGTCCGGGCATCATGCATAGTGCTGTCATTTCTTCAGTGTGCTAAAGAAGTGCTTTTTCTTATTCATGATGCACCCATGAGCATCATTAAGGATTTTTATTCTCATTAGTGGTATTGTCCTGCTTGCTGTATTTCAGAACAGTCTGTGCTCTAGGAGCTGTCTTCAATAGTTAGTCTCTGAGTAGGAAAGGCCATTTATTGTATCCAGCACCAAAGAGAAAGGATCAAAAAGATGATGTAATTCAAAGGTCAAGGGAGAGCAAAGCTGTACAAGAGCGTAGAAGTCAATCCACGTTTCCCCAGAGTTCCAAAGTGCTTTATACCCCCATTATTTTCAATCTCTATTTTGGTAGACCAAGGCAATGTTTACAGATTAAAGAGGCATTTTGGATATCTCATAGTTCTCTACCCAAATTCTCTGCACAAAACCAAAACTCTGGTCAGAGTTCAGTCTGGAAAAAGTTAATAATAAATAACTCAGGAAAGGAGTGCTTATCCTTTTGATAAAACCTTGCAAGAGACCTGCATACAAATTCTGTTGACTTCAGCATATCTGTTGCTACTAGCTCAAGAAAAAAATCTTCTTCTTTAGTGTTTACATTAATTAATACTACCTGTTAATATAATATTATGCTATTATAAATTTATATGTGCGTCTATGTATATATTATATATTAAGAGGGTAATATTTTTCCTTTCATCTGTGCCTACAAGCTCCCCTGTCTTGGTTACACTCAAGCAACAAAAGAGAATTTGACCATTTCTGTCAGTTTGGATATTGTAAACATATTTACATGTAGAAATGTAATTATATTAAACAGGTTCAATTAATTAGCAATTTTAATAAAATATTATGAGTAAAAAACCATACTAAGTGTTTAAAATTAAGACACAACTATGGCTTTTCGAATAATGTGCAGGTAGTGGCAATCCAAAATGTAAATCAGTAGATACACATACTGCAGAGGAAGATGAGATTGCTTGATGGTTACTGATTATGGCTTCCCTGTTGCCAAGGGCATGTTGTCAAGAGGAAATGCTAAAGATTAGAGTTGGGCTGCCTCACAGAGGCCATGAGGCTTCAATTTTGTTAGCTGGTCATAGAGAAGTGCAGATATTTTTAGCAGAACACCAAAATGTGGAGTTGTTTAGCTTTGATCTCTGAAGTTGTGTGAGTTGTTGTCCTCTGCTAGGCCAAATGCCTCGGTCACAGAAACTGAGGCCTGTTGCAGTGCACCTTGCCAACCTTGGAAACAGCTACCGAGCACTGAAATTAGCTATTTAACTTCCCCTTTTAATCTCCTGCATGATACAACAGGCAGTGGAAATCTGTGTTAGCTATGCTTTGCCCACTGCTGAAAGCTACAGTGCATCAATCTTTTCCTGCCATTGGGAAATTCTTTTTTTAATTGCCTAGAAAGCCAGAGTATTTAAAATCTCACCTAAGAGGCTTAGGTCCACATATATCATGTTTTATAGCTGTGAGGCAAGATATGGTTTGCATTAGCAGTTGAGCTCAAAATATAGTCTATACAGGATAAAAGGTTGAAAACTGTATATTAGTTGAACTGAGTGTGAATCAGAATTTCAGTAGCATCCTTTTTTCTTCAGGGGCTTTCTTCAGTACAATGCAACTTCATCCAAATATTTCCATTTTCCTATTCATTCTCAGAAAATGCAACCTTTTCTGCTCTGAAAATAATTTTTTTCTCAGTGAAAATAAACAATAAACCATGTAGAATTACTTCCCTTTAAATGTAGGGCATTTTATAAATAGAGATGTCTGTGTCCCTGAAATCCACTTGCAAGCATATTATGCACAAAAGCTACCCCATAGATCTTTTTAAAGCACATGACATGTGCATTATTATGTCCGGTCACATCAAACCAAGTCACGCCAGAAAGACCAATAGAACTGATAAAATTTAATCAGTGTGTGCTCTTTCTTATCAAATACAGACAATAGCTGGTAGTATTTCCCCTCCCTTTTCCTCCAGCCTTTGAGTTACTAGTGGGTCATTTTACACAGAGGTAAGTAAAAATATGTGTGAGCTACAGTTTTCCAAGTAGAATGAAGGTAGGTTCTACAAGAACTGCCATGCAAAGGCAGCTCTCACTGTAACTAGCTAAGTATTCACCCAAAAGGTATATGTACCTAGTAATATAACATAAATGACTGAAAAAATATGGTAGCATGGGTTACTTTTTATTCTTTGCATAGCATTATTAAATTGAAAGCAAATTCGTAATTATAGAGAAAATTGTTACATTTCTATTCCAAATTCAACTGCCAAATTCTTCCCCTTGTTTATCTATTCAAGACACAGAAACAATATGCTGCTTACAAAGATATTCAGAAGCAATTTTACTACAGATCAGGATAATGATCATCACACGATCTTTTAAAATAATTCCTCATTTTTTGCCTCAGAAAATCTTATAACTTTTTCAATATGGCCTTATTATCATATTACATGATGACAAAAATATCTACCACTTGCCAATATTAGTAGAGTGCACAAAACATGTATAGTTATTTGCAATGGTTTGCATCCAGGGTAGTTTTTAAACTGGTCTACTAGTTAAAAGAAAAATATAAGTGATCACAGGCTGTACATCTCTAGTATTCTTCCTGCTGTACTGAGCATACCTGCTGTAAACAGGTTAAGATGTTACAGTAAAACACTGGGATGCCAGGCTAGGTGTTCCACAGCTGAAATCTGGAAATATGAGCTGTTGTGAACATCCCCTGGCTTTGCAGGTTTCTGTTGTACAGGGCTGTAAATCATAAGGTTGTGACAGTAAATTAGCTCAGTTACCTGTATTTGTTGTTTAGGAATGACTGGGACCCTCCTGACAGAAAGGTAGATACTCGCAAGTTCCGTTCTGAACCAAGAAGTATTTTTGAGTATGAGCCGGGGAAGTCATCAATCCTTGAGCATGAACGACCGGTAAGACACACAAATTAAATGGGTAGTACAGTAAGAGATTTGGTAAGAGCTTATCTTCTCATTATTTACTATTAATAATTGCTATTTGGAAGAGTATTGAAGATTCTTTCTCAAATACAATTTTGCAGCAATTTGTCTTTGTTCTTATCTGATGGTTGCATTGAAAAATTGGGTTTGACTTATTTGCTTAACTTACATCTTCCAGTGTTTCCAAGAAATCACCACCATGCAAACCTCATGGATGTCAGACAAAACAGATGGAAACTGCATTTTCTAATTGGTGTGCATCTACAGCACTTATTTTCAGTAGTATTAACAGCATATATGATTCTGAATAATTAATGCATAAAAATAAGATATTTGCGTTTTCAGGATGGGCTGAATTGTATATCTAAGGAGATTTTGGTCAAATACTGGCCAAGGTTGCCCAGACAGGATTTGCCTGAACACAACCCTGAGCAACCTGATATGATTAGACCTGCCTTTAGCAGGAGGTTGGGCTAGATGACCTCTGGGGGTCCTTTCCAGCCTCAAATACTCTGTGATTTGAGTGAATGTACATTATGAATGAGTGTACATTAACATGTAATTACAAGTCTTTATTCCTGCTTTCTGAATAATTATAGCAATTGTGGAATAAAGCTAGGCTTAATGCTTGCAAAATGACAATTAACAGAAGTTTTCATTTGCTGAAAGACACATTCACTCAGCTCTTCTTATTTAACTTTGCGCTATCTTAACATTTTCTTATTTTAGAAAAGCTGTTATGTATCAATGGTGATATTTTCTTTTCTTGGTCTTTTACTTTGAGGTTGAAATGTTTGAGGGAGTCTAGTTTTAAGGAAGAGGTTTATGAAATGAGTATTGCACCTTTTCCTTTGTTTTTCTGGTCTTTGCAGGAATCTATTTTTTGTTAGCTAGAAAACACAAAGCTCTTTTTCTGTGAAATTGAGTTCTTGCAGAATCAATGTGTTTTTCGAAGAGGAAATTGGCATTTCTGTAGGAACTGGTAATGAATAAATATAATTAGTATCTGAGTGCAGATGAACTTAACGAATAATTTTAGTTAAATGGCAGTGTCATTTGTCCTGAGCACTTTTTGAGTGCCATGGCTGCATTATAAACACTGAGGTAATTTTCCAGTTTTCCCAATGCCAAAGTGTAATAGCAGATTCAAGTTAAAAATAAGAAAATTACACTGATTTCAGTGTATTCCAAGAATGGCCTCACTTTTCCAATAAATTACATTTTTTCACTAACATAATGTGAACAAAAATAATTCATATAACCATTGCAGGGCTGATGAATATTGTCAGAGCTATATTTTTTCAATTCTAGCAAACTAATGAAATAATAAGAAAATGAGGCTTGGTGACTGTTCCTGAATCTTTTTTTTTCCACTTGCTTATGCATTTTACTTTTTCTAATCTGAACCAGGAGGTGGAATTTTGAGCTTTGGTCATTAAAATATTGTCATGCAGAAAAGCTTTAGTCATGTTGTAGTCATGTTACTTACTAAGCAATGTCCACCAAGGGTAAGGTCATACTTTGCCATCTTGAAGCTTAGACTAAAAGTTTAGGCTTAGCTGATGTACATACAAGGAACCATCTCATTGTGTAAGAAATTTTTAAAGCTGAGGAAAGTACATTCATGTACAAAATTGAGAGATTTTTTGTTTGTGTATGATTCAGAGCCGTAAAAAATTGGAAATTATTATAAGATGAAAGTTTTGCTGCCACTAGTGTAACATAGTTGAAAATAATAGGGAGTTATCACAGTTTCATCAATCTGGAATGTCTACTGTTGATAAAGATGCTATTTAGTTTTATATAATAATATCCTTTGAATCAAGTTACTAACAGAAAATTAATTGTTTTCACTGTAGTATTTACTTTCGCTGTATTCACTGAATGGGATATAGAAAGTAAAACTTAACTTCTTAAAGGATGATCCACAAAGCAAGTCAAAAGCTCTTTTCATTGTGTGTAGGAAAGGCTGACATCTGAAAATAATGCATTGGTTCCAAATTCAGATGAAAAGTCCAAATTCACAAATGTGTCAGTACTTCGTGAATTAAATTTTCCATCTTAATAATCTCAAAATATTTGATTTCTAATGTCTGAAACCTTTTTTTATGATACTGAAGGAAAGTAGTAATAAAAATGTGGAATATAAAATAACTGTGGTGAATTAATATTGCAAAAGACAGACATTTATAGTGCCTGAACTGGAAAGTCATACTTTATTAGTTTTGTCAAAATCAAAGAAGTCAAAGGGAGTTTTTCTAACCCTCCAAATCCCCAATTTTTTAAATTAAATAATTTCCATGTCTACAAGATTGTAGTTTTGATGGCAAAGTAATCTGTTAAAAATATAAGATATTTACAGCTATCTTGTATCATAATCTGTCAAGTCTGACAACTCAGACTTGAGAGATTAGCATTCCCTTTACTGGTGTAGGTAGCAGATTGGAATTTAGTTCTGATTAATGGGGAGATGAGAACATGGCAAGAATAAAAGAAATTGAGATTCAGTGTGAAGCTAACATTTAGTGGGAAATACTAAGCCGCAGGTCCTCACTGACGAAAAGAAAATCTGCATTAATCAAAACAATGTGAGAAATAAACTAAAACATTGACCTAGTAAGAAATATGAAAGGGATAGATTGGCTAGGGAGCACTAATTGTTATGGATGCAGAAGGATGAGTGTAGTTTCAAACTGCTGTATTGTGTAGTAGCTTCTTCCATGAAACAGAAAATTAGTACGGTTTCTTCCATAATTTGAATTTGTAAGAGTATAAAACATCAGCATAAAGGAGAGGTTTGGGATGAGTACTTTGAGATTGCAGTAAAAGTTTGTGATATTAAGGCATTAAATAGTCTTACTGGACATGGTGATACAGGAGCTCATATTTTTCCTATTTCAAGAAACCACTGATAGGGTGGTACAAAAGGGTGGTTGTTTTGATGCATGTTTCTATCTCCAGTGTCTGCAATTCAGCTAAATATTCCTCTTTTTTTCCAATATCATCCAAACAATGGACTTGTTTCCTAAAATGAATATTTACTTTCCACTAATAAGTCAATGGCAATGTAACAACTTAATCTTATTCGTGTGTAAATGGAATTATTTTTTTTCTTACTAGTTTCTACTTTGTATATATGAGAAGCAATTTCTCCATACATGTACATATATCTATTTCAGCAGTAGAGCATGTAAGGAAAAATCTCAGTGTTGCTGTAAAAAAGACCTCATAAAACTCGTATATGTAATGTCTCTATTTTCATTAGTTATTTTACTCTAAACATAAAAGTATACATGTGCTATTCAAATAAAACTGTTAGGTTAAATTTTAGTTCTAGATTTTTTAAGCTCTGTTCAACAAAGCAATTTTCTACTGAGTTTATATGCAAGAAGAATTCATTATTAGAATCAATTTTTCTAAATTACTGTTTTGTCAAATACCAGAAATAGATTTGGCTTGTTCCATGATGTACATCTGTTGTTTTTTGTTTGGTTTGGTTTTTAGTGTAGTGAAAAATTGGAAATTTTCTTTAGAGCATGCATATTTGGTTGCTTTTGACATTTCAATCTGGTTATCTGAATATTCTGCTTGGTATGCTTAATATGGCATTATAAAATATTTCTTCTCATAAAGAAATAGACTAAGTCCATCTGGTATTAGACTTGGAGTTACCACAGCTATTTAAAAGCAGTCCAAAAAAAAAAGGTGAAAGAAAATTCTTTAGAGATAATAAAGTGCCAAAGTGAAATTTACAACAGGCATCTCAGCCTTCTGTTCCAGACAGGCTTCAGTTTGGTGTCTGAACTTGCAATGCAAAATACTGATCTACATGTAAGAGCCATTTAACTCATGACTTTAAATGCAGTTTTCATTATTACTTGTGGATGTCTGTGTATCAAACCAAGAACAGGCAAAGCTACATGTAATACTACAGATGTAATTCTGTTCACTGTCCATGTTCTATACTTGAGTATGCTGATGCAGTGTTGTGTTGACCATCTGATGCAAAAGGCAAAAGGAATGAAGTTACTTAGTGGTCTTCAGTAGTATATTTTCAATGAATAATCAAAGTATTACTAAATTGCTAGATGAAGGATAGATTGTAAGAACATTATTGGACTAGCAAATCATAAAAAGGGATTTCCCTTTATTGCTTTTACTCTCTATTCCATTAGTTTGGGAGATACTTTGTGAGACTAAGCTAAGTGCAGCTTTTAAGTCAAAATGATTAATTCATTTTAAGTCTCTTAGAAGGGGGGGATAACAGAAAAGGCTCTGTCAGCACAATTGAATCCAAAAGCCCAATAGAATCAATTGCTTCTTGTATTCTTGTATTGATCTTGGTAGAACAGGGAATGCAGTCGTCTCCAGAACTGCCGGCAGCAGGGAATTTGCAGACTTTAGTGCTCAGTTTCTTTTTGTTTGCTGCCCTCTGCGGTTGAAGCTGTAAATTAAGTGGACTTGGCTGCCTGGAGTTATCTTTACATACTTTTGAACAGCCTCATTTTATTTGCTGCCCAAGAAGAAATTAAAACTTAGAAACTAGATAAAACACATGATTTCTAGCTTCTTCTTACCAGCAGAAACACAAGAGTTTTTAAACTTACAGTTAATTGCAAGAGTATTTGAAGTTGAAAAGGGAGGCAACTCCCATTCCCATTTTCATCTTCTTGGCTGGTTTAGGGGAGCCCAGCTGACCTGTCAGTGTGTTCTGCCTCCCTGCAAGGGGGGACATGGTTCCATCACTGGGTAGGGGTGAGGCTGATGCTCTTCAGGGCACCTTGAGGCTCATGGAGTAATGTCAGTAGGCCAGGACTTCTAGGACCAAAAATTCCACAATTCCAAGCCTATATACACTTTAAATTATTTATTTGTTTGTTTGTTTTGTGTAAATACACCCATTTGTTGATATCAACATTTCTGTGAAAATGAATTTTTTTATAGAATTCAAAGGTAAAAACATGCAGTATTTACAGTAACATACAGTAACCGAGTTTGGAGAAAGGATGGAAAATAATTGTTTAGTAATGTCTTCTCAGATTATTCAGATGCAATTTGTGGATTTTTTTTTAAGATAAGCAAAAAAATCTCTAATATGGCAAGAATTTCCTGTAATTCCTGTATATAAAGTTGATACGCAGCAAAGAGCCATCTTCTGCATTTTGCATCTGTCGTTTTTTGCCCTCATGAGGTTTTGCCCTTCTTGTCTCTGTAGAAGAGAATCCTGTGTTTTTTTCTTAAATTAGTCCTAGTCTCTATTAAATTCACACATTTTAGTAGTCAGTTCATGAAACTAATTTCAGTAGTGTTTCTCTACGAAAGACTTGGGTGCCTATAGTTGAGTTCAAGCTGTACTGCTGAGGTACAGCTGTGGATGGTGGAAATATAAGGGCAAAACTCCAGAGGAACTTCACTTCCTGACCCTTCTGTGGAGCACAGCAGGTTTTCCACCAGTGACATTTACTTCCCTCTGCGTTCACAGGAATACTACTTCCCTTACTTGAAAGGGCATTGTGAAGATTAGTGTATAAAACAACAGCTGGGGTCCAGATATTGCATGAACAGCTCACAGATACATGAGCACCAAGGTGGTTCTGAAGGACTGCTGACCTTTCAATAGAGCAGAGTTGGCAGGCTGTACCAGTAACACCAAAAGCAGGAAGAAAAATGCTGTAAGATGTTTATTACCCGAAATGGTCAAAAGCACAGTGTTTTCTCTTGCAGAAAACAGAAATAGCTGTGTGTGATTGCACCAGTCTACTGGTGGCAGTTCAACTGGAGCAAAAAGTGTTTCATACTTGATCACCAGCGTCATTCTTTATGCAGGACCCTGTCTTCTTTGATGATTGCTTTCTAGGGCACACCATAATTAGTGTCTAGGTTCTGATAATTACAGTTATGGAGAAGCAAATTTTAAATTCAGAAATGTCTTTAACAAGAGGATTTCTCTGTTTCAGAGATATTTAAGCCAACATTTCACTGTAATTCTGTACTGCATGAAAACCTACATCAGATGCTACAAAGAAACTGAAGCTATTTAGAAAGATATTAATGCAGCCAAGTTTACAGTTGATTAGATATCCCATTGAGAGCTGCACTGTTTTGCACCATCATGTTTTCATGCTGCTTGAATAAATCTGTCAATTATTCTTCTGTTCACTGAAGAATTTCCTTAATACCATCTTCAATTGCTTTATCCCTTTGTTGTGTGAGAATTTTCAGATGAAAACAATGTATTCCACTGTCGAAAAAAATGCTTCATTATGTCAACAAGGCTATGCAAGATAAAGCATTTCACAGCACTGCTGAAACACATATTAATGGAATGCATAATTTTTTGTTCCCTATCTTTTGACCATAGGATTTAAATATATCAGCTCCTTTTCATAGGCTGAAGTAGCTTTTTAACATAGCGGTGCTTGCATGATGCATATTCCTTATCTCTGCTCAGTGCTTGCTTCAAGACATCAAGATTCAGAATTAACATGCTTTGTGAGAAGACAAAGAATGACCAAAAGCAATACAGATAAAGTTGTGTCTTTATTGCTGATCTGATGGGCAATTTCCTGCCCATGCTGGAGAAGACAATCATTTAAACCGTCTTCCTAACAAGGAATCTTTAGCAGCATTAAATGTAATAAACTAATGCAGTGATGTTAAAGAAAAGGTCAAAAACCCCTCTTAGCTTTAAGAGTGTAATTTTAAAATGTTTAACATCTTCCAGTCCCTGGAAGAACATCAACAAAAAGAAAAGTGTTAAAGATACCAGTGAATGACAGCTCTTGAACACGAATATCCTCTATCTTAAATACCATCTTCATTCTTTGATTTTATTCCATTTCTTTCCCCATATTTGTTCTATGTCTGTGTGTTTGTTGTTAAAGTGACATAGCATTTCTAGCACTTTGCTCAGTGTGTGCCTTTTCCTTCCCTTTTCCTTCACAACTGCTCCAGACTGATCGCATAACCCCAGATGACATAGATTTAGAAAACGAACCCTGGTATAAATTCTTTTCAGAGCTGGAGTTTGGACGTCCGGTAAGTGAGGACAGAATATTGATATTTCCACTTTAGGAAAAAATCTTTTCAGAATGAGGAATTTAAATTACCAAATTCACCAAATATAAGCCAGTAAAATTAATATAAGGGGTTTTTTTGAGGAAAGGCAGTAACGTCCCATAAATATAAGTATTTTTTTTCAAATAGACTCTTAAATTGCTAGAGTAGTTATACTAATAGCTTTAATAAGGAGTATGTATTAGATAAATAGTAGTGTGTAAGTATTTAATAACAAGACAAATTCCATTATAAACAGGGATGTTTGCTGGTTTCTCTCAACTTTTTGCATTTGGCTGGATTATTTTTGAACAATCTTCTAGGACAGAAAAATATGACAGTTTGCATTAAGGAAGCTAATTTACAGATAATATCTTTTACTTAAAGGACCAGATCTAAATTTAAATGTATGAAGCCAGAAACAAATTTCTTACAGCAGGGACTACTGAGAATTTTTTTCCTTTTCTTCATCTCTTATATGCATACATGCAGAATATGTATTTTTGAATATGTATTTTTTACCTGAACACAGAGATATGGGTTTGCTCTGTTTCCAAGCTGGACACCTGTTTGAATGGACAGATTTCAGTTCTGCTCCAATTTTCACAGACAGCCATTACCCAAAACAAGGGCTTTGGCAAACAGGTGCTTGTTTAGACCTGCTGCCAGCACTTAAGTCTAAAATTATAAACCTGAATGGTTCCATCTGGTGAAAATGTAAACATCAGAAATATCTCAAATTTTCACCTTCAATTTCCTTAGCACTTGCAGTTCTTCTGTAAATACCATAGGCTTCGTTGTATCTAAGCACCTAAGGCTGCTTGTATATTTTTTACAATGGTAAAACAGTAACACTGACCTTGAGGCACGACTGAAAACTAGATTTCACTTCCTCCCTGCACAATGCCTTAACAACTAGGTTGGAGATGCACCTGCTCTTGCTTTTGCACACTCCCTCTCTGGCTCCACAGAGCTCAAATTCTTTCCTGTACACTCTAACATCTTTAGGAAAAAGGATAGCAAATATCTTCATCCTAGGAGAGTGTCTAAGAGGATAGTTGCACTATCCAGACAGGCAGAAAAGTAAAAGAAGTTAAAATCCCCTTAGAAAAAGGAGGGAAGCAATCCTAAGCACTCCCTCAGTCTTTTTAAGCATTCTCATAGCTCCCCAAGATCCTCCCTGAGATTTTTTGAGTTTAAAAAGCAGAAGCCACAGGCCACAGACAGGAAAGCTAAAGACTAAGCTTGAGAGTATCAGGATTTAAAATATCCCCATTCTTTTCATTCCCTGTCAGCCAACAGTTCTCTGGAGGCTATCAGGATTTTAATTAGCAACATGCCAGCTACTGAGAAGCCTGAGCACAGACACAGTGCCTTGGAGGACACCCTGGAACCAGGCACCCTAGCCCCTTTCTGTAGCTAGCCATAAGCCAAAATCAAAACTCTCTGCTGCTTCTGGGAGTGCAGAAGAGAAAGGAAACTATATACACTCTTTTAAAACCTTAATGTTTTAATCATGGCATTTTAAAAATTTCCCATTGAATTTCCCGTTAAAATTTTAAAAAATAATAAAGGTAAATATATCTGGGTTTAACTTCTTGTGCAGTCGTCTATAATGTTATCACATTATCATGGATTACTTTTTATCTCCATCATCCTGTGGATACCGCCATTCAAGTGGTATTATCATTTCTTCTTCTAGGTGGGCAGAAACAGTACAGATAAATTCTTCTGATTAACCATATCTCAACAATATTTTACTGATAACAATAACTTTTAAGATAAAATATATTAAAATTCCTCCAACAGAGCATAACTGTGATGCTTTAGACCTTTCTCTTCCAGTGCTAAAACTTGCTGGTATTTATTCAACCATTCCAGTTGTAAATTTTACCACCTAAAGTTACTAACATTTTATTAAGATATTTTAAAAATAACACATTTATCCTTCCATTCTACCTGTGTGTGTCACTCTTTGTATCTGATGCTGTCAACACTTAATTTCTAACTGTGTCACCTTTTCCACATGTTTCATTCCTTGCTGCCATTGATCCTCCTTCATTTCATCTCTACACTTCTGCTCTTATGATGCAGCCACCTAAAAAGCTTTTGGACTATGTTCAAGACAGTTCTTCTGGTGTTTCCAATGAGGTAAATGAATGGTTCTTTTTCAGATGATTCTCTTGGGAAGAAGGGTTTGAATGCTCACCAATAATATCTTGGTTTGTTAAAATTTAGTGGTTTCCTTCTGATAGCTATGAGACATTTCTAATTCACAATCATTGTATCTTTGTCTTCATATCTTTCCAGATCACTAGTGCATTTGGATGTTGATCTTATTATCCTAGGAACTGTGAGTCCTTATACCCAAAACTTCTCAGAGATTAACACCCAGAATTACACAACACTCCATACGTCTCTAACTCTGACAAATTCCCACTTTTCAGAGTTGGGCAAGTGCATTGCACAATTAATCCATCAGCACAGTTTATTTCTTTATTAAAATATCTGACTGCAAATTCTATGTGTCAAGTAAAAGCCTTTGTGGCTAAGCTGTCATTTCTCCAATTAAGTATTTATGACTAAGGTTGCTCATCAGGTAAAACAGCAATTAATAGTACTTTTGTAATTTATAACTCAGGATTGACAGTTGCTGTCAGTACTCCAAATAAAATTAATCAAGATCAGGTAGTGGGTTGACACTGCCCTACTCTGAGTGGGAGAGATTCAGGCTTTCATTCCTTCTCCACTCCCTCCCCATTTTTACAGTGTTAGGGCAAAAGTCAGCAAATCCTCTACTGGCAACTTTGCTTCATATGGTGCCTTTACTTCATCCATATTTGTGATTCACTCTCATCTTCTGTAGTTTCTCCAAAAGTTAAACTCAGATTGTGGTCTTAAATTGTTAATTGTTTGCAATTTACTCTCGTTTGATTTTAAGGTCTCTATAGATCTAGAAAAAGAAATTTGAAATTTGAAATTCGTTTTGAAATTTGGGCCCAGTTCTCTGATAGAAAAAGCTTCTAGGCCTTTTCTAATTCCTGTTGGTTTTCAATATATCAAGGAAGACAATTTAAAAGCCTTAACAGGACTTTGAAATATTCCCATGTTCAGTAGGTCTGCGTAAAATGGCTATTAAGTATCACTGGTTTTCTCTTGGATTAATTTACAAAGTCCTCTCTTTAATTTTGAAATTTTAGTAATCTTTAAATATGATAAATCATGTTCAAAAATGACAGCAACATAATACTTCTCCAGAGGAGGAGACTATTCAAAATAACTTGATAAAGTATTGTAACCATCATGCAAACAAGCCTATTTGTTATTTTCATTTTACTTTTGCCTACTTTCCCTAGCTCCATTTTTAATCAGCATTAAAGCCTTGATGCATGAAAACAGCTAAAATAGTGGGTTAATTCTAAATATCTATCATTCTTTTAGTAAAACCAAATCAAAGCATTCAAAAAAGATTTAGAGTTGTCATCTCCAGTATTTAATTTTTTTTCAAGTTGCCTTTATTCATATAGAGCAGTGTTGAATATTGTGGAAGATGGCTAATTATTTTTGGAGATGGGAGAGATGTGTTCAGCTGGGCCATCTAAAAGTGGGTCAATAAACACCCAAGAGCTGATAGGACAGCTGCAAGCAGTAAAACAAGTAGTAAAAAACAACCATACACAGTATTTACTTTCACCTTTCCTCTATATGTCACATCAATGAAGCTCTTCCTGTGGAGAGAAGGTATAAACTCCACACAATCTATAAAATAATATATGCCTGTAGTAGAAATTAGTGTTGTAGAATGGCAAAGTACAGGATCTGTCACAGAGAAAAAACTTCAAAGCCAGCATCAAATAAAGGATAAAAGGGCAGGTTGCGTTCAAGGTGGTAAAAGAATCTTAAAGGATGTAAAGTGAAAGCCAGTAACCCAGCAGTCAATTTTGGCATGATAGGCACTTCCAGCCATCTGAGTATAGCCTGGGGAATGCTGTGGTGGAATAAGGAAGTTCCCTCTGGTGGGATTTCCATTGTGTGATGCCATAGCCTTCCACAGGAGACAGTGAGGATCTGCTCCACCCTTAGGAGTGACATCATGGTCTGTACAGGCATGGAGCCACTCCAGGTGGTGAGAAGCAAGCACTGCCTCAGGGCCGTTTGGCCACTGTCCCCTCCGATGTGGTCAGTGGTAGCAAGTGGAGGCGGCTGGCATCTGCACGAAAGAATCCACACTGACAATTTATCTGCAGCGTTTGCACCACCTTGTGCAACATTTCTGAGAGATCACCTGTGGTCCCAAGTTTCCTTCCTGGCTGCTCCCAGACCATGGCAGTGACTGGTCAAGAGAAGGAAGATGGCTGTGGCCAGTTTTGAAATGAGACTCGGGTGTTTTCCAGGATAGGCTGAATGTGTGTTTTATGGGTAGTGCAGGGAAGCACACAGACCTGAGGCCTTTGCTTCCTGTGGTTATACTGGCTGTTGGTGTGAGCAACACTGTGTCTGCCTTCTATGGTTTTATTGCAGATAGACCTCACAGTATTGATATATATCTTAAAATCATTGCATTTGGAGAGTGATGGGACAATCGTCACAAAGTACTTATAAGCCTTCAGAGGGTGTAAAGAAAAACTTGAAAATATTAACTAAGTGAAAATAGCTCAAGTTTTAGATACCATTTGTTTCATATTGGGGCATGTTTGTGTGGCTCTCCCCACCCCATAGTCCTAAAAAATCTGTTCCCAAGTATTCTAAGACTACTGGTGACTTCTCTACCTAAGTGTCAGTTAACAGATCTGGGTGAAGTTCTGTTCATGAACTTGCAAATCAAATCACTGGGGAAAAAAAGAATCCAACAAAAGAAAGGACTTGTACAGCCCATGAGTGCCATTACTTCAGCAGTCCTTCAGGACGAAGATTTTTCCATGCAGGGAAAAAGCCAAGAAGGCTCTCTATAAAGGGAAAAAATATTTCCTGCACCTCAGAAACCTCTATGATAGTTCTATTTCTAGTTCATTGGGTTATGGAAAGCTGAAATGACATGGCAGGAACTTGAAAGAAGTTAAATTCTTGAACCTGATTGCTTTATACCCATGAAGAAATACCCCAGGAACCAAGCAGTTCATTCTAGATTAACACCTGGGTACCAGAAATGTAATATTACTTAATTCTGACTAAAGGCTTAAAATGGTTGATTTAAAATCAGTCGTCATTTAAGGCTGACTTTGTATTAATAATGTAATTATGGAAGTTCCATCTCCCAGTAGCTGCATCTGTAACTCCATAAGCAATGACTAATTTTCTGTGATAAGAACTGTTCTTACCAGGATTATAAGGTATATAAGGCCAGTTGTGCACCACAAACGTCATGGGATTGACAAAAGCTTCTGGCTATTATTGACTGTAGGATTTTGGTGAGTAACTGAGAGATGAAGAGAAGCTTTGCAGACCTCATATGTACATAAAAGAATAATTTTCAGATTTTTCTATTTTTACAGTAAAGATTTGTTTCAGCTGTTCTGTGTTTGGTTTTGAAAAGTATATAGAAAAGCATGATTAGGGATCATTATGTAACAGTGCTTTAAAGGAAAAAAATTACTGAAGTAGAATAGTAGAATTTATTCTCATGAAATGTTGCTGTGTCTATGATGGAGTGCTCAGGATGTTAATTATCATGGGCTGTTGTTATAGGATTTGCCACAGAGTAACAAGGAGTCATTAAATATGATAAACAAAAATTGTCACTCTTTCTTCAAATACAAACATAACAATCCATGTGTTTGTTTTCACAGGCTTCCTTATACCATCACTATTCAACAGACAGAGGCCTGGACAGGCCCTCCAGGTAAGAAGTATTATCTATACTTCAGCAGACACAGATTATCCAGCCTGAGGGTCTTCTTTGACATTCATTTGGAATGTCAAAATCCTGACACCAGCAGATTTTGTGAAGAGTCAGATTTTAACATTCACCTTGTGAGCTACTGGCAAATTAGATGCCAGTTGATTTTGCTACTGATGTGTAAATTTTATTTCAGTTTTACAAGGATTTAGTGTTTGCATTTAAATTAATCACTGTGTTCTAGGTCTTTCCACTAACATCCCTGAGCTTCTCTCTCAGCAGCAGTGATTTATTCTTTACCCTTACTGCCTGTATTCAGTGCTGTTTCCCTAAGCATGGTACCTTGATTGCTCTCAGTCACTATCTTTTTCATATCTTTGCACCTAAACTCTAGTTCCAAAAAATAGTCTAGCATACCTTGATGCATTTATTTCAAAGAAAATGGCATAGTAATGTTGTGTACAACTTTAAAACAATCAGGTTAAGAACAAGTTAATCTTTTCACTGGGAAATAGGCTGTAAGATATGCGAGACCTGTGCTTCTTCCCTTTATGTGTTTTTCATCTATAAACCAATATTATAGTTATGACCTTACTTCTTAAATTCCTGAATTCTGATCTCAAAGTCAGACTGCTACTGATCCTGCTTTTTTCTGTAGTTCTGCAAGTACTGCGAGTGACTACAGAAAGCGAAGGAAGTCAGAGCCCGCTGTGAGTCACCAGAGGGCACACAGTGACCAGAACGCCAACAGACCTAACCTGGGCCCTACAGACACACAGGGCTCATGTTCCACCCTTAGGAAGCCTTTAACTAGCTCATCTCCTTCTTCTCCATCACGAGCTAAAGGTAAGAGGAGGCCACATTATCTGGCAGAAAACTGCTGCTGATGTGTTGTACTGTATGTGGGTCCCCAGGGGATGTGATGTGAAGCAGAAGCTTTGAGCCTTTCCTGAAAGGCTGACTTCTTTATTCTTACAGGTGTAATTTTAAGTTGGAAAGCTGGATTTGTAACAAGCGTTTTCCAGTTTCAACTGCTTGTTCTGACAAAAGAGAATTGACTAAAAAAAGACTATGAATTCTACCACAATATATAAACCTTATGATTTTTATTAACTCTACTACTCTCTTACTAGATTATTGTGATTTTAAAGCTAGTTTTATTATATTAAGAAAGTAAATTGAGACAAATTACCTGTAAGATTAAAGATGTATGTCCAGGATTGTAGACCTTTTAAATCCATAGGTGATGTCTTAGTTGTCAGTTATCAGGAACTAATGTAATCAAGAGAATATCCATTGTTATCAGGACGTGATTTAATCAAGAAAGCATCCATAGTCTGATTTCTTACTTTTTAAATCCTTGGAAGTATTTAGTAGAGCTGATGCAATCTAATCAGCTTATTTTTGGCAAGTAACTCACCATCCTATTACTGTTTTCCATATCTCTCCAGGAAAGAGATCACAGAGTCAGTTCTTCATTTGGGTTTTTGGAGATTTGGATGGGTTTTTCTAGAAAATAAAAAAGCTTCCAATGAAACATAAAAACGAAGTAATATATAGAATAATACCGAATATAATATGTCTCCAAATGTTTCGATTACTATTTTTATTATTCTCTTAATTGCTCTGTTTTGTAGTTATACTGATCAGTAAACTTTTGTAACAGTAAATTCACAGTGAAAAGAATATAATATCCAGACTGCAACAGAAAGTGTCTAAGAAAAGCAGTGAGGAACATTGAGAGTGAGGTGATTGAAAAGCAAATATATTTTAAACATTTAAAACATTAAAGTGTTACAGCAGTAATTTTAAAAGTGGAATAACTCATCCATTTGGCTTACCAGGCCAGGCAGTAAAAAGTTAATAGATTGTACTTGCCTGCATGTGCCTTTGACTCTGCCACCAATAACAAGCACTAAGCATGACTTCAACACTTCCTGTGTTTGAAAATCCTTCCATTAAGAATATCTTCCACAGCCAATTACCTTTCAGAAGGTGACACCGTTCTCTCCCAGCATTATGACCCCTGAAGAATTTTAATTCTTCTTGAAATTAACCAATTTGTTAAAGGAGCACATTATAAACTGTTTGATCACCATGAATTTTGAACTCAAGTGTTTCAGTGACAGATCTAGATTCCATTATTTTTAGAAAGCAGACTGAGCTGTTTGAAGCATCTTCCTGAGCTGAATGTTGCCACTTGAGACTATTTTTGAAAGTTCAGTACAATTATGAAAGACCACCATTCCAGATTTGTCTTGTAGTGTCTTCTAGATCTACCATGCACATAAAAATATGTCTTAAAGCTTGAAAAATCAGGCTTTTGTTATGGAAGTCAATCTAAGGGTTATTTTTACTTCTACATTGTGGTTAGGCTCAGTAAACTGATACACCTTCCTTTACACTTGCATAGCACTTCCTGACTGCCTTCTTCTGCCCTGTATAAACTGTATAAAACACTGCTTCCTTCAGTGCTGCCACACAGGGAAGGAGCAGGCTATCTGTGAATAACATGGAGAAATTTCCTATTTGATCTGATACGAAGATTTATCTTTATTTTAACTGTCTTAGAATATGTGGATGCTGTGAACTCTGGGCAATTATACAGGTTAAAAATCATAAACAACTTTTTCAGAATGCTCTGTTGGAAAAGTCAGTATTACCCTGAGGTCTAGATTTGTTGTGTGGCTTCATCTTTAAGTACTTTGCAGCTTTTATTGTCTGTTGACCTGCTTAAAAATCCCAATTAATCCCCAATTAATGCCTGGTTTCTTATGTTGCTTTGATGGCAGCGGTTGTAGAGGAGATAACATCTCTATAATTAATAAGGAATTCTTTTTGTTGTTCAGATTATCATGAGTGCATTTTAGCAGCTGGAAAATAACTTAATTATTAACTCTGCAGTCCTAGTCTGTAACAAACTATGTACTGACCTAAGCTGATAAATGCACTAATTACTATCTCTTTTCTAGTCTTTCTAATACTTACTGATGCTAATTCCAACTTTCTGAATCTTTTAATTTCTGGCAATGTCTCTTTTTTATCATGCTGCTCTATGGATTATAAAGGTGGGGATATTAGCAAAGTATATCCATCCCTTTTAAGTTACTCAGTGCACAACCACAACACCTCAAATGAATTAGATTACTGTAGCACTTACAGACAACATTTAGCTGTTCCAAATGATTCAAGAAGGGCAACCAGCTACAAAAACGGCTGGCAAATGACTCGCCAAAATGCAGAAGTCTGGAGTAGCACAGAGGAAGCTGCTTCTCCAAAGAGGAAATCTCGTAGCTGTGATGACCTGTTGACAGATGATCATGATAGCTATCCCGATGCACAGGCCAAGGCCGAAAGCATGGGCTCTCTGTTATGTGAGGAGGACTCCAAAGAAATTTGCTCAATGAACTGGAACTCCCCATACGCTGAGGGCCGTGGTAGTGGTAGGTCAAGAGTTCGTCACAGATCTGCGCATGACGCTCCAGGTTTCCTGAAGATGTACAAAAAGATGCACCGCATCAACCGCAAGGACTTGATGAATTCTGAGGTGATTTGTTCTGTCAAGTCCAGAATACTGCAATATGAAAAAGAACAGCACAAAGGTATTCTTCAAGGCTGGAGAGAGTCATCTACTGAGGAGGTGCCCAGAGACATGGTGCCAACCAGAATATCTGAATTTGAAAAGTTAATTCAGAAGTCAAAATCAATGCCGAACCTTGGTGATGACATGTTGTCAACAGTTACATTAGAGCCTCCTAAAAATGGCTTGTGTCCAAAGAGGCGGTTTTCTATCGAATCCCTGCTGGAAGAAGAAACTCCAGTCAGACATCCCTCTCAGGTACAACGGAGCTACAAGTCTAAAACCCTGGTGCCAATTCATATTGAAGTGACTAGTGATGAGCCACAAAGATCACATATAGATTTTTCAGACAGCGATCAAGACGGAATGGTTTCTGATCTCAGTGACTTTATCCAGATAGAGGGTTCATCCTTTTGTAGTGAAAGTGACTTTGATCACTTTTCCTTCACTTCATCTGAAAGCTTTTATGGATCAGGCCATCACCACCACCACCACCACCACCACCACCGGCATCTCATCAGCTCCTGCAAAGGGCGATGCCCAGCATCCTACACCCGCTTCACCACCATGCTAAAACATGAAAGGGCTAAGCAAGAAACCACTGAAGATCCAAGGAGACAGGAAGCAGAATCCGGCCTGTCTAAGATAGCATTCCTCGTCAGTCCAGTGCCTTTCCGGAGGAAAAAAAGTGCAGCTCCTAAAAAACAAACTGAAAAGAAAAAATGCAAGTCATCTGTGTTTGAAGCACTAGATTCTGCACTTAAAGACATCTGTGACCAAATTAAAGCTGAAAAAAGGCGGGGAAGCTTGCCCGACAACAGTATATTACACAGACTTATTACTGAGCTGCTTCCAGACATTCCAGAACGGAATTCATCTCTTAAAGCTCTGAAAAAGAGTCCCACGCACCAGCCTTTTCATCCACTGCCTCAAGATGGTGCTATCCATTGTCCACTGTACCAGAATGATTGTGGAAGATTACCTCTTAGTGCCTCTTTTCCAGACATGGATGCAACTAACAACAATGATAGTGCACTGTGTTTCCAAGGTGGATTTACTTTCTTCCTCTATCCTTGTGATTGACTTATCCAACCTTACTCCCTGTGTTTCCCACCCTTTCTCATTCCACTTTGTGTTGTCTATAAGAAGCTTTCATCCCACAAAATTCTTAGTGAAGGACATCATTTTCACCTAGGTGTTGAGGATAGATAAATTTGCTGTCTATTCACAAAATACAGTTACCAGGACAACTGAAGTAGCAGTGCATTTCACATAATTGAAACTAAATTAGTTCTATAAATTATAATGATGTTATTAAGCAGTGAATTCATGCATCATAAGATGCTGGTCAAACTTAAACCAATATGCAGATAATCCTTTCTTTATCACTAAGAAAAAAAGAATGTGAAACTAAAATATATTTTACTATATAATTTTATTAAATGTAAGTGATAAAAATGCTGTTAATGCTGCCAGTATCATAGAAAGATGGTTCTGTTTTCTTATGAATCCACTACTGTGTGATATTTTTTGTGAATAGATATTAAGGTCATTTTAGGAAGTTTCCATTTCCACTGTTCAAACAATTTCCAATTTCTGTGGCAGCAAAACTAATTCTTTCCATAGAATTTAAAAATAAATTTTGAGAAATTTCCTGTCTTCTTAGAAGGGAATTTCTCATTAATCAAAACAAGAATGAAATTGTCAGGGTACGTATTACCAATCTATTTTTAAAGTTACTGCTTTGAGTTGTTTGTTGCTCTGCCTCTTTTCTTGATTTTTCTTTTAATTTAAAAAATAGTTAAAATATATTCTTGAAATCCCAAATGGATGTAAGAGAGAATGTCTTTAACATAGAAATTATGTAATATTTGATCAGACCCATCTTATCCTTATTCTCACATATTTTTGTGTTACTTTTGCAAGTAGCACAATAATAAATATGTATTTCAAGAGAAATCAGAATTGAACCTATTACCATCTTTTCTTAACTAGTTGTAACAGGCATATTTAGAATAGAAAATTTGGTAAAAAAACAGCTATAAAATGCAGTTCAGAATTTAATTAGTCATAGTTGATCATAATTAACCCTGGCACACAGTACTATATGATGAGACTCAGGTTGTTGAATAATGTGTTTTTCATATATTGTAGTTGCTAAATGAGAATTTTCCAGTCTGTGAAAATAAGGAAATCCATAGTGTAAAGTAAATGTGGATTTCTATTAGCTTTTGCAGTTACGAAGGAGCCTGGCATGAGGAAAGCAACACTCTGTCAACATTAATATCCCTAAAGTAGCGTGGAGAATGAGTAAAGCAGAATATTCTATTAGTTTCCATCTCCACCAGTCATGGCTGAGCTCTACTTCTAATCAAGTTTTCATGTTTTGCTGGATGTGTGCGCATCTCTTAGAGCCACACAGAGACCTGAAGGTCATAGCAGATGACTGAAAGCTACCAGTATTGACTGCATAAGGAGCTGTGGAGAAAAGGAGAATTTTTTGTCCTAAAGCTTCTTCATCTTCACTCCTTTCCAAATCCATCTCTTACTGCTAGAAATTTAAGAAAAAAAAATAGTTGTGTTTGGAGTCATTCATTGTATCTTTAGGTTTATGCAGTAGGTGTACATCCTCATTCAGGAAACATGCCATATCAAAAAAGCTGTCCAGAACTAGGGCTATGATATACATGCTTACAACCAATGGCAGAAATAATAAAATGATCTCTTTATCTCCATTGTATTTATCAATAACCTCAAGTTTTTGTGGCTTAGCCAACAACCAATTAGAATGGATGAGATGCTTTCAGTTCTTTTCTTTGTTCCACTTGCATTTCTTTAGAAATGTATGAGCTTGGTAACAACAGATTGTGGGAATGTAGTCAAAGGAAGACAAATATAAATCACTTTTCCATTGGAAAGTACCACTGTGGTAGTAGGAAACTAAAACAGTGCTTCTAGAAGTTAAAAGGCAGTTCATTAAATAGTTCTATTTTCATTTCACATTTGCAACTTGCAGAGCTACAGAGTGTATAAGATTTTGATTTTATCCTTATCAAAATATGAGAAAATATTCACCATCCTGTACTAAACACTGGCAAACTGTGCTTTAAAAAAGTCTGCCACATAGATTGGTGACCAATATGATTTGTATTCCATTTCTTAAAACAGAATTGTTTTTAGCAAGTAACATCCTTTTAAATTCCCTTGTGCTGCCTAACATGTGCCCCTGGTAAAGTAGAAATGCATCTTAGATCACTTAGGAGGAAACAATGTTTCTTCACATTTTCTCATTGAAGCATGCTTGAATCATGTGTTGTGCATGTAATTATGTGTTTACATTGCTGGCATTCCAAACAATGCCCTGCAACCTGATGGAGTCTGAGTACTGCTGTCATGCCTTCCACTTGGCCCAGCAGGGGAGCATCCCTTTTCACAGTGAGGCATAAATACACTCTCTTGATCCTCAGTCATAGAGTTCCTTCTGCTCTGGATCAGAGGACAGCCTTAGCCTTTGCTTAAAGTTAGTAATTTTTTTTTTTCCTTTAAAGGTGCTCTTAACCATCATACCACATGCTTTTCTTTCTGTTAAATATAAAATAATAGATTTCAATATCTATTCACCCTCCTAAATGAAAGCAAGCAGCATTACAGATTTGAATGGTTTTGTTTATCATAGTTTCACATGATTTCTGTTTTCAGTAGACCAGGAGTCTCCTGGAAGCTATTCTTCTGCTTTCACTGATGTGGGACGATGTACTCCAAGGGAGAGAAGAGGAACTACAGACAAAGAGGTAGTGAAACAACAATAAATAACACAGCAATATCCACATGGAAAATTGGTAACATATTTGAGACAAGATTTGTCTTGGTTTTAGGACTATATAATGATGTAGACCAAAGGAACAGCATCTTCCTTTTTCATTAAGGAAATTGGTGCTTCAAGAAGTTAAAATAATATCAGGCCTTGTAAGATAAGCTGTATTCTTTTGTTCATTATTAAATAGAAATGGACATAAATTCACTAGTTATTGATCAGCTCTGTCAAAACGGATTGGAGTGTGTGTTTGGAATAGAGAAAAATAACTGATTTGACTGGGGAAAGGCTGTTCAGAAACCCAAAGTATTACACAGAGAAACTACCTTGGTAGTTTCAAAACTGATACAAAATATCTATATATCACTGTTATTTTTGTTTGGAAAGCAAACCACTGCTGTTAGTGGATTAGACAAAAACAGTTATCCTAAGAGGAGTCTCTAACATCTGTAGTAGCTGGTGATTAAAATTAGGTACTGATTGCTTTTAGTAATGTTTTGGAAGAGTAAATGGAAGCAGGCCACCAGAAAATGGAAGTGTACCTTAAAGTAACACAAAGCACCACTGAAAAGTACATATTGAAAAATAAAGTATATTATTCTGTATCTTAAGAATCCTTATAGGTCTAGAACTATAAATGCTCTCCAAACAACATAAAAGATTACTATATTTTAATTGCTAATAGATTAAGATTTTGGTCTGGGCTATACACCTTGATAAATGGTGGTATGGTTAAAGCTGAATTCAGAACCATTTATACCCACTGACTTGCTTATATTTCTGCAATTTGATTAAAAGTCTGTTTTTTTAAAAAAAAAAGATTTCTCATTACAAAATACAGTGTAAAAATGTTCCATAGCTATATTGTTCCATAGGAGTTCCATAGTTCCATAGGAGCCATATTGTATGTTTCTTTTAAAGAATCCTGTGACATGGAAAATTATCTTTCAATTTGAAAATACATAAAATACTTAAATTACAAGACATTTTTAAGATCATTTTAAAAGGTTTAAAAATGTTAAAGAGAAAAGGCATCTCTATTTCCAGTATGTTTTGTACATTTCAAAGTATTTTGTATTTGAACAGCTCCACTGTTCTTTTCACATCCACTTTTTCTGTTATTTGCTTTAATAGTTACAACACCAGCTGTACCAAAATCAGGAAAGACTGCATAGGGCTTAGCTACAGTTGATATGAATCGTATGTTGATATGAATATCCCCTCCTGTCTAAGGCACTGTTTTTAATACCAGCAAGGAACAGAAAAATGCTTTTAAATTTAGGCTATCTTATTTGAAGGAGATCTGTAATGAAAAATTGTATTAGTATGGCAAAATTCAAATCGACAGGATCCCTACAATAACTTCAGGGACTTTTTATTATAGTGAAGACAATTCTGTAGGTGTGCTAGATTTGCTAGTCTTAAAATTACAAGAAGAGAGAGAACCAAGTCAAGAACACCTGGCCTGGAATAAAGCTAAAATGTAAAATTTACAAGTGTCCCTTTTTATTCCTGTCATAAAAAGATGTGCACCTTTACATCATGACAAATAGTATCTCTCAGAATAGCATAATCAGCTCATTCTAGTCACTAGGCCATCCTAGAGAGGCATTTATTAGAATGGGGTGATCTTATCTGTGCAAGTACTTGCAGAGCAAGACTAAATCACTTCAACAAATGCCCTCATGTGGTTCTGCTTTTCACTTCCTCAGAAGTATCTGGGGCTGGCTACTTGTCAGATGCAGACAGTCCTATTGAGCTTACAAGTACTTGGTGACAGAACTTGATAAATGTATGAAAGAAATGTTATCATGTGATTGCCTGTCATAGCAAGAGAGCTGCACAGACGACTCAGATCACCTCCAGTCCTGTGCTTTCTTAAAACTATGAATGTAATTATAGAAATTAAAAATATTCCAACCATTTCCAGCTGTCAGAGGATATGTGTCTATATAAATATATATAAATGTCATGCATCATCGCAATTGAAATTAGCCTACAGATAACAAGTTTACATTAAAGGCACCTAAAATACTACAGAATATTAAGTATGTGTATTTATGTTGTACCTAGAGATCTAGTTGCCTACAAGTCACATTGACATAGTTAACTTTTTTATTTACTTTGGTATTTCTCTTAAACATAAAGTTGCACAGTAGTCTGCATTAAAATTTAGCTATTTCTAGTTTTAAAACACTAAGTCCCAAACACCTAACTGCCTTAAAAAAAAGATGTATATTTTATTGCCTATTTCTTCAAAAACCACTGTAAATCTCATCCTTTTCTTTTTGGATCTTGGTCACCTTTTAAAAATTGAAACACATTTATCATACAGTAATACTATCTGAATGTATTAATCACTTCACCTGTTTTTCAGAAACTGCCAGCTAGAGCTGTATATGACTTTAAAGCTCAGACTTCTAAGTAAGTAATAGACTTTTGTTCACTCAAGAATTCATAATTCAAGCAAACTCTTTCTACCACTTAAGTGGTGTTTGAGCCAGTTTCAACAGTGAATGCCATGGGCATGAGGACCCTG
Source organism: Setophaga petechia (assembly GCA_024362935.1). NCBI lineage: Eukaryota > Metazoa > Chordata > Aves > Passeriformes > Parulidae > Setophaga > Setophaga petechia. The sequence continues at coordinate 29,197,752 of JANCRA010000001.1, forward strand.
CTTGCTGTCACAGTAGTCCCTGCACTTGCCAACTGTGTGAGAAGTTACTTTGTATTAAAATTATCTTAAATTATTATATTCTCCATTGTATCTGTTTGAACACATTAATAGCTGTGCATCTTCCACCTTCTAGAGCACAGGTTGTGAAGGCTCTTGGTTGTGAATTACATTGAGGTGACAGAGGGTAAATTGCTTAAACTACAGTCAGAGATAATGAGTTTATCAAAAGTCTGTATAATGCTTCAGCCTCCTCCTGTCTGTCTTAACATACACAGGCTTTCTGCAGGATGTAACATCCAACATACCAACACAAAAAGCAGTGGTCCATAGCAAAAGATTGGGAACTAATTTAGGATATGAGACAGACAAAGTAGAATGTCTACAATTCATTTCTGCTGTTGTTCCAATGATTCAAAACATTTAAACAATCTTTAGATATGACCAAACATTGACAGTAGAATTACATTAGCTGTGTCAGGACAAAACTGACAACTGAAATTACCAAAGAAGCACATTAGCCCTTGAAAAACCAAATGGATGATACTGCAAAGATCTCCCAAGCCAGGATCTGAAAATATTCTTAACGATGTTAAAGTCCCTTTTTTGGTATCCAACATTTAACAACCCATTGTCTGGGATATGGAGAAATGGTGAGAACATAATCCTGTGTCCTTCATGCTTCTGGATAGATGTTATGAAAGAAAAAATGTGTAGAGCAGAAGCACACTAAGCTTTATGCTGCAGAAAGGTAGTGATAAGCCATGAAGATCATCATATTTGCATGCACACATCATACTAAGTTCTCTGGTGTTAACTAGCAATGCTTCCTTGAAATCACAATGTAAGACAGGCCTTTGTAACTTATAGATACTTCATGGGGATTCATAAATGCAAGTCGTTTGATTTTATATGTTATGATCAACTGATAAATGTACCACAGCTGTGACACTTTTTCTTCAAATGTTTAGTTGTTACATTCTGTTTAAGTTCCAAACTGTAAAGATCTCAGGAACCATGCAGGGAGAAGAGTTAAATGTAAAGCTATAAACATCTGATATAAATAAATTTGTTACAGAGAGCTGTCCTTTAAGAAAGGAGATACTGTCTATATCCTCAGGAAAATTGATCAAAACTGGTATGAGGGTGAGCACCACGGAAGAGTTGGAATATTCCCAATTTCTTATGTTGAGGTTTGTTCTTTGTTTTAATTCTTTTAATTAATTTGGGTAATAGGTCCACAAACCACATGACAATGATGAAAACCTGGTTTTTCTTTTTCCTTAGAAACTTTCTCCCCCAGAAAAAGCACAGCCTGCCAGGCCACCTCCCCCTGCACAGATTGGAGAGATTGGAGAAGCTGTTGCCAAATATAATTTCAGTGCAGACACAAATGTGGAGTTATCACTTAGAAAGGTACAGTTGAGAACTGTCTTCCATCAAAATACCATTATAATGTCTTCTGCTACACAGAATCAATATATAGGTAAATACTGCTCTTTGTGCACTCTGCATTCAAGATTTGCAATGCACAAAGCAATGCCATGGTAGGAAGCTCTAACATAATAGCTTGTTGCCTTGCAGTCTGTCTCAGCTACCTGCAAATACTGTAAATGTGTTTTGCCTTTAATTTGGACTGTGGCAGAGTAGCATATGCAATCAGCTGCTAACTGCCCAGCTAAATTTTGAGTTTTCACTTCAATTATCTATTCCTTTTTAAAATTATTCCTGGCTGTCACAATTATTATAGTAAGGATTTTAATGCAGAATAAATAGAAAATTACACAAGATAAAAGGTACCAAAAAAAGCCTCAGAGATATTTACATTTTATGAATGTAAGTATTTTATTTAATAACAGCTCTTTGTTTAAAATGTTCTATTATCTTTCCTATGCATATCCTGTTGGCTATACTGAATTGCACATGAACAAAATAACTGTTTAATTTCTGAAGTTTGTTAGACATTGGAATATTAATAGTGTAGAGAAACTTTATTATTGCAGACATTAAATTCTTAGTTGTAAGCAGTGGTTACTTCTCATCCACTGGGAAGTTCTGCCCCTTACTGGTTTTTTTCTTTTAAGAATTAGAGTTCATAGAAGCTTTTCAGTGGTTTGTTTTTCTTTTAAGCAAAAAAGTAAGGATAGAGATGTTTGTTGCTGACCTACAGCCTAATCTACCACTACTGAAAATAATGGATGTTTTTTTGTTAATTTGAAATTTGTAAAAGTCATAGAGCTCTAAAAAAACCCCAGGAAGAGGAACTTAGAGAAGTTAGAGGTAGGGGATAATTGGGTGTCTTATTTCTTTTTAAAATTAGCTTTTGTGTTTATTGAAGTGATCATAATCTTAATGGCCCAATTGTGGTTTGTTTGGAAAGTTGATTTGCATTGGTTTTCCTTTGTTCCATCTAACTAAGGACAATTGTAGTGAACTCCACACATCAACTACAGGAACAAAATTGCAGAAACCCAACAGAATGCAAAACGAATAGGCAAGGATTTGTTTCATAAAGACATGGTGAAAAGAACATCATGTAAACCAAAGAAGGGTCTAGCACGTAAAGTACAAGGTTTGAATATAAGGTTGATGTTTCCCATTTCAGTTTCTACAGTCCCTAAGAACAGTGAGGTTCTGCCCATTTTACATAGGAAAAACACTTATTTCTCTCATATTTTCAACAGACTGACACATTTTAGTTTTCTATCTTCACTTACTCGAATTTTACTGATAACAAAACACTTGGACGGTTTTCACTGTTGAACTTTTATCGCTCTTCAGAAAAAATGGGCATGTCATTCAATGCATACTATGGTTGGGGCATTAGCTAGTGGTTTGGCCAACAATTAAAACAGGTTATGTTCCAAAGAAAAGCGTCAATGTTAACTTCCCAAGCAAGGGGAAAGGACTAGATGAGATTCCCCTCCGAAAAAAGAACAGCATTTATAGTCTATGCCTAACCCCTCATTTTACTGGGATGATAGTTTTATATATGGCTGTTATCAATGGGAGGAAAAAATGGGAAAATGGAGATGATGCTCAAGACTGATGGGAAGCAGCACTGTAGGGAAGATAATATTATGTGTTAAAATAATAGTTGTTATGTACAAAATTAACTTTCAATGTATGTGCTGGTAACTCATTTTCATAATGCATTTCAGGGAGACAGAGTAATTCTTCTTAAGCGAGTTGATCAAAACTGGTATGAAGGTAAAATACCAGGAACCAACAAACAAGGCATCTTCCCTGTCTCCTATGTAGAAGTCATCAAAAAGAATCCATCAAAAGGTGTAGATGACTATCCTGACCCTCCAATACCCCAAAGCTATTCTAGTGACAGAATACATCAATTAAGTTCAACTAAGGTAAGGATTTTCTGATTTTAGCTGCCACCCCTAGAGTGGGTTTAGAAGGACTTGTAATATTTTGTTAACATTATACATAACTTAGGATTAAGTACACAACATTTTCTTTCTTGCACAGGTAGAATTGCATTACTATGTTGTTAGTAAATAATTTTTAATAGACAAGTGTGTCTCATATTCTGCCAGGCCTTATGCTCTTTTCTTAATTGGCTATTACATTATTTTTAGTAGAGACAGGTGAAATTTGGGCAGAAAAGTCAAGTCAAAAGAGAAAAATTTATTTGGGAATCTTAGCAAGAATTTGAGCATTAAGGGTATGTCTAGCAGATTTCTAATTTTACAATGTGAAGGCATTGCCACTACACAGCTGTCCTAAAAGCCTACGGTTACATAAGCATGCAGTCCTGTACCTTTAAAGCAAAGGAGAACAGCCAGTGATTCTGTACCAAAACCTTCCTCCTTTTGCCATTCACAGTCTGTGAGGAGGCTAGAATGTTGGTACATTCCTTGGAGTGGTACAAACTGACAGTATTGTTTCATTTAGGAGTGAGATGCTTGTCATCACATTGTCAATGAACTTGAATGCAGACCTTTATGGTTGTATATTTTTCACACCAGATGCATATCATAGGTTCCAAATTGTTCTCCTTCCTAGTCTAGATAACCACCACAAACCATACTACAGGATGCTGCAGAAAGATTCCTGTGTTCTGGTTTATCATTCACTTGTGAGGCTTTGCACTCATCTGTGTGGGGAACATAACATTTTTGACAGTGATCGAAACCTAAGGAAGTTTCTGCATACAAACTGTGCTTAGAATTAACTTGCTATCAATTACTTTGAACACTCAAGATGGAAACTTTTCTAGATCTTCCTCTTTACCTTTGCTGTTTATCTCTTCAGTATGGGCAGTGAGTTTTGTGTGTAATTATAAACTTCTTTGTCCTCCTATTAATTCATGTTTCATTTGGGTTTGTCCTCTTTTCTACTTCTACCTACTTCCATACTTGGTGATCATCCACATGCTTCAACTTTGAAATAAGTTTCACATTTACTAAATACTTTGGGGTTGTAAAAAGCTATCCAAAGATGTCATTTATAGGCAACAGTAGCCCCTGAAAATATTTCTTAGTAATAAGTATCATTTAGTTTGGGACAGTTGCTAGAACAGGTCTTGTCTGGTTTTCCAGAATGTGTCACAACAGAGAACTAGGTCCTATCTCTTCTATTCCCACAAAACTGCTCAAGTAACATCAAATTCTGTAGCTGCCAACTGAGGTATTAAGAAGCTAGGGCTCCTTATTGTTATAGGAATCCAGAGGGTTCTGAAGGCAAGTCCAGACTATGAGGCAGCTTAAGTGCTCCCTATTCCAGAGATGCCTCTCCCTGTTTTTTATGGAGCAGGCTTCTCCCTAAGGTATCCTGCCAAAGCTCCATAGCTCTTGTTGAGCACAGGTGATCTTTCAGAGCATTTACATCCATATTACAAAAGTATCCTGCTGCTATTATTAAGTTAGTTTTTACTAAATTAGTTCATGAGGGAAGGAAATTGGTAGTAGCCTTCTTTTTAACATAGGATACTTCTTCAACAATCAGGTTAAAAAAAAAATCAAAACCACTTTCCACTGAGACTCTTAAACAGACATCTTTTTTCTGGATTCTGCTGTATTCAGAAATGGCAATACCATGAAGAAGACATGTTGTTCCTGGCTACCTAGAAGAATTTCATCAGTCCTGAAGGTGTTCTAGAGTTTACCACACTTTCTGATACCACTTTCCCTATTCCTTTGAAGATTTTTACCACATATCACTCCTTGTTGCTAGAACAATTGTACTAAACTTCTCTGACCTAATGGCAGTAAGATAAATAAACAATACAAGCTGTGAGCAAGTTTTGCTCTCTGTAACTTGGCCTAATCCATCTATATCTTTAGGTATAGATATATAGTGCAGCTTATAGCCATGGGAAAGTAAAAATGGTGAAATCTCCTCAGCAGTATTATTGACCTTAAAACCACAGGTTAGGGACCCTTGCTTAAGAGGAATGATGAGGGAAAGAGACTGAGTATTTCTGTAACAGCCTAGCTCTGTTTAGCAGACTGCATTGTATCAGTCTATACTATTTACTTTGGTACAGAAGACGCTGTAACAAAGGTTTGTCTAACTATAATATAAAGCTGTTTGCCTCAAGAAAACTCAAGCAGAAGGTAAGTAAATTAACCTCCCTATTCTGCAACATTATTGTAGACTTCTGAATTTTTTTTTCTCTACTACATTAATAATTAAAGTGTGTAGTAGTCCAGATAACTTAGAGGTGTACATCTAATTATTTCGGATAGTTGTAATGATGAAATCAAAATAATTTTTTGCTCAAGTTCAATTTTGAGGATTTATAGTAATAAAAATGCATTTTCAGTATTTACTGAAGCAATGGATATCTACTGATGCTGTGTACGTATGACTCACCAGTCTCTCGTTCTTAGAAAAGGACATTTCTTTTACCAGAAGGATGCTTCAATCAATATTGTGTAACGGTACTCAAAGCATACTCTTGTGTACTGTGCTGTCACTATTTCAAAAGCATTGTTGACTGTCTATGTCCAGTTTGAACTGAATGTACCTTTCACAACTGTTGACATCATTTTGAACTAATAGGGTTAATTTTGAAAAAGAAATTCATTCTGAATTCTCAAATTCATTCATTCTGAGCAGCAGCTCATGCCTTAATAAAAGTATGCAATGTATTAAAGATGTTTCTTAGACATTTACTCAGAAGTACTAAGAAAAAGTAGAAGTATTAACATTTTAATAATTAGAAATTACCTCGGTTGTTGTACTTAGAAAGAAGTATTTAATAACACCTGAAGTGTACTTCTGAAAATTCTATTCTCAAAATAAGAGCAATGGTTTGGGAAAAAGTCATTATTATTGTTATTAATTGTATGATTTAATAACCTGTGACAAGCTCACTAATAGAGCACCATGAGTAACATAACTTCAGCAGATCAAATGCAGTTGCCTTCATGAATGTAATGATTCAGATCTGTCTTCATGTTTGACATTTATGCCCTAAGCCAGAACCTGATAGTTTCATGTTTCAAATGTCTTTCCTGCTTTTCTGATTCATATAGTAGTGATTTCAGACACCCATGGTCACTGAAATTGTACCCTGTAATCCAGATGATGGCACAGACAATTTTCTTTTCCAGTTTACTCATATCCTAATTCTCTGTCATGCTTATCTATTTCAATTCCCATGTTTTTCTTATTTTTGAAGTTGCCTTCCCAAGCACTGACTCCACTTTCCAGACAACTTCTGTCGTCTTGGTCACACATTGATCAAAAGATTCTCCAGGTTGACTGTAGTGACTTGTTCTCAAGGACTGTTGGGTTTTCACCTTCAGGCATGTACAGCTTAACTTCTCCATCAGTTCCAGACAATTTTCTTTGTGACTTAGAAGAACTCAATTCTTTGGCATTAGCAACCTCCCAGACTGTAGCAATCTCCCCAGGTAATAGCGTTCACCATGTTAAGGATGGTCACTTTATGCCAAATACAGAGGTGTTTTTCAGCTCTCCTACAGATATCCCTCTGTCCTCTCTTTTATCTTCCTCTGTCTCCTCTTCAGCCTGCTCAACTCATGACATAACCTATAAGCATGTCAGCAACAATACCAAGGCAGGAAAAGATAAAGACTTAGAAAGCATAATTGATCCTTTAGTTATTGAAGTACCAAGAGATTTGTCAGATGCTACAAGAGAAGGTGAAGACAGTGCTATGCATAACATCCCTTTGCCATATGAAGAAGGTTCCTTGTCCAGTGTGCTAGCTGCAAGTGCTGAAAACGAAGAGGAAATCTGTACTGCAGACCTGTCACTTAATAAAGGGGATCAGTCAGAATCTCAAGAATCAGATTTCTCCGGAGAAGCACAAGACACAACAGAAGAACTGACTAGACTGTATATAGAGGAGGATCATGACAATTTAGAATTCCCAATAGCAAGTGGAGAAGATTCTATGGATTGTTATGAAGGATATACTTCACCAGATATTTTTAAGGTATTTTAATTTCTGACAACCCTGACTTCTGTGTTCAGATAACTTACTATAATTATTCTCTGCCTTGTATCTACACGTTTGTATTGTGCACAGGCACACTTTTATATAATTGCATTTGATAAAACTGAGCTCTGAGCAAGCTGGCTTAAGAAGAAAGATGTCCCTGCCCATGGTAGGGAGGTTGGAATTAGGTGATCTTAAAGATCGCTTCCCACCCAAACCATTCTATGATTAAAAATTGTCAGTGTTAGGGGGCAGTCCCTTCTCAGAAGCAGGCATATGCACTATTGTAAATTCTATGATGTATCAATTGTGCTAGTCCTTTCCCTCCTGCCCTTGCTGTTTGCTGAGGAGTTTCTGATGTGAAAAGCCAGTGAACCATTTCCCTCCCCAGCCCATTGCATGCTGCCCCTTTTGAGAGAGAGGCCCCAGCAAGCAAATGCTGTCAGCAGCCTCCAGAGGGAGGGACATGTGCCTGCTGCAGAGACTCTGTGGTTTGTGCTTGGCATGTGTCAGCTCACAGCTGATGTATTTATAGCAGGCTCTGTTACAAGGATCTGACTAACAGTAACAGATCAGATTATGTTTGGCAGTTACACAAATGCTTCCTCCCCAAGCCCTCCCCATTCCTCTTTGGGACCCTACATCACTGAGCTATCCCAAGTGTGTGCTGGCCATTAAATGCCACAATATAACCATACAGTTTGTGTGGTTCCCAGGCATAGCTCTTTTTTCTGTTCAGCACTTACTTCAACAGACTATTCAGGTAGTTGCTTTCACTGACAGCATGCTTAGGACAATATGTTTTTGACCAAATGCTAAACTTTTTAATTACAATTTACCCTTTAATTACATTCTACCCTTAAATGACCTGAAAAACAAAGAAGAAAAACTTAAGAATAGAGGTGAAATCCATGGCCACAAATGGCATCGTTTTATGCTTTCTGAGGCAAGAGATGTCTTCCAGAAAAGTAGATGACTGATAATAAGATTAGCATGAGATTTGTGATCGTTAATGTTAGTTACATGTCCCCTTACTGAGCATTTGACATCCTTCAGCTGATTTTGGAACACAGTTTTATAGCAGAGCTACTTCACATATTTCTTAAACATATAAGCCAGCTCTGCTTTCTGCTGGAACATCAAGAGACTGATCCTCTTTTCCATCTTTCCTCTAATCTTCCATTTCCCTCTGCCAAGGCACCAACTTCCCACTCCGTTCCTACAACATCCCTGTCTACTGCTTCCCTCTCAGCTCCTCTCCTCTCTAAACCCTTACATCAGCAGGAGAAAGACTCACTACAGTTAAAGGTAACTGCACCCCTTGAATATGGAGTGTTGTAAAGCTTCGTGTCTATTAAATAACTGCAAGGCTAACACTGAGTTTGATCTTCTCAGATGTACTGCTTTCTCTACTAATATTAAATAAGAAATGGAGGATTGATAGGCCTTTTTCAAGTGAAACACAAGGTAAAGCTATAACCATTGTGATACAATTCAATAGTTTAAGGAAATACCAATGATAGGAAAGCAGAAAGCCTTCTACTCAATTTCAGGTTCATACCAGGACAGCAGTGTAACTGAGTTAATGGAATGAAACAGAACTGTATTCAACTATGCAGAAACTAGATAAGATTTTGTTTCTGTTTTCAATTTCAATCCAAAGCCTGGGAGAAAAGTCATAAATTTCACAGGAAAGCACCACTGCTGAGGGTCATGTTCTAAATACCAATTCTGTTAGTCAAGGACTGGACAAAGATTGTTCCCTCTTCAGGACTACATTTTGTGTCAGCATTGAAGCTCTGTGGCAGAAAAATGAAAACTTGCTCTAGAAAGACAAAGTTAATTTGCAGTGCTAACTTCCAGAAGATTTGTCTGCTCATGAATAGAAGAAAAAGTAACGTAAAGAGAAACTATCCTAGAAAAGTGATCATTCCATCATTACGTCTATGTCATAAATGCCTTCCTTTTTTTTTCTTTTCTTAAGATCTACCCCATTTTACAATTTGCATTCACAGAAAAAACAGACATAATGGACTTAAAGAAGTCTTAAGATCAACAAATCTGTTGAAAAACCAGGTTTTTTTCTGAAGCAGGGAAGAGACATAAGGCTTCTTTCCAGGGCATGAATCTGTCATGAGCTTAGGTTTGTTCCATCTCAAAGAAGAGTAAAACAGAGTGCTGCACTTGTGTCTGCAGTTTTTAATAATGTAGCAGTTGGTAGAGTGCTTTTGGTGCTTTTGCTTAGCCTAACCAGAAAAATTAAGAACATTCCTCATCTACACTGAAATTCTTTTTAGGTGACCTGTATATTCCTTGCCCTTATTTGAGCAAGGTGTGTTAATCCAAGCTGAAAATAAATAGAAAGAATATATGTTCTTGAAATGGTATACGCATACTTCAGTAACTTTTGTTAATTTAAAAATACATATGTACACACACACACACACATATATATATATATATTTATATTTGCTATGTGGCTTAGAACTAAATGGAATACAAGGAGCTATGGGTGGGAAGTGTCACTTTGCATTTTGTTGGTGGGAGGGATGTGTCCTCCAAAAAAAGAAGTCTGAAGACACATCATAAGGATCATAAGGAGAAATGCTGACATTTTTCTGCCTCCTTGGCCTCTCTTGGTATCTTTTTTTGCTGTTCTTATTCACCCCTCTCCTAAGAGGGGGATGGGTTCTTTTTTTGTTTAGTCACATTCTACTAAGTCAGAAATACCTAAGAAAAGGTTTCCAATATAGCACTCTGCTGTCCTCCCATTCCCCCAGCTCACTCCTGCCCATGTGATTTCACATGGGCTGCACACACACTCCTTAATAACTGAATTCTGACAAACATGAAGCTGATTTGTAGTGATGCTAACAAAATGAGGATACTTCCATGAAGTGCTTTCCACCAAGTATTTACTTGCTTTCTAAATGCAAAACCAGGGGGTGTGTTCTGTTTAATAGCAAGGAATTACATTCACCATTGGTATTTCTAAGGTAGCATTTCTGCTCTATGCTGTTGAGCTTTTCTGTGTTATTATCTGAGCTACTTCAGGGGGTACACATGCAATAACTGTTCCAATAGCATATGCTATACATGATTTATCTTATAATTGTAACATGTAAGGGTGTGTACCAGAGCAGGAAACCCTTGGGAAAAAAAGATACAGTGGTAGCAATGAAAATACTGTGTACTAACAGTACTCCTCCTATCTGTAACAATTGCTTTTTGTTATCAGGAAAAGCATGTCTGACTTGCATGCAGGAATGAAGCAACAAAAATCCCATGGTGCTTCATTCTTAAACTCTCGCTTGACAAAGTTTTTGTGGTTCTTCTAGGCTAATTTAAAGAGGGAGCTATTTGTTATGGGTAAACCTCCTCGTAGCCCAGTGATGACTAAGAGATCCTGCAGCTCACCTGTCAGAGGTCACAGCTATTCACACAGGGTATGGTACTGGATGCCCAGTGTGCAATAACAGCTTTTCCATGGACAAGGAGCTCAGTGTCTAGTCTTTCAGTATTTTGCTTTTACCCAAGTGTCTCAATACTATCAGTATGCTGTGTTTTCTTCCTGTTGTGCTTCTGTGCTATGACTGAGTAAAGGCAACAGGTCTGTGTGTGCCTGAACTTTTATATAAATCCACTAGTGTATTGCATCTCTGCAGTACTGCATGGTATTTCCAGTGCTACAAGGTGTTTATATTTAGTTATTTATAGTAAGTCTAGTTCTATTAAAATTACTCCTCTCTTTCAAAGTATTTTTAGTTTATTAAAATTACAGCTTCTAACAGTAAAAAAAAATTTATTCTCCATTTCATATATACAGGCTTTTGCATGTATACAGACTGAATTTTTTGTTTTGAATCCACGTCCTTATTTTCAAAATGTTTTGCTCCTGCTACATTTTTTTTCACTCAATACTGTCCTCTTTATCCAAGCATTCCAGATTTTAATACTCTTTAACCTTTCACTTCTTATCTGTAATGTAACTGTAACACAATTCTAATTTCTTCACCTAGCCAGAAAGTCAGGTTGTTTCGAATTTGCATGGATTTTGCTCAAAAAGTTAATCTACATTATCAAAAAGGAGGGGGAAAAAAAAAAAAAACCCCACAAAATGTCAAACACAAAAACCGCACCCTCAACCTAAACAATATGAGAATGAGAATTTGTGGTTTATGCTTCACTTTCAGCTCAGGATTTATTTGTCCTTTGCATTGGTTTCTTAACTTTAAGTCTTAAAACTGGTAATAGGATCATTTTCCATGCTGTTGCTGCTGATTTTAGGTGATCATCTTTCTGGTGTCTCCCTTTTTAAAATTTGAATCTTAGTTTAAGATTTAGCAGGTTTGTGTAACTTCTAAAGTCTTAGCTTTTTGACAGGCCTCTGTTTGCTTCCAGGTATTGAGGGGACAGCGTTTTCTTCACTAATGAAGAAAGGCAGTTCAATTCTAGGAAGGCCAGAATTCTTGTAGTAGCAATCAAATGCCATCTAACAGAAAGGCCAACTAGGAATTAGAACTGTAAAAAAGGGATTAGTCCCTATTTCAATTTTGAACATTACTCCAAATGAATGAAATGTAACCCGTATATTAAGAGGAGTGTATTGGTTAATGTGTAGTGTTTATTACTTTAATTCCAAAAGTACAAGAGCACATACCATGCACCTAATTTGCATGCTCAGGACTCTACAGAACTTTTATATGTAAGTGCAGTATCAGTCATGCCTGAAAATCAGGCTTACAACTGGGACCATTGACTTGATTGCACACTCCTTAATGGTTTTGGGATTAGGTCCTGCAATATTTCCCAGGAAATAGGACAGACTGGTAAACAGAGCTGCAGTTGAAAACTAGGAATCTTTGTTAACAGTCCTTTGTCTAGCCAATACAGCTGTATGTGGGAATGAGAGCTTAGGGAAAGAAAACAGGGAGAAAGCTTCTGGATGTCAGCTGGGGTATTACTGTGGAATGTCTCCAAATAGAGAGCAAGCACCAAGGTCCCCCTGCTCAGACATACCACCAATCACTTCATCCTATTTCTCCAAGATTGTAATTTTGTCACAGGACTGTTTTCTCTGCAGCAATAACATAGACTTAAATCATGAGTCGCCTTGGCTCTTATCTATTTCTACAGTGGTTAATTAGCAATAGAACCTTTTATGAAGCATATGCAGAAAAAGATGATAATACTAACCTACCCAGTTTCTTCCTGGCTTGGTATTATGTTCAAAGCATTAAATCATTTGTAGCATTGCTTAGGACGTTTACTTCCATTGCTTATAGGAGAAGTCCTTAACCTTGGCTGAGTTCTTTTGCATCTCTATCTTTGGCATTCAGCTCAGTTACAGACCTGATGAAAGATTAGCAGCAAATCCGGGCAGATTCCAATCTAAATACAAAGAATTTTGACTATTCTCTACTTGCTAGACAAGACAGCCATTGAAGGAGGTTTACTGAGAACTGTTTAATTTGTAATCTTTACTGTTTATTCTTTAGTAAAAATTATCCATCTTGTACACGGGCAGAGGTAGAGTTAAGAGAGAGAGAAGACAGTAAAGAGTATAAACAATTTTTTACTTTGAAAATCTGTTTCCCGCCTAGCATTCAATAATATGAATTAAAAAAACAATCTGTAATCTACCTGCCTGCAAATTTAGGCACCTTTTAAAAGTTATGCTCTATAGACTGTAAAGTACAGATTGTTCACAATATTTTCTGCACGTATTCATAAAAACTGCTGAAAAGAAATTTAACTAATTCCATCTGGAGATGCTGAGAGGAAAAAGAGGGGAAAGAAACCTAACAAAGTACATCCCGTGTTTTTCTGTTCAATTTTTGCCTTCAGCCTGTGGATTGTTTACAGCTGCCTTCTCTCTTGGAAGACTGTATCGTCTTCAAGAGTGACTGAAATAGTAAAACCAAGAGAGAACCATGGGGCAATAAGACAAATTCCATGGCTTAAAGATCAGGTTGCAGTTTACTCAATTCATGAAAGAAAGTGCTATGAGCAGTGTTTGATATCCACATTCCCAAAACAGATATGGTTCCCAGACTTGTCTCTACAGAGTGACCAGAGGTATCCTCAGTCAACAGAGAATACGATCCCTGCTCATATCAAGAGCTTTTCTAAGCAGCTGCTCCTGCACTTTCTGGCCCCAGCCAGATTCTAATCAGTATAGGTCAATAACTTCCTAAGCAGGATATGGTTTCTGTAGAAGGTTAGTATTTTTTATTTACATGCATCCAGATGTATTGAATATTATTGCTCAGTAATGCTCCGTTAAGAAGGAACACAGTTCCTTTCAAAAGTTCTGCACTGGAAATACAGACTACTTTTTTCTGTTGAAGTGTTAATTGTTACAGTCACACAATTAAATGTATTCTTTCAAAATTGTTTTCTGTTCTTTGCCTCCCAACAGCCTGCATGGCTTGAGATGAAACAGAATTAGTTAAAGCATAGCATGTTATGCCTGCCAAGTTAGTACTCGGTGTGTGTAATGTAAATTGGTATGTTGTTCATCTGTGAATATTCTAAATTCTGCCATTATGTATAGGAGATTTTATCTGCTTATCTAAAAATATATTTCACCCAAAAAAATGTATGATGTTCATCAGTTGCATCTTATTTTTTTAATGTTATTTCTGTTTCACAGTGAAGAGGCAGCAGGGTTCTATTCCAGCTTTGTACTATGCTATAAGTAGAATGGACTGTTGATGAAGTTCACAGTCTTGTTTAGTTTTTATTATGACCTCCAAAAATCAAATCTTTAAACGTGCCAAGATTCAGTGGTTTGACGTGTCTCTTAAGGATTTCTTGTGAGTTGGAAGGGGGGGCATAATGGGCCATGGTTTTTAACAAGGTAGAATATGGACTCTTAAGCAACTATGTGTTACATCCCTATCCAACTATTTGGACGTTAAACTGCAAATCTTTATTACATTTCAAATCATTTCATTTCAGCCACAGCGCCCTGTCCTTTCTCATGAAAATATACACGGTGGGGGGGAACCGTAAGTATAATTCTTGTCTACTAAACCAAAACCTAAAGTTTAACTAACAGCCAGCACATCATCAGATAACTTTTTAACTTGCCAAGTACAATTATGAAGAGATTTCACAGAATTTGATAACTGCATGATGTAGGAAAATAGCCAAGAAAGTCCCAGAGGGCAAAGCCTTATTTATTTAATTTTACATTCAGTGCAGCCAGACATGGCAACTTAACAGCTCTCCATTTTCTGCACTTACAGAAGAGATTTTGACTTTTTTAATTCTCTCCATTTCTACATCTCAGCAAAATGACAATTACAGATTCAACATTGATTCAGCTGACCTGCTTTACTGACTTGACACAATTATTCAGAAACAGTTCAGGATGTGAATAGAGAAAAAAAAAAGTAACTTGATAATGTTGATCACAGGAACACAGGCTCACACTTTTTGGTGTGATTTACAAGTGCAATTCAAATATGAGATACAAGAAAAGCTTTTCTGAAAACAGGAGAAGAACCTAGAACTCAAGTCTTATTTTAAGTGCTTAGGATATTTCAGTACTGACAGTTTAAATGCAAGATTGTCTTGAGATTTCCACCCCCGGCCCCCCAGCCTTGCACTCGGGTCCTACTTCAGTGATCACTGAAACCAGTAGCCATTCTTCCTTTAGCATCAGAGCACTTCAGTATATGCCCTATTAGATAATTTTTCATAAAATGTACCTAAGGTTTATTGTCTAAAAATATTTTTAAGTTTTCCTTAGTCATTTAAAGATTAAAAAGAGGAGCAAAAAGTTACCAGATAGATATACCACAAATACATAATAAGATTGGGATATTCAGTCTCATTAAAACCACAACTTCCTGTTGGTATAGTTGAGCATACTGAAGCACCTAACTCAGTTTTGAAAGCAATCATTTTCTAATTCATTTTGTTTGATATATCATAAGTAGTTCATGACTAAACTTATTGATTCCTAAAATTAAAAATATAAATATATTAATTTTATATTTAAATTTCTATATAATTTCTCTTGAATATGTTTTCTGTCAGTATTGTAAATCCTAGTAGAGTTTTCATACTTACAAAAGTCTTAGATTAGCATAGAGAGAATGAAATTACTACAAAGGAGTTTTTTAGATGGATTATCTAGAAATTACTAAAATTCAATTTCTAAAGTACAAAGAGAACTCATTGGTAAGTTCTTGTTACTGTACTTGAGTAAGTAATTGGCTTGAATCCTATTCGTGACACATTGCATCTGCAAAGCTTTTCCCTTTGGAAGCTGCATTTAATTATTTTTTGGAATATCACCATAGCTCTGCTTTTCTGGAATGATGATAAGCATAACAGAAAACATTATTGCCACTTAGCTCTTTGCACAGATTGTTCTTACTACTGCTATACAAATTACCAAAGGTAATTGCTTAAACAACCAGTCTCTTTCCATTTTGTTAATTAAAATATAAAAAGAGACTTTTTGCGCTTGGGAAGATGACTGCCAGTGACAAGAAATTAATTTGGTTTCCTTTTTTTTCTTGGAACATTTTCTTCTTTTTTAATCTCTGAACCACCGATGTGAAAAATAAGTGTAGTTTATTTAAGATAAACACCATGAAACTAAACCTAGCACCAGTCTGTATATAGGATTTTCAAACTGGGCTTTCAGGAGCAGGAATTTTTTACTGAAGTAAACATCTTATTTAAGCCATGAAAACTTAACCAGAATGATAAACACATCAACGAGCAAGCTATCTTATTTGTACTGGGGAAAGTGTAATGATGGTATTAAGGTTTAAAACTCGGTGAACTTTCTAAGAGAAAAGAATGGATACAATTACGTTTTGCTTCAGTAATCTGAAATTAAAACTATATCCTTTTCCCAATTTCTGCAGTTGTGCCCTGCTTCTTTTTAGACAGTCAGTCATATCTAAGGCACAGTTGCTTAGGAAAAAAAGGCCAATTCTGACTGTATAGGATTCACAGGCTTTTACAACAATCTTCTGTGGGCTGTCAGCCCAAGAACCTTCAGTTCCCCCTACTGAGAGTTTATTCTTTCAATTCAAAAAACGTTAATTAAAAGCTGGCAAGGAATGAAATACAATGTATTTAGTAATTGCACACCTCTTGCAATTTATCCACTTATATCCTGCAATCCTCAGCCCTGGCCAGGTGTAGAAGCATAGCTCAGGGTTTGAATATTGTTTGAGTTTCCATCCCTATGTCCTCTGATTTGATCCAGGCCTCTCCCTCACTCTCATAGATGGCTTATCTGTGTAGCCACTGAAGAGCCCGGGGATCTCCCCCAGCCCCAGGGACAGCGTGTGAGAGCGGCTGTGCTGGGTACCCTCCCTTGTGCTGCTACTGCCTTCTCTGGAGCTTAAAGGCAGAACCACAGTGCTAACCATGGCAGCTTACAGGGCCAGCACATCTAGACTCTCCTTTAAATGTCCTCTGTTTGGTTACTGAACTATAAAATAACACTAAAATGTTTTTTAAAAAATACTTTTGAAACAGCTGGTTGAGGAGCCATCAGACATGCCTTTAAACCCAGTGTTCAATGTCTCATGAGTTGCCTTTCTAATGAAGATTTTATTCACTATAAATTCCTAACCCTCAAGTCCACTAGGCAAAAAAAAAAATTCCTTTTCCCCTCTATTTGCAAGAAGTGTTTCTTCTTAATGTTTGAACCAGCTCCCTTACTTGAGCAAAACTGCAAGGAACTCTTACTTCTTTTTAAAATGACTCATTTGTCCTATTTAAGGTTTCAGGCTCTATATAACTATACCCCTAGGAACGAAGATGAATTGGAGCTCAGAGAGGGAGATGTCATTGATGTGATGGAAAAATGTGATGATGGATGGTTTGTGGGTATGTTTTGATTTGGTTGCTCTTCTTTTTTTCCCCCCTGACCTGTGCTGCCCTCTTCATGTAGTGTCTTTTAAACAACTTGATTTTTGGCATTTTATGTAATAAATCTGAACCTGGCTTTATCAGGAGAAATCCCAATCAAAATCCACTGAAATTAGGAGGTGATTTTGCACTTTTCTCTTTTAAAATTGAAAGATGCCAAATTGACACACAGCTCCAGATTGTTGTACAGCATTGTTGCCATTTGTGACACAGAATGGACCATGTATTATTTCTCTCTTTATAAAGGCCAGGTACCTTAAAACCTCATGGGAATACATCCACAGCATTGACCACTTGTGAAACCCAAGTATTACTGATCAAATGATGATTTCATGACTAGGCCTAGATATGGTGGCTTAATCATTTCATAAACCCTCATGCACACAGCAGCTAACTTAATCAACTGACAAGTTCTTAATACTTTAAAAATTCACATTATTTTAATAGACTTTATGTTGATGAAATTAAATTATTTCTATGTACCAAGAATTTTGGCACAGCTTTTAATCAGGCCTAAAAATTTAGTCAAATATGCTTCTTCATTTGCATTTTGTTTCCCATGTTCCACTTTGTTAAACCCCATAAATAAAATTATATAGTATAAGGAACTCTAGATCATTCTGCTTGTGCAATACTAAACACAAAAAATTTTAAGGCCATGCTTACATAGTGATTTTCTGTTGTTATTCCCATCTTTCATCTATTGCTTCTAATTTCAGGAACCTCAAGAAGAACCAAATTCTTTGGTACTTTCCCTGGAAACTATGTCAAGAGGCTGTGAATTTTTTTTTCTACTTATTTATGCTGCATCTCTGCAACACATCTGCATAAAGCTGCTAGAAAACATGCTACGCTGGCCTTCTGTTTTCTCGCTTGCAGTCTCAAATAGAGGCCATCTAGTTCACCCTCATCCCATCCCACCCGCCAAACCGTCCCAGCAGTATTACAGCAACGACCACAGTGTGAATAACTAAGCTTTTCTGAGACAAGAGGAAGCATTTCAACATTTAAAAACTCCCTGGTTTAAAGTATTTTCATGTGAAACACAATAGGAAAAGCCTGATGACAGGTACATAAATGAGTTGCCATGGGGGGGTAGGGGGGAAGGGGGAAAAAAATTAATCTTGGTTTGAACATTTGTGGTACTACCATGAAGTCTGGTGGGATTTTTTCAGCATGCATGTAATACAGAGGAAAGTTGCTGTTTACTATTTTTTAAAAATTTATTTTACACATTCTTTTTAGCTTGGCAGCATTTGTTGCTTCCACATTGCTGTGTCACGGGTTTGCCTATTGTACTGGTTTACAATGTATGACAAACTATAATATAGACTTTTTGCCTGCACTTGTATGCTGTAACAAATGCACAGTGATTGTAAAATCTCAAGCAAGCAAAGTGAAAAATGGAAGAACTGCAAGTGTTCTGAACGGGTGCAATGGTATTGGCTAAATCTTTTATCTTTTTTTCCCTAATGAAAAACTGTAGTGAACCTGTAGTGTTTTCTGTTAAAAAGTAAGAAGTGCAAAAGGCACAAGGACTGGGGAAAGAGGATATAAGGAAGAGCAAGACAGTGCTATAAGCATAGACAATAATAACCTGCTATTGATGTCTGATATTAAATGGTTGTAATCAAAATGTTGTAATAGTAAGCAACATGAAGTGTAAGAGGTAGTGTTTTTACTTATCAGGAAATTAAAGAAGCAGGAAGGTAAACAGTGTTAGTGCAAAGGGTTGTTGGATTTTGGTTTTTTTCTTTCCTAACATAGCCACCTGAAAAATATTCACAACATCACGTACTGATTTATTTCACTATATATGTGTATGTATGTTAATGAAACCCAAGTTACACATTCTTTTTAGGAATTTAGACAGAAAAAAGAAGTCACAGGTATTAAATATATTTTAGAGGTGTTGGGTTTTGGTTTTTTGTCTGAATGAACAAGTGTTTGAAAACATACATTTTCCATAAGCAAAGGTAAGCATAAATAGCAAATGAAATTAAGGCACAGGATGATAATGACTATGGCTTTATGAAAATAAAAATTTGGATTTGGTTTCTTTGGCACCTTATAGATGGCAAAAGCTTCTGCTGCATTTTTCATGGGTAAAGGATCAAAATTATCAAAATGTATGTAGTCTCTGTAGCATTTTGTACATAATTTTGCTTTTTTTGTACAGAGCCATTTGGTTGTTGATTTTTAAAAAATTAAGTTTCTTATTTGCCCTCTTCACATACAGAACATTTCAATGCATTTTTCTTTTCTTTCTCTGTTTACCATAAGCACATCTGGATAGTGCAATTCTGTAAGATAGCCTTTTATGCAAAATTTTATTAATTAAAATATGGTTTACCAGCCAAATCTAAATGTACATATGTCTTTATTACTGAGAAAGGTCATTAAGGCAAAGGTAAAGAAACATCTTTGTGCAGCATACCTTTATTATTGCAGATTTCATGGCAAAAGCTTTATATTCAAAGGCTTTCAATTTTAAACTAGATCTGCATGCAGCTTTGCTGTGAGATTAATACTATCTTTGATGCCATTTATGATTGAGGACTTAAATATCTGTTGCCTGTGATATTTAAAAAGTACTGTTTCTACTCTGTATCTGATTTTAGAAAAATGCAGGTTTTTCATACCTGAGTTTCAGGTAACTGACTTTGAATTCCTACAAGCAAAAGGTCTCTGTGGTTTTGTTTTTTTTTTTTTTTTCTTGAATAGACTTCTAATAAATTTTGCTTGGAGTACAAAACTGTTTCCCCCATCATTTCTCCAAATAAAAGTAGCTTATCACTTAAGTATTGCAAAGTGCTTAACTCTTCAAGCTTATATGCAAATCTTAGTACCCCTTGTCCTTACTCACACACCCCACACCCCCCATCAAGCCCACACCAGTTATATATATGTGCTGCTAGCATTGCCCACACAGCTCTCACTTGGTCCACTTCTGTGTCATGCCTGAAACACCTGAATGCAAAAGCCACATTATGGACTTTCTGCATAGAAAGTCCATAATTTGAGATTATTTTTCTCTTGCCAGAACCACCCTTCACAGAGAAACACAATGTATAAACCCTTTATACATGCCGGAAGTTCTTACATCCTAATCCTTCAACAAAAGCAAAACGAGAACTCCCATGGTAAATGACAGCATAGGAATGAGAATTGAGAAAAACACTGGTTTTGGGAAACATTTTACACTTGGGACATCTCTGCCTGGAAACAACTGTCCAAAAAAACTTGCAGCAAGAAGCAAAGCAGGTTCTAGGTTTTGGGTGGGGGCTTGTGTTTGGTTTTTCTGTTGAATTTTTTTTCACTGCCTGGTCGCACAGATACTGCTGGAGCCTCAGAGTAGCTCTTTCGTCCTTCTTCACCATGCCACACTGCCATTGCTGCCAGGCTGCTTCTTCCCAAATGCTGTGCATGGTTTACCTCTACCACTAAAGAATCCAGTAGAGCAGCAACCTGCATTTGGACAGGAATAATCCATTTCCTCAAGTCTGATGCATGCTGTTTTGTCTTCACAATTGCTGGGCTGGAAAATGCAAACCCACCAAAATCTCTAAATAAATAATAAATATGTAGCTGAAAGTGATAGCTGTCTACAGGGAGGCTAAGACCAAGGACTGCTCTTAAACTCCAGCAGAAACTCCTTTGTCAGTATAATTGTCAGTTCTGGGAGTGCTTTCAGTCAGGACAAGGCCTGATTTAGACGCTATGACTGAAGAGACCATTCCCTTCCTCTGCTAATTTAGCTCAAACCCACCCCATGCATCTCTTCTCACAGCCCAATAACCAAGTGCTGGCATATGCAGCGCAACATGGTGTGGTTTGCCCGTTCTGTTTGCTGGGTGACCCAGCATGGCATTTAGGGCAACACTGAAGTCCTGCTTTATGCCAGGTACCTGTGAGAACTGTCAGAAACAGGCAGTGCTGTGCTTTAATAGCCTTCTATAAAAACTAGCCCAATAACATCAGCTGGTTAGTATAGTCTCATTAATATAAAGAAATTCTGAACGGTTAAGGGATGAAATAGAATCCTCTGCTAATTGCAAAGTGAATGAAAACAGGGAAAATGTTTGCTGTTTTAATGAGAATAGCAAGCCTTTGACACTTCAGGAGAAGATCATACTTCTTAATGTTTCCATCAAAGAAGTAGATAAATATTTAAGTGTACCCAGGTAAACCAAACATACTCAATTCTGCTAAGTCTGCTGAAATCCCAACTACACTATTGAAGGAAAAAAAGGGGGATTTTTTGAGTTTCCTTGGATAGGCCCCTATAAAACCAAGAAGGCCATCCCACACCCCACCACCACTTTTTTGGTACTTCATCCAAAAAAAGCCAGAGCAAGAGAGGTCTGGGGAATTAGAAGCCAGCCAGTTTAATATCTAGAAAAATATGAGAACAGATCATATAAAGTTTCAGATATTCACTGATTTTTCTGGAAAATTATGTCTCAAACCAAATTCTTTTTCTCTTGTCAGCATATGTAGCATGCTTCTTGATTTCTGTTAGGATTTGCTTTAATGCTATGAGTTGGCAGCTGGATTTGCAGACTAAAAGTCAGTGCCAGTGCAATAAAATGAAGTCTGTTGCAGAGTTGCACATTACAGACAAACAGGTAATATAACCACAGCATCCCAAAAAACCAGTTGATCTCAGTCCCTACCCTACAGAGAGTATTTGCTGCCGAGGCAAAGGCTTCCTAAAACAAGACAGCCCATAACACATCAACAAGCCAAGGAGACTAATGCATGAGCAGTTCAGGGTAGTGATCTATATCCCAAACTAAGCAAAGGGTCACCCTAGCAGGTCTCACATTCTGTCACCCGTGCCAAAGCAAAGCACACTGTCATTCTGCCATGCCTGGTATTTACTAGTTGCCTTTTAAATGCTGATATACAGAACCCGGACAGGAACACGAGGTGCTTCCTGTGCATTTGAAAAAGTAGTGCATGAGCCCATGGGAAGCTGGAAACATGAAGTCAGTAGCCCTACAAAGACCTTAGGTCATTGCTAAGTATAGTCTCTTACAGCATTAATAGTTACAGGGTGAAACCCTGCCTTTGCTCCAGTTAACAGCAAGCTCCTTTGAAGTGAAGAGATCTCATAGTATTGGTAATAATTTCTGTGTTAGCATGAAACTAAAATTGCATAAGAAAGAATCATTAAAACAACTGAACATCCAGTTTGGGTTGGTTTTATTATATTGAAAAGTGTGAGTGCCCACAGAGACCAGAATCCACTTCTTTGACCGTTCACCCAGAGCAGAGCATTCCCTTGTTTTGTACTTAACTGACAAGTTAGCGTAAAAAAATTCTTTTATCCATTGTTACAACCAGCAAATACCAATCAGACCAACACCTAAATCCATCCATTTTACACAGCAGGGAACTGCCAGACCAACACAATGGAAATCAGTACTTTATCCATACACAGTAAATAGAGATGTTGAATTTAACAAGACTTTCTACTGCAACTCTATTAATAATCAATCAACATCATGCCATTTATTTGACTGGATGCAAAAATTGCCATTTTACTGTTATCCACCCTGTAATGGCCAGATAATTAAGTCCCCAAGTAATAGCTAAAGATTGCCCAATAAAACCTATTGTTCTCATCCATATAGTGAAGTCACATTCCTTTGAAAATTAAAAATATTTTCACACATATCTATACAGAATATGACAGAAATCCACAATGAATTCCTGCTTGCACTTCCCTAAGTCAGAAACTAATTAGGCCAAAGAAAGTGATACTGGTGACTGCTAGGCTCTCATTTATGGGTTTTATGTCACCTCTGAAACATAAAAAAAAAGCAAAAGCTTCTTATTACTATGTGGTGATGAAACCAGGGAAGAACCTGAACAATCCTGCAGATGTAACTTCTAGTGCAAATGTGCTGCAAATAGTTACACTGTGCAGCTGCACCCGGGACTCCCAGCTCCTGTTTCATTTGCATCAATGAGAATCCCATATATAATGTGTTAAGAAAGATGCCTTTTGATATTTAGATTTTCTTTCCTCAGGAGTCACAAAGGAGCAAAGTTTTGTGGCAACCAATTGTTTTATACCACAAAAAAGCAGAAAGCATTCTTACTAAAATAGCTTTAATGCCTATCCCATACCAATTTTTTGAGCTACCTTTAAATCATGATGTCACATCTAATTACAATTCAGGAGCACAGAGGGTTCCACTAGATCAGAATGGCATTACATCACAAGTGACACGAGGGCAGGGAGGGGGGGAAGTGTTGACTGACAACACAAAATGCGTTGCTATCCTCAGTACAGACACTCACATCTCAACAATTCATGTTTCTTGCTGCCAACACAAATAACAAACTTGGAAGCCATTATTTCATCACCCCCATAAACAAATAGCAAAGTAATCCTCCTACATTTTCCATCCATCAGATAAATCAGTAAACCACTTTAAAAACATCACAAGAATAATGTAATTATTTATTTCTACCAGTGAAGAATTACCAGAGAGTTACAAGCAGTGGCTCTTGATAGTTCCCTCCAAAAGGAGGGGTTTCACTTCTCTCTCACAAGCCAATGTTTCCCTTTGCAAGAGAGGGCCCAGTATTTACTTATGTCCACTTTGGGATCCAAGCTCTAGCTCCAACTGACTAGAAGAGAAATTTGCTATTTTAATGTCTTAAAGGATCTGGTCCTTTAAGATTGTTTTGGCCATCTTACATTAATATAAAATGGAGTCATTTTCTCTCAAGACTTTCTACAAGTGCCACTTAAGGACCAAAGAAATAAACTGCTCTATTAAAATAATCAAGCCTTCAGTCCTTTGCACTGTGATTCTTTCCCTCACCCCTGAGTTAAGCATACAAGTGAAGCCAGCACTTCAGATGGGGAACACTGAGAAGCCTGAACATGTCGTTCTAAGTGGGTCATTGCACCGCTTCTGTCACTGTGATTTGCTAGATAAACCCCAAGCATGCAATGACCCAACTCATGCTTCCCTGGGTTAGTGCTCTGAACTGTAATGTGAAACATGTACAAATACCAGCTGGCTTAATACCCACCAGAGGCTTTTCTTACACTACCACAGATTCATCTGTTAAAGATAGGGGTTTTTTTCACAAGTAACTGGAAGTATTTGAACAGGTGAGAATGAGCCCTTCCCTCCTTACACCATAAAAGAGGACAAATGAATGTGTCCAGGACGTCTGGGGTAGTAGAGAGCAATATTTATATGCCATGGAAGAGTTCAAGGAACTATTTATAGATTCATTTCAACTGCTCCTGCAGCCAGCTCTGAGGTACAAGACATAAAGCAGCACATGAGACAATCTAAAGCACAAAGTATGAAAGTCATATGCCATCAAAACCACAGGGAAACACCAAGGACACACAAGAAACCCCTCTGCTAGTCACCAATGCATACTCAAATTCTGAAACAGGCATGCTGCTACACAGAGGTGCAAAACATTTGTACCTACCATTTCAGTCTAAAGGAGTTTTAAAGAAGAGTGTTGGAAGAAAGAAATTGTCCCAAACCTACATCAGCATCACATAATTTCTGACCATTGCAGCTTTAATTACAAAACTTCTGCAGTTTGAGCTGTTACAGAAAATTGACTTTTCAGTTGCACACACCAGGGATAAATTCTGTGCACAGAATCTTAAAATTACTGCTAACTACCCAAACTTCCTCCATTCTTTGCAACACACACTCCCTTTGTTTATCTATTTCATCGCAGGGTCACAAACAGCGCAACCTTCGAGACAAGAATCCTCAAGGCAGAAAAACTGCAACTTATTTGTACAGCATTCATGCTAAGATGTCCTTGGTCCTTTGAGGTCTTAACCATTGCTTTAATGCAGAAGGAAAAACAGCACTAAATTAAAAGAAATTGTTTCACTTACAGACATGCATTCACCATCTGTACCTCAGTTACAGAAAGAGAAGATGTTTCAACTCAAAAAAGAGATGTCCTCCACTCAAAAGAAAAAAAAAAAGAAAAAAAAAATCCAAACCAAACAAATAATAAAAAAACCCCTAATACACAACAAAACTAGAGAGGTGGGGTGGCTACTACTGAAGAAAGAGCAGTGTATTTGGGACATCAGAGGCAGACAAAACCAGGGAGAGCTGTTTCAGGCCCTAGAAACAGAATATCTGGCCATGTTATGGAGCCAGTCTTGTCAGCCTTCTTCCTTTGACGCCTTAAGTTTTAGCTTTCATATTTTCCAGATTCTGTATACATTAGTATATATAACTCTGAACTTCATATAAAGTGTTAGCAAGTTCTCTTCAGTTTAGTTAGACGAAACAATCCTTTTCCAGCCTCAGAACCAAGGACACTGTTGTACCTTCAGGCCCAAAAACTATAAACAACAGATAAATGAGGAGAGCAATCTGGGAGGATGGGACTTCATAACCTGAAGCTGTAATTGGACAATTAACCCCAATAAGTAAATGGACCAAAACTTATAAAAGTGTGAAAACTCATGAATCAATGTTCATCTTGGGTGGAGCCACAGCCAGGCTCTAGTACTGCCCAAGGTGTATCCTCTGAAGACCTTGTAATAAATATCTACTTTATTCCTTTAACACTGTCTAGCCTCTCTTCTAGGTGTCCTCACAAGGCATCACCTTCAGCACATACATCCTGTGATTCCATGAATAATAACTCCCCAGGAAAGCCACAAAATGGTAACTATTACAGTCAGACCAGACTAAAAAGAGTCAAGAGTAAGATCAACAGGGGGAGATACAAACAGCTACAGCAAACCCAAATAAATCCTTCAGGCTCTATGGGCCTGCCGACCCTGAAGGGCACGGGTTTAAGTCCAGCTGGAAATTTGACTGTCCTGGTTTTAAGCCCAGCTGGAAAGTAAGCACCATGCAGCTGCTCTCTCAACCCCCCCCCAAACGAGTGACCTACCCTACTTTTTCCCTCCTGCTCTACAACTCTTCTTCCTGTCAGCTCCAGAGGCAAAACTACTATTGAGGGAAAGGCATCCATGGAATATGAAACATTTTACTACTGCAAATTACTGCAATTCTGTTTTATTCCATTCAAGCTCTCACACTTTGGTTCTTGCCTTACCCTGATGTCTACCAAAAGACCTCAGCAACTTGACATCATTGCTGAAATCCAGAACTTCCAAAGGCGAGAAGGCCTCCTGCATCAGGCCATAAAACTTAAGTTATCTAACAGCACCCACAGCACATTTCCTGGAGGTTGCTGGAAGATCCTGACTTTAAACATTCTGGCATTCCCTCAAACAATAGAACTTTAGCAAGTTACTTTTAAGCTCTGAGAAATGCTAAAGAAATTGCTGAAATGCAACGGTCAGGCAAGAGCTGGTAAAAAAAATCAATCTTAGGGAGACTTTTTAATTTTGCATTTCTGAAGAGGTTTTTAGTTTTCAGTGGTTTTGGTGTTTGGTTTGTTGGGTGGGGTTTTTTTAGCTGAAGGGAGTCAGTAAAAAGGATTGCAAGCAAAATCATTTTCAGGTCTTTATTTCCAGAGAGATTTTGGTTAGGAGACTTTACTTACATTTCAAAGCACTACCTGTAAATACCATTATTTACTTCACATTGTAGAATGAGGATTACCCTTTGAAAAGCCTAGAGGAATTACACCCAAATTTGGCCTGGATTTCCACAGTACCAGCACACTTCAAGAACAAAAATTCCCAGCTATGGTATGAGCTACATTAACTCTCCACATGCTGGAGTATAGCAGTAGTGGATATATGAATACCAGTTTTAAGACTCTGTAGATATCTGACAGTTTCACATCTACCATTTCATATAAAGTGATTGATAAAATGAGAAGTTTGTCCTGCTTAAATTTCTGCTATTTTTATCCTTGCTGCAGTTCATCATTTCTCACAATACAGCCAGTTTTTGCAAATGTTTTCTCAATTCTGTGCACTTACCCCTACATTCACTGAACAGAATCAAGCAAAAACTCCAGTCACAACAAAGTGTGAAATACATAAAATACATAATTAATTACTTTCATTAAGCTTTTTTTTTTTTTTTTTTTTGCTGATAAGAAACTAATTCATGGACATGAACAAGCTGCCAGTGTCCTTTAAACAAGCAGAAAGAGATTAATCGAGATAGTAATGGGGAAAATATTTACAGTATCTAGCCACATTCAAGCATTCTGCTTGAGTAACTAGAGTGTGCGTCAGGACCCGAGGATCCAGCTTTGAGGCCAGCTATATTCTGAAGCTGCTAATCTCTGGCTCAGGGCCCACCTTATACTTAAAACAGAATACAATATTTGTCTTTCAGCTGTTGCCGTTTGTCATGACCCAATAAACATGGCTAACTCTGCCATAGCAACTGCTGCTAAAATGCTGAAGCCAAGCCACAAAGTGAAAGAAAAATAGATGCTGAATACGGTACTTTATGGAACATAAGATAACAATTGTATATTAAAAGACATTCTGATGCCTGTTTCTAAGAGAAAAATACTCAGAAGTTTTGGCACTTGGACTACAAGTGACTATGACCTAACATGTGATCTCACATGTGATCTCATCATTTGTTTGTGTATGGAGTCTTATCTCTTGGGAGACCACAAAATAGGTCAAGGTATTGATCTAGAAGTTTGACACATGCTTTGAAGAAACACTTGACTGCTCTGTACTTAGAAAAAAGAAAACATATATTCTTTCAGGCTCAAGGCAGAATGAACTTTTGTTTTCCCTTCTTCCTAAGCTTCCCAGATAGAGATCTTGGATCAGTAGACTAACACAGAACAACTCTAAATACCTGTTCCCAAGGATATCTTTCTCTCATAGACACAAATGCTCACAGACAGGGGTTGACAGAAAAACCTGCCAAGTACAGCAATACAGAATGAGCCACCATGGACCACAGTTCAAATCCTTATGGTTCACTGTTGCCTACATGCCTCCAAAAAACCTGTAGCCAGCCCCAGGGAAACACCAGACACACTCTCAGAGGCATTCACTCATTTGGAGTACAGTTGCATTTAAGCACTTTGCTCTGCTATATTTGAAGAGCCCTTCACAAAAGCAGTATTTTACAGCCAAGCATAAAGGTGTGGTTAAAAAGAACTGCATAGAATGAAATCTAAGAGAAACTGCAGAAGAAGATCCAGACAGGATGGGCAGCTTTGCCTCCCACTTCATTTCTGCCTTTCCTAAAGGCATTTTGTAAATAGTAATAGCATTCACAGACTCTAATTATTTGTTATTTACAATAGAAGACATTCTCAATAAGTCAAAAGATAATAATTTAAAAATTATATATGGAAAAAATTTAAAAACTTAGAGCAGGAATAAAATACAAATCACAACCATACAGTGATAAGCATTTTCTTTTTAACCAAGAAATCACTGTTCTTTTCTTGACACTTCAGATGTTTTTCTAGCTATAACTTTCACTGACAAAAATATATTAGAAGGGAGAAAACATACATACACATAAGCATTGCCATAGAGAGGGACATACACTGTAGACAGGATCTTCATTGACAATTTTACCCCTCCAAGAAGAACAAGCTCTCTCTTGTCATCTATTAATTTTTAGACAAAATGCAATCCAAAAAAGGACTGCTACTGTCTCCTGCCTGATGGGTTCCTCTAGTCACACAAGCTGTACTAGGGATCTATTCTTAGTCTTGAGTTTTGCAAAATTCTAAATTTTTGTTGAATCTAGTGCTACTGAATAGAACCAGCCCCTTCTCCAGCAACAGCATATGTAATCCCAATACATTCACTTGCCTATAACCTTTTATCTTGATTAGGTAAGGAGTAGAAAAAGGTTAATTATAACTAATATAGAAGGGACACACCACAGCATTTTGTGCTAGTTTTGGTCTATGAGTTGTGTGGATACAGTAATTCATATCCCATGAATGAGACCTGAATAGCGATTCAAAAATACATGTCTAAACAGAAAGAATGCAATGTCTAAGCAAGATGTCCACAGGAGAAGTTGAATGGGTCATGCCTGAAACACAGTTGGCCAACAGTTTCTAAGTATCTAAAATTACTATCTGCTAAATTACAATTTAATATATCCCTCTGGAAGGGCTCATGTTACATCCATCACTTCCACTGCCCATTTTCCTGGTCCTAATCACCTTATTTCCTCCAGCCTCTTCTTTTCTGGGCCCTGCCAATACTTGACTTGTATCATGCTACCCATGATACACAAAAAAAAAAAGATAGTTGGCTACCACGGGCATACTGACAGTATCCAGAGATGTATTTTAGCCTACACAGACACAAGCAATAATAATCTAGTGGTAAATGTTTACCTTTTACACCTAAGGCTTGGAAAGAACAAGAGTCAAGTGTCTTGATGCCACTTGATCTCTTCACTATCCCTTTAGTAAAAATAAGCTTTTCTCTTGAAAAGACACAGTTAATTTCCATGTAGCAAT